>CAWUFW010011102.1:0-641027 GCA_963921515.1 Calotriton arnoldi
CCTAGGATGCTTGTTTCCGGTCCAGGGAAGACATGGCTTGGCAGTTCGGGCTGGACTGTTCCCATGAGGCACAGGGTCAGACTGATTTGCATATGGCATGTCTGAACTGGGGTGGTGGAGTGAGCTAAAGAATGATGATGGATTAAACCCAGATCAGTTGACTGGGGGTGAGTGTTTGATTGGCTCAAGCGTTCCGTCCATCATCCCCTTTTGTATCGCTATAATTTTTACCAGCTAGAAGCTTTACTGCTGTTGACATCAAATATGCCAAGTTTTCCGCCACTTCATCGAGCCCTCCTTCAGAACCAGCCTGTAACCAGGTCCGCCGACAACCCGTCAGTAAGTACTCAGAAGGTAAACTTTCTGCCTAGGCAAATCTGGATGCTGTACCTGAATGGCAGTAGCTTGTAGTCAGCCTTAACTTTTGACTAGGACCCGATCTAACGTCTAAAGACAACTGAGATTGCCGCTTTGCACTTTTAGGTGCTATTTTGACTTAAAACTTCTAAAAATCATATCTCCGGTTCTTGACATCCAAGTTTTGTTGTTTTGGTGTATCCTTGTTCATTAGATTTTACTGTATTTTTAAGAAATGGAGTGGGATTTTGATTGTGCTGTGTTTCCTACTTTTTAACTGTTTTTGTACTGATAAATGCTTTACACATGTCTCGTAAATTAAGCCTGCATGCTGTGTGCTACAGCTACCAGGGGTTTAAATTATTGAGACCTAAATGGAAATAGTAAGAAATTGTGACATTATTACTTGCTGAGGACTCACATCCCCTCCAATTTATAATCCACATTCATACACTGGTCTTAACCTCTGAAGAGTAATCCTCTAGAACTCCAGGGGAAAGATTATAAAACTACCCCCTAGGTGCAATGGGAATTTGCAAGTGCTTTGTGCACCTCAGAGCACTTCTGTATTACAGAAGGGGTTACTCACTCTTAAAACACCTCTTTGTTTTACTACGCAAGGGTGCACATTGAGCACCCACACAATGCCGAAAGGGCCATTTCCCCATTTGCAGCAGACTGAGCCCTAGACAAATGAGGGAGTGCATTTGTCTTTGTGTATCTGCCATTTTACCATCAAGGGAACAATACCAAATAAGCTCTTGGGAGGTCCTCTAACTGTGCGCCATCTAGGAAGTGGAGTACAGTTACTGTCGTCCCCCAGTGACCCTTTTTGGGAGGTGATGTGATGCTTCCATAGACTCTAAAGATAACCCATATACTGCATTGGTTGCATGATCACAATGCACCTACTTGCAGAAGGGTCCCTGTCCATTATAAAAAGTGAGTCCAGTCCCCAGGGGCAATGAAAGACAGGCTGTTTTAAATCACTGCCAGAAATTTTGCTGCTAAAGCTCAAGAGCTAGCACCTGCGCTGAGTAGTGAACATTTTTTTGATACAGAGCATGGTCCTGGTCTGTTCCCAGCAGAACTGTTAAGAGCACATGCCAAGGAAACTGGAACCATGCAACAGTTTACTTTAATACACCTCTTTCTCAGGCATTAACAATAGCACAATATGACATGTCTGAAACATCTTTATAGGTTGCTACATTGGCCTGGGCTCTAGATTTGCACCTTTCTCTGTTGAATTTAAGATGTCATATACTTGCCCCCTGATCCAAAGACTTTGGAGTAAGAACTAGAAGGAATCTCTTAGGGTCAATCCTACATGTCAACAGATACAACCACCCAGCAGTTTCCACCTTGTAGGAGGAACACACAACAAAATCAAACATTACATATATCAAGAGACATCTTCTACCAGGCTGGTGCTCAACTGACAACTTCAGGTGGGAAATGCAGCTACATAACAGCGATCAGACTAGTGTGGACTTAATGCAATGGATAACAAAAACAGAAACAAAGCTAAAGAAAAAAGCATCTCGATCAAGTACATTCTAGGAATCAGCGACAGAAGAAAATGAAGCCATCAGAGTGAAGTTGTTAAATTTAGCATTACTAACTTTACACACTGAAAGTGACGAATGGTATTAAACAGTTTCCCAGCAGGAACAACATCAAGATCTTATTATATGTTGCAACTTTTTAAACTGCGATCTCTGGATGGTGTGATCCCTTTAGAATAGTGTTTGCTATCTTCCAGTATTTGACCAGTGAAGATGATACTTAGCTGATACTCAGCTACGACCATTGATATAATCCCTGTTCATAAATATTCACATGAAAAACATGAAAATAAGTTAAAAACAATCTAAGTACTCCTAAAATTTGAATGCCTAGTTTCTTGTTATGTAGCAGTCAATTTGTCTGTATATAGACAGAATCAACATTATTCAAAATACGATTTATTGGTGCTCCTGCGCTCCTAATCCAAAACTAAATGTTTTCAGATTAGCTGTTAAATCTTTCAATTGCTTGATTTTGTATTATTCTGGCAACTAAACCCAAATTCTCTGTGGATTATGTTGTTCTTTTACAAAACTATCTTTATAAAAACAAATAATTGGCAAACATCAATAAGCTTAAATCTATTCCAATTCTGAAATGTTATTCATTTTTAATGTTTTTGAACCCAATTTATTAAACTGACCTGCTCTTTCAGTGAATGATCCTTGAATTAAACTTTAGTAAGTGAATGTAAGGTGTCATTCAAGTTTAAAATGTCAATCATTGCCAGTTACATATAGAACATCTATAATTTGGCCTTAGCAAAAAGATGTTCTGGTCTTACTTGAAGACCTCTGTTGTGTTCACCTTTATTAAGTAGTAACCAACACCAGGAATGCAGCAGATGGGAGAAGGAAGTTCTTTATTCAGCAAAACAGGACAGCAACATCAAAACAATCCACGCCATGCAGCTATGTCCTCTGCAACTGAAAAGTTTCACCTCAGTAATATTCTAACTTGGAATCTACTTCACTTCATGACATAGTTGAGAATCGCTTTAGAAAGTAGAGGTGCAGGCACACACTGAGCCAGAAAACACACCACATCCCCCTTCCACCAAAATAAAAAAACAAAAATAAATAACCCGGAATAAAAACCTGTTGTAATACGAACAATAGGAAAATCATCTTACAAATCAATCAGCAAATAGGTTTACTATCTAGTCATCTCATGCTAAGTAAGCTCTAACAGGAAAACAACTGAAAAATGTAATTGAAATGCTGAGAGTAATCAAAACACAAAACAACAATATAAAGCAACCTAAATGGGGATAAATATATAGGTCAAAGAGACTACATTTAAAGAATTATTCTTTGACCTAGTCTTTTATCCATATATGTGGGCAAGCCTCTTTTTTAGACTGTCTTGCCAAAACTTGGGATTTATTAACACTTGTCACAATCTTTTTCTTTGAGTCTCTTCCGGTACATTTACCCAACAGTGACATGCTCGACCAATCTCCTCTCTCCACTCTCACCACATTGGACTTAACAACAGTGATCTCAAAATGTCCAAAATATCCACCTTCCCCTGTTTTACAAACTTGTTTTTTAAACAGGCTCTATCACCACACATTTTATTTCACCCCATATTTGCAGGCAAGCCTGCCCTTATATTTTCTTTGATGTTTCACTCTCTTGCGCCATATTTCCTTGTTAGGTCCACCCCCTCTTCACTCTTTCTCTTCAACCACTCCGGGTGCATCTAAGTCCTGGGACTCTTCCTTTAAAGAGTTGAAACAGAGTGAGATCCATAGCAGTGTTGGGTGAAGTTCTGTGAGCCCACTACTTCCCCCCGAGCACTACCTTCAGAGGACTCCCAGAGTGCGCAGCTTATTGAACATGCCCCTTAACCAAATGGTTCACACTCTCTACTAACCCATTAGCTTGGGGTAAATAAATAGTTGTTCTCATATGAGCCACATCCATGTTTTTCCCAAAATCAATCCTGCATTACGGTAGACATGAATGGCCTACCAATGTCATTATGATGTTCTCAGGAGCACCCTCTCAGACAAATTCATCTTTCCGAAAATCAATCACAGAATCCGTAGTCACTGTGCTAACACATCTAGCTGAAATCCATTAAGAAGTATAATCAGCCAACAAACCTCTCAGATGGATGCAGCAAACCAAAAGGGTCAACACTATCCAAACCAAACTTTTTTTTTAAACTCTTTTTATTAAACACATCAAACATGCTTTAGATCAGCAGCATATAGTAGCGTACATTTGGTGGATTAACATTTGCAACCATACCATACATTATACAATATAGTGCTCCCAGCAATCCGTGGCTGCGACCCGTATAACCCAGACTACCACCCACCTTATAGTTTCTACAGGAGTCATGTACACTCTTTATGTTACAAACCACGAACCTCTGTACTTTGCCCATGCCCCCCATATCTTGTCCCATTTACGTCGGCAGCCCCTACTCTGATAGATCGATTGTTCTGCCCTGTGGCACCAGTCCATGTCCCTCTTCCATGATACCAGTGACGGGGATTCCCTCGCCCCCCCCCCATGCCCGGGCGATGTTTCTTTTAGCCACCCCGCCTGCCAGGGGCAGCCAAGTCTTGGCCCATTGAGGCCATACCATCTCTCCCGTTACTCTCAGGATATGCCACCTTGGCTCTGCTGGGACCATCTCTCCCACTGCAGCTGTCATTACTCGGGACAGACCCTCCCAATATCGTTGTATTTTAGGGCAGGATCACAGTATGTGGAAAAATGTCCCTTTCTCACCGCAGCCCCTCGCACACTCTTCCGACACTCAATTACCTAAGCGAAATCGCACCATTCGGGACGCGTAGGATCGATGGATATGGAGTTGAATAAGCCTGAATCGCGCGCTAATATCTATTTCCCTGGGGCACTGTAAGGCTTCGGCCCAGTCATCGTCCTTGAGCAGACCCACATCCGACTCCCAGGCCTCCCTCCAGAGGCTCATACAGTCTGGGGAGTTATTCACGAGTTTTCTGTATGTGAGGGATATGGCTTTAGCAATCATGGGGTCTAGGAGGAGTCTGTCTTCGAGGGGTGCATACTCCGGTACCATGTCCCACCTCCTTCAGCTGGCAATGCAGTGCGTGTCTAAGCTGTCGATGTCCGAGAAACTCCCCCGCCCCCATTTGGAAATCTTCTCTCAGGGTGGCAAATTCGATCATTTTCCCCCCCTTCCAGACATTGCCCAGTCGGTCAATCCCTATAAGGTTCCATTTCCGGAAGCCCCCTAGCCGCTTCACTTCCCCTAGGCAATCCGCCTCCCACAGGGGCGTCTGCTCGGTGAGTTTGGCCTCCCAGCCCGTCATCTTAGTTGCCCTACACCATGCTTCGATCACTGTCAGTGTGTGTATTGGTAGATGTGTATTACCTCTCCCCTTTCGATATAGCTCAGTCAGGTAACTATCATTACGCATTGCCCATCGGTCCACTCTATATGCCGGTTCTTCAAGCGGTGCAAACACCCAACCATTAATGTTAATAAGTTGAGAGGCCCAGTAATATTTCCTGGTGTCTGGAACAGCCAATCCCCCTTCACATATTCCTTTCTGAAGTTTCTTAAATGCAATCCTGGGGTTGCACCCCCACAGCAGCGTACGCTGCTCGAACTCTATCGCTCAGAAAAAGGTCTCCGTATCCGATATGGGGTATTCTGTACTACATATAGCAAGCGTGGGAGGGCCATCATTTTAAATAAGACTGCACTGCCCATAAGGGAGACCGGCAATCGCCTCCAATGTGACGCATCCTCCTTCAGTCTGTCTAATTGCGCCTGTATGTTTAACCTCATGAAGTCCTCTTCAGACTTCGAAATCCATATGCCCAGGTATTTGAACGTCTGTTTCTGAACCAACTCCCGGCACACCAAGGTCAGGGCTGGAAGTTCCCCCGCCAGTGAGAACACTAGGGATTTATCCCAATTTATGCAGTATCCCGAGTATGTACCAAAAGTCTGTATTATGTGAATGAGCCTATGAAATGTTTTTCGGGGCCTATGGGCTTAATGCAGGATGTCATCCACATATAGGGATATACGTTCTTCCTAGCCCCCCCCCCCCTTATCAATGCCTCTCACCAGCGGGTCCCTGCATATCCAGACTGCCAGCGGCTTGAGTGCCAGCACGAACAGCATCGGCGATAACGGGCAACCGTGCCGAGTGCCCCTATGAAGTGTAAATGCTCTAGATATCGCTGCCAACGGGGCGGCATAGAGCAGTCTTATCCACTTTTGTAGATTTGAGCCCACTCCCATCTTATCCAGAACGGCAAAGAGGTATGCCCATTCGATACTATCGAACGCCATTCGTGCGTCATGGGACAAGAGAACCGCCGGTATGCTCGGATGCTTATGGGACGTGTGTATTACGCCGTATAGGAGGCGCAGGTTGAGCCTAGTGCTCCTGTGTGGCATAAAGCCGGACTGATCCGGGTGTATCAGGGATTGAATGACTGGGCTCAGACGATTAGCAAGGACCTTCGCCAGAACTTTGGCTTCAAAATTCAAGAGGGAGATGGGTCTATAGGAACTGCATAGATCATGGGGTTTACCCTTTTTCAGGATGACCACAATAGTTGCCATCCTCACGTCCTTCGGGAGTTGACTTTTGTCTCTCTCCTCCAGGAACATTTTGAGCATATATGGAGCAAGCGTCCCCGCCACACACTTGTAGAGTTCCACAGGGAGCCCATTTGGACCTGCTGCTTTCCCAGACTGAAGATCTCGTATAGCACTTTCTACTTCTTCTATACTCAGGTCAAGATCAAGCATCTCCCTATCGTCCGTTCCCAAGGTCGGCAATGCCATGTCTTTCAGTAGTTCATAGCAGTCTTCCTCCCCCGTGTGGTCTGTGACTGATAGATGTCCTCATCGTATTTAGCGAATACCTCAGTGAGCTCTGTCCCAGTTCCACTCCGTACGCCCTCCCTTGTCTGAATTTCAGAAACCCAGTTTCGGCTTCTATCCTGTCTCTCAAGCCAAGCAATTAGTTTGTTCGCCTTGTCCCCCAGGTCGTACACCCTCCTCTATGTGGCAATCACGTGCGTGAGGGCAGCATTTTCTTATAGATCCCTGAGTTCTTTTTGTTTAAGTTTTAGTGCGTGTTTATTCCTAGCATCATCCTCGGGGTGCAAACCCAACTCCTGCTCAAGTTGTAGTATCTCTCGCTCTAGTGTGTCACTCTGTGCTCGCTTTTCTTTACGTTTAGCCCCAATTGTCACTTGGACAAAGTCTCTCGCCACCACTTTATAAGCCTCCCATAGTATGCAATCTGACTGCATAGAGCCTATATTTTCGGTAAAATATTGGTCTGTGCGTTCATCAAACCGATCACGAAACTCCTGGTCTCTGAACAGGAAGGGATCCAACCTCGGTGGGAGAGACCAGTCCCACGTCAGGCCATGCAGGTAGACCTCCACCGGTGAGTGGTTCGATATCCCTCGTGTGACACCCTCCCCAGAAGAGTCTCGCCGATGTAGTGTGCGTAAAAATATAATCAAGCCTCGACCCACTTCCATGCGCAGCTGAGATATGTGTATATTGCCTTGCCCTGGGGTTATGGCTTCTCCAAATATCAACCATTCCCAGTGCAGACACAAAAGTGCTCAGCGCTCTGGGTCCCCCCGCTCTAGAGGGGGGTGTGTCCCTGTCTAAGTCTGGTGCCATTGTATCGTTCATGTCTCCACCAGGAGCAGCGTGCCCTGGGGCAACTCGAGTATTAATTTGCTAAGGTCAGGGAGTGTGGTCCCGTGCAGACGGGGAGGTGCAAATATTGAGCAAATGTTCAAAACTTGCCCCTCCCATGTCCTGGACAGGGCAGCGTATCGTCCCATGGGGTCGCACCATTTATGATTCACTACTAGTGGGACTGAGTTTTTAATGAGTATATTAGTTCCCCTAGACCCGGTTGTAAATCCAGCATGTGCCCGGAGTGTATACCCGAATCGATTCAAAGCCAAGTAATTATTTCCTTTGAGGTGTGTCTCTTTTATGAGCACTATGTCTGGCGAATGCCTATGTAGATATTGCAGCACCATGATACGTTTTATTTTGTCTCCCAGACCATTCACATTCCAGGAGAATATTTTCAACGTTCTAGTCTGTCGTTCGGCCATCTGGGGAGCTTGTGCGGTCAATATCTCCCATCCACCGCCCCCCCCCGGGCAGTCCATCCCTACCCCCCCGGAGGAGCTGTGTACAGCTGAAGTTCTCGGGTCACGCCCCTCTGTTGGCAGATCTTTGTGTCTGAAGCATTCGTAACCCAACTATAAAAGATAGAAAATAAAACCCCCAACACCGCTACCCCCCTCCCTGCTACCCTGTCTAGAAGGTTTACAGCTACCCACATCACCAACTAGCAGAGCGCCTGTCGCCCAAAAGGAACAGTCAACTGGCGTAGGGCTGACGGGCACACCACTTCACATCCCCCCTGGGGACCCATTTCTCCCCACAGTTTTTAGGTGTCACCGTGCTGCTCAGTTCCGTGCAGTGTCCCATCGCGGCCGTGCAGCATTACCTGATTGTCCGTGGATTCGAGGCATTACTCATATCTCACAGATCTCAGCTGTACCTGAAGTGTGTTACCCTCAGTGTGTTTGGTCTCTGAAAGCCAGGCAGAGTTGTTATTTCCCCGATTTCCCCGCTGCGGCTGTAGGGCTATTCAAGCGGGAGCCTCTGGATCGTGTCTCAGACCTGTCGTCGTCTGCTAATCGATTCGGAGATTTCTGATTGCGGGTGCGGTTTCCCCGCCAATCCTCCTCTTGTCGTCGGCTACGTTTCTGAGGGCACCCCTCAGATAGCCAGTGCTGGCCTTCAGATGGTGCAGTGAAATACCAGGATTTGTCCTTGTCAATTACTCTGAGTTTTGCTGGAAAGAGCATCATATATTTTATACCTTGCTCCCTCACAGCGCGCTTCACTCCGTCAAAGGTGTGGCGTTCCTGTTGCACCTTCAGGGTCCAGTCTGGGAAGAATCGTAGGACCGTGTTCTCATAGTGGAGATCCCTGTGCATCCTGGCTGCCTGTAGAACGGCGTCCCTGTCCCTATAGTTTAGGATTCTGGCAATAATTGTTCGAGGTGGGGCCCCCGGTCTCAGTGGGGGGACCGGAGCCCTATGTGCCCTCTCCACCGTGAAGAAAGTTGATAGTCTTTTGGGCTTAAGATGGTTCAGTATTATGTCCTCTAGGAACAGCTCCATACTCGGGCCGTCCGCCCCCTCCGGGACCCCCACCACTCTAATGTTATTGCGGCGGGCCCTCCCTTCTTGATCCTCCAGCTTCATTGCCATGTGCTTGTTTTACTGTGTCAGATATTTTACTCTTTCTTCCAGCTTGCGTGTTGCAGACTGCTGCTCCGTAATGTTCGTCTCGGCCATGGTAACTCGCTCTGCGGTCTTATGCATATCTGCCCTCATTAAGTTCATTTAGATCGTGACCTTGTCAATCTTAGTCTCTAGAGTTTGAATGGCCGTCATGATGGCTCCAAGAGAGGGTTCCGCCGTTGCTTCCGTATCGTCGACTGTTCCTCCCTCCAACGACGCCTACCGCGGGACTGCATACTTGTCCAGCTTATTGGACTGTACCATGGGTGGAGCACCCTTTGGCTTTGTCATTTGCGGAGACCGTCTCCGTTACGCGCCGCGACTATCCTGCGTGGCCACCAACACACCGGATGCGCTGTTAGGCTTTTATAAGGTATGTACTCCGGTCAAGAACGTGGGGGCAGCGCATTAGAGAGACTCACCCGCTCAGTTTATGACTGCACCTTCAATGTATTGTACTCTCAAGGATGGATCTGCAGTCTCCTCACAACACCCCTCCGGGTGTTTAGGGCTCCATTATCCCTGGGCACCGGAATTTCTGCGGGCGGGGTCCCTCTCCACGTTAATTCTGCCTTGTTTTGTTGCTGGTTCCGTGGCTCACTTCTCTCTGTCTCGCGGAGGTCTCAGGAGCACATCCTCCACAAATGCCCAAGGGTGTATCGGCCATCGCCGGCATGTGCCCTCCATCCGGTGCCAGGGGCCAGTTTCAATAAGTGGGGGTCATTCCTGGTCTGCTACGAGGACTCTTTGCATATCCACCATACCTCTATCTTCGATCAGTGGTCCCGGAGTCCCTCGTACCTTGTCTATTCTGGGCCCTGCTGGAGTGCTCTCGGTGACTACTCCGAGATCCTCCGGGGGCTCCCCCCGCTCTTTGGCTGTATAGGCTCACCGGCTCCACAGCGGGTTCGCCCCTCCCGGGCCCACGTCCTGATGCTGCAGACACCTGTATTATTTTCGGCAGCCCCGGCGCGAGGCAGCCGACTCGATTGATGCGTCCGGGACCTGCTACGTCCCTGAAGCTCTTCCACGCTCCTGCCCAGGCCCGGGTGATGTAGCGTGTCGGAGGTCCGATCTCGACCCCCAACCACGGTCCTCTCCTGCTGTCCGTCCGAGCCTCACGCTGCACTCCGGGGCTCCTGGATTACGCGACTCCGCCCCCATCGCCGTTTTCCTCCAGACCTTCAGATCGCGCAGGCCGTATTTTGACGTTCACCGGAATGCAGTAGCACGGCCGCGCTGTTTCTCTCTCGTCCCCGTGGCGATGCTCCAGGGTACTCGCAAACTGTTTCAAGAGACACAGCGGCCGCATTAAGATCAGATATTGCGGGCTTTCAAACAGGCCCCGGCGGAGCACTCGCTTTACACAGCCATCTTGGCTGGTGCCAAGCCACGCCCCCTCTATCCAAACCAAACTTGAGCGATGGTCTGCCTGGTACGTCTACCGGTAAAGGTGGAGAATTTCTTGCTGTCTTGTTTTTGTTACAACAAGCACACTGTGCACAACTTCTCACAACCAATTTGACAATGGTATTTCATCTGGGCTCACCAATTACATTCTCCGACCTGGTGCTCTTCCTATTCAAGTGACCCTCGCAAACCTCAGAAGGCACCAGCTTAAGACCTCTACATAACAATTCTCCCTCCACAGACAGCTCTTTCTAGAACTTCCAGAAACCTTTCTCACTCTCTGCCAATTTCCTCAATTTCGCCATCCTTTAATCACGTACCCACGAACCTCAGACAATGTAGCATCAACCTCTATTGCCTTCCTCCACTCTTCACATACCATGACACCTCATTTTCTTCTAGCTTGCGCCAAGGGGTCTTTACTGGCAATGGTGATCAGCCTTCTCATTAATTGATTCCGCTAAATATTTCACCTGAAAATTGTAATTTCTGACCATCAATCTCTCTAACCCATGAAAACAAAGTCATCAAAGCTCTGTGCCCTGTCCTCACTACAAATGGCAGCCTCCATAAATAAAATCTGAAGTGTTGAATACCCGAAGTGCAAGCGAGTATCTCTCATTCAACTACTGAGTAATTCTCCTCTGTTTATTACAGTGCTCTACAAGCAAAAATCACCACTCTTTCTTTACAATACTCCTTCTGGGACAACACTGCTCCCAACTCTTTTAGACTTGCCTCTGTAGCCAAAACAGTTTTTTAAACATATCAAAATGTCCAAAGGTAGGTAGTTTCTCAATGCACAGCTCGACATTTTTTAAAGCAATCACACACTCGCCTGGCCATAAAAATGTTTCCCCTTTTTTCAAAAGTTGACTTATGGGTTGCACCATGCTGGCAAAATTCTGAATCATATTGTTATAATATTCTGCCGCACCGAGAAAGGAACGCACTTCATCTTTGCTGGGTGGTACAGGTGCATCCACAATGGAGTTGGCCAAGTCAGGCTTCTGGCTAATTCAGTCAATTGAGATTGTGTCCCAGGTAGGTTACTGTACCCACTCTTAATGTACACTTTTTCTTCTCCAGAGAGAGCCCATTCTCTTGCAATCTTTGTAGAACTTTAAGTATTTGTCTAATACCTTCCAATCCTGTCATCATCAATTGCTGGAAACATGCCGCTGCCAACCAACAGGCATGTGAAAGAAATGATGTGCACCCAGTGGCATTAAAAAGGACGTCAAATGCCTAGAATTCTCACTTAATTGGTGATAGGCAGCAGAAAGGTCCATCAAGCTGATCAATTGGGCACTGTTAGACCTGTCAGTCTTACGGTGGTCTTCCCCCAAACGTTTTGCCTTCTCTTCTCATGTTTTGTTGAATTCTTTTTTGTTGGCTTTAGGACTCTGTGCACTTTACCACTGCTAACCAATGCTGAAGTGCTTGTGCTCACACCCTAAAACATTGTAAAATTGTCTTAAACCTGATTGACATATTTAAATTACTTGTAAGTCCCTAGTAAATCGGTATACCATATACCCAGCGTTGGTAAATGAAATGCTACTAGTGGGTCTGCAGCACTTATTGTGCAGCCCACTTAAGTAGTCCCTTAAAAATTGTCTCAGGCCTGCCATTGCAACCTGTATGCAGTTTTAAACTGCAAATTTAACCTGGCAAAATAAACCCCTTGCCAGGCCTAAAATTCAATTTTTAATAAATGTAGGTCATCCCTAAGGCAGGCCCTAAACAGCCCATAAAGCAGGGTGAAGTGTATTTAAAAAGTGGGACACGTACATTTAAGTTTTACATGTCCTGGTAGTGAGAAATTCATTTTCACTACTGTGAGGCCTGCCCCCCCTCAAGAGGATAACATTGGGTTACCTTATACATTTAATAAGTGATTACTTTGTTTCAGGAGCAGATAAAAATGCCATGTTTGATGTCTAATATGACTTATAATTTAATAAAGATTTTAATACATAATTCTAAAAATTCAATTTTTACTGTATTCCTGAGTAATCTGACTAGGTGTAGTTGACAGCTGGCCTTTGTGTATTCCTCCCAGACAGCCACACCATACAGGGACTGGGTGTTGACAGGATGGGCCATCCAGGCAGGATGAGGGGGCAGAGTTGTGCACAACCCCACTTGCACTTCAAAGACACTGCCTCAGCTCACACACAAAGAACTTCACACTAGCCTTTTGTAACTCCAGACATCCTGAGACCAGGGCAGGGAGGCAGGAAATCCCAGACACTTCTATGTGGGGGAGGGCTTGGCTCCAGATGTTTCTTCCATTTCAAAGCTGGCTCCAGGTTTCAAACTAGGACCCTCAGACTCACTCTTCTGTTCACTTCTGGACCTGCGGAAGGACTCCCATAGGACTGCCCTGCTGCCTGCGGCCTGCTGAGTACTTCAGAGGACTGCCCTACTTCACCAAGAGGTCTGACCTTCTGCCTGAAGCCTGCATTGTGCCTTAAGACGACTGCCCTGCTGCTTGATGCCTACTTTTCTGCTTGAACCCAGGACTTCCAGAGTGAGTCCAAGGGCTAATTGGCTGCACTCGTGATCAGAGCCTCAGGGACAGAAAAGACCCCAGCCTTCTTGAACTCACACCTGTACCCAGCCTGAGTGCGTTCTAACTCTCAAAGTGCCCCTCCAGTCCTGGATCCTTGGAAGTGGCATTAAAATTGCCCAGACAGCCCAAATACAAAACTTGGGACGTTGAAAAGTTTCTGTCCAAAAGTGCCCTGAGAACTGAGAGGAGAACAGGAGCTATCTGCTCACCAATCTGCCCAAGCTACATCGCCGGTCAGCCTGACTTTGCGGTAGCTGCAACTATATTCTTCTCTGCAGCAGCAAATCCTGTTCAGCGGCTCCTCGCAGAAGAGGTATCGGGCCTCATGGAGCTCTCGTCGGCTACAGCCTGCGGCTTTGTCCTGCCGGAGATTTTTGACTTACTTAAAAGAGACTAATTACAAACATAGAAATCTTCACCGCAACTTCATCGCGCGGCTCACCGACAATGTTGCCTCCTCCTCAGACACCGCCGGCTGCCTTGTCCCGCTGAACTTTATAATCCATAACTCCAGTTCTACTGATTGGATTTTTGTCGTTTTGTTGTCAAATAATTGATTATATTTTCTCAATTTTTCTAAATTGGTGTGGCATTCTTTTTGTGTTGTGTTTTGCCTTTATTACTGTTTAAGTGCTGCATAAATGCTTTACACATTGTCTCTAAGTTAAGCCTGACTGCTTTAGCGCCAAGCTACCAAAGGGTTAAGCACAGGTTAATTTTGTGTCTTTTTGTGGTTCACCCTGAAAAGGATTGTGGCTATGGCTTGTGAAAGCCTCACACACCCCTAGCCCCCAACACAATTTTTCACAGGCACCCTTTAATATGCATAGTTCTTGACCAATATTGGGTATGGTTTGTCTGTCCATCTAAATGTTCTTGGTAAGGTCACAAAGGTCGATGCACATCATTCTGCGCCTCTCATTGTGTTTAGGTGCTAATACCACTGGAGCAAGCCATTCCCTGGACTATTTCTCCTCAATGATTCCAACCTCCAATAACCTCTCAAGTTATTAAAGGACCCAACATCCCATGCAGACTATGTAAACTTTGCAAAGTATCAGAGGCACGCCCCATATTTATGGATCATGTGATATTCAAATTCTTTCAAGTTACTGCACACACAGTGCTTGGCAAAACAGTTGGGGCTATTTTCTGTATGTTGGTTGCCACAGCAATAACATTTAATTTTGTTGTAGTCCTGGTTTGGCAACACCTTTTTTTCAACTCATCAGCTTCAATTTTGGATAATGTTACCCTAGCTACCTCAGAACCATCATGCTCTTCTGTCTTCATTTCCTTCACCAAGCCTGCAGTATGTTCGGTTCCCTTAAGAGTTGCAATGGCATCCTTTAAATTGGTGTTCTTTGTCAGCAACCTTTCTTGGATTCTGATACTGCAGGAACAACATACCAGTTGGTCAGTTATAAATGAGTCAGTCAAGTCCCCAATTTCACAAGATTGCACTATTCTTTAAAAAAGCAATTTAATTAGCTACAAGTTCAGTTTTGCCCTGTTGACGTGCAAAGATTATGTGTCTCTCTCGCATCACTTTAATTGTGTATTAAAATGTGACTCTAACAATTTCACCAACATCTCATGTCTTTGGGTTCCCCATCTCCATACCTCATGTTAATCATCTCTAGACTTTCATAGATGTTTCTACCCTCTGCCCCAAGACTGTCAAGAACATCATCGTATATCCTCGATGCAGAGAGAGAACTTTTCTCCTGCTATTGCCACCAAATATGAATCAAACAATTTTTTCCATCTTGGCCAAGGTAAAATAGATTCCCCTGCATCGGGCAATAATTTACGTCATTTTGTCAAATACTAGCTGCTGCCATGTTGTTAAGAACCAACACAAAATAAAAATAATAGTCAAAAATAACAAATTAATAGAACTAACTGACATAAAAATCTAAAATAACAAATCATGCATGCCATTGTTATCCATTCCTCCGATATGTGCCTCAATCGTCACACTGTAGCCGGTAAAGTTAATTATAGTAAGACAGTCGGATTTAGTTTATGGAGAACCACTCCACATGAACACCAAGTCGCGTTGACCTTTGCAGCGTCAATCCAATTGTTTTTCCTAATGTATGACGCAGGTATGATGCACGGACAATGTTGTGTCAGTTTCCATGCAGAATATCAGTCCCAATTCAATATGGCTCCTGATAAGGTCTGCGAGTTGTGACACTGCATGAATGTGTGATGATGTGTCACGAGGGTGCGCACACGGGTCTGTTACTTGCTCGAGATGGATGTGCTGGTGTAAGCATGCGACTCTTGAATTGAAGATGGTTGCTGAGTGGTGCACGCATGGCTGCTTAAGCATAATAAGATGTATAAGTTCCACTTCTTCAGAATTAGTCAAATTGCCAAAAAGAGTTAATCAGCACGACTCATAGTACCTGGACAGGTTTCAGCAGCAGCTCTGAATTCGTGGGTTGAAAATACCAGGAGATGGTGTTGCCAATGAGACCTTACCCCTGCACAAGTTAGTTGTCACCAGTTTACTTCTGTTGAGTTCAACTTTGTCATGTAGTCACCAACACCAAGAATGTAGAAGATGAGATAATTAAAGTTTTTATTTGGAAAAACAGGAGAGCAACACCAAAAAGATCCACACAATACAGCTATGCACTCGGCAACCTACTGCCACCTCAGTACCAACCTAACTTGGAATCTATTGCACTTCATGACATAGTTGACAATCTCTATAGAATGTAAGAGTGCAGGCACACAGGAGCAGATTTACGAGCCCCTTGCGCCACTTTTGCGCCGCCGTTGCGTCACTTCTGTGACGCAGCGGCGGCGTAAACCATGCGCCACGTTGCGCCCTATTTACAGCGTGACGCATCTAGGGAGATGCGCCACATGAAACCTGCGTCAGGTTACATGTGGGCGTTCTGGCGCAGGGGGGGGGCGTTCCTGCGCAGTAAAGCCTCGGAAAAGTGCCTGAGTGAAATCTACAAGATTCCACTCAGTCACTTTTCCGACGCCGCTGCGTCAAAACCTTGCGCCTGCTTGAAGCAGGCGTAAGGCGTGACACACCATGTTATGTATGGGTAGGCCATGAGCATTGCTGGAGTTGCGTCGCACTTGCGACACGACTCCAGCAATGCGCCACCCTTCCGATGGGAGATGCGTCACGCATCTGTTTATCCTTGCGCCACGATGCGCTGCATTGTAAATGCGGCGCATCTGTGGTGGCGCAAGGGTAAACATCTGATTTGCAGGGATGCGCCAGTCGTCATAAATCTGCCCCACAGTGAGCAAAAAACACAGCAACATCCAGCCTATGGAATGAGTTATGCGAAAAAGATGAGACCCTCGAGCAAACTTGTGGAAGTCTAACACGTTTAATGCAAAAAGAGCCAGCAAGCATCAAAAGTATGTTAAGTGGAATTTGCATTTCAAAAAACCAGTGCTTTGCTTTCTGATCAGTAATAGAATGCAATGCTAATTTCCATGTATTTTCTCAATGCAATAAGAGGAGGATAGGACACATCCCCAATCAGAAACTACAGGTAGACACCACCAAGCCAGTGACAGGCTCTTTTCATGGAAAGAATGTGAGAAGGCCCTAAAAAATGACACAACAAGCTATGGTAAAAGGCTGATTTCACTAAATCTGCATTCTTGTTTCGCTGTGCCAACTTCAGAAGAAGGCTGCACTTACTTAAACAGTTAGGCTAAATGTGCTATCTACAACACAGGATAACATTTTTTATATCTGCTTTAAGCAGATATAAAAATACATTCACAAATGTTATGACAAAGAGCTGGGTGTACAAAAAATGGCATTCTCAGTTAAGCTAGGCAATAAGAAACTATTACGATAATCTGTACTATTTTGAAATGACTATGGATTTTTCTTTATGTGAATTGATGATGGATATCTGCCATTCTAAACCTTAACGGGCTTCCACAAAAGAACGCAGTCGTCACAATCAACACAAGGTTGTGGATCTGATGGGTTTCACGTAAGACTCAAGCAGCATATAAACCCTCAGGGGCAAATTTATCAAAGGGTTGCATTACCCTTGCGCCATGCAATGGGGCACAACAGCGATGCAACTCTTAAATTAGATTTATCAAGCTACGCAAGGCCACCTTGTGTGGCTTGATAACTCTAGAGTAACGCAACACAGCTCAAATCGCTGCAATGCATTACTCTTCCCCAAGGATGCATTCCATTGGCTGGAGCTTGGATGTTCCCACGCATCCACCCATGGATATTGGTGCATTCGTAGATCTGCCGTCAGTGATAAACCTGGGAATGCATCAAAATGCTATGCCTCCCCAAGTGAGGCGTAAAGAGGAGAAATATCTTTATTTCTCCTCGTTACTTCCTCTTTCTATGCGTGCTGCTTTCTGTAAGAGTGCCTGCGTTGGCGCTAGGAGCATATTGTGCGTCAGCACTGGGAAATGACAGAAATGCAATTAATTTTGTTAAGTAGGGCACACTCCTGCCCTTTCCCTATCACGCAGTGCAGTGCAGCAAGGTGGCTTGCTGCGCTGTGTGATAATTTGGTAAAAATGCCCCTCAATATTTAGTTGTAGGGCTGGAGGTAGGCAGCAGGGAGGGCGAACCAGAAAGGTGTGAATAAAGGTAGTGTGACCATGTGTACTGTTAATAACAAGAATTGCATTTTTGGTATGGATGCACACTTGGGATCAACTGATTAGTTATTCAACAACAAATGCCACAGCCCTCGAAAAGAGCCAAAACCCACTGGATATGTGAATATGCAGGTACTAGCACAGCGAGCAACTCATTATGCAAACATGAACATATACAACAGCACTTAGTTTTAATTATTAAAACTCAATTAATAGCAACCCTAGATAAATTGAAATTGGAACAGGGGGAATGCACCACATATGATTATGGCTATTATGGATCTACAAAATAAATTTGATTTAGTTGATTTATGGCTCAAATCATGTTTGGTGGAAGCCAAGTTTATGCGTACTTGTAAAAGGGCAAAGATGTCAGACTAGGGCTTATTTTAATTCAAATATCCTGTTATCTCGAGTCATACCCTGATCTAAGTGGAACGGACTATGCAGCTTATTGGCATGGAATATGCAAAATAGTAATCCATAAATGGCCGATTGAGTTCTAGTTATGGAATGTTCTTTTGGAGAAGACTGAAGAAAAGCTATTTTGTAAGTTATAAAGATTTAATGAGGGCACCACATTTTAATAAGCTGCATAGTAAGCTTTTAAATACACCTCAGGCATATTTTATCGCCTAAGGGACAAAATGCATGCCAGCGTAATGGACATGCTTTGAACAGTCTAATTTTTACTCATTCATAAAACATCTTCATTCCTATCTGTAGCTCTGCCACTTCCCAAGCAGCACTCTTCTTTTCTCCAATATATTCTCCACCTTTCTTGCCATATTTCTACTCCCCGTACAATTTAATTTTAGATAGCTGCATACTATATAAGTATTAGGCATATATTCATACCCAAATAGTTATTTAGTAATCAGGGAGTTTCAAGAATTGGAAATAATTTTAAACAAGAACTAAGAACCACTTAAATTTCCATTGGTCCAAAATGTGTTCCTAAGTCAGCAGGTAGGCAACAACCTTTCACGTGAAATAAGGAATTCATTTGCACAGATCTAGGTAGGGAAACGACAAAAAAGATATGAGCTAATTAAGTCAAATGAATCAACATACCACAGCTATCAATATAATAGAGGGTCATAAAGTGATCAAACACATATACCTAGAATATTATCATAATTCATGTCTGGATATGTAGCCTCCTCAGACTAGTTACATCTATGACTTTAAAAAAATAGAGATTACTAAGAAGGAGTAAGGCTCTTTCCCTGGTTGAGGAGTAAGATGATACTGCCTTTTCCATCTTGTAAAACACTATGGGATGTTGGAGTCCCAAATGAAATCGACAACATTTTTGAAGATAGTCTGGATCCAAAATTGGCTTTGGCAGGCTTGTGATATTTTTTCCCTTCATCACCTTCTGAAGAAATCTGATTGATATTTTATAGCCATATAAAGATCTTAATTGTTGCAGGATATCCTCAGCTCACCATCAATAAACTTGCAATTGTTTTACTTGCAGGTACACTTCCAAATCAAACAGTGCAAGGAAATCTATTCTATATTTTTGTGATGTTTGCCCAATGTTTCTACTTTTGACATCTGGTCTTTGACCACTGGTGTATAGACACAATATTGAGTTAAAAATATTGTGTTGGCAAATGATGTTGTGTGAAGAACATTAAGGACAAATATATTGTGAGGGTAAGCTTCTGTGGGTAAGCAAAGGATTAGTAAACTTAACTACACATATATGCACCTTGATGATATAGATATCTTCAAGGTAAGTAGATGTGGAGATAAGAATAGCACATTTATACTTCCTTATTTGCACTTTCCTTTATGATATTTTGCTCCTTATTATTTTTGATAAGATATTTTGTCCACACAATATTTTTGACATTGATATTCTATAGGACAACCACAAGATGTACGAATAGACCACAGCTACAAGTGATCTGCTCTGAAAAATAATTTTTTTTAGCTACAATAACTGACACTTTTTGGAGTCAACTGTCATTATCTACAAAGGTTTCAAACTGTCACACAGAGTTACCTTATGGGATGCAAGAGTGAAAAGAATGGTTTGCCTACTTCAAACCAAAAAAGAAAAAAAAATGCTTGGATCATGGTTTCTCTATCATGTTCCAAAGGCATGGTTTAAGAAGTGCAACATGTACAGAAAACACAAAACAAAACTGAAATCTGCTATATTCTCTTGCTAGGAAAGAGTTGCAAACTCTAAATGTACAGCATATATGTATTATAGTATGTGGAAACCAATGGGAATCTGCCTGTACTTCAATCTTCACACCTCATCTTTGTCTTCCATTCCTAATCTTCCCTGGGTCTGAGGAGGCCAGCTGCTGGCTTTATAGAAATGCCCTTACAATTTATTGAGGAAAAAAGAAGGGAAGCAGTCCCCCAGTCTTCCGGTTCATATATGACAATATACAGCATTAATAGCACCAAGGTTTTTTTTTTTTTTATGAAGGGGATCCTTGGCACAAAAGTGGAACTCAACCCTACGTGGGAGGAGGAATTGATGGTGAGTAGAGAGAGATAGGCAGACGGAAGAGGGTCTTCCACTATTTTATTTTTCTGTGGTCAAAGCGACTTTGAGAAAGTTTGATTGCAATAGCATCGTGTGTGGGTTTGTGTCCAATCATAGTCTGGTTTTTAGCCCCTTAAATGTCCTGCTTGATTTACGGTTATTGGAGGGCTGACTGAACTAAAAGAAGACAAGAAGACACACCTCCTTAACTGACAGAAGCCTGTATGGAGACTTGAGCCACCACCCTTGTCTTGGATCTCTGGGATTGAAACAGGGCGTGGGCAAAATTTTAATTATGCTGGCCTAATTTGCAACAATTTGGGAATGTTCCATTACTCTTGTTATGTGAAATTTCCAAAAACTACACCATTTCACCACCTCGAGTAATAACACAGAATTAATGGTAAACGTTTACAGAAACGCATGGGAGTCACAGAACATGAGATTTGTTTAAATGCATCCTTGTACCAAACACTGATGTGAGGATGCATTTCTCATTAAAATAAAGAACAAATTGACAGATTTGCAATTTGCATAATTATGCATAATTTCACATAATTTTGAGTAATTACAAGCTATGTGGTGCTCAAAGATCCAGGAAGCCTAGCTGATTGCTGTTACCAAAAGAAAGGTTCAAGTCATGTCAGTGGAGTCAATTTCCCATTGCAACGTTTCTCCTGTGGCTGAAGAATGTAGAAGATCCTGCACATAGAGGCAAATGTTGCCACTTGGAAAAAAACAGTAGACCATCTGCAAGAGGATAATTCTTCATCCTGGCCTTGTGAACATTTACCATTGACTAGGGACTTAAGAAAGCCCTATGGACAAATGAATGTTATGCTATTGTAAAGAAATTACACAAACCCGTTGTAAATGAGCTGTAGGACGTCCTCTTGATACTCGAAACCATGAAATAATAAAATGTGATATGGCTATTTTCGGGAAACTTGCTTTTTAACAAATCATTGGTTGTTCCAAGTGAATAGAACATAAACAAATAATTAATTCTTATTTATTGAGCGCAAACATACCACCCCCTTATGGGTTTCAAGGCACGGGGGCCGTCGGGGAGACTAAGTAAGTTATTGCCCAGAGTCGCACGATGCTGAGCTGAGCTGCCGCCGGCGATCAGACCTTGAGCCCTGCGCTCCGGAGTCAGCCTCTCTGGCCGCTGCGCCACACCTCTCCCTGTCTTTAATGGGTTTATTGTAGATATATCTCATCTGCTAAATAAGGTGCTAATGCCATTGTTTTTCTTCCTTTATAGCTGGTTTAAAGAAAACCTGGGAACTAGAACTGAAAAGATCTGTTTTGATCAAAAGTTACCACAAATTGTTTTAGCTATATCTGATAGATTCTACATTAGACTCTCTACATTGTTTAGCCTTTTACTTATTAAATGCACATCTTATTTAAATAACTTAGGGGCATATTTATAAGCACTAACGCATCGGCATCGATGCGTCAGATTTCTTGCACCTGCTGCAAATGCCCTATAAATCCAATGGATGCGCTTTATTAACAATATAGTGCTCCATGGTGCAAGGATTCACAGATGCATCAGAAATTCTGACACATCTTTTGGTGCTAAAGTAACGCATTGCTGGAGTTGGTTGTAAGACTGACACAACTTTATCAATGCATCAGATCACTGAGGTGAGTCCCATGCTAAAAGTCCTGTGTCAATCCTTACGCCTGGTTTGAGAAGGCGTAAGGATTTAGTCCCAGTCAAGTCGTAGAATGACGCAGTGAAAAGTTGTAAATTTCACTACGTCAGTTCTACGCGGCTTTTAATGTGGGGATGCCTACCCTGAATACGTTATCCCTGTGCTGCTTCCCCAATGGAGGGCCACCTGTCGTTTGGCTAGCAACAACGCAATAGCTGTGAAACGTCTTATGTTGACAGGTAAAGGGTTAACAGAAAGTGAGTATCGGAGCACAATTCCAAGCCAGATGAACAAAATCGGCAGGTTTCGCTGTGCATTTAGGACAATGGTGTTATCTAGTCAGGTCTAGTTTGGCCAAGGCTTTGGGGGAGGAGGGGTGTAGGCATGATGTAAGTATTTAAAGTGTAGCAATTTATGACAGTGATTATTGGAAATCAGTTTGGTTTGTGCGCAACAATAGCACCACATTATGTTGGGAAGGGGGTATCCCAGATATCCCTCTGAAGCAACCCTCAACTTTTCCATCCCGATAGGTCTCAATTGCAAGGACATATGCTAAAGGCGAGATGTCAAGTGAGCATTGTCTGAAGTGGTAATAGTTAACATGTCAGAACTAGGGCAGTGCGCGGTCTAGGTCCGGCCCCACACAACCCTGTGGCAGCAGCTTCCTGCCCTTACCCACATGTGCTAAGTTTCTGTGTGGGAAAGCTCATGAGGCAGCCCGTGCAGCACAATGGTGGTTGCGCTGTATATATAATCACTGATAATGCTGCTGTGCTATGCACTGTCTGCTCCTTATTGTTCCTTGGATGCAGCATTGTGACCCCATGCATTGTTGCGCCTTAGAGGCTTGCATGCTTTACTCACCTCAAACTGCCTTTTACTCCTCTTCATGCTCGTATAGTCTGTTCAGATTTAAGTGTCACTCCAAGAAATGACAGGCTAAACGGGCCATGGTAATAATAAATAGCAGGAGAGAAAGGGGGCAGGCTTGCCGGGTGGCACTCAATACGGGGAAATATTCAGAAAGTGTACCCTTAACTCGAAGGCATGCCCACGGGGCGGTATATAGCAGAGTGGTTAGTGCCTGGGGATCCCTAATTTTGTTATGGTGGCATGTAAAAAAGGTAATTCAAGAGAATCAAATGCCTTTTCAGTATCTAAGAGCACAGCCACCGCTGGGAGATCAGGAGACATTTGATTGATGACTGCAAACACCATGCCGAGATTGATTGAGGTAGAGCGCCTACTGACAAATCCAGACTGCAGAGGAAAAAGAGTACTGTCCATTAACGACAAGGGTCTGTAAGAGGTGCAAAGATGAGGGGTTTTTCCGGGTTTAAGCAGTAAAGTAATGACTGCTTCTTGTAAGGTAGGAGGGAAGATGCCCAGCTCCACCGATTCGGCATACACTTCAAGTAAATGGGGGACCAAAATTGTCTTATAGGCCTTATAAAAGTCGCAAGTGAAGCCATCTAGCCACTTAGGGCATCTATAGCTTGGGATATTTCCTCACATGTAAGGGGTGATGCCAAAAATTGCTGTTGGCCATTTTCCAACCACACCATAGCCACTTCAGATAAATAATCCGCTAGTGCGGTCTCAGACATGTCAGTGCGTGATGTATAAAGTTGCTGATAATTGTCAGGGAAGGTATTTACATTGATTGCAACTATCAGTAACCATGGTAACATCCTCCACTGCAGACCAGTCTTGATAGGACGGCTTGATAGGACGGGCGTAATAAATGGGCCAGAGTGTGTTCACGTCTTTCTCCCTCCACATATTTATGTGCCCTAGCGTATTTTCCTAAATAGGCCACCTCACGGGTAGCCAGGTCACGGGACTCCTGAAATAATGTGGATCTTACATGTAATGGTGCATGAGGAGTGGGGGACACGCTCTGACTGTCTAGGTTGCATAACGTCTGCTTAACCTTCATCAAATCTTTTCTGATACAATTAAGAACTCCTGCATGTTTAGCAATAGATACCCCCCTAATGTAAACTTTGAAGGCCTCCGACAACATTGAGTACTTCTCAACAGTTCCCGTGTTTATCATGAAATAATTGCATCACGGAACTCAGTGCAGAATACCTCATCATGCAGTGCGTTGGTAGGGAAGTGCCATGTTGCGACCAGTGGGCTGGAAAATGGTATTTGTAGTGAAGCCATCGCTGGAGAGTGGTCTGATAGCATACACGGTTTGTGTGCAATGCCAGAGAGCCACAGGAGCACTTAAGGGGAGAGGAGCCAGTGATCTATACGGGTCCATACATTATGTGGGGCAGAGTAATAAGTGTAGCCCCTGTTATGTGGGTACCGGGAACGCCATGCATTTGTAAGATGACAAGTATCTAGGAGGTCTGTAAGGGCTTGCAGGGTGCGTGGTTTGGTAATGCCAGATGAGCCAGTGGAGTCAAGAGAAGGGTGGCAAATAATATTGAGATCCCAAACCCCCCACGCGGATGACGTGGTCAGCCTGGGATCGACTCATGTGAGTAGAAAGCTCATAAAAGAACTCTGGAGGGTCTACATTAGGGGCATACACGTTAACCACCAGTACAGACTTGCCAGTAAGTACTCCAGATACCAAAGGTATCTACCCTCAGGATCAGCAACCACGTCTCGACTAACAAAAGGGGATGCTTCTGTGGGTTAATGTACAAACCCCCGAGGAGTAGGAACTATAGCAGGCAAAAAAACGATTAGCTCCCAAGATGAAGCATAAAAACAAGTGGCGAGCAGCGCCAAGTGTGTTTCCTGCAGGAAGGCCAACTTAACTCCATGTCTATTTAGGTAGGAGAGGACCTGTTTCCCCTTGAGCGGGTTGTTTAGTGCCCTGGCGTTCCAAGTCATGCATGAGATAGAAAGTGAACAATCAGTCTTAGTCAGTGGCATCAGTTAAAGAACAATGGATGTATGATGGAGAAATAGCATGTGTGATAAGTAAGGTCATGGCATCAACAACAGTGCAGCCTCTGTGAGAAAGGAAAACAGAACATCAAAAAAGGACCTTTGCCCAATCTCCCCACTCACACTGGAGTAAGAAAACACCGGCAAACCCCAGCAATTCCCCAACAAACCAAAGAACTAAGCAGGAAGGTGTACACCTTGGGGTGTGGCAACGATCCAATAGGGGAGTCACCAGAATGCAGAACAGGGTCTGACTTAGTTAAAGTTTGCCTGCCTGAGAAATCAACCTAGGATATAGTATGTGAATAGTTCACTCTCACATTAGTCCATAGAGAGATGGAGGAAAGAGAGCCATTAGACAAAAATGGCGCACAACCAGGAAGTTTTCAAGTTGAGTTAGTAATCCTGATGGTCAGATGGTGAAGGGACCTGCGAGCCAACCGGTTAGTGTCTCCCAGGTGAAATCTGTCCAAGTTTGTGTTGTTTGAAAATAAGCACGGCTTCCACAGGTGAATCAAACACATGGTATTTGCCATTAAGTTGGATCCTCAACCGTATCAGGTATAACATGGCATACTACAGACCACATTTCTGTAGTGTTCGTTTGACATCAGCATACTTATGATGCACCTCCTGCACCATTTGTGTGAAGTCTGGATAGGGAGATAGGGTCATGCCCTGATAGTGTAATGTCCCCCTCTCGCGGGCCAAATGCAGAGTCGTATCCCGGTCTCGGTAATTGAGTATCTGGGCAATTATGAGGTGTGGTGACATCCCCTGGATCGTTAGAGGGCCAGGGGAACTATGGGCCTTGTCAACAACAAAAGTGTCAGTGAACAATTCTCTGCCAAACAACTCCACTAATAGGTTTTCAACTAAAGTGTACATACGCCTGATGTTGGTAGTTTCCACCACCCCCACAATGCGAATATTGTTACGGCAGGATTGTGCCTCTAAATCTTGATTTTCAGAATACATCACTTTCAGTAGACACTTCGCTCTATCTAGGCTCTTGTTTATGTCGGTGCTGCCATCCTCTATGTCAGATATTCACTGCTCAGCATTATCCAGCCCGGTGTCATGCTGCTCTATACATCCATGAATGCCATCCAGTCTCATAGTAAGAGCATCAAGCTTGAGTCTGTGGCTTTAAATCTGGCCTTCAATTCAGCCATTATCGCGGACCCTCCATCAAGAGGAGGGGCAGCAGCAGTGTCAGTAGTTGAAGCCCCATCTACAGGCCCCTCTGAACCCTGATGCTGAGGGGTTTTAGTGGAGTCGAAGGACAGTTGCTCCTGTTTAGGGTCACTTCGCCCCCTTATGCAACTGCAAGGGTGTAACGGGAAGTATAGAAACAGAAGTGTCTCGGCGTGATCTGTAGAACAATGTGGTCAAGGCGCCTTGGTACAGGCAGATGAACAGCAGGATTAGTGGCCAATGCGTCACGCTCAGGAGGGTCCTAAGGTAAGCAAAGGAGCAAGGCAGCACTCAGCAACAATCCACAACCCAGGCCCAGCCGGCGCGAAGGGCAAGAATCAGGTGTAGAAGGCCTCAGGTTCGGAGTTCCAATCCAGGGGCTGAAGCATTTTTGACCCAGAGGATCTCAATAACTACTGACCAATCACAAACATCCCTACTCTGGCAAAACTCATTGAGAAATGTGTACATGTACAACTGTGCAAGCACATTGAGGAATCGGGCTTCCGTCAGGTCCACAGCACCGAAACAGCAATCACTCATATAGTCGATGACGCTCTCACAATGTTTGACCGGAACGAATCCTGCCTATTAATCCTACTCAACCTCTCATCAGCTTTTGACACTGTCAAACATGACAATCTCTTGAGCCTTCTGGAGCATAGGATGAGACTCTCCGGCTCAGTTCTAAAATGGTTTGCCTCTTTTCTCCATAACAGAACACAGAGAGTTAAAACAATCAAACCCTCTCCAATTCCAGTCCTTGCACTCGGGGGTTCCCAAGGCATCCTCTCTCTCACTCACACTTTTCAACCTATTTATTGAACCTATTCTTGAATCCTCAAAGCTTCTAATATCCAGTATCACATGTATGCGGATGACACCCAGTTGTACATGAAAATCTCTTCTCCTGACGATACCGAGACACTCAATAGAACCCAGCTCAAAACCCCAAACTGGTTAACCTTAACCATCTCAAACTGAACGCCCTCAAAACGGAATTCCTCCTTATTGCCCCGCCCAAGCAAGCCCCCAGCATGGAGACATATATGGAAAATCTATCCACTCTCAACTGCACACCACATATCATAGACTCTACGAGATCTCTGGGATTAGTGCTGGATAAGAACTTGAACATGCAGGATTACATCAGCGCATCTACCAAAGGAGCGAATTTCAAATTGAGCCTCCTAAGGAAATTAAAACCCTTCCTTCCCCGATGATATCAAGTTCGCTGTGCAAGCATTAGTCATCTCACAGCTGGAATATGGCAGTGCAACCCTCTGCGGTGTACCAAGGTACAGACTGGCCCCTCTCAGGGCTTCACTTAATGCTGCTGCCAGGCTCATCACAGGCTCCAAGAAAAGCGACCACATTTCCCCCCGATTCGAAATCTCTAAACTGGTTACCTTTCAAGGCAAGGATACAACTAAAACTTGCCTCAATGACCCATAAAGCCCTTCACTTCAACACTCCTCTGTACCTCGCAAACAAGCTAGAACTTTCGGGCAGTTCCCTTTCCTCCAGGAGCTCCAGTACCTTGCTGCTTGAACCCAAAAAAAATGTTTAAATTAAAACTTACAATCGATCCTTCTCAGGTATTGCCCCGAGAATCTGGAACTCCCTACCTTCAGAAACTAGACTGTTTTCATCAACACTTACCTTCAAAAAGGAAGTGAAAGCTTTACTGATGAGTACTTTTCTGAGTTAGAAGTTTAACCTTGGCCTTTCGTCATATCAGCCTAGATATGTGGGGTACTCCTAGCCTAACGGCCAGCTCCTCCTCATTTATTGTCACGACGATGCTTCTTGCTGTATTTTACTGACATGTTCTTCTGCCTTCCTTGTCATGCCCCACTGCTTACTTATGATATCTTGCAATGCTGCGGTTCTGATCCCCTCCAATATTATGTCGTTACGTACCTGTTGTTATTTTTAGGTCTCGCCTAGCGATGCAGCGCCATGCGTTGCACGCCTAGGCGAGATCTATTGTTGCCGACTTGCTTTGCGAAGGGGGACAGGACATGTGCACGCGTATGGCAAGTCCTGGACAGGAGATGTGCACGCGTATGGTGCGAGCAGGAGTTGTAATAATGCTGCAAGCAGTACGCGTGCACTGTGACTGTCTGTGCCGAAGCTTAACAGACAGGAGATGTGCACGCGTACGGCTCGCGGCGTTATCACAACTCTTGCTCGCACCATACGCGTGCACATGTCCTGTCCAGGCGCGGCGCCCTTTGTCTGCTGCATGTATATCAGCTTGCCGGTGGGCACGTACAGCATGCCTCCCGCTCAACCCCACTCACCGGCTCTTGTGGGGACTCTGCGCTGGTCCCCGGCTGGTCTCCTCGATGGCAGGGGGGACTCGCCGCTTCACCCGGTCACTGGCGCAGCAACACGCAGGGCTCCGTCTTGCTCACAGGAGCCCCGCCTGAAATCCTGCTCCGGCCGCACCATGCGGCATTCACGAAGGCGGGGTGGGCTCCCGCCGGACTTCCCTCTGCGGGGTGGGCTCCCACCTCGCTTCTCCTACATGCGGGCTCATGTAGGGGGTTTGAAAACGGACCTAGGAAAAGCACACGCTCGTGCGTGTGCTTTTCCTTTTGGGCCACGCTATTGGCCTTTGCGTGCGTCTTTTTATCAAAGACAGCATGCAATTGGCCAAAGGCGGGCGCATTGCTCCGCCCATGGCCTATTGGTGTCTGTTACGCGCACCGCTGCCATGTGGTTTCAATTATCGTGCCCAGACACGGGCGCGATAATTGAAACCACATGTCTCGCTGTGGCGCGCGTGCGCGCACCACTCACGGGTTTGTTTGTTTTGGATCCATTTCACAGGGAAGCAACTAAATGAAAGAAGGAAAGAGAGGTGGGCTGCTCGTTTGTATTACTGCAACCAACTTCTTACACTCATTGCATCTAGTTTGCATCTTTTGCTTGATGGGATTCTTTGAATGTATTGAGACTTTTTTTTAAACTTTATTTTCATTTGTGACAACCATACAAAATGCAATGACATGTGTCAAACTTTGCACGCACAGAGCACATTAAGGCAGTTAAAGCTACATATCTAGTGGGTACACATTCAGGGGTTCAGCATAATATATCTTGGAACATTTCAGCGCGGCCACACAGACTCCGTGACTCAATACATCCACATCATACCAGGTGGGGATACTGGATACACACTCCCGATATTTCCAATCTGGGGCGCAGTTTATACAACATCGCTCACTGACCCCCAGCAACTCCACAAGCCGCCCCCACTCACACCATGAGCTTCACAGGAGTTAATGGCATCCATTCCAAAGCAGCTCCACTCATCACCACAGCGCCATTTCCAGTGCTGTTGGTCTCCGTATTCTCTGTCCGAATCCGGTAAGCCTGATAGGGTCTCCAGATGTCCTTCAGACGGCTTCAGATTGGCATTAGGTCATGGTATGCATTGGATTGAGTGTTACAATATGTCCTGTCCAGATGCCATTCCTGTATCGTCAGCAGTAGTCCCTACGCCCATTGCAGTGCTTTTTTATGCTTCTCCACCAACAGTTCCAATGCCACCAGATGTCGTACAGTCTTCAGGATGCCCCTGTTGTAGCCGAGCAGCGCCAGTAGGGGAGAAGGCTCAATAGGTTCACCCGTTATCTCACTCAGCTCTCCCAATATAGCATCCCAATAGTGCCATATGTGGCATGGTTCTGCCTGGGGATGAGCAAAGCATGCCCTTTCTCCGCATTTAAGGCAGCACAATGTGTCCCTTAACCCATAGTGTAATAGGCGGGCTGGAGTGTAATACACTCTGTTAAGATATTTAAAAATGTATCAGCCGATGCCGGCTGTTCAGGAATATCGTTTTGACAACAGAAGAGCAATAAGTCCATTGCTTATCATTGATAACTATACCGAACTCCTTTTGCCATTCCAGCCTATCTTTAGTGTCTGCTGTCAGCCCCGTGTCTTGGGAGCTTGCGTACAGTTTCACATTGAGGCTTTGGTGAGTTGCAGTCTGCAGCAGATAAGTCAGGGCCAGCAACTACAGAGGTTCCTTCAAACCTTCCCCTAATAACCGAAGCATCATGTGATGCGCCCTAAAATACTGAAACAAAGCTATCAAAGTGTGTGTCCTCCTGCACATGCACCTGTTCCAAGCTGTGTAGCACTCCATCCCGAAAGGAGTCACCCATGTGCCTCAAATAAAACCCTTGTAGTACTCCCACCGCCCTCCTGTCATGCCCCAAGGGGAACCACATACAACATTCCATCTGGTGCTCAGCCAGCCTCTTAGCGCGGCGCCTTTTATCAGAAGGGTAGGCACCTCATTCTCGCGCAGGGAGCTCCTCCTGTAATTCTTCCAACAAGCTTTCCCAGTCTGCTGCTATGGGGATCTTGCGCAGCCCTTGAGCCTCTTACTGCCTTAGCGCTACCGATTCGGCCCTACCCCACTTAAGTGTCGCTGCATGCCAGTGTCCCAACCCGAGCAGCGTGGTGGCCTTCCAGTGCATGGCAATCAATCAATGAACCATCAGCATTGCCATGTCTATGAAGCGATTTGTGGCGCTCCCAAGACTCCACTCGCCATGGTATAGAGGTCGACATGACCTGTAATGACAGCCAGCGCGTCCAAGACCTAATGCCACAATATAGTGGGGCAGTTCCATTACATATGTGCCATATACGCATCTGGTTCGTGACACCACTAACAATACAAAGCACATCCAAATATTCTGTGAAGCCTCGATATTGTGTTGGATGTATTGAAATGTGGCATTGTGGGAAACTTTGCACGGGTGAAGAAGTGCCCTTGACACTCATTCCTAATGTGTCAAGTCTCAGCCTAAATACCTTTCCCAGTTCCTGCGGATCACCAATAAGGGGTCCTGTATGGTGTGTGATAGCTGACTCGGCGTTTCATCATATGGAAGTTGGCGAAATGAGTACTGTAGCACTTTTATTATAATACATTAATACTGAATGGTTTTAGTGTTGCATAAAAAGGGCACGATCCTTTAGAAAAAAAAAAAAATGTTATTACATAAGGTGTGTGAAAGCAAATTGGGCACCCTTTTTCTTAGTAAGTTCTTGTTACTTGGAACATGTTTATAAGAGTGTCACAGCGCAATGATATGGCGTCGATGACTTCAGCAAAGCATTACTGAAAGTATGAGCTATTGCCGTTCCATTAATATTAGCAACGCCAATAGCTCAAACTTTCACTAATGCGAGACCTATTGCATTGCAAATGCTTGTTGTATATTGCTGCTGCTTTGCCACAATTGTTTCCCCTATGTGTGTCGCAATTCTCTGTAAAGCGCTCTGATACCCTCTAGGGTCATGTTCGCGCTATACAAAACATTTTAAATAAATAAATGTATCATAGGGCACTCCAGACACTCTGTTCACGCAGCAGCCCGCATGTGTTAGTAAAGTACTCCAGGCCGCTGTAGAGTTTGGCATATACAAGAGGGTACCATCCGTAGCGCTGTAGGCTCAGTGACAATATTTTAAATGCAGGCGCCGACTCACCATAATATCGTTAGGCCTCCCAGGACACCCCGGAGCAGCAAGTGAGGGCCGCAGCATCAGGGAAGACTGTCCAGTCCCAAGAAGGGGGAGCTCCAATCAAAGATAATGTGCGCAGTTCAGAGCCAGCACCAGGCAGATCAAACCAGCAACACCACGGAGGCAAGGCCAGACGCCTCATGTCCCAAACAGGATAGTGCGTCGCCCCAGGACATCACAGCTACGTTCAGTACAGTCCAGATATCTTCCCCGCACTAGTAATAGGGAAGCTTGCGTCAGGCCAGTGGCCAGTTTAGGCCACGCATGCCGCCGCCCCGCCCCCAGGCTCCCGCACGAACACATGAGGCTGAAGTTAGCTTCTTATTCGGCCAGCTTCTTATTCGCAGGCTGAAGTTAGCTTCTTATTCGGCCAGCATCTTATTCGCTGGTTGAAGTTAGCATCTTATTCAGCCAGCATCTTATTCAGCCAGCATTTTATTTGCAGGAAACATTTTATATAAAATGCAATCATAAATAATTCAATTAACTCCATTTTATGGGACTCTGCATTGCCATACAGTGAATATGTTGTTTTTAAAATACAACACATACCACTATTAGGTCTATTAGGATTTAGTCTGACACTAGCAACCTTTCCACCAAAATATGGGACAACTTTGCCACCATCACAATTTAAGCAATGGAGTACCTGTTTGTAAGTTGTCTGAGCTGATCATAATTTGTGGCACCATATGGGTTGCCTTGACCTCAAAGCATCCCCGGGCAGTTATATTCTAATAAGTAATCATACTTTCCCTATAAGAAATTCACATTGGATCACAATCATTTTTAAAAAAATCCATCCTCCTACAAGATCCATAAGGACTTACACTGAGCCAAGCAATGTTACCACCTGTGCCCACTGTGCCACCCTCAAGCCAATGTATTCATATGGAGTAATTGATGAATAATTAACCTACATTTCTCCCATCAAGATCAACTTGGCTCATTAATTTTCATATTGATCCTAATAAAGGAAGTTCCCCTCTACACTTCTGATATGAAAATTGCCTGAGCAGAGCAAAATTTCTCACAATAGGTGGCACCAAACTGGTTGCCCTCACCTCAATGCATTGCTATATAGTTACATGCAAATAAGTAATTGTGGTTCTCTTATAGGAAATACACATTGGCTCACAAATATGTATTTTGTTTTTCAAACATACCACATCCCCCTACAAGCTCCATAAGGATTTAGCCTGAACCAAGCAACGGTTCCACTTGTGCCCACTGTGCCACTTTCAAGCCAATGCGTTCCTATGGAGTTATAAACGAATAAGTAACCATCCTTTCTCCCATGAAGATCAACTTGGCTCACCCATTTTCATACTGATCCTAATAAAGGAAGTTCCCCTCTACACTTCTGATATGTAAACTGCCTGAGCCAAGCAAAATTTGCCACAGCAGGGGGCACCAAACTGTTGGCCCTCACCTCAATGCATTCCTATATAGTTACATGCAAATAAGTAATTGTGGTTCTCTTATAGGAAAAACACATTGGCTCACAGACATGTATTTTATTTTTCACCCATACCACATCCCCCTACAAGCTCCATTAGTATTTAGCCTGAGCCAAGCAACGGTTCCACTTGTGCCCACTGTGTCACTTTCAAGCCAATGCGTTCCAATGGAGTTATAAACGAATAAGTAACCATCCTTTCTCCGATGAAGATCAACTTGGCTCACCCATTTTCATACTGATCCTAATAAAGGAAGTTCACCTCTACACTTCTGATATGTAAACTGCCTGAGCCGAGCAAAATTTGTCACAACAGGGGGCACCAAACTGGCTGCCCACACCTCAATGGATTCCTATATAGTTACATGCAAATAAGTAATTGTGGTTCTCTTATAGGAAAAACACATTGGCTTACAGACATGTATTTTGTTTTTCACCCATACCACATCCCCCTACAAGCTCCATTAGGATTTAGCCTGAGCCAGGCAATGGTTCCACTTGTGCCCACTGTGCCACTTTCAAGCCAATGCGTTCCTATGGAGTTAAAAACGAATAAGTAACCATCCTTTCTCCCATGAAGATCAACTTGGCTCACCCATTTTCATACTGATCCTAATAAAGGAAGTTCACTTCTACACTTCTGATATGTAAACTGCCTGAGCCGAGCAAAATTTGTCACAACAGGGGGCACCAAACTGGTTGCCCTTACCTCAATGCATTCCTATATAGTTACATTCAAATAAGTAATTGTGGTTCTTTTATAGGAAAAATACATTGTCTCACAAACATGTATTTTGTTTTTCACCCATACCACATTCCCCTACAAGCTCCATAAGGATTTAGCCTGAGCCAAGCAACGGTTCAACTTGTGCCCACTGTGCCACTTTCAAGCCAATGCGTTCCTATGGAGTTATAAACGAATAAGTAACCATCCTTTCTCCCATCAAGATCAACTTGGCTCACCCATTTTCATACTGATCCTAATAAAGGAAGTTCCCCTCTACACTTCTGATATGTAAACTGCCTGAGCCAAGCAAAATTTGTCACATCAGGGGGCACCAAACTGGTTGCCCTTACCTCAATGCATTCCTATATAGTTACATGCTAATAAGTAATTGTCGTTCTCTTCTAGGAAAAACACATTGGCTCACAGACATGTATTTTGTTTTTCAACCATACCACATCCCTCTACAAGCTCCATAAGGATTTAGCCTGAGCCAAGCAACGGTTCCACTTGTGCCCACTGTGCCACTTTCAAGCCAATGCGTTCCTATGGAGTTATAATCGAATAAGTAACCATCCTTTCTCCGATGAAGATCAACTTGGCTCACCCATTTTCATACTGATCACAATAAAGGAAGTTCACCTCTACACTTCTGATATGTAAACTGCCTGAGCCGAGCAAAATTTGTCACAACAGGGGGCACCAAACTGGTTGCCCACACCTCAATGGATTCCTATATGGTTACATGCTAATAAGTAATTGTGGTTCTCTTATAGGAAAAACACATTGTCTCACAAACAAGTATTTTGTTTTTCACCCATACCACATCCCTCTACAAGCTCCATAAGGATTTAGCCTGAGCCAAGCAACGGTTCCACTTGTGCCCACTTTGCCACTTTCAAGCCAATGCGTTCCTATGGAGTTATAAACAAATAAGTAACCATCCTTTCTCCCATGAAGATCAACTTGGCTCACCCATTTTCATACTGATCCTAATAAAGGAAGTTCCCCTCTACACTTCTGATATGTAAAATGCCTGAGCCGAGCAAAATTTGCCACAACAGGTGGCACCAAACAGGTGGCCCTCACCTCAATGCATGCCCATATAGTTACATGCAAATAAGTAATTGTGGTTCTCTTATAGGAAAAATACATTGCCTCACAAACATGTATTTTGTTTTTCACCCATACCACATTCCCCTACAAGCTCCATAAGGATTTAGCCTGAGCCAAGCAACGGTTCCACTTGTGCCCACTGTGCCACTTTCAAGCCAATGCGTTCCTATGGAGTTATAAACAAATAAGTAACCATCCTTTCTCCCATGAAGATCAACTTGGCTCACCCATTTTCATACTGATCGTAATAAAGGTAGTTCCCCTCTACACTTCTGATATGTAAACTGCCTGAGCGGAGCAAAATTTGCCACAACAGGTGGCACCAAACTGGTTGCCCACACCTCAATGCATTCCTATATAGTTACATGCAAAAGAGGTATTGTGGTTCTCTTATAGGAAAAACACATTGGCTCACAGACATGTATTTTATTTTTCAACCATACCACATCCCCCTACAAGCTCCATAAGGATTTAGCCTGAGCCAAGCAACGGTTCAACTTGTGCCCACTGTGCCACTTTCAAGCCAATGCGTCCCTATGGAGTTATAATCGAATAAGTAACCAACCTTTCTCCCATGAAGATCAACTTGGCTCACCCATTTTCATACTGATCCTAATAAAGGAAGTTCCCCTCTACACTTCTGATATGTAAACTGCCTGAGCCAAGCAAAATTTGCCACAACAGGTGGCACCAAACTGGTTGCCCACACCTCAATGCATTCCTATATAGTTACATGCAAAAGAGGTATTGTGGTTCTCTTATAGGAAAAACACATTGGCTCACAGACATGTATTTTGTTTTTCAACCATACCACATCCCCCTACAAGCTCCATAAGGATTTAGCCTGAGCCAAGCAACGGTTCAACTTGTGCCCACTGTGCCACTTTCAAGCCAATACGTTCCTATGGAGTTATAATCGAATAAGTAACCATCCTTTCTCCCATGAAGATCAACTTGGCTCACCCATTTTCATACTGATCCTAATAAAGGAAGTTCACCTCTACACTTCTGATATGTAAACTGCCTGACCCGAGCAAAATTTGCCACAGCAGGTGGCACCAAATTGTTGGCCCTCACCTCAATGCATTCCTATATAGTTACATGCAAATAAGTAATTGTGGTTCTCTTATAGGAAAAATACATTGGCTCACAAACATGTATTTTGTTTTTCACCCATACCACATCCCCCTACAAGCTCCATAAGGATTTAGCCTGAGCCAAGCAACGGTTCAACTTGTGCCCACTGTGCCACTTTCAAGCCAATACGTTCCTATGGAGTTATAATCGAATAAGTAACCATCCTTTCTCCCATGAAGATCAACTTGGCTCACCCATTTTCATACTGATCCTAATAAAGGAAGTTCACCTCTACACTTCTGATATGTAAACTGCCTGACCCGAGCAAAATTTGCCACAGCAGGTGGCACCAAACTGTTGGCCCTCACCTCAATGCATTCCTATATAGTTACATGCAAATAAGTAATTGTGGTTCTCTTATAGGAAAAATACATTGGCTCACAAACATGTATTTTGTTTTTCACCCATACCACATCCCTCTACAAGCTCCATAAGTATTTAGCCTGAGCCAAGCAACGGTTCCACTTGTGCCCACTGTGTCACTTTCAAGCCAATACGTTCCTATAGAGTTAGAATCGAATAAGTAACCATCCTTTCTCCCGTGAAGATCAACTTGGCTCACCCATTTTCATACTGATCCTAATAAAGGAAGTTCACCTCTACACTTCTGATATGTAAACTGCCTGACCCGAGCAAAATTTGCCACAGCAGGTGGCACCAAACTGTTGGCCCTCACCTCAATGCATTCCTATATAGTTACATGCAAATAAGTAATTGTGGTTCTCTTATAGGAAAAATACATTGGCTCACAAACATGTATTTTGTTTTTCACCCATACCACATCCCTCTACAAGCTCCATAAGTATTTAGCCTGAGCCAAGCAACGGTTCCACTTGTGCCCACTGTGTCACTTTCAAGCCAATGCGTTCCTATGGAGTTATAAACGAATAAGTAACCATCCTTTCTCCCATGATGATCAACTTGGCTCACGCATTTTCATACTGCTCCTAATAAAGAGAGCACCCCTGTACACTACCTATATGTCAATTCCTTGAGCCGAGCAAAATTTGTCACAACAGGTGGCATCAAACGGGGTCCCCTCACCTCAATGCATTATGTCTTAATAGATAATTGCATTTCCCTTATAGCAAAAGCACATTGCTGACAAATACATATTTTGTTTTTCAAGCACACCACACCCCCTATACGATCCATAAGGATTAAGCCTGAGCCAAGCAACCTTTTCACCTCTACCTACTGTGCTACCCTCAAGCCAATGCTTTCCTATGGAGTTATAGACTAATATGTAACTATCCTTTCTTCCATGAAGATGAACTTCACTTACAAATATTTTTATTGATCATAATAAATGGAGCATTGCACATGATTCATGCACACTTTAACGCAGATATGTTCAAAATACTAAGGATGAATTGCGCTGTGGCATTTAAGATGTCCTGTCGTCTGTCAATAATGTACCTGCAAGCCTGAAATAATGGGAAGCCTTTATCCAGAAGTAGCAGGAATTAGGCTCAAAACATAAAAAAATTGTTGAAAGATAGCTTGTGTGTTTGAAACCTGAAAAGAAACTTGACAGTCAGTGCTAATGCTCAAGCTCCATGCTAAAGATGTTTGTATACCGGGAGGCTCAAGTTCTTATCATAAAGCCTTGGATTCATACAAGGCAATAACATGTTGATTGGAAAATGTTTCTCTCTGGTTTGCTATATCCATGAAATGAATAGCTTCCATCAGAGGTAGTCTAGAGTACATATGCAAAGTATACTTCTGCTGCAGACTCTAACGCAATTAAGATGCAGCAACTGCTTCTGGACTAACACCTTCACAGTCCTAGAGTCAAACAACCAACAAAATACAGTCCAATATGTATTCAGACAGATACTGCCTGGTATTTGTATACAAATAGTCTAAGCCCTTCTATCTCACTCACCATCTACATCGCATCAAAGTAAAAGATGGACCACAGCAACTTCATTCAAATGTATTTCAGAACCAAGGATTCACTTTCCCAGGTTGTATAGATATTGATTATGAGTATGTTCTTATTGATGTTAGTTATGCTTATTGATGCTGCATTCGTAGGAATTTCGAGAAATTTGTAGATACTGTCCAAATGTCCATTTGAGGAAACAATACTTGTAATTTGCCATTTCATGTGTCTGCTGTCTGTTGAACTGATATGGCTAGTTAATATACATGTAAACCGAATAATTTTACAATTTACAAACAGAAATGCCATTAAACAAATCACTTTTGTATTCAAGTGCTTTATGTGGGGTTTTAGGGTCCCGAATGAAGATATGAAAAATAGGTACTTTACAATCAGTTTGCTACTCCAGAAGTGTTGTTTCTATATACAAACGTGATGATATTTTAAACATTTTTCTCATACGTTGCATGTACACGCAGTTGCTGTTTGTCTCTTGTCTCTGATAAAAATAAATCCATATCCGAAATATTATAAAAAGTAAAAACAAATAGCTCTAAATGATTGCTGCTACCAACATAAATGTCATCAGAGTTTATATTGTCTTCATACTTTGCAAGTGTTTTCTCCACTTCTATTTTTTCCATGCAGAGTATCTTTGGTGTACATATACCTCCATTCATTTTGTGCATGTTCACTTCAAGCCACTCGTTTGCCGACTTAGTATCAGGAAACATTCTCATCCCCTGTAAAATTAAGAATTATATGTAAAAGTTTAAATATCAAGTGACCACATTTAATGTTTTACTTCAGTGTCTTTTCATTGCGGATGCCTTTTTAGTAACTATTTAATGCCAGTCTCCGCATAGTAAATTTAATCGGCAAATTTAAGACCAAATGTGAAGAGACCTTATCTCCACTATTAATGAGGGAAATCACAAGATTTGTTGGATGAATTCCGATATTTGGGACCTCTACTATGGAAAAATAGTTTTGTCATTTTTTTAAATTGAGTTTGCTAACAGCTTCAGAACCTGTCTGAACTCCCCTGTCAAACTTATTTACAGATATTTGCAGTCATAGAGACAACCTTACAATTTCAAATTTGACATTGCTGGTGATCCGCACTAACTATGATACAGGGTACTTGGTTTGTGATGTAAGGTCGAGACTGCTAGGCATCCTTGACTCTCCAGATAGCTTGGTTGAGCAGTCAATGCATAGCTTAAAGGAGGTGGTATGAAGGTTGACATGAGGTAGAGGACAACACAGTGATTGTATCTGCAATAATGACGGAATATCAAGACAAAGGGGTCTATTAGGATAGCGGGCGGGGGCACCACCGAGGCGCTGGCGGTGCGGAAAAATGCATTTTTTTCGTCCGTGAGCAGCGGACCTCATGCCCGCCATATTAGAATGGCCAAAGATAGCCAATGGAGACACACCGCCATGCGTAATGACGTCTGCTCCGGTCCACAAATTAGGATGCTCCAAACAACCAGTCGCACCGCAGTGGAGAAACCGCCCAACCCTAGACGGCGGAAGCTTGACAGCGGAGCGCGAAACCAGAGTCACGACCGCTATGGACCCAGCCCTACACGTTTTCCCGGTGCTGTACCTGATACATCACCAGCAAATCATGGACCGCCGCGGATGCCGCCGCAGGTACACAATAACTCAACCCCACACACAACCACAAAACACAACCCATGGACTGGCACAGGGTCCCTAACCACATCAGATACCCTGGTGGGGACAGGAACACATCCCCAAGTGCACACACACATGACCCACCTGCCACCAATACACCCCTCCGCATCCAGGTCACACATTGACCGCGATTGTGCAGCAATGTCACAGCCACGTCACCGCAGCGGTGAAGACAAGGGAATACATGCGCACAATGCAGAAGGCTGGGCCAGCGCCAGGCATGGGCAGGGCACAAAGACCACAGGGCCACAACTCCAACCTCCACACACTAGCCCCTCACTGAAGGGACATGCCATGTGCCCCCCCTGTGCACCCCCATGTACAACAACAAGCCAGGTGACACCACACACAAAACAAATAGAGACACAGCCACAGCAGGAGTGGCTGCACAGGAACACACAGCACAGAAGCACAGGGCCAGGGCTACACAAACACCACAACAACACCACACCCATGGCAAGTAAACTCAGTACAAGCTCCAAATGAACACACACACATACAAGGAACATCTCACTGGACACACAGCCTGCCAAGTCATACACACATACCCCACACTGACACACAGACACAAACACAGACCACATGCCACCAGCAATGGAGCACACAAAACAGGAAAGCCAAAGTGAGGTGCACACGAATGGAAGGCCAAAGAGACAACCACCAAGCATGTGTACAGCACATGCAAGACAAGGAATATAGAACAACACCCTCAGCCCATCAAATCACACATGGCTGGCATAGTTATTGAAGTAAAACCAAAGGGGATGATGGACGGAGTGTTGAACATTGCAAGCACTCACCCCCAGTCAACAGATCTGTGACTGGGGGTGAATGTTTTGCCAATGTGCAACATTCCGTCCATCATCTTGTGTGTTTTGCTGTTCGCCCTATGTGGGAAGGGTATGCCCAGACGTGGGTCCCGTGCTCACTACGCCACTGGAGTCAAGCTATCCTGGCTGATGAGGGCTGAAAGCCCGAAACCGGTCCTAGGATGCTTGATTCCGGTCCAGAGAAGACATGGCTTGGCAGTTCGGGCTGGACTGTTCCCATGAGGCACAGGGTCAAGACTGATTTGCATATGGCCATGTCTGAACTGGGGTGGCGTGGTGAGCTAAATAACGATGGATTAAACCCAGATCTGTGACTGGGGGTGAATGTTTTGCCAATGTGCAACATTCCGTCCATCATCTTGTGTGTTTTGCTGTTCGCCCTATGTGGGAAGGGTATGCCCAGACGTGGGTCCCGTGCTCACTACGCCACTGGAGTCAAGCTATCCTGGCTGATGAGGGCTGAAAGCCCGAAACCGGTCCTAGGATGCTTGATTCCGGTCCAGAGAAGACATGGCTTGGCAGTTCGGGCTGGACTGTTCCCATGAGGCACAGGGTCAAGACTGATTTGCATATGGCCATGTCTGAACTGGGGTGGCGTGGTGAGCTAAATAACGATGGATTAAACCCAGATCTGTGACTGGGGGTGAATGTTTTGCCAATGTGCAACATTCCGTCCATCATCTTGTGTGTTTTGCTGTTCGCCCTATGTGGGAAGGGTATGCCCAGACGTGGGTCCCGTGCTCACTACGCCACTGGAGTCAAGCTATCCTGGCTGATGAGGGCTGAAAGCCCGAAACCGGTCCTAGGATGCTTGATTCCGGTCCAGAGAAGACATGGCTTGGCAGTTCGGGCTGGACTGTTCCCATGAGGCACAGGGTCAAGACTGATTTGCATATGGCCATGTCTGAACTGGGGTGGCGTGGTGAGCTAAATAACGATGGATTAAACCCAGATCTGTGACTGGGGGTGAATGTTTTGCCAATGTGCAACATTCCGTCCATCATCTTGTGTGTTTTATAGTTATTGAAGTCAAACCACAGACAGCACAGTGCAACAACCCAGGGAGACAGCAATGCAACACATGTATAGGCACAAGGATGAAAGGAAGGCCCTGAAGTCAAACTGTGAACAGCCACACATATGTATACAAATACTTCACAGGAGTACTCCAGCAGCACAACACACAGGGCCCATTGACACACTCCATGACTGTCAAACACTAGTAGGAATCCACACACATACCCCCCTCACATCTGCAGCACACAACACCAGTGTCAAACAAACAGAAGGGTGGCAATAATGTCCAGGCAATACACAGACAAACAATCACACTCCCTGGGGGTAGCCACAAACATCACATACACACAGGGATGCCAGAACCAATGTCTGCACAAAAACAACAGACAAACACATAACCCAACAGAACCACACACAGAACCACAACAAGAACAGACATGCCCTGTGCAGCAAAAATGTGGAAAGGCAATGGGAGCACAGACACAACAGGAGTGCACAACCCCATCAGTCAGGAACAATGCACAGACAACATACCACAACACAGACAAGAAGTGTACCATCACAGATAAACACAGCCACAGCAAACAAACAACAGATGCACAGCCAAAAAAAACACATACCAAACACAGCAGGACATCAGTGGATGCACACCAGCCAATGACAAGGCAACATACCCCCACAGCACTGTCTGCACAACAAGCATACCAGCCCCACACAGAAATGAGTGACACAACATGAACCCACACAACACCAATCAGCACAGCACAAAGACAACATCACACACAGGAAGTGAAGCAGTACCACAGCAAACACACATACATGCAACACAACACCAACAGATGCACAAGGCTCGCACAGAAAGGTGGAAACAACTTGACATGGGGACTGGGCAGCACACACAGTTGAAGTGCATATGAGCAAACATGACTGACAAACAGCCCAAGAACATCACACAGAACCTATTGGGGAAATGTCCTGAGTGGCACATTGCCACTGTCCAAAGAACTGCACCACAAAGCACAGTGTCACATATCAAGTGATGGGGAGGCACACACACATGTAAAACAAGGTGACAGCTGACATCCAAGTGAAGTGCCATGCACATCAGTAGTGAACATGGCAGAAGTGTACCATACACAAATAGAGGGAGTGCAGACTCACAATGGGTAGGCATCCCAACCACAGATAGGGATGGCTAGACACCACACACAACATCACATACTGGAGGCAAACAGGCACCATGTGACAGCAATGCATGAGAAAACACAACCACAATGGCAGTGTGGATCAGCAGGTCTGCAGTGTCTCCACAAACAGTAACAAGACAGATGGATGATCAACAAAACACAACACTGACTTGACAGACACACACACTGCATACTCACAAGTGACAGAAATAACAAGTAGGAGTCAGCCACAACTGCATGGACACACCAACACACTGCACACTGCACAACATACAACTCACACATGTGCATACAACCACATCCACAGGGATAAACAATCCAAACAACAAGCACACACATCCTGGGCGAAACGTGTGTAGTTGACAATGCAGGGGCACACACACATCAACACTCCAGACAAAGTCAAGACCTTCACACTGCACACTTCTTGACCACCCAAGAGCACACATTGAAAGAAACCCATGGGACTAGGATGACTGCCCATCACAAGATGACCACACACATACACTACTGGGCACACATAAAATAAGAACACACATACATGATGAGCCTGGCCAGCATGCCTACAATCCTCCGGACAGAATCCCATTCTGAGCTGGCAGTGCACCACAACTTGACATGTGTACAACACAGCCAACATGAACAAACAATGACAATGACAACTGCATTACACCTTAAATCTACAACATTGCCCACACAAGTATCAGGGTCAGGAAGAACTGAAGTCCGTCATCCCTGCAAAAAATAGAGTAATTGAGTTAAGACATTGGCAAGGTTGAAGTGGCACACACAGCATGTGGCACAGTAAACCATATACACACAGCAAAAGAACTTTATTCAGTAAGGACACTGACAAAACAGACAACAGGAGCAGCTGTCTTTAATCACAAATTGCACAGATAGGCAACAAGATTAGATAATAGCAAGGCACAAAATGCAGGGCATGTCCATGAGAAGCTGCACAGGCAGGGGCAAAACAGCAAGGCCAGTGGCCAGTCCAAGGTGCAGAGCATGTCCATGAGAAGCTGCACAGGCAGGTGCAAAACAGCAAGGCCAGTGGCCAGTCCAAGGTGCAGAGCATGTCCATGAGAAGCTGCACAGGCAGGGGCAAAACAGCAAGGCCAGTGGCCAGTCCAAGGTGCAGAGCATGTCCATGAGAAGCTGCACAGGCAGGGGGCACACAGCAGTGAACGACAAGGCCAGTGGGCAGGACAAAGTGCAGAGTGAGTCCATGAGAAGCTGCACAGGCAGGGGGCACACAGCAGTGAACGACAAGGCCAGTGGGCAGGACAAAGTGCAGAGTGAGTCCATGAGAAGATGCACAGGCACGGGGCACACAGCAGTGAACGACAAGGCCAGTGGGCAGGACAAAGTGCAGAGTGAGTCCATGAGAAGATGCACAGGCAGGGTGCACACAGCAGTGAACGACAAGGCCAGTGGGCAGGACAAAGTGCAGAGTGAGTCCATGAGAAGATGCACAGGCACGGGGCACACAGCAGTGAACGACAAGGCCAGTGGGCAGGACAAAGTGCAGAGTGAGTCCATGAGAAGATGCACAGGCAGGGGGCACACAGCAGTGAACGACAAGGCCAGTGGGCAGGTCAAAGTGCAGAGTGAGTCCATGAGAAGATGCACAGGCAGGGGGCACACAGTAGTGAACAACAAGACCAGTGGGCAGGACAAAGTGCAGAGTGAGTCCATGAGAACCTGCACAGGCAGGGGGCACACAGCAGTGAACGACAAGGCCAGTGGGCAGGACAAAGTGCAGAGTGAGTCCATGAGAAGATGCACAGGCAGGGGGCACACAGCAGTGAACGACAAGGCCAGTGGGCAGGACAAAGTGCAGAGTGAGTCCATGAGAAGATGCACAGGGAATGTGTGCAATTGTACCATAACCATGGTCAGCAACACAGTCTGGGGTGTCACAATGTGCAGCACAGGCCATGCTGTGTGAGAGACAGGCGTGTGAGGTCGACCAACACTCAGACTTGGCTGTCAGTCGTACTGGGAGCTGGCTGTGTGTCGGTGTAAGAAAGTAGCTCTGTATATACTGTTCCCAAATAGGTACAGTGTGCACAGAGTCCACAGTCCCCAGTGGCTTGGCAGAGGCTAAAGTTAGATATAACCTTACTCTCTAAAGTGGTAGCTTGGTCGAGCAGTAAGTCAGTATCAGAGGACAGTGTAAAGCATTTGTTGTACCCACTCAATCAGTAAATGAAGTCACACACTCAAGAACTGAACTCTAGGCCAATTTGTTTTGTATATATAAAAAAAATATATACAGTTTTTATTTTAGAACCAAGGAAGCTTGATGCAGTTATGCAGATAAAATACTTTTCAATTATAGGTACTGAATGAATACTTTTTCAAAGGCAAGTGCACTTTGTACTTTAGAGTTTGCAGTAGTTGTCAAGTTATTGTACAATTTCAGAAAACTCAATACATTACTTTCAATGGACTTTTTAAGATAAATGCATGTAAATCACATTTGGATTACTTTTTGTAACTCAGTACTGGATCATGGATTCAGCACCGGGGTAGTACCTGGAAACAGTTGTGTAAAATCGTTTTAGTCAAACATGTGATTTTTAAGCAATATTTAGCTGTTTCAAAAGTGGACACTTAGAAGAATTTTTGCACAGAATCCCCAATGTTATCCTATGGAAGGAATTTCAAGTTAAAGGTACGGTACGTCACGATTACTTTTGTAACCCCAATGCTGGACCAGGGATTCAACATGAGGACAGTACCTGCAAACAGTTGGAAAAAGTCGGGTTAGTGATTCGTGCGATTTTTAAGGAATTTCTTTAGTTTTTAAAAGTGGGCACTTTGAAACTTTTCCGGTAAAAATGTCTCAATGTTATCCAATGGCAAAAAACCAAGTATCGGTTTTTAAGGAGTTAATCGGTCTTGTTTGGATCAGTGCTGGAGTCTTTTCTCCAGCACTGGGGTCTCTCCTGGAATCAGGTGAGAATTTTCGAATTCGGGCTTTGGTCGATTTTTAAAGAATATTTGCAACTTTCAAAATTGGGCACTTAGAAGAATTTCCGAGTGAAAATGTCCCAATGTTATTCAATGGCGAAAAACAAAGGAACGGTTTTGAACAGGTTAATCGGTCTTGTTCGGGTCAGTGCTGGGGTCTTGTCTCCAGCACTGGGGTCTCTCCTGGGTTCAGGTGAGATTTTGCGGATTCGGACTTCGGGCAATTTTTAAGGAATATTTGCGACTTTCGAAATTGGACAATTAGAAGAAATTCCAAGTGCAGCCAGCCAATGTTACCCTATGGAGGAATTTCAAGTGGACGGTTTTAGGGCAAACACTCGACTGGCGAATTTGATCTTCTGGGGGTAGTCTCAGGGGTCTCCCAGGGTCAGGATGATGTGATCTCTACACCCTCAGCGGCACTGGGGCGGCCGGATGCAGAGTGCTGTTGGGCCTTCGGGCACCCAATGGTTTCCTATGGAGAAGCTGCCTGACGAACAGACACTGCAAGCTCGGGGACGGAGATTCTTCAGGTGTGACCACCACTTCGAGAGGTAAATTGGGAAGGTAGAGGACGGGTAAACACCCAAGAGTTGGGCACAGGGGGCCGTGGGGCGCCGAGTGCAGGGGTGTCTTTTGGTGTCGGAAATCTTACCCTCTGATGATCGCGGTAGGAGGGGTCCCTTGTTCTGAGGCTGCAGGCGTCGTCAGGGTCGTCGAGGAGGGTCTGTGGGTGCTGGACACTGGGTCCCAGTCGCCGGGGGGACGTCCTCGTGGTGTTGGTTCACCTCAGCTCGGGCCAGTGTCGGCGGGTGCAGAGAGGTGTGGATTCGCGGTACCGGGCCAGGGCCTGGTCTTGTAGCTTTTCTTTAAGCAGTACCACTGCTCGTGGGAGTCCCTGTCTTGAAGTCTGTGGCAAGGCAGTCAGGTCCTCCGGGTTTGGTGAGGTTGCTGACCACAAGGGAAGCCGGGGTTTCGCAGGAGCAGGTTCAGGGGTCGACAGGCCGGTAGGGCTGGGGCCAAGTCAGTTGTCGTCGCCTCTTTGTTAGCAGCTGCACGGCTGGTCTTCTTGCTTCGTCTTCTTTCTTCTTTTCTTCTCGGGATCTGAGGAAGGAAGGTTCAGGGTGCCCCTAAATACTAAATTTAGGGGTGGTTACAGGTAGATAAGGGCAGGGACCAAATGGGCCCCTTCCCTGGGGTGGGTACACCCCCTATTCTGCCACTCTCCAGTGGGAGGGGGGCAGGAGCCTGTCCCTGGTTGGCTGGGTCCCCCCATCCTCAAGATGGCGGGGACTCGAGTTTGTGCTTCACCTCGCCTCCCCCACCTTAGGGGTGGAGTTGGCAGAGGTGGGCACAACCCATTTCCTGCCTCTGGTTTTCCCGCTGGTTCTCCCGCCAGAAGTAGGGGTAGAACCAGTGGGGACCAGTTTGCTGGGAGCAGCAAATGGTCTGGAGAAGCTCAAAAGGCGGCAGGCCTTTGAAGCTTCCCCTGCCCATCCTGGGGGAGGAGGCTTTGGCACCTCGCCCCAGGATGTGCATTGTTTCAGGCCCCTGAGAGCAGATGGCTCTCAACCCAGGGGTCCAGAAACATGTCTGGTGGTGGCAGCCTGGGCAGCCACTCTGTCCAGGCACTGGAGGTCGGATTGGTTTCAGGGGGCATCTCTGAGATGCCCTCTGTGTGCTTTTTACATTAAATCCCACACTGGCATCAGTGTGGGTTTAATGTGCTGAGAAGTTTGATACCAAACTTCTCAGTCTTCAGTGCAGACATCATGGTGCTGTGGAGTTCGTAATGACGACCTCCCAGCACCATATACTTTTAAATGGCAGCACTGCACTTACAATGCCCAAGAATGGACTTGGGCACTGTAGGGGTACAGGGCTCATGCACCTGTACCCACACCACTGGCATAGGGCACCCAGCTAGAGGGGTGACTGAGGTATGCCAGGGCAGTGTTGTTGCTGGCATGGCACACAGGGATGTGTGCCATGTCGACTCTTCACTTTTGCTCTGCACCAAAACACGCAGCCTGCAAAGGCAGTGTGTTTGTGTGTAAAGGTACAGGGTCCCTAAGGGTGGCACAATAAGTGCTGCAGCCCTTAGGGGCCTTTCCTGGTCACAGTGCCCTGGGTACCTGTGGTACCATTTACCAGGGACTTTACCTGTGGCCAGGGTTGCCAATTGAGTTTAGGCATCAGTGCAGTTTTAGGGAAGGAACACAGGCCCTGGGTACCTGATTGGCAGGAGCCCAGGGCACACTCAGTCAAAGCACATCAGCAATTCATCAAAAAGTGGGGGTATACCATGCAAGAAAGATGGCACTTTCTCACAGTCGGGCACAGTTGGAGCACTTGACTGGGGAGAGGGAGGCACAGCTGAGGTATACCTATCAGTGTCTTGGCAAAACGGAGGGCTACTTGGACCAGGTGGTGTAGTGGCACGTGGAGGTGGAGTCATGAGGCGTGAGACACAGTGTGGATGGGAGATTGTGGAGGGGTGCCTTTCCACTTCTTGGGGGGTCGCAATGGCTTCCCTGTCTTGGGAACAATGGGAAGTGGCGTGGACACATCAGGCTCACTCAACACCAAGGCTGCAGCAGGTGCAGACGCTGGCCCTCCCTCTGGTGACGTGCTTGAACCTGCGCAACGCTTTGCATGGCCCTGGCTTTGCCCCTCCATCCCCTGCCTACCAGGTGGTCCCCCCACAGTGCCCTCCATTCCCTGCTTCACTGGGCTTGCAATGGGAGTCGAGGTAGTGGGTGAATCGGACTTGCAGCCCTTCTTATGCCTACCCTTGGCACTCACCACCTTCTCAGTGGGCATGGAAATTGTATGTTTGGTTTTGGGAGATGCTTTCGGGACAGGAGAGTCCTTGGCTGGGGATGGCCCTGAGGCACGTGACCCTGACGCCTGCTTCTTGGCTCTTTGTCCCCTGGTGTTGCCTGACGGGCTCTTGTCTGTGTGCACTGGGGTGGCTTTGGTCATCTGTGGGGATGGTGTCTGCGGCCTGGACCGCTTGGGCTTCTGTTGCTGCTGTGTGCTACGTGTACTGTATCGTGACTTAGAGGTCTGTGGAGCGTGGTCACTGTCGTCCGACGTGGCTACTGGCATGGGTGTGGACAAAGGGACTTTCGCTGGACTCCCAGATTGTGCGAGTTGAAGGGCTGATGTCACTGCAGTGGACAATGACTGGACAGTCCGGTGCAGCCCACCCACGTCTGAATGTATGCCCTCAATGAATGCAACCACCTGAGCCAATTTATTGTCGTGGTCCATGAATGCATTGAGGAGAGCTGTCTGGCCTACACACAGCTGGTGCAAAAGGTCCACAGACTCAGCACTGATGGCAGCAGTGGGGACCGGGGCAGGGGCTTCGGTGCCGGGGGTGAAGGACACCCTTCCCCTCTTAGCGGTGCGAACACGGGCAGCACCAGAGGAAGTGGCTGAGAGGGTGGGCACTGTACGCTGTGTGGTGGAAGATGATGCAGAGTCCCCGTTCCCTATGCCCGCCAACATGTCTGCATCACCGCTGGCATCAGATGACGTAGTACTTTGCGACTCGGGCTGTGATTCCTCCAGCAGACTCCTGTCCCCCTCCGAGGCGCTGGTCACATCTGTCTCACAGGGCTCCTCTGTAGCTGTTGTGCTAGTTTCCCCACCACTGGTGTCTGTCCCCTGTCCCTCCGTGACCACGGGAGATGCTGCATGAGAGAGAGAGATGTAGGGTCAGTGCAGTGGCAGCAACAGAACAAACATATGCAATACAAACAACCATTAAGATGTCTAGATCTACATGTTGCACGCCACCCTGTGCAATTACATCGTTCAAACCCACCTTTGTCATCACAACAGTGCGTGTGCACAATCAAACCAGGACAAAGTGAGCAATGTGATCACCACACAGCACAACATCCTGCATGTGGCTCCGTTACAACAGCAACACAGATAGCTCATACCTGTCTCACACCACCCACAATGCCCCATACCATCACCCATTGAAATGACCCATACCCGTTTCCGATTGTTAAGTACAGGTAGGACACATGCATGACAGCTGCACCCAGCACAGGTACAAGCTTACACTCACAGGCCACTGCATCACACTACCAACACCACACCGCCCAGCGCTGGCACATGCTGTGCACACATGCAGCCACACACAGTCATAGTCACTCTTCCCAGTACACTCACCCCTAATTGCCTGCTGATGCTCCTTCAATCGTGCATCCAGCTCAGGGTGAGTCACGGCCAAGATGCGGCACATTAGTGGTGTCATGCTGCGCCGTGCCATCCGGCCAGTGCGAGGGATCAGCCCCAGTGTTATCTCCGCAACGTTCTTTGCCAGCCGTGAGATGTCGTCCCACCTCTTGTGGCAGTGGGTGCGCCGTCCGTTTGATACTCCCAGAGCACGCACCTTGTTCGCAATGGCCCTCCACACGGCCTTACGCTGGTGTACCTTGAGCTGCAAGCATGGGAGACAAGAGGCAGCAAATATCAGTGACACAGTGTCATGTGACAAAATCACTCAGGACAGTAGCATGATACAGATTCATCACAAATCCACATATCTCACATGCAGAGACAGGAATGCTTTTCACATGGTACATCTGCATGTGACAATCACACGTAAATGCATGCATGTGTGAGGGGGGACACAATACCTGCACATCTCATGTACAAGCAGGATGCCAGCACAGAAGACCATGTGTACTCTGCCCACATCTACTATCCATTTTTAGGTAGAGCAAGACATACGTCACAAAACAACATGTGTATGTGGCAAGACCTACTGTGTCCGACAATGCGCACGCATCAACGAACATGCACTGTGAGTAGCCCACTGTGTCATGTATGTCACATTGAGGGACATGATCTCACAAACCCATGCCCTTCTCACAGTGCCAGTCGTGTGCAATCTACAGGGTTGACATGGCACATTGATGGGGAGTCAAATTTGAAAATGAACATGTTACACTCTGTACAGTCAGTGATGTGTTCTTGTTGGATTGGGCGGTGACTGTGCAGGCCAGGTGGGCTCACCCTGAGATGGACACCAGGGAACCGCAAAGACATGCACACTAGCAATCACTGTCCTGAATCCTCCATTACCAACTTGCTGCTTCACTGTATGGCTGACAAGACAAGACATGTCCCTCCAATCTTGATGTGCAGGCAGGGAGACTTGTGGAGTAGGGTACACACCCCTTCACCCAATGGAATGCAAGTTAGGCAATGCATGACATAAACCCAAACCCACACTCACATGCACATACTGCAACAGACCGACTACATGTGTGCCCCCCCTGCACTCTCACACCCACTGTGGAAGACTTACCACGACATTTGGGGCACCATATAGCCATGGGTACGGTGTGAGCACCTCGTCCACTAGGACCTCAAGCTCCTCGCCTGTGAAGGGACTGGCACGGATCTTCTCTGTCCTTGACATCACTGTTGGTTAGAGACAGCAGCGGCAGCAGCAGATGAGGGTCTCAGGCAGCAGCAGGTGAGGGTCTCAGGCAGCAGTCCCTGGAGGCAGCAGCAGGTGAGGGTCTCAGGCAGCAGTCCCTGGAGGCAGCAGCAGGTGACGGTCTCAGGCAGCAGACTCTGTGAGCAGTGGAAATGTGGGGCACTCTCCCACACATATATAGCCCCCTGGTGTTGTTCCAGTATTCCTGGGCTGCTGCAATTGGTGTACCAGGTTAGCCTTTTACAAATGCATCCAATGACTGGCACCGCGGTGGTGTAGCATGCCTACCACTATTTTCAAAATTGCATCAAGCTTCCGCGATCGCGGAGCCCATTGGCTGTAATGGCATGGACCATGGCGGTGACACACCGCAGGGGCAATGCGGGCGCTACCGCGGTGGTGCATCTTTTGATTGCATCCTATGACCGGCACCGCGGTGGTGTAGCATGCCTACCGCTATTTTCAAAATTGCATCAAGCTTCCGCGATCGCGGAGCCCATTGGCTGTAATGGCATGGACCATGGCGGTGACACACCGCTGGGGCCAGGCGGTAGTTTCCGCGATTTGGGTGCCATTGACACACATGAGGCACCGCGATTTGGGTGGCGGAGCATTCCAACCGCCATTTGGGCATGTCTCTGGGGCTATCAGTACCGCACCTGTGCATTGGGGAGTGTTGCACACACAGCGCTGGGGCCAGGCGGTAGTTTCCGCGATTTGGGTGCCATAGACACACATGAGGTACCGCGATTTGGGTGGCAGAGCATGCCAACCGCCATTTGGGCATGTCTCTGGGGCTATCAGTACCGCACCTGTGCATTGGGGAGTGTTGCACACACTCCGCTGGGGCCAGGCGGTAGCTTCCGCGATTTGGGTACCATAGACACACATGAGGCAACGCGATTTGGGTGGCAGAGCATGCCAACCGCCATTTGGGCATGTCTCTGGGGCTATCAGTACCGCACCTGTGCATTGGGGAGTGTTGCACACACACCGCTGGGGCCAGGCGGTAGCTTCCTCGATTTGGGTACCATAGACACACATGAGGCTCCGCGATTTGGGTGGCAGAGCATGCCAACCGCCATTTGGGCATGTCTCTGGGGCTATCATACCGCACCTGTGCATTGGTGAGTGTTGCACACACACCGCTGGGGCCAGGCGGTAGTTTCCGCGATTTGGGCGCCATAGACACACATGAGGCACCGCGATTTGGGTGGCGGAGCATGCCAACCGCCATTTGGGCATCACTTGTCTCTCACTACCGCACCTACAGTACACTACACTACACTACACTACACTACACTACAGGACAGTGTTGGTATGGACAATACAATGTGTACACATGTTAATGTGTTGATGTGCATTGTCAATCACAGCAATGTTTGTCTCAATTGATGATGTTTGTTTTAGCATGTCCTCTCATGTTAGATCATGCACACACTCGTCATTGATGCTCAGACTGTGGTCATTGTGTTGTTGAGGTGTGCCAGGTTCAATCGACGCCTGAATGTGTGTCATGTACAACAGCTAGGTAGGATACCGTGGGGTTGCCTTGTCACACATGTGCAGGATGACAGACTCCCAGGCGTGCCCATGGGGAATGTGGCCATATCCCAATGTCCATTCACTTTGACCGAGGTGTTGTTTGGGGTACTTGCTGTGTGTAATTAGACAAGTGTGTGATTTGTGTAGTTGAAGGGGTCCCTACAGGACAGCTGGTCTGTGACTCAATTCATATGACATTCTTTGTTGGCGTTGTGTCAGCCATGATGTGAGATGCTGTGCACATCCCATGATGTATTGCATTACAATGAGTCCACTCTCATCTCAACTAGGAGGAGACCAAATCTGCATCATCACTTGACAATGCTGGCAGACATGGAGGATGAGGCGATCATCCGGAAATGCCGTCTGGATAGAGCCACCCTAAAGACCCTTTGTGATTTGTTGGAGCCCCACCTGCAGCCTCGCAGAACATATCCAACAGCTTTCACCCCAACGTATAAGGTGATGGCGGCACTGCATTTTTGTTGCCACTGGATCATTCCAGAACACGGTGGCCGACGCAGGTGGGATGTCACAACCTATGTTCAGCATGGTGCTGCGTGATGTTCTGTCCGCCATGATGATCTACAAGGACAGATATATCCATTTCCCCAGGGGGACAGAATTGGCAGCTGTAAAGGGAGATTTCTATCCCCTCGGACACATCCCCCATGTTGTTGGTGCCATTGATTGCACCCATGTTGGGCTAGTGCCACCACAGGCACGTGAGCACATCTACAGGAATCGTAAACATTACCACTCCATAAATGTGCAAGTGGTATGCCTGGCAGATATGATCATCTCACACGTGTGTGTAAAATTTCCAGGCTCGGCCCATGACTCATACATCCTGCGTAGCAGCATTGTACCCCAGCTGATGGCCAATCCGCTTCCTGAGCGTGCATGGATTGTGGGTGAGTATGCCTAGTCATTTGGCGTGCTGTGTGTGTGACCTGCTGTCCTCTGCATCAGCGACATTGCAATGTTTATTTGTGTTTGTCACACATAGGTGACTCTGCATATCCCAACCGCCCTTGGTTGCTGAGCCCACTGCGGAATCCCAGGACACCAGCTGATGTCCACTATAATGATGCCCATGGGAGGACACATCGTGTGGTGGAGCGTACTTTTGGACTGCTGAAGTCACGTTTCCGCTGCCTGGACAAGACCGGAGGGGCACTGATGTACTCGCCCAGGAAGGTGTGTCAGATTGTAGTGGCATGCTGCATGCTCCACAACCTAGCCATTCGCAAGGAGATTCCCCTGCTCCTGGATGATGATGAGCAGCCAAGGCCCCCGCCTGCAAACCACCCCATGTCCAGTGATGAGGACAGTGGAGAGGAGGAAGATGTTGACCTGCGTCAACAGCTCATCACCCGCTACTTCACTTGAAGGTGGGTGACAATGTACAACGTACCCATTGTCTGATGATGTTGCTGTTGTTGTGAAGGTGTAAGTGAGATTTGTGACAGCAGCCAGTCAATGTTCATGGGACAGTTCATTTATGAACATCTACAGGATGTGTATGTTGGCACTTGTTGCCCATTGTTATGTGTGCATGTGGGTTGTTCTTGTTGTGAAGTGTTGTGTGATTTCTGTGATGCCACACCCAGACTAGTGAATGTTGTTCTGTTGTGTTTTCCTAGGTGCCTTCTACCTCTCCTTGCCTACATACACTCCGTCCCCTGGTACATTGTATTCATGGTGAAAATTGTACATCCTGGAATAAAGACGGAGCAGGTACAACAACATGTGTGTAAGGATTTGTTTATTTACAAAGGTGACATGTGAGGGGGGGTACATTTACAGTGAGGTGATTAGTGGAGCAGTGAGTTGACAGTTATGGTAAATGAGATAATCGAGTGGTCACCACATAGGTGTGGTGACCCAGTCCAACAGACAGATGCCATTCACAAGGCAGTGTGGGGAAGGACAGTCCAAAAAGTCAATGCAGTGGTGAAGAGGGTTGCCATCATGGCTGGCTGCGTGACTGGTGTTTGGCAGGTGCTTTGCCAACAGATACTCCCAGGGTTTTCTTCAGACGGCCCCTTTCCGCTTGGCAGGGGGGGCCTCTGCTGTAGGGCCAGTGGGGTCTGAGGACTCACCCCTCTCTGTGGCCGCAGGGGAGGATGGTGAACTGTCATCCTGCGGACCACCAGTGGGAGGGGGAGGTGTTGTTTGTGGAGCAGGCCTGTCCCTCAGTACCGCCACTAGCTGGCCCAAGAGGTCCACAATTTGTCCCATGCGGGTGTCCATGGACCTCATCAGCAGGAGGAGCTCACGTGAATCTTGTTCGGACCGGGCTGTTTGTCCCTGGGCCCGTTCATATGCCCCAAGGACTCTGTGGATGTGGTCCAGGGATTCGGTCCCAGGCTGTGATCGTGTGTGGGTGACCCTGCCCCTCCCACCTGCACTGCTGCTACGGACCTGTTGCCTCTCCACTGTCGGACCACACATCCTCTCTCTGCCCTCCTCAGTTGGTGGGGTGGGGTGGGGTGGTCATCCTGTGGGACAGGGAGGGTGTTGCAGGCACCACTGGTGGTTGTGGTTGTGGTGGTGGTGGAGGACGCACCGGACATAACAGCAGGGGCCTGCAGATTGGTTGTTGTAGCTGCAGGTGTGGTGGGGGGGACGATGGGGTCCTGGGACCTGTTGCGCCCTGGAACACCAGATGGGCCGGCCTCGGTCTCCTCGTCCAAAGATTCCTGGGAGTCAACATCCGAGAGTCGATGTTCCGGGGGTGGGGGGGACGGACACAGGCCCTGCAGGTTGCTGGTGTCGTCCTCTGCAGTCAATTCTTGGTCACCTGTGGGTCAGATGGGAAATGGTCATTGTGGTGCACCCCGCAAGCTTTGTGTTAGCTGTGTGTCATTCACTGTTAGTACACTACACAGTTGACTGATCATCACATTGTTTCCTATGTGCACTACTGTGCCTCCTGACATGCTGCGGTGGTACATGCATTTCTTGTCCATGGTGTGAAGTGTCAATATATACCATGCGCCACGTGCATAATTTGTAATTACAGGGACATGTTGACATCTAGGGCCTTGCGCAAAATATGATTTTTGTGCGGACTGTTTGTAGATTTTTATGACCTGTCAGCCGTCACATCTGGGCATGTCCTGGCCATTGTCATCTCCTGCATACCTTTGTCTTGTCATGTGCATATCTGGATTGGTACCACATACCATGCTTTCTTACTTTTCATATGGTCCTTGTTACTCTGGCCCCATGGCACTGAACCTGTCATTCATTGCTGTGCATGATTGTTCCCAGTCTTTCCTCTACATGTGCATTGGTGTGTCACACTTTGGTTGCTGTGACAGTTTTCTTTGCTTAGTTGTGTGCACACTGTGTGTGGCAATATGATCGGTGTGCATATTTGTGCATTGAGAGGACTGGTGTTGTCATATGGCACCATTCTTTTTGTGTCGAATGGCTAGGTGAACGTACTGCCTACTTACCTGTTGTGTGTTAGCATTTGTCTTTGTTTTGTGACACATCTGTGTGTGCGTGGTGGAGGCTTGCATCCTGCTCAGTGGTGGCACAAGACAGAATAATATGTCTAGCTAGCTGTTAGTTTATTTTAAGTGATCCATTATATGCCACATGCATCTGGGTGGTATGGGGTGATCCATCTTGTTGGACTGGGGGACAGGGGTGCATGGTGGGAGTAGTAGTACAGGCCTCCCTCCCCACACAGCCCTCCATGGCAAGATGGCTACCTACCTGTTACTTTGATGGTGGTGATGTATTGGCTGACACATGCTTCTGGGTGGGGTGGGGCAGTGCTCCATCTTGCTGATGTGTGGGACAGGGGGCATGGTGGGAGTAGTAGTACAGGCCTCCCTCCCCCAAACAGCTCTCCAAGGCAAGATAGCTACCTACCTGTAAGTTTGATGGTGGTGATGTAATGGCTGACACATGCTTCTGGGTGGGGTGGGGGAGTGCTCCATCCTGCTGAGGTGTGGGACAAGGGGGCATGGTGGGAGTTGCAGTGCTGGCTGCCTGTGCACATGCACCCATGGTGATGTTGCTAGCTACATTGGTGGTGATTGGGAGGTGGTGGATGTTGGATCTGTGAGACATGTTTTTGTGAGTGTGTGGTGCAAATGAATGGAATTGGTCCTAGGAGGTGTAGCTTTGTAGTTGTGCAAGGCAGTACATAGTAGTGTGGTGGTAGTCATTTGTTTGTACTTACCAGCCTCCACTCCCCCGGGTACTCCTGTGAGACTCTCTGGATGCAGTATGGCAAGCACCTTCTCCTCCCATGGGGTGAATGGTTTTGGTGGTATGGGAGTGCCATCGCCAGTCCTGGCAGCCAGCTCACGGTTCTTGGTTCTCCTCTCTTTGACAACCCTCTTCAAGTCATGCCACCGCTTCATGATTTCCTTTCTGGATCTTGGGATGGTCCCTACTGCATTGACCTTCTGGACTATCCTTGCCCACATTTGATTCCTTGTGGCTAATGGTATCTGTTGGACCAGGCTACCAAACAGTTGTGGTTCCACTCTGACTGTCTCATCTACCATAACCTTCAACTCACTCTCTGTGAATTTGGGCATTTTATGTGTTGACATGGTGAGTGATGTGCAAAAGGGTTATAGGTGCAGGGGTGTAAGTGGTGGTGGTGGTGGTGATGTGTATGGTGTGTGATGTGCAAAGGGGTTAGGGGTGCAGGTGTGGAAGTGGTGGTGGTGCTGTGTGTGGTGTGAGTGGTGATGGTGTGTAGCTTTGCCTATCCTTTGTTCTCAGGGGTTGGGCCCTTCAGTTGTGGGGTAGTGCAGAGGATTGTGGTCAAGGAAGGGGCTGGTTTTATGCTCTGCTATGTGGGTGTGTCCACATGTGGGAGTGCTCTCAGGTGTGTTGTGTGGCTTGTACTTGTATTTTTTTTTTTTTTGCAATGTTGTGTCATTGGGGTGTGTTTTCTGTTTTTGGGTGGCATGGCTACTTTGGTGTGGGCACTTTGTGGCCTTATTGTGGGTTTTTTAATTCGTCCGCCAAATTTGTCACGGAGCGTCCGCGGCGGTGGCTTTGCTGCAGCTCTTCCGCATGCTCTCCCATTCATCACTGTTAGCGACCGCGGCGGTCGGAAACAGCGGAACGTGCCGCGGGACCATCGAGGATATCCTAATTTCCCGTGCGGAGTCTCCGCTATCCTTGCGGCAGGTTGGTGTTTTTCCGCCGAGGATCCATCCGACTCAGACGTGTTTTGGCCATCTCCGCCCGCTACGGGCGTTTTTTCTTTCCCCCGTTCCGCCGCGGTCGGTGTTTTTTGGCAGTTGATCCTAATTTGCCCGCCGGTTTCTCCCCGGTGCCAGCGGGCGGTTGTTTTCCGCTTCCATGGCGGTCGGGGTGATTTTCCGACCGCCATCCTAATGGGCCCCAAAGTGAGGTAAAATGGTGTTTGCTGGATGAAAAGGATCTAAATATAATTAAACAACATAACACAATAAAATTCAGTTGCAACACTGTACAACTAACTTACACACCGAGGGCCTGATTCATAAAGGTAAACTTACATGCTGGTGTAAGTCAACTCTTTGTTGGTTTTTACGAGCAAGAAGTTAATAGGAACTTTACGACTGCGGACGCTCCACAATCTGGTCAGAGAACTCCGCACATAAAAAGATAGGACAGTCCTATCTTTTTAGGTGCTAAGTTCTCTGTCCAGATTGCTGAGTCTATTAAACTACAATTTTGTTAATATCAAGGAAGAGTAAATTTACACAAAGGTGTAAGTTTACCTTTATGAATCTGGCGCACTGTGATCTGTTTACAATTTATGAATCTGGATACTGCCTTGTTCATAGAACAAAGATAGCACACAAGATTTGATCTCCCTCCACAATCATGCTAAGTTTCCAAACATTGTTTGTGGTTGCAATTGCAAATACGAGAAAAAATACAAATGCACAAGTTACTAACTTGTGTAACGATATATCTGTAAGAGACAGTAGTTAGTGACAGATTCCTTACCTTAGAATATCCCCAGGCGTCAGGCTGGATCTGGAATGTTTTTGCGTAGCAGTACCCATGCGCGTCGGTAGGCGGCGTCGTGCGGCTCCGCGTCCGTCGTCGGCGTCGTGGTCGCCGGGATGACGTCGCGGGCAATACTACGGCCGCCCATGCGCGCTGGCGTCAGTTCTGTACACGACTTTCCGCGCCAGAAACGCAAAGCCATGCAAGAAACTGACACTGGTGTCTGAAAACTAGGGCCCTGAAAGGGATGTCCTTAACCCTAGAAATCAGTTCGCAGAACGGGGAGGATGGGTGGGGCGGTAAGGAATCTGTCACTAACTACTGTCTCTTACAGATATATCGTTACACAAGTTAGTAACTTGTGCATCTGAAAGAGACACGTTAGTGACAGATTCCTTACCTTAGAATAGATACCCCAGCAATTCCAAGCCCGGTGGTGGGTCTGCGAACAAAGATCAGACAAGGAAGTCTCGGAGAACAGAACGGCCAAAGAAGCAGTCTCTCCGGACTTGGCTGTCAAGGCAGTAATGCTTGGTAAACGTGTGCAGCGAGGCCCACGTAGCTGCCTGACAAATGTCCTGCAATGGGACACCACGTCCTAAAGCCGTGGTGGCGGCTGTCGCCCTGGTGGAATGGGCACGCACCCCAACAGGGGGCTCCTTCTTAGCCAAAGAATAGCAGGCCTTGATACACAAGACGACCCAGTGGGAGATGGTCCGCTTGTGTACCGCCCGACCTTTCTTGGCGCCCACGTAGCCGGAACTGTTGTGTGCGGTTTAGATAAAAAGAAATCGCACGTTTTGGGTCCAGACGGTGGAGCCTCTCTTCCTCTCTAGAAGGATGCGGAGGCGGAAAGAAGGTGGGCAAAGTGATGGTCTGCCCAATGTGAAAAGCAGTAACCACCTTTGGCAAGAAGGACGGACGCATCCTAAGAACAACCTTGTCTGAATGAACAGACAGAAAGGGGGGCTTGCAAGAAAGAGTCTGGAGTTCACTCACCCGCCGAGCGGAGGTGATAGCCACCAGAAAGGCTGTCTTCAGAGTGAGAAGACGAAGAGGACAGTTATGTAGAGGCTCAAAGGGAGCGCACATTAAAAAGGTAAGAACCAAGTTCAAGTCCCACTGAGGCATCACAAACGGAACAGGAGGGAAGAGTTGTGTAATGCCTTTAAGAAACCTGTTAACAACAGGGGACTTGAAAAGGGAGGGCTGATCAGGAAGCCTGAGGAAGGCCGAAATGGCACAAAGATAGCCCAGGGCAGAAGAACCCTGTTGGGCCAGAGAGAGAAGGAACAGAAGAACCTCAGAAAGAGGGGCAGAAAGGGGATCTACAGCCTTTGCTGTGCACCATGCCACAAACTTGGAGGGACACCTGGCTGCCAGAATCACATCAAAAACTTCGGGAGGCAAGTCGAAAGGAATCAACAGCCGCTGCTCAATCTCCATGCAAGGAGGTGGAGACTGGACAGGTTCGGGTGGAGGACCGTCCCCTGCTGCTGCGACAGAAGATCCTCCCGAAGAGGCAGACGGATCGGGGGATCGACGCTCATACTGAGTAGCTCGGGATACCAAACTCTTTGAGCCCAGTCCGGAGCCACAAGGATGACTTGGGCCCGGTCGCGCCGAATCTTCTTCAACACTCTGGGTAGAAGTGGTATAGGCGGAAAGGCGCACAACAGACCGCAATTCCACTCGCGACGAAAAGCGTCGCAGAGCGAGTGCCGCCTTGGAAATTCCAACGCGCAGAACTGATGACATTGCGCGTTCTCTTCGGTGGCGAATAGATCTAACCAAGGCTCTCCCCACTGTAGAAAGAGTCCTTGCGCCACCTCCGAGTGAAGACGCCATTCGTGATGCATCATGCACCTGCGGCTGAGTTCGTCCGCCCTGGCGTTCAGAGAACCTGCCAGGTGTTGAACCACCAGGGACATGCCCTGATGTTCCAGCCATGTCCAGAGATGCAGAGCCTCCTGACATAGGGTCCACGACCCCACCCCGCCCTGTTTGTTGCAGTACCACATGGCGGTGGTGTTGTCGGTGAACACCTGCACCACCTTCCCCTTGACAGAGGGAAGGAATGCCTTCAGTGCAAGTCGGATCGCACGGAGCTCCAGAAGGTTGATATGGAGCCGGGACTCAGCCGGAGACCAGAGGCCTCTGATCTCCGCCTCTCCCATGTGACCGCCCCATCCCAGAAGGGACGCGTCCGTCACAACTGTGTGCTCTGGCTGGGGAAGGGAGAGGGATCTGCCCGTGACCCATTGCCGGTTCAAGAGCCACCACTGCAACTGCCGTGCAGTCCCCTCCGAGATCTGAACATAATCGGACAGGTTCCCATGATGCTGCGCCCACTGGAACTTCAGGTCCCACTGCAGAGCCCGCATATGCCATCTGGCATGATCGACCAGCAGGATGCAGGAGGCCATGAGGCCCAGCAGCCTCAGGGTCATCCGTACCGAAACCCAGGATAGAGGCTGAAAGATCGGAATCATAACCTGAATATCCTGGACTCGCCGTTCGGGAGGATAGGCCCGAAACTGCGTTGTGTCCAGAACTGCTCCGATGAAAAGGAGCTGTGGAGAAGGAATCAGGTGCAACTTCGGCACGTTGATGGAGAACCCCAGAGAGTGCAGGAGTCCGGCCGTAGTCTGGAGGTGGGAGACAACTGCCTGGGATGAGCCCGCCTTCAGCAACCAGTCGTCGAGGTAGGGGAAGACTGGAACGCCTGCCCGGCGCAGATGAGCTGCGACCACCGCCATCACTTTCGTGAACACCCGAGGGGCGCTGGTAAGGCCAAAGAGGAGCACGATGAACTGAAAATGCTCATGGCCTACCGTGAACCGCAGGTAGGTGGGCCGGCAGGACGGGGATGTGAAAATATGCGTCCTGCAAGTCCAACGCTACCATCCAGTCTCCAGGGTCGAGGGCAGTCAAGACCTGAGCTAGAGTGAGCATCTTGAACTTCTCCTTCCGGAGGAAGCGATTGACGTTCCGGAGGTCCAAGATAGGACGCATGTCCTCCTTGTCGTTTTTGGGCACCAGAAAGTAGTGGGAGTAACAACCACGCCCTACTTGTGGGGTCGGAACGCGCTCGATGGCCCCCTTGGCCAAGAGGGCCGCAACTTCCTGCTGAAGGAGCACCAAGTGATCCCCCGACATGCGGTGGTATTGAGGTGGCATGGCTGGGGGGGAAGTCTCGAAGGGGAGGGAGTAGCCCCTTCGGACAATGTCCAAGACCCACCTGTCCGATGTGATGGTACGCCAGTGGGGAAGGTGATGGCGGACCCTGCCCCCCACTGGCGTGCTGTGGACCTGAAAGGATGGACTAGGAGGGCTCGGAGGCCGCGGACGGGGCGGGGGTGGTGGCCTGACCCGCACGCTGGTTACCCGACCCGCCTCGGCGGGAGCCACGTCCTCGGCCACGCGAAGGCGCTTGCTGCGTGGGCCGGTGGCTGGGCAATGGATGTGACTGGGCGCCCCTTCCGTGACCACGAAAGGAGCGAAAAGCAGACTGCTGCGGAGGGCGTGAGGCGGAAAGGCCCAAGGACTTGGCTGTAGCCCGCGAGTCCTTAAAGCGCACCAGCGTGCTGTCTGCCTTATTGCCAAAAAGGCGGATACCATCAAAGGGCATGTGCATAAGGGTGTTTTGGACATCGCCCGAGAAACCAGTGGTCTTCAGCCAGGCATGACGATGCAGCGCCACTGTCGTCGCAAGCGATCTGCCCAGCGAGTCAGCGGTGTCAAGGCCACATCTGATTGTGAACTTAGCCGCATCTCTCCCGTCTGCAATAACACGGGTGAGTAGTGTCTGGACCTCCTCAGGACACTTAGGCAGCACTTGCGCCACCGAATCCCACAGAGAGTGGGAATAACGGCCCAAAAGGCAAGCGGTGTTCACAGACCGCAAGCCAGCATTGGAGGAAGAAAACATCTTCTTCCCAAATTGCTCCAGTTTTTTGGATTCCCTGTCCGGCGGAGCCGTAGGGAAGGCGCTCTGGGAGGGAGAGGCTTGGACGACCAAGCTCTCAGGGGTGGGGTGTTAGGAGAGGAACAAGGGGTCGCCCGGGGCCGGGCGATGGCGTCGGGCTACGTTCCTGTCCACAGGAGCCCCTGTGGTGGGCCTGGACCAGGTGCCCAAAAGAACGTCCGAAAGTGCGTCGTTGAACGGCAGCAGTGGCTCCGAAGAGGTAGCCACCGGCTGAAGCACTTCCGTCAGGAGGTTAGTCCTGACAGCCACTGTAGGGAGCTCGAGGCGCAAGGCCGCAGCCGCCCTACGCAACACCGTTGCATAACTTGCTCCCTCCTCCGTAGCCACGGAAGGAGGAGACAGCATGCCAAGGTCTGGAGAGGTGTCCAGGCCACTGGCATCACCCAGTTCCTCTGCCCAGTCCTGATAAGGCTCACACTGAGCTGTGTGAGGGTCCTCCGACCCCTCCCAGTCCTCCTCGTCCTCCAAAACAGGTGAAAAGTATGGAGGGCGGACATGAGGGAAGAAAGGTCCCATCGGCGTTGGAATCGGCGTCGGCCGACGCCGATCTGGCGCCGTGTCCGGTTCCGGGGAGAACCTGGGGACAGCGCCGTCCGGGACGTCGGACGGCGCCGAAAATGGTACCGGAGTGGTCGGCGCCGGTGGAGGTGTGGTTAGGTCAACCGGCATCGACCGGGATCCAGGCCTGGATCCGAGGGGGTCCTGCGGTGCCAGGGCCGGAGCCGCCGGAGACACCAGGGCCGGAGCCGCCGGTGGTGCCGAGGGAGGATCCCCACTGGGGCCCGCGGGGCCCGAAGGCGCACCGGGGTAACCCTTAGGCCCGAAGATGCGAGCCATGGCCGACAAGAAATGTTGGATGTCAGCCGGAGTCGACGTCGGACCCGGAACAGGCGGGTGTGCCGGCGTCGGCTGCTCGGGTACCCCCGGAGCCGCGGGGGTGGTACCAACAGGACCCTCGGCCGAGTTGTGAGACCGGCGAGGGGAGGTCTTGGAGCGACGCTTCTTAGACCTCTTGTGCTTCGCCTTACCTGAGGACGAAGACTTTGACCCCGACGAATGACGACGGCTCCGCGACCGGCCCCTTGACCTCTCCCGGGACCTCGAGCGGCGCGGAGCAGAGTGCCGGGCCTCGAGAAGCTTTCGAGACCGCTCTCGCAAAGCCTTCGGGGCGAGGGACCGACACTCAGGGCACGACGTGGGGTCGTGGCCGCGCCCCAGGCAGAAGAGACACTCTCGGTGCGGATCCGTAATCGACATCATGCGATTACAGACCTCGCATGGCTTGAAGCCGGGCATCCCTACTGACACCGTTGGAGTCGAAACGACTCGAAAACTGGGACAAAAAGTCTCCAAAAAGATTCAGTCAAAAAATTACTGGGGCACTGCTCAATCCGGATCTGCGCTTACTGGCGCGGAAAAAGAAAGAACTGATGCCAGCGCGCATGGGCGGCGTCTAAGTATTGCCCGCGACGTCATCCCGGCGACCACGACGCCGACGACGGACGCGGAACCGCACGACGCCGCCTACCGACGCGCAGGGGTACTGCTACGAAAAAACTTTCCGGATCCAGCCTGACGCCTGGGGATATTCTAAGGTAAGGAATCTGTCACTAACGTGTCTCTTTCAGATATGCACAATACAATTAGGGAAACCTGTAAAGGAACGAAACACATCCCACAGCATCAAAATCACATGTTTCTGCTTCTTTGTTCATAGTTATGGAATCGCTAAGATATACTTATCTCCTACTTATGGGTTATTATTTCCAGTTGTTTGAAAAATGTCGCTCTCTAGACCTGAGGTCCGTTTGACTCCAGATCAACATATGCACAGTATCAAGGGTACAAGATGGTTGTTTGACCCACAAGAGTAGTTGGTGTGTAAGTTGAAAGGCACGAGTGCCCATGCTGGAACCATGTAGCTACTTTCTTGCTCTATGAATTCAGCTAGTACACAATCCAGCAATTCGCTAGAGCTCTACAATGCAAGGCAGGGGACAACAAAGTGTGTCTTGGGTACAGTTTTTCCAACACCGAAACCCTTTTAGACAGGTTATGAAATCAAGCTCATTACTGCAGTGTGAAGTCATTTGAAAACAATGATAGGAACATTTGGCCCCTGCAATTTAGAGATGCACATTGGATTCCAAATTGTAAACACATATAGATTGCTTCCAACACCTTAGAGTAAGCTAAACAAAACAAGGAGTTTAGACAGAATATCGGAAACAAAACTATTGTGGACAAAATACTGTGTCAAAATATAGAGGACAAAAATAATGTGAAGGTAAGTTTATATAGGCAAGCAAAGTTTTACTATGTATAACTCCACATATATGTACCTCACCAATATATATATATATATATATTTTCACGGTACGTAGATGTGTAGTTAATTATAGAATATTTATACTTACCTATTTGCACTTACCTTCTCGATATTTTGGCCCTTGATATTTTTAAGTTTAAATCTTTTTATTGAGTATATCAAACCAGGCAATTGTCAATAAGGCGTGTAAATAGGTGCATTTTGAAAAACAATAAAACCCTCATCCCCAACTCCAGACCCAGCCCTCCCTCCCCTCTCCCCTAATCAACCCTCCCTGCACCCTTCCCTGGTAAACCTTTGTTAACGAAGGAGGGGAAGCCTGGGCCCTCTCTTCAGCTCTGATTCGGGCTCATCGATGCAGTTCTATGCTGTATTAGGGAGGGGGTCTGTGAGCAGTAAAAGGCGTAGGAATCTCGGACAGGTGAGCTCCCGCAGCTCCGTGCTCAGTAAGGAAAGGAATGTGCGCCATAGGTCTCCGAAAGTGGATCCATTACCCTGTAGAAGGATATGCGTTACATCCCCAACACGTGCCACAATTTATATAGCTACCCCTGATATGTAGGGATCCCATTGGGCTAGTATGTTTTTCAAGGCCGCGCCTAAGGCTAAGCTTATTTGTCTAACCCTGCGTGATTTAATTGGGAACGTAAGTGCATTGGAAAGGCCCAGGATGACATATGCTGGAAAGCGAGGTAATTGCGTGTTGAAGTGTGCATCTGTCATCGAGGACTTGTGTTTAGTAAGGTGCGATGGTGGGGCAGTCCCACAATATGTGTGTTAATGTTCCTAGGGACCAGCATTTCCGCCAACAGTCAGGGCTGGGGTTTGGATTGCTTTTGTGGAATCTGGGAGGTGTGAGGTATCAATAAATTGCGATCTTGGTCATTGTTGGAAATGTTACAGGCTGTGTGCCACGCACGGTGAAATATATCACCCCACTCCCTACGAGTAAGTGTGCGCCCTAGTTCTGTCTCCCAGCGCCTTTGTCCTGGGTATTTAGTCATCGATTCCGATGGGCGTATGAGGTTGTATAGCTCGGTAATGAGGAGTGTGTTACAGGTTTTGGTGAGCGAGCATTTCTCATAGGGGGTAAAGGGTCTTTGAACTTTAGGTCATATTGTAGGATGCATGACCCAGAGTTGCACCTGTTGATAATGATAGCATTCAGATTCAGGCATAGCCATGTCAGTGCAGAAACTCTCAAAAGACATATGGCCATCCTCATCAAAGAAGTGGCCAATTGATCTACAACCCTCTAGGTTCCAATGGTGGAAGGTTAATGTGTCGAGACCTGGAGTGAAATCCGGGTTGTTGACAATCGGTGTCAGGGGCGATGGGAAGGAAGTAAGCCTGCAACTAGTATCAGTCGAGTCCCAGGCCTTCAATGTAGCGCTTGTGACAGGGGAGCGGTATAGCTGGGTCTTGTGGAGGAAAGGAATCTTCCACAGTGACTGGCCAGCTATGGCTCTATCCATGAAAAGCCAGTGCTTTTTTATTGCTGGACCATTGGAGGAGTGCCCGAATTTGGGTAGCTTGATAGTAGCAGTGTATATTTGATATTCCCATGACCCCTTCCCTCAGGTGTCTATAAGTCAGTTCTCTGTGAATCCTCGGCCTCCAGCAGCGTAAGTCCTGTCAGGTTTGAAGGAGTATGCGTTTGTAATTGAGGGAGGCGGTGTCCTGGGTGGAAGTTGTCAGCTTGAGCCCTAAATAAGGAATTGAGTCTGCCGCTCACTGTATTGGGCATGACTGTTGCAGGGCCTCTACAGTAGAAGAGCGGAGGGAAACTCCAAGAGCTTGTGATTTTTGTATATTGACCTTAAAGCCCACTGCTTGGGAGAAGGCCTCAAGCTCTAGAAGAAATGCTGGTATTGAGACCTGGGGGTCTTCCAGAGTTGTGATGACATCATCTGCATATAAGCTAATTGTGTGCCTTTCTCCTCCAAACTACACCTTTCTAATCAGGGGATTCTCCCATACCCTTTGTGCCATGGGCTCCATGTAAAGAGCGAATAGGAGGGGGTGATAGTGGACACCTCTGCCTCATCCCTCTGGTGATCGGAAAGGGGCTGACGTGTGTCCATTTACCTGCACTACTGCTGATGGGCGGGTATAGCTGCTGAATATCCATTTTCTAAATCGGTCCCCCATTCCAAAGTGTTTGAGGGTGGCTTCTAATTATTGCCAGTGTACCCTTTCGAACGCCTTCACGGCATCGATAGATAGCAGTGTGCATTCCAAATCCTATGGATCTATGAGATGAATCAGTCTTCGCATGTTATCGCTACTTTGTCGGGTTGCAACAAGGCCCGCGTGGTCTGGGTCCACCAGCCCCGGCAGCATCGGGTCTAAACTGGCCGCCAAGATCTTGGTGAAGAGCTTCAGATCCACGTTTAGGAGGGATATTGGTCGGTAGGAGGCACATTGCTTTCTATCCCTGCCAGGTTTTGGGATTACAACTATGGAAGCCAGGAGCATCATGGGTGGGACGTCAGCGGAGTTGCCAATTGCGTTATACAGTTTAGTTAATATTGGCGCTATGATATTACAAAAGGTTTTGTAAAATGTGGCGGAGAACTCGTCTGGGCCTGGAGCTTTAAGAGGTTTGAGACCGGCACTGGTTGAAATCACCTCATCTATACGGATCGGGCTGTCCAATCTGTGCGCCTGGTCTGATGTCAATTTGGCTAGGGTCGCCACTTGGAGGTATGCCAATCATCCCTCCCCAGAAAGTTGTTGGGCTGTGTAGAGATCAGCATAGGAATCACGGAACGTCTGTGTTATATACAAGTCATCAGTGTGTTCAGAGCCAGTCTCGTCCCCCACCGTTTGAACAGTGGCCTCCTGGCTTTGCGCCTGTAGTTTGTTAGCTAGAATCAGTCCGCATCTGTTCCCCCCCACGTAAAAGGAATGTCTCTGTGGCTAGGCAGCGTACTATGCTCTGTCCATGTCCAGGCCAGCTAGCTGTGATCGCACCGCTTCCAGCTGACGCCAGACCCGTGGAGCCCCCGTCCTCTTGTGAATGCAAACCAGCTTGCGCACTTGTTTAGTAAGATTGTCTCTTTTGTCCCTGCATATTTTGTTATCTGCAGAGGAAATTGCAATAAGGGCCCCTCGTACCACTACCTTGAGTGTTTCCCACAGGGCGGTGAAGGACGTATTGGGGTGTAATTGAGGGTCAGGAACTCTTCTAGTGTTTTTGTGAGCTGCTGTACCACGGTGGGCAGTTGAAGTAATGTGTTGCATAGCCGCCATGAGTGTGAGGGTCTGCTCGCGAACGGGGTATCTAACGTAAGGGTCACTGCCGCATGGTTCGAGAGTGGGCGAGGTTCTATATCTGAGGATTGGAAAAGGGGAAGCAATTCTCTGGATCCTATAAAATGATCAAGTCTAGAGTACGTCTTATGTTCATGTGAATAGAATGTATAAACTGAGTTATGAGGGTGTAGGGTCCGCCTGAAGTCCACCAGCCACATCTCTCGTAACCATCTTGACCCGTCTCTCGAGAGGGCCCCTGATTGTCCCTGCCGCTGGGCCGAGCGGTCCAAGTTGTTGTCAAAGAACATGTTAATGTCCCCACCCATCAGCACCTGCCTGTCTGGTGAGCTTGTCAATTCTGTCACCACCCGATCGAGGAAAGCCTCCTGTCCCTCATTTGGGGCATAGATTGAGCCTAGTGTGAGAGTTTGTGTATCTATGGTTATAGAGTGGTCTAAGAGTCTTCCTTTGATTTCAGTCTGTTTGGGACCCACCTTTCCTCTAAAGGAATGAGAGACAAGAATCGCCACCCCTGCTGGAGGAAAAATACTGAAATGGGAAGGCCTTCGATCGGAGCCTATTCACATCCAGAAGGTGGGTTTCCTGTAGAAGGCAAATGTGGTCACCCAAATTCTCTAAATAGGAAAAGATAGCCCTTTGTTTAATCTGGTTGTTCAGCCCTTTAACATTTAAAGTAAGGATTTTGATGTCCACCACCATGTTGACCCAGTTGTGGTTGAGAAGCTAGGAGTAAGTTCGCTGTTGACCTGGGGGGCCCGGTGTCTGCGCATCCTCTTGCCACCTTATGTGTGGACTTAGGGAGGTTGGATGAGACATATAGGAAGGCGAGCATGTATAGTTCCGGGGGGTGAACAAAACTAAACAAACCCCAACTGTGGCAACTGCAAACAATCGAATAAGCATCTCACCAATAGTCAAAGTCCAAAGCGTCGTGCTCCAAGCAAAAATGGACAGAGGGTATCAATGGCCGTGTCTCCCTGCCCTCGCGCCCTCAGCAGTGGATGAGAGAAGAAGAGGCCAGGCATGTCTTTGATCTGTACCCCATCCGATTCATGGCGTCTGGGAGCCAGGGAGGTCCTCCGCTATTGATGCTAGTACCGCTTGTCTTTCTTTAGCCATATTGTCGTGGTCAGGGCATAGTCTTGAGATCGAGGGTCTGATTGTTGTACAACCGTGACCGCTTCAGCAGTTCCAATTTGGCTTGACTGGTTGTGCATCGTCAGTAGTGGTGGGGTCAACCACCAGCAATTTCCCTGCTTCGGTTACTGAGCGTATTTGTCGAAGCTCCCCTTGGAACTGGAAAAACAATCTGATTGGGTGGCCCCAGGAGTAGGAGACCCCAGAGGCCCGCAAGTGAACAGCGATGGGCCAGAAAGCTTTGTGTTTCTGCAAATTAGACAGAGCCAAATCCTGTTAAAGTGTGGGTTTTTGGCCCTTGAACTGAAATGTGGGGTTTTGCCTAGCTTTGCGAAGAATGCGTTCCTTAAGGGGGAAGTCATGAATGCACATCAAAATATCGGTGGGTGGGGCTGGGACTGCTCTTCTGGGTCCCACCCGGTGTGTGAGGTCCAATTTAATTTCAAAGTCTGGTGTCTCTCCCAGAATTGCACGAAAGAGATCAGAGACGAAGTCCTCCATGTTTGTGTCCTCCGCTCCGGTCACAATGCCCCTAATGCGGATGTTGTTGCGCCGGGAGCGGTTTTCTAAATCTTCTGTGTGAGCTTGGAGATCCAGATTTTGCTCGCGTAGTACCTCTTGTTGAAGGCATTCGATTTCCTCATCTCTATTGGTCTCATGTTTTTCCAGGGTGTTGATCTAGTCACCCAGAGAATCTATATCCCGGCGGACCTCTCTCAATTCACTGGACAGCTCTTTCTTTATCGATTGCAGGTCTTCCCATAGGGACGAGAAGGTGCAGTTGATCGTGGCCTCTGGTCCGCTTGTTTCCCCGGGGTCATCCGCATTCCGTTGTTGGATGAGGCCCTTGGAGGAGGGGCTGGGAGTTTTGAGAAGCATGTCTTTCACTGACCTGTCTATTCTCCCTTTGCTGGTGGTCATCGTGTTCAGGCCTCCGTGAGGTGTCAGGGCCCCATTCCGAGGTTGATCAGCAGTTGTGGGCCCGTCAGGGGGTGGGGGCCACGATTCTAGGTGAGGCCGTGGCCCACAACTCCGAAGTGGTGCCTCCAGAACCTGGGGTCTCCAATGCCCTTAGTAGATGCTCTGAGGCACTTTCCAGGAACAGAGGGGGAGGGTGGACCCTCATTTGTGAGTGGGGCAAGGCTCGCGAGGCACTGAAAAGAGGTTGGACTGCTCCATCCAGACACTGCTACCATGTAGGTAGATTCTTGAGAATGCATGGATCTTGGGGCAAACTCCAGTGCGATAGTTCAATGGGGCCTCAGCCAGCTAATCTCCTTCCCTGGGCTCTATGCGGGGGAGGTGGGGGGACAAAGCCCCGGTCCCGGGGAGGTCTGCTCTCACCGCCCAGTGTGATATTAGGCCGCCCAGTTGTCTAGGCAGTATTCTAAAGTCTCAATATGGGCCTTTATTGATTTCGCCCAAGGCCTGCCAACCGGCACTCCGTGCCTCACCTGGGAGGGAGTGTGAGCCCCCAAGCCTCCCCTTTGCCAGCAGTCACCACCTCGGGCACAGGCGTGCCACCCCCCCACCGCTTTCAGTGGTCTGAATGTTGGTCCAGGCTTGGTCGGGTTGAAGCAAGGCACCAATATGGCTGTCTGGTGTGGTGAATGGAGAAACAAGCTCCGCCTCTACTGAGGCCTGAGACCTCCGACCAGCCGGGCTTGGTGATTGTTCCTGTGGGGCTGCCGCAGTTGTCAAAGGTGAAGGGGGGTTGGAGTCCCAGCTACAGGCTTTTCCGGACTGCAAACACAAATGTTCTTTGCCGGTCCGGGAGTCCCCTTCCCCTACGGCCGCCGCTCTCCTCACCTCCATCTCACGTCGCGGTGATACCACCCGGGCTGCTCTGCTCCATCGTCTCATTTCATGGTGGCTCTCTCACAGGTTCATTCGCTGTCTGGAGTGCCCAGGGATGGTATCGATCTATCCTGCCTGACCTTCGCCTCCGAACCGCTAACTTTTCCTGCCTGCCCGCTTTTGGCATTCCTCTCTGCCTCGCCCCTGGTGGCCTCACGACGAGTTGGACTTGACTCCTGGAGACTGAGGTCCGCTGCCTTCTGGGCCATCATTGTCGATCTGGGGTCTGGATGTCGGTCTGTTGCCTACCTTGCTTCTCTTCTGACCTAGACGGTCATCTGTGACCGCTCCCTTTGGGACCGTCCCAGCGCTACTGTGACCGCCCCGGTGCCTACTGCTTACTGGAACATCCCGGGCCGACTGGGACAGGGCAGCCATAAATCCGGCACTGCCTGCCTGCGTCGACTACTCCGTGCTTAGCCTGCTGACGAGTGGAGATGAGCTAGCACCTACTGTCTCCCCCTCTAGTCTTCGCAGCTCCGGAGTCAGCTGCACCCGTCTTCTGCTTCGACCCCTGCCCACTGTCCTGGGGCTTGGTATGCTTTGGTTCTCCCGCCTGCCAGCTGACCCCCCTGCACACCACCTCGACTCTGCAGCTGACGATCTCCAGATGGCTGGGGATGACTGCCTCCGGCCCATCCTGCCTCACATCGGCTGCCAATTTTGATCTTTGCCGACGGTCTTGCTTTGACTTTGGCTCTTAGCCCCTGTCACTCCCACCACGAGCCGACTACTTTAAAGAACAGCTCCGTCATGAACAGGACTCTGACGTTCCCTATACCGAGGATGTAAATCGTCGCCCGGACCTTGCTTGCAGACCTCTGAGCCCCCCAACCTCCTATCGTGAACCGGCCACCACCACTGTGAGGGTCCTCGTAGCTCTCGGTCTCCGGCCCGGTAACTACTCTGCCCGCGGCTGCTCCCGCCTCAGACTGCTTAGGGAGTATATGAGAGCGCACACCTCCAACGCAACGAGCTGCCTGGTCTCGCTCTCCTCAGGCGTGCTGATTTGAGGTTCACATATATCGCATTGCCATGCCACAAGGATCGGGTAAGTGCCAGCGCATTGCCTTCACAATAATAACTCAACCCTGATTTTCCTAAAATGGCAGCCCCCTGCCCAGTATTGAAATAACCGGATTAACGGCGCATTCCCATTTCCTCACCGGTGACCTCCCTCCCCCTCAGAGCTCCTGCCGAGCTCCAACACTATTATATCATGATTGCGGGAACCCGCGTTATCTCATTTTCCTGCATGGTCTAAAAATGGCCGCTCCCTGTTCATCGATGCCTCAGCAGGCTGTACGACTACATGGAAGTCCTTCCTCTCCCGCTGAGCTCCCCCGGAGCTCCAACATCACGTTAACATGTTTGTAGCATGACCCCTGTCATCGCTTATGCCTTATTCCTCCATAAGGGCTGATCCATGATTGTAGCATGACCCCTGTTACCGCTTAAACCTTATTCCTCCAAAAGGGCCGAACCCTGATCAAAGGTACTTCCGCATGCACATAGAGCCTCTTGGAAACTCCTCTTGGCTCCCCCAGGCATCCATGGTAATGGCATTACCCAAGCCCTCTCTCCCTCACTCAAAGCAGTTTTATCTAGGCTTCCGCTAGCCATAAAGGTCAATAGCTCACCCCTACTCCCCCGGTTTGACCAATTTGACCACAGATCTGTAGTTGAAGGTGTTGTGGAAGCTGATCATCATTGGCCCTCTTGGAATCCCACACCTCCTTTAACTATCTGCACCCTTCAGAGGCCCTATTACTGCGATTACTGTTTTCACTGCTACCATTATCTTGAACGCTACGGCCCTCTTCTGATCCCGCCTTTCCTTACTTGACACACCATCGGTGAGGATTACACTCATGAACCCTGTACACCATGACCTCTCATCTTAACCACATGACCTACTCTCGCTCCATCATGCCCTTCCTCGCTCAGTCCAGAATGGACCCCAGACTAGAGAAGTCAGGGACTAACAGCTACATAATTAAGTATCCGAATAACCTCTCCAAAAACGCGACTAAATCTTTGAAACATAGACTACTCAAAGCTAACCCAGAAACCCTTATCTCTGACCCTTATTTCTGCAAAAAAAAAGGTGCTATTACTAGCGACCTGATCTTCTATACTAAAGGAAGAGCTCAATTGAGATTGGCGCTTCATTCTTTACTCAGAATCGCCTCGACTAAGAAGTTTCCTCACGGTCTTAGAATCTCAGCCATGGCGTCACCCACATTTAGAGCAAATGCTACCATATCCATCTATAACAATGGGACTATACTATTTCAGGCCACAGATCACAACCTGGGCACCTTTGATGACAGATTCGCCTTCATTAAAAAATCGATGGTCCAAAACGACACCCCTAATCGCTATAGAAACGTCCTTCCCCTAACTCCGACTCAGGCCCACCCTGATCCCCCCTAGAGAATCACAACCACCCGATGATTGCCCCACCCACCTCGATCATCACTCACACGACCGCCTTGGCTCCGCCAAACCTAGTCGCCCCAGACTCACCCAAGGTCCCCCGTCCTGACCGACCACTTGTCTGTTATGCCGGAGCGAACTCCGATCACCTCACTAACTCCTCCCCCACTCCCTCGCTCACTAGCTCTATCCTACATAACTCCCTCTCCACACAACTGACTCGACCACGCTCCACCAGGAATTCAGTTCCCCCTAACATCCCTCCCAGCACCCACTCACCTTGCTCCCCCATACATCAGCGTTGGAGTTCTTCCTATTCCTCAGATGATGTCCCCTCTCCCCTCTCCCCTCAGTCCACATGCCTCGCACTCGCCTACGCCCTCCCTAGGGAACAACCCTCCCCATCCCCTCCACAAGACCCACAACCCACATTCGGATCCCGCTTCTAAGCTCAAGGAAATAAATCAGGAACTTCTAAATCCTCAAAACTATCATTCAAAATCTCATTAACTCCACTGAGGAGCTGGCCCTTGATTTCTCTTCCAACAAGTCCTCGCAGGTGATCCAGCATAGTCTTCCACCTCCCTCCAGTATGGTACTGAATGAATCCGGGCCAAAACCACCATCCCAGACTTGGATTACCACTCCCTACCCTAATGCCCCTTCTAGACCCACCAGAGCCAAAAATCAATTATCAGAACCAGATACTCTCTCCCTCCTCCAAGCCTACAACGCCCCTCTTACGCCCATTCCAGTCCCTCTTAGAACGTCAGGACTAGGAGGGACTGGGATGGGCGTAACTTGGCATTTGCCCCTGACTTGGCATTTCCCGCGAATGGTAACTCGGAGGGTATCCAAAGCATCACATCCAACCCTCATAGAGCACCCAGAATCAACGCCAATGCCTTAAACATTAATAACCTCTTGCAGATTCCCACTACACAACCCTCGATTGCTGACAACAAATCACACCTGAAATGCATGTTACTCACCTGTATATCAGCGGTGAAACACGCCACGGACCTAGCTGATCTCATCCCTGCTCATGATCTTGATCTCCTTATCCTCACCGAAAGTTGGCTCTCCGACTCCTCAGGCCCCATCCTTGACATTCTAGTCCCTCCCAGCCACAACATTATCAGACTCGATCGATCTTAGAAAACGGTTGGGGGCATAGCCTGTATCTACCACAATTCTCTCTCAGCAAAACAGTCCCCCTCAGCTAATCTCTTATCCTGTGAATATTTATCCATAGACATCACTATCACACACAGACCCCTATGCACCCTGCACATCTTTTATCATCCACCAGGAGACAACCTCCCTCTCATTGAACAAACTATGGAGACCATCTCCTCCAACCTTGGCCGACACTGCCACCAGATCTTCCTTGGTGACTTCAATCTCCATTGGAATGATCCACACGATCAGGCAGTTAACACTCTCAAAAACTTCCTAACTGACGTCTCCTTGACTCAATTCTGCGACAGCCCCATGCACAACTTAGGCTCGACCCTCAACCTAATCATCTCCAATCCCAATTCCATTCATCTCGAATCTATTCTCCCCTGTGACTGGTCGGACCATCACTTTATCAACTTCCGTATCCTTGAAAGCTGGAACTCCAAAAGATCACAACCACTAAAACAAAAACAGTGGAAAAGATCGCTCCATTATACTAACGTTAACAAGCTCATTTCTCGCAGCAATATCTCCCTACCGCCCCCCGCAAACATGGATGACGTCCACGACCTCACTGAGCATTACAATAACGCCATGTTGTCTGCCCTGAATGCAACTGCCCCCGTCCAACTAAAAAGAATACCCATCAAAGACTCCAAACCGTGGTTCAATGACAAGCTAAATGCTGACAGACGCAGCTTGAGATTAGCAGAACGCACCTGGAGATCCTCTCCATCCACTGCTCTTCTAAAATTGCTAAGACTAAAAAGAAGTAGATACAACAAACTCATCAGAACCGCAAAAGAAAACTTCTTCAAATCCCACCAACTGGACAAAGCCAAAAATCGCCCGAAACGGCTTTTTGAGCTAATTAAGCCACAATCCAATAACACCTCTATTCTATCTTCGCACATCGCCTGCCCTCAGCCAAACTGCGATACTGTTGCTGACTTCTTCCTAGGAAAGGCGAGCAAGATCGAATGTGATCTTAAGTCTGCTCTAATCGCACTCTCACCATCGCCTGACTCCTCCTTACCCACGGCCCCTTCCACACCGCCCTGTCTATCTCCCAAAAACAATGCCTCTTGGAGTCAATTCACACCTCTCAATGACACTGCCATCCTCAACATACTCTCGACCCTGAAACCTTCTAATCACTTCAATGACCCCCTGCCCCCAAACTTCTTCAAAGAAATGAGAGGATATCTAGTCCCGCTCTGGTCAAAGATCATCAGCGCCTCTCTTCTTCAATGTGAGATCCCTGACTGCCTGAAGGCTGGCCTTATGCTCCCTATTCTCAAAAAACCCACGGCGGACCCTGATGACCTGAACAACTACCGACCTATCACAAACATCCCTACCCTTGCAAAACTCCTGGAGAAATGTGTTCATGAACAACTGCGCAAACACATTGAGCAATTCCAACTTCTCAACCAATTCCAATCGTGCTTCCGCACGGGCCACAGCACTGAAACGGCCATCACCCACATAGTGGACGATGCTCTCACGCTGCTTGACCAGAATGAAGCCTGCCTACTGATACTACTTGATCTCTCATCTGCATTTGACACTGTCAAACATGAACATCTACTTAACCTCTTGGAATGCAGGATGGGCCGCTCAGGCACAGTCCTTAAATGGTTTGCCTCTTTTCTCAACAACAGAACGCAAAGAGTCAAATCCAATCTAACTCTATCCAACTCCAGCCCCTGCACTCTGGGTGTCCCCCAAGGATCCTCTCTCTCCCCCACTCTCTTTAACCTCTTCATTGAACCACTGACTGTAATCCTCAAAGCATCCAACATACAATATCGCATGTGTGCGGACGACACCCAACTTTACATGAAAATATCCTCCCGCGAAGACATCAGTTCACTCAACGGAACCCTAATCACAACCCTAAATTGGCTAACCACCAACCACCTCAAACTAAACGCCCTCAAAACGGAATTCCTCCTCATCTCACCCAATAAGAAAACCCCCACTGTTGTGAAATACCTAAGTAAGCTCACCGCTCTCAACTGCACACCACACATCATTGACTCCACGAAATCACTGAGAATTGTGCTAGATAAGAACCTTAACATGCAAGATCAGATCAGAGCATCTACCAAAGGAGCAAACTTCCAACTGAGCATCCTAAGAAAACTCAAACCCTACCTTCCCCATGATGACTTCAAATCGGCGGTGCAAGCACTAGTCATCTCTAGACTAGAATACGGTAGTGCTACCCTTTGCGGACTACCAAAACTCAGCTTAGCCCCCCTCAGAGCTTCATTGAATGCTGCGACCAGACTCATCACGGGTTCCAAGAAAACCAACCACATCTCTCCAGACCTGAAATCGCTCAACTGGCTTCCTTTTGAGGCAAGGATCCACTTAAAAATTGCTTGTATGACCCATAGAGGCCTACACTTCAATACCCCTCTCTACCTGAAAAATAAGCTCGAACTCTGCGGCGGCAACCGGTCCTCAAGGAGCACCAGCACACTGCTGCTTAAACCAAAGAAATTTAAAAAACGGAAAACCTACAATCGCACATTCTCTGTCATTCCCCCGAGAATCTGGAACTCCATACCCGTGGAAAGTAGACTGATTCCCTCAACATTTGCCTTCAAAAGGGAAGTTAAGGCTCTACTAATGAACAATGGGCTGAACTAGCAGTTTTTCACCTCTTGCCTACGATCTTGCTTTGCTGTTTTTGCTACTACCTGACATTTGCTAAAGCCCGTGTCGCCCGCCATTATGTCTTTTTGTTTGTGTTGTATATTGCTTTGCTTTTATTTCCCCCAACAGCTATCAACCTATGTATGCCACAACCCCTATGTAAAGCGCTCTGATACCCTCTTGGGTCATGTTCGCGCTATATAAAACTTTTAAAATAAAATAAATAAAATATACTACAACAACACCAATAAATTCATACCATGGGAGATTAATGGCAATTTTCAAACATTTTCATAAATGACTAAGTGAAACATTTTCAATAAAGCTAACAACTGGATCTAAACCTTAGTAAGACACTTAAAAGCATGGACCATGATGGCAATATGTTGGAAAAGTCCACACATTGTTTTTCAAAAGAGATTGCATTGAATAGTGAAACTTGCAAATCATTTTCATCTCTGTGGTTTGGGCAAGATCTTGTCCTAATACCACAAATGTACAAAAGAAGAGTGGCTAACAACTCTTTATTTAGTATTACAACCAAATTGACATAACCAGTAGACAACAAATCTGTCATTCTGGTCTATTGGAACACCTTGGTACCACACTGATTGACATCCCATTTCTCCATGTTTCAATTTTTAAGCTTCTTTCTTTAGAATCCAAACATGCCATCTGTCTCAGTTTTCACTGTGTACTGCCTTCCCAACAAAATTCATAATTCAGTCCATAATTGTGTGGCTCTCTCTCTGAACCACACTGTTCTGCCAAACCAAAGGACTTCTCAGCATTTACAATCAGCCAAAATCTTTAATCAACAATATAGTATGCCTCATGAGGCGTGGCCAACCGCCGAGCAAAATGGCCGCACCTTGAGGCGGCTCCGTACGAGCACACCCGTTCATGCTGACATCCGTCTAATTATCCAAGAATGCTGCTCATCTGAATGCTAATTCATGCACCGGAACCCAGTGAGAACAATTTGAGCCGTGAACCAGGCGGATTAAATGGGAAACAGCTGAGATCACCAACGAGGCACGGCCGGCTCGGAGACGCAACTTTGACTATGGGGGAGGGGCGCCCTGGCCTCGGCCCTCCTTGTATAGATCGGCATCCTGAATAAGCTGCATCCTACCCCCACACAAAGGGCTGCATACCACCCTGTGGTGAGTCTAGAGCCAGGGTATGAAGAAAGGACCTCGGTGCACTCCAAAGACCATTCTTTGAAGTCACCCCCCACTTCAAATGCACAAGTTGTTATAACTACTGGGTCCCTACCACTTGAGTACACATTCTGGACCAGTGAAGAACTCTGCCTGGGGGAAGGACTGCTGTGCTGCTAAAAGGACTGCCACTCTGCTGGACTGCTGCTCTGGAAGAACCGCCTTTATGCTGTGCTGCCCTGCTGCCTACCACCCCCTGCCCTGCTGAGGAAGGACTGGGCCAATTTCACTTGAAGTGACTCAGAGGGCATGCTGGCTTGTACCCTGTTCTAAGTCTCAGGGACATCAAATACTTCTCATCTAACTGCAACAGCACCTGAACTTTGCTTGCTGCATGTCTTGACCTGCCAAGTGGTACCAATCCAGTCCTGGGCCCTTGGAAGTGCGTATAAAGTACTGCAACTTCTAGAATCCACACAACAATGCTGTTGCACCGATCTGAACCGGTGCATCTCACACCATGCCGATGCATCATTGCTGCCACCAGGAAAGAAGCCATCGCATTGCCGACTGTGCGGCGCATCGCCTCCAATTCCCAATGCATCGCCTACATCTTACGGTTTGAGCACAGTGAATCATTGATTTGAACATCTCAACGACAACGTATTACCGACAATCCTGTGCTTTGGCGCAGAAGCATCGGCTGTTGCTTTCCACATCTCGTCTCTGTCGAAAACACAACTAAGGTATTTTTCAGTGGGCCAAAGTTGGTCCTTGTATGCGACCCATGCTCCATAGCAGTGCTCTCTTTATTAGGCTCAGTATGAAAATGGGTGAGCCAAGTTGATTTTCATGGGCGAAAAGATGGTTACTTATTCGTCTATAACTCCAATGGAACGCATAGGCTTAAAGTGGCACAGTGGGCACAGCTATAAACGTTGCTTGGCACAGGCTGATTCCTTATGGAGCTTGTAGAGGGATGTGGTGTATTTCAAGAACAAAACACATATTTATGAGATATGTGTTTTCCCTAAAAGAGAAACACAATGACTTATTGGCATCTAACTATATAGAAATGCATTGAGGTGAGGGTACTCTTTTTGGTGCCACCTGTTGTGACACATTTTGCTTGGCTCAGGCAACGTACATATCAGAAGTGAAGAGGGGAACTTCCTTTATTAGGATCCAGTATGAAAATGGGTGAGCCAAGTTGATCTTCATGGGAGAAATGATGGTTACTTATTCGTTTATAACTCCATAGGAACGCATTGGCTTGAAAGTGGCACAGTGGGCACAAGTGGAACCGTTGCTTGGCTCAGGCTAAATCCTTATGGAGCTTGTAGGGGGATGTGGTATGGGTGAAAAACAAAATATATGTTTGTGAGCCAATGTGTTTTTCGTATAAGAGAACCACAATTACTTATTTGCATGTAACTATATAGGAATGCATTGAGGTGAGGGCCACCAGTTTGGTGCCACCTGTTGTGGCAAATTTTGCTCGGCTCAGGCAGTTTACATATCAGAAGTGTAGAGGGGAACTTCCTTTATTAGGATCAGTATGAAAATGGGTGAGCCAAGTTGATCTTCATGGGAGAAAGGATGGTTACTTATTCGATTATAACTCCATAGGAACGCATTGGCTTGAAAGTGGCACAGTGGGCACAAGTTGAACCGTTGCTTGGCTCAGGCTAAATCCTTATGGAGCTTGTAGGGGGATGTGGTATGGTTGAAAAACAAAATACATGTCTGTAAGCCAATGTGTTTTTCCTATAAGAGAACCACAATTACTTATTTGCATGTAACTATATAGGAATGCATTGAGGTGTGGGCAACCAGTTTGGTGCCCCCTGTTGTGGCAACTTTTGCTCGGCTCAGGACGTTTACATATCAGAAGTGTATAGGGGAACTTCCTTTATTAGGATCAGTATGAAAATGGGTGAGCCAAGTTGATCTTCATGGGAGAAAGGATGGTTACTTATTTGATTATAACTCCATAGGAACGCATTGGCTTGAAAGTGGCACAGTGGGCACAAGTTGAACCGATGCTTGGCTCAGGCTAAATCCTTATGGAGCTTGTAGGGGGATGTGGTATGGTTGAAAAACAAAATACATGTCTGTGAGCCAATGTGTTTTTCCTACAAGAGAACCACAATACCTCTTTTGCATGTAACTATATAGGAATGCATTGAGGTGTGGGCAACCAGTTTGGTGCCACCTGTTGTGGCAAATTTTGCTCCGCTCAGGCACTTTACATATCAGAAGTGTAGAGGGGAACTACCTTTATTACGATCAGTATGAAAATGGGTGAGCCAAGTTGATCTTGATGGGAGAAAGGATGGTTACTTATTCGTTTATAACTCCATAGGAACGCATTGGCTTGAAAGTGGCACATTGGGCACAAGTTGAACCGTTGCTTGGGTCAGGCTAAATCCTTATGGAGCTTGTAGGGGGATGTAGTATGGTTGAAAAATAAAATACATGTTTGTGAGCCAATGTGTTTTCCTATAAGAGAACCACAATTAGTTATTTGCATGTAACTATATAGGAATGCATTGAGGTGAGGGCCACCAGTTTGGTGCCACCTGTTGTGGCAAATTTTGCTCGGCTCAGGCAGTTTACATATCAGAAGTGTAGAGGGGAACTTCCTTTATAAGGATCAGTATGAAAATGGGTGAGCCAAGTTGATCTTCATGGGAGAAAGGATGGTTACTTATTCGATTATAACTCCATAGGAACGCATTGGCTTGAAAGTGGCACAGTGGGCACAAGTTGAACCGTTGCTTGGCTCAGGCTAAATCCTTATGGAGCTTATAGGGGGATGTGGTATGGTTGAAAAACAAAATACATGTCTGTAAGCCAATGTGTTTTTCCTATAAGAGAACCACAATTCCTCTTTTGCATGTAACTATATAGGAATGCATTGAGGTGTGGGCAACCAGTTTGGTGCCACCTGTTGTGGCAAATTTTGCTCGGCTCAGGCAGTTTACATATCAGAAGTGTAGAAGTGAACTTCCTTTATTAGGATCAGTATGAAAATGGGTGAGTCAAGTTGATCTTCATTGGAGAAAGGATGGTTACTTATTCGTTTTTAACTCCATAGGAACGCACTGGCTTGAAAGTGGCACAGTGGGCACAAGTGGAACCGTTGCTTGGCTCAGGCTAAATCCTTATGGAGCTTGTAGAGGGATGTGGTATGGGTGAAAAACAAAATACTTGTTTGTGAGCCAATGTGTTTTTCCTATAAGAGAACCACAATTACTTATTAGCATGTAACTATATAGGAATCCATTGAGGTGTGGGTAACCAGTTTGGTGCCCCCTGTTGTGACAAATTTTGCTCGGCTCAGGTAGTTTACATATCAGAAGTGTAGAGGTGAACTTCCTTTATTAGGATCAGTATGAAAATGGGTGAGCCAAGTTGATCTTCATCGGAGAAAGGATGGTTACTTATTCGATTATATCTCCATAGGAACACATTGGCTTGAAAGTGCCACGGTGGGCACAAGTGGAACCGTTGCTTGGCTCAGGCTAAATCCTTATGGAGCTTGTAGGGGGATGTGGTATGGGTGAAAAACAAAATACATGTTTGTGAGCCAATGTGTTTTTCCGATAAGAGAACGACAATTACTTATTTGCATGTAACTATATAGGAATGCATTGCGGTAAGGGCAACCAGTTTGGTGCCCCCTGTTGTGACAAATTTTGCTCGGCTCAGGCAGTTTACATATCAGAAGTGTAGAAGTGAACTTCCTTTATTAGGATCAGTATGAAAATGGGTGAGCCAAGTTGATCTTGATGGGAGAAAGGATGGTTACTTATTCGTTTTTAACTCCATAGGAACGCATTGGCTTGGAAGTGGCACAGTGGGCACAAGTGGAACCGTTGCTTGGCTCAGGCTAAATCCTTATGGAGCTTGTAGGGGAATGTGGTATGGGTGAAAAACAAAATACATTTTTGTGAGACAATGTATTTTTCCTATAAGAGAACCACAATTACTTATTTGAATGTAACTATATAGGAATGCATTGAGGTAAGGGCAGCCAGTTTGGTGCCCCCTGTTGTGACAAATTTTGCTCGGCTCAGGCAGTTTACATATCAGAAGTGTAGAGGGGAACTTCCTTTATTAGGATCAGTATGAAAATGGGTGAGCCAAGTTGATCTTCATGGGAGAAAGGATGGTTACTTATTGGTTTATAACTCCATAGGAACGCATTGGCTTGAAAGTGGCACAGTGGGCACAAGTGGAACCATTGCTTGGCTCAGGCTAAATCCTTATGGAGCTTGTAGGGGGATGTTGTATGGGTGAAAAACAAAATACATGTTTGTGAGCCAATGTGTTTTTCCTATAAGAGAACCACAATTACTTATTTGCATGTAACTATATAGGAATGCATTGAGGTGAGGGCCACATGTTTGGTGCCACCTGTTGTGGCAAATTTTGCTCGGCTCAGCCAGTTTACATATCAGAAGTGTAGAGGGGAACTTCCTTTATTAGGATCAGTATGAAAATGGGTGAGCCAAGTTGATCTTCATGGGAGAAAGGATGGTTACTTATTCGTTTATAACTACATAGGAACGCATTGGCTTGAAAGTGGCACAGTGGGCACAAGTGGAACCGTTGCTTGGCTCAGGCTAAATCCTTATGGAGCTTGTAGAGGGATGTGGTATGGGTGAAAAACAAAATACTTGTTTGTGAGCCAATGTGTTTTTCCTATAAGAGAACGACAATTACTTATTTGCATGTAACTATATAGGAATGCATTGCGGTGAGGGCAGCCAGTTTGGTGCCCCCTGTTGGGACAAATTTTGCTTGGCTCAGGCAGTTTACATATCTGAAGTGTAGAGGTGAACTTCCTTTATTAGGATCAGTATGAAAATGGGTGAGCCAAGTTGATCTTCATGGGAGAAAGGATGGTTACTTATTCAATTATAACTCTATAGGAACGCATTGGCTTGAAAGTGGCACAGTGGGCACAAGTGGAACCGTTGCTTGGCTCGGGCTAAATCCTTATGAAGCTTGTAGGGGGATGTGGTATGAGTGAAAAACAAAATAGATGTTTGTGAGCCAATGTGTTTTTCCTATAAGAGAACCACAATTACTTATTTGCATGTAACTATATAGGAATGCATTGAGGTGAGGGCCACCTGTTTGGTGCCACCTTTTGTGGCAAATTTTGCTTGGCTCAGGCAGTTTACATATCAGAAGTGTAGAGGGGAACTTCCTTTATTAGGATCAGTATGAAAATGCGTGAGCCAAGTTGATCTTCATGGGAGAAAGGATGGTTACTTATTTGTTTATAACTCCATAGGAACACATTGGCTTGAAAGTGGCACAGTGGGCACAAGTGGAACCGTTGCTTGGCTCAGGCTAAATCCTTATGGAGCTTGTAGAGGGATGTGGTATGGGTGAAAAACAAAATACTTGTTTATGAGACAATGTGTTTTTCCTATAAGAGAACCACAATTACTTATTAGCATGTAACCATATAGGAATCCATTGAGGTGTGGGCAACCAGTTTGGGGCCCCCTGTTGTGACAAATTTTGCTCAGCTCAGGCAGTTTACATATCAGAAGTGTAGAGGTGAACTTCCTTTATTAGGATCAGTATGAAAATGGGTGAGCCAAGTTGATCTTCATCGGAGAAAGGATGGTTACTTATTCGATTATATCTCCATAGGAATGCATTGGCTTGAAAGTGGCACAGTGGGCACAAGATGAACTGTTGCTTGGCTTAGGCTAAATCCTTATGGAGCTTGTAGAGGGATGTGGTATGGTTGATTAACAAAATACATGTCTGTGAGCCAATGTGTTTTTCCTAGAAGAGAACGACAATTACTTATTTGCATGTAACAATATAGGAATGCATTGAGGTAAGGGCAACCAGTTTGGTGCCCCCTGTTGTGACAAATTTTGCTCGGCTCAGGCAGTTTACATATCAGAAGTGCAGAGGTGAACTTCCTTTATTAGGATCAGTATGAAAATGGGTGAGCCAAGTTGATCTTCATGGGAGAAAGGATGGTTACTTATTCGTTTTTAACTCCATAGGAACGCATTGTCTTGAAAGTGGCACAGTGGGCACAAGTGGAACCGTTGCTTGGCTCAGGCTAAATACTTATGGAGCTTGGAGGGGGATGTGGTATGGGTGAAAAACAAAATACATGTCTGTGAGCCAATGTGTTTTTCCTATAAGAGAACCACAATTACTTATTTGCATGTAACTATATAGGAATGCATTGAGGTGAGGGCCAACAGTTTGGTGCCCCCTGCTGTGGCAAATTTTGCTCCGCTCAGGCAGTTTACATATCAGAAGTGTAGAGGGGAACTTCCTTTATTAGGATCAGTATGAAAATGGGTGAGCCAAGTTGATCTTCATGGGAGAAAGGATGGTTACTTATTCGTTTATAACTCCATAGGAACGCATTGGCTTGAAAGTGGCACAGTGGGCACAAGTGGAACCGTTGCTTGGTTCAGGCTAAATCCTTATGGAGCTTGTAGGGGGATGTGGTATGTTTGAAAAACAAAATACATATTTGTGAGCCAATGTGTTTTTCCTATAAGAGAACCACAATTACTTATTTGCATGTAACTATATAGCAATGCATTGTGGTGAGGGCAACCAGTTTGGTGCCACCTATTGTGAGAAATTTTGCTCTGCTCAGGCAATTTTCATATCAGAGGTGTAGAGGGGAACTTCCTTTATTAGGATCAATATGAAAATTCATGAGCCAAGTTGATCTTGATGGGAGAAATGTAGGTTAATTATTCATCAATAACTCCATATGAATACATTGGCATGAGGGTGGCACAGTGGGCACAGGTGGTAACATTGCTTGGCTCAGTGTAAGTCCTTATGAATCTTGTAGGAGGATGGATTTTTTTAAAAATGATTGTGATCCAATGTGAATTTCTTATAGGGAAAGTATGATTACTTATTAGAATATAACTGCCCGGGGATGCTTTGAGGTCAAGGCAACCCATATGGTGCCACAAATTATGATCAGCTCAGACAACTTACGAACAGGTACTCCATTGCTTAAATTGTGATGGTGGCAAAGTTGTCCCATATTTTGGTGGAAAGGTTGCTAGTGTCAGACTAAATCCTAATAGACCTAATAGTGATATGTGTTGTATTTCAAAAACAACATATTCACTGTATGGCAATGCAGAGTCCCATAAAATGGAGTTAATTGAATTATTTATGATTGCATTTTATATAAAATGTTTCCTGCAAATAAAATGCTGGCTGAATAAGATGCTGGATGAATAAGATGCTAACTTCAACCAGCGAATAAGATGCTGGCCGAATAAGAAGCTAACTTCAGCCTGCGAATAAGAAGCTGGCTGAATAAGAAGCTAACTTCAGCCTCGTCATGAACACTGTCTTCGTGTGGCCTCCGAGGACAGCGTCAGGTGATGGCAGCCGGCAATGAAGGAAGCAGCAGATCTATGGGGGTTTTCGGCATCCGACCCGGTGATCTAGATTCCCAGCACCTGCAGGCACTGGATCAGAGCCACAGGATACATGAAGATGGCAGGATGGCACCACCAGGCAGGTGAGGTCCTTGGAGCTTCAGTGCTGCGTGGCCATCTTGGTCACCTGCTTGGCCACACCCTGGCTTCAGCTTCTCTTCTAAAGTGTTTTACATTCTTGACGTTGTTTTTTCTCTCATTGCTGGTAAAAATATATTGGCATTTCGTATTTCTGTACAGTCTCTAGTGATCTTTTTTTCCTCCACTAGCACACTGTAAACGATTAATGTATGCCTTTTAAACTGTTTCTTTTACAGAGTTTACTTGCATGATCCCTCTGGAGAAACATCTTTTAGATCTGCTGAAGAGAGAGAATCACAGCGTGAAATCATCTGTCAGGTAAGTGGTTTCTTTATCGGAATTCTTTTTCTTTTGCTATTATCTCCAGGACTAATTAATGGTACTCTGTTGTGTCACTCGGTTTATCTTTCAGTCAGCCTTTCTTTTAAATGAGCAGACGCAGAAAAGACACACAATTCATTCTGACCAACGCTGAGGCTGAGACACTACTTGCCTCCTTTCATTCTGACACAGCTTACCCTTAAATGGTGCACAGGATTACAACAACATTATGAGACTCTACTTCCCAAGATGTCTGCTCCTTAACAAGATGCTACTTATGACCCTAGTACTTCTGCTCGGTATTGAGACACTTCTTTATTACACAGCGCCTGAGAACCTTTTCCTGTTGAAAGTGCTCAAGCCTGCAGAGAACTTTTCAAAAACGGCGAATTACATGCTCTGCCACTACCCTGACTAACTTTCAGGCTGGAGTACTACGACACAAGATGTACTCAGGTTAGAAATACATGACCAAGTGTCCAACACTTATGTATGTAAAAATCAAGTCACCATGTTTTACTGTGTAGCATTGTTGAATTGTATGTATATCATGTATTTCTTTATGTGCTGCTTATGAAATGTGTCATTATTGTTCATATTGTCTCAAACTATACAATGAATTTGTGGTGGGTTTTGAAGTAAAGATACCCTAAGAAAAAAGTACAAGTATTTATCACATTTATGTGTTTGGGTAGTATACATGCCCTCTCCTTAAAAATGTAAGGTGTTGAATATTTGTTTCCAACTAATGATTAATGTTACAGGTATGTGAGGGGTGGTAGGCAAAAGTGTATGAAATAAAAAGTAGTTGACATAGAATATTGAGCCACAAAGTAATAACGTGATCTCTGATATCTTAAAGGAAGAAGTATTTATGGTGTAGGAAGTACACACTTTTCTAGTACAGAACTTTCTCAAAGTGGCATTTTCAGAATCGTGACTTAAAATCCAAGTCTACCATTAAAGAGTGCTTTAATTACAAATCATGAGACACCAAACTCAATACTCCTACCTGCTCCCAATTGAAAGTTATCACTTATTAAATGTAATAAGTTACCCGATGTTCTCCTATGGGGAGGTAGGCTTCACAGTAGTGAAAAATGAATTTAGAAGTTTTTCTTTACCAGGACATGTAAAACTTAAAAGTACATCGTCAACTTTTTGAAAGCACTGCACTCTGCCATCTGAACTGTTTAGGGCCGACACTAAAGGTGACTTATATAAAATAACAAAATTATGGGGCCTAATAGGATATCTGGCGGATCGCCACCGCCAGGCCGGCGGTGGCGATCTGCCCGCCAAATATCCTTTTTCACCCCCCTCCATATTAGCATGGCGAGGGGCACCGCGGCGGACGGAAAGACCGTTCGCCGCTTTTCCTCCGGTCGAACTGTCGACCAGGCGGAATAGGGTCACAATATGGTGGCGGTGTCTGCAAGACACCGCCATTCATATTATGATGTATGCGGTGACATGCCTTTCCATGGTGGAGACTCCGCCATGGAAAGGCATGCGGAGAATGCCTTTGGGGGCCCATTGCGGGCCCCTGGGGAGGTGGGGGGGTGGATGCCTGCACGGTACCCCCCTTCATTGGCATGCACAAGGTGGCAGGCACCGCGCGGTGCCTGTCACATTGTGCATGCCAATGCACGACATGCATATATTGCATTGTGGCGGGTGCTGCTTACAGCACCGCCCGCCGCAATGCAACATATGCGGGATGCCACCATGGCGGTGGCATCCTAATTGTCTTTGCGGGACCGCCGCACCTCTTGCGGGCGGTCCCGTTTGCCGTTGCGGTGGCAGGCGGACACAGTCCGCCCGCCATCGTAATAGACCCCTATGTTTGGACCTGGCAAGAGATTTATCTTGTAAAGTCGAAATGGCAGTTTAAAACTGCACAAACAGGCTGCAGTGACATGCCTGATGCATGTTTAAAAGGGCTACTGAAGTGGGTGGCACAATGAGTGCTGCAGGCCCACTAGTAGTATTTAATTTATGAGCCCTGAGTACCTGCATTCTCCTTTACAAGGAACTTAGAAGTAAATTAAATATGCCTATTGGATGTAAGCCAATGTTACCATGTTTAAAGCAGAAGCACATTAGCACAGGTTAGCAGTGGCAATGTGCACAGAGTCCTAAAAGCCAACAAAAACAGGTTTAGAAACCAGGAGGGTGAAGGCAGAAATTTTGGGGAGGATCGTTCAGAAAGGGCCAAGTCCAACATTTTCTCTCCTAAATCGTGGAAAACTGCCCAAATCCAATAGTACTGAGTCCGAGCAGGTATTTGTCAATCTGGAGGAAAAACTTGCATTTACTGGAATTTGGTGGGAGAATACCAGTCACACCAAATTCCAGCCAAGTCATAATGAGGGCCATGTCTTCTTGTTTCTGTTATTTAGGGTACTTTCAAACTTTGACCATTTATTCCTTGCAATTTCTACCCCCTCACTTAAGTCCATATAGATTGAAGGTACTAAAGGATGGATAAATCATGCTCTATTCTCATAACGTCAAGCACAGTCAGCAGAAGGAGGCTCTGGCTATACCCTTCCTGCCCAGAGGTGAGGCATGCATGCTCTTCAGACATTCAGAGCGAGCTTGGCAAGTCACTTCTTCTCACTGATTCTCAATTTACGTACTTGTCATTAGGTAAGCACGTTGTCAAAATAACCATTAATTCTTTGACCCTCTCCTTCCCACACCTGTTTCCTCATGTATTCTTCCTGTAAAAGCACAATATGGTCTTGCATAGATGAAAGGGGTCCTGTGAAGGCAACTTTATTATTCATGGGTTATGAAATCTGCAGCAGATACAGGCAGCTGGATGTCTGTTGCTGTGCACTGCTTATGAGCACAAGACAATAACAGATATATAGTGATGGCAGATCTGAGTCCCCAATACAGGTTTTTCAAAAGGTGACTTGTGGGGTGACTATGCCTTTACATGGTACCTTTTATACCAGCTCCTGTCTGGAATGCAGCCTTTCATTTATATCCCTGTGCATTGTTGATCTCAAACCAGAGGAGTGTGCCCCCTGCTTTGCTCTTGTTCTTCCTTGAAGCGGATTTTGGCCTGGCCACCTTGCAGCAGCGAGCACGTGTAACCAGCTTGATCAATAATGAATGGCAGGTTCAGATCAGATCCCCCAGCGCAGCATGCTTTGAAATACTCATGAAGTGTCCAGGCACGCTGCGGGCATTTCTATTTGTCTGATTGTTGGACTTCTGCTGCTGTTCGCCCCATGTCCTGCTGGGAATCGTTCTCATTTTTCCCCAGACCTGGGCTGTTTACTGAGAGCTCTTACATCCTCAAATGAACTATCAATTACCAGGCAGACCACAGAGAAAAGAGTTTAAAATCTAAGATGGTTAACTTCTTTTTCTGCAAGGGTTAGGTGGCATGGGCTTAAAGGTGTACTACCAGAATATCAAGTTTCAAATAAAGTCACACAAATGTATGGACTCCAGGCTATTGAATGCCACTTTATATTTCAGATAGCTAAATAAAGTTAAGAACACTTATATAGTATAATTCAATGCTCACCTATATAAACTTACCTACATGGTACTAAGATAGTTCATGTTCTGCAACACATTTTTATATTGCAATATTTTTGTTGCAGATATACAACTTAAAGGGTAAAGCAATACGTCTTGAAGTATAACTTGAGAAAGGCCAAACACACTCTGCAAGAAATATGCTCTATTTTTCAGCGGAATCTGGGAATAAAATGTAGCTGTCTTGGATGACTGAATAAATATGTTTTCCTCTAGAGAACAGATCATATTTATGTCTGTAAATTTGTAAGCATTAGTACTGTTAATCATTTAAACAAATGGGACTTTATAGTTTAATTCTTTATGTTCACACCTACACTGGTATATTAATGATTTACTAAATCCTTCAACTTGTAATATTTCAAAAACGTTAATTAAAAAACAAAAAAACAAACTTGTGTAAACCTTTGTTGTAAACCTTTTCACCGGAAGGTATAAACTGGCTGAAACAGCGCAGTGTGTAAGATGAGCATACCCACTTTACATACACGTTGAAAATCACCTAAAACATCAGTGTATTGTCATCCTCTTATGTAGGGCACAAATATCAGAGGCCTGCATTTACCTTTGCCCTGATTAAAACACTCAGGCCTTCATTCTCATTGGGATTACAACTTGTGCTGAAAAACTAACTTGTTCTACAGAGTCTGTGGTGAGAAAATATTGCATCTTCTGAGTTTCACAGTTTTGAATCAGTGAAAACATTCTGAATTACTGTGTTATTTCCCATTCAAGTCTGGAACTGAGAGAATATGCCACGTTAGTTTGCATGCATTTACAACGCATGCCATTACAACGCAGTCGTTACAACGACCGCGATGTTACATCGCATACCATTACAACTCAAGTTGGAACAATGACTTGCTGTGGGGGGCTGGATTTTGGAATAGTATAATTTACTATTCCAACTCCAGTCTGTGCAGCAGTAGGGAAGGTGTTGGATTTTAAATCCTAGACCTTCTGCCCCCTACAGCAAGACGCTGTTCCGACTTGCGTTGTAATGGTATGTGATGTAACAACGCGGTCGTTGTAACAACCACGTTGTAATGGCGTGCGTTGTATTGCATGTGTGGTAAATGATGTTTACCGAACTGAGAATGAGGAGATAATACCTCTCCTGGTAAAAACCACACCAAACAATATCAGTACTTACCTTATGCATTGTATTGTAGTATTTACATAGCGTTTACTACCCCTATGTGGACATTGAAGCCTACATAAGTATCACGCTACACTGTGTGGGATTGAAAGGATACTGTCTTTGTTTAGATTCTATGTGGGAAGTGTTTCCATGTGGTGCGTGATGGCCCCCAAAATGTGGTTATCCTGAAATGGGATGCAACGCGTAGCAGTGTGATGGATGACAACATGTAAGAGAAAGGCATTAGGTTTACGGTTATCAATAAGCTAGCAGCTTGAAGAAGCTCTGCATGTCTTTTTATGGTATATGTTATGTTCATAGTTCACTCAACTGGTTACTGCACTGGGTTGTCCATTCTGAAATATTATGTTTAAGGTTATTGGTCCTAAACAGGCATAGACTAAAGGGTAAATGATGTGGAGATCTGCTGGGGTGGACTTTGTTAATATCCCGTATATGACTGTTATCGTGAGATGTCAAGGAGCAGCCATAGTATGAAGTTAGTTAGGACCTGCATTGGTGGACTAAATTAAGATCCTTTGTTGGCCAGTGGCATGTGGCAGATCTCTTCAGTTATTCAATGCAGGTTCAGTTGGTGATGGTTTGTTTATTTGCTTTGGACTGGTGCAGTACTGGTTGATGAACATGCCCCTAGCAGTTTTGTCTTATGTGAATGTAAGAGTGTCAAGCAGTGAAAGGGAATTATTATGCACCATGTATGAACTATAATCGATTGCCCAGCCACTAAGTGATATGATATTACTATTAGTGAGAGTTATATATTCTACTGGTATTGTAATTACTTTTAAACAGCGCTTACTACCCCATATGAGGCCTTGGAGAACTTAATGCCGGGCAGCACGCTACTCCAGTTCCCAGGGTTAGGAGGTTTTTGGTTACTTTTGTTTGTACTTTTAAGAAAAGCATGACACACTTTTACTCCAATTTCTGTGTGGTAGATTAAGTTTATAGGAATTAGGTGTGAGGGGTGGACTAGGGGAATTCATGCATTCGTTGACGGTTTTATTAGCTAAGCTACAGAAAATTAGCTAGTGTTAGAATGCAGGGGTAAGACTTTTAAAGCAGAGGTTGTGATCTTTGAAATAAGGTGTAAGTAGTCTGCACAGATACAATATTAGGGGTTAAGGCACAGCATATATTTGGCTTACTGCAGGCTTGGGTCGGAGAGGAGGCATGAATAGAATGGAAAGGAAGGAGAGATTTGTTAGAAAGAAAAGTGACACGACCATCTGAAGTTTTAAACCAGGGTTAGTTTCCAAGCAGGGTTTTTAGAAATATCGTGAAGGCTTTATGAGATAGCATGTAGAAGGAAACAACATTATTTGCATGTGTTTCAGTGCCATGAGAACCGAAGCATACACACACACCACCTTCACCCTTGGGTCAATACAATTCAAATATTGGGGCATATTAGCAAGACCGGCGATAAAATTATCGCCGTTTTAGCGGCAGGAAACTGCCGCTAAAGCGGCGATAATGGGCTTGCTAATATGCGTTATAGAATTCAATAGAAGCCCAGGTTAGATGTGCAGGACATCTAACCTGGGCTTCTATTGGAATTCTATAACGCATATTAGCAAGCCCATTATCGCCGTTTTAGCGGCAGTTTCCTGCCGCTAAAACGGCGATAATTTTATCGCCGGTCTTGCTAATATGCCCCATTGTTTCATGTTCCCATAAAATCTGATGATGGTCACTGCTGAAACATAAATGTTGTATTTTAAATGTCTGTGCTAGAAATGCTCCTACACTTTCTCTCCAATAATTAGGCAAGATAAAAGAGAACAGAGTCTGTTTTAATGAGTTGGTGTTTAGTAATGCTTCTCAGGCTAGGTAGCACCTGTCTGCCTTCACCCTGGAGCACCCACAACATAAGCACAATGAAGCACAAGATGTTGCATCTGGCTGTCATTCAGCATTCCTGTAGCAGTAATCAAACACACAAACAAGAGGGCATGCCCAGAGACGTCCCCACCATCACACTTACCATCCAGCAAACCTGCAGTGCTCAGGAAACACAAGTAATCAGGAGTCCATTCCTAACAGGCCCTCAATACATTTGTAATGGGAGCTCTGTCTGCATTTTTCTTAACTTCACTATGTTCTCTGCCCTCAAGCTATAAAATGCAGTTATATCGCCTCCACTGCTTTGGGGGATGGGGAATCATGACCCTCAACCCATGCTACACGTTTTCAATGTTCACTTAGTTGCTGAAAACATCACAACGTGAAAGCAATCAACTAGAAATGAGGAAGTCTGGGAATTTGAGAGGAAGCTTGCTAACTTGAATAACAAAATACTAACCGATAAGGAAATTTGGTCAAACTGAATAGTTTTCACATATTGGGTATTGCACACTTCTTTAATATAATTATTTCTAAGGCTTGTCATAGTGAACATATTTTTGAAAGTGCCCTGGGTAGGTATCTTATCCCATTTTTTCTTCCTCTGTTTGATAAAAAGCCGTAATGTAATCACAGACAGCTGAGATGTTTAATCTAAGATGGAAAAGCTGTCATCCAGATAACATAAACATGCACAGACAAGGGCTCACCAAAGAAGATATGCAAAATTCTAATTCTCCTCAACCGTAATAAAAGAGGATAACATTTCACTCCTCTGCCCATTCACATATATTTGTTTTTTTGTGGTTTTTGCCTTCCAAAATAGCTCATAAAGAGGCTCTCAGTTTGTCTAATTAGGCCATCTTTCTAAGGGGGTGAGAATACCAATGCAGCACTCCCACTCCTGAAATTAACAATAGAGCAGGTATCTGTAATTCCAGGATTTGGAAAAATTCTGAGTTGTTCCCTAAGAGTGGGTGAATATTGCTGAAATCTCAGTCACCGTGGCAAATTAATGTAGAATTTCCTTATTTTTCTTATGTTTACCATCCAAGAATTTCTCCATCTTTTAGTTGGTGAAATGTTCTTGGCTATGGTGGATACTGGGAAGGCAGTATTATCACTAAAGTTTGGTGAAAATCCTCCAGATACTGAAATACTGAGGATATAGACATTAAGGCAGACTGAGGATAGCACCAGCTATGACAGCTAGTGTGTTTGCTTTGGCCGGACTAGGGAAACAAAAGTAGACCTGGCAAAAATGCCTAAACTAGCCTCTCTCCCTTGATCTCTCCAAGCTATCTTTCTCTTTTGTTTCACCCATTCTCACTCTCTCCTTCTCTCCACTCTTTCTTCTCCCGCTCTGATCAGCTTATCTCTGCCCCCCATCTCCCTCTCTCTCTCTTGAAACTTCCCCATGCATGCTGCAGTTAACCTTGAGCAGCTTGGGAATGTGACAGAGGCTTTAAGAGTGCCCAGGAGATAAACTGACAGCAGCAAAAAATGGATAGTACAAGAAGAGCAGCATTCATTCAGTCAGCACATACAGACAATTGACAAGGTGTGGCTAATACATAATGAGATTATAAAAAGAAACCTTAAAGAGCAAAAATGATTCTTATATTACACAGTAGAGTATGTAGGTGAGGATGAAGGCAACGCAGGCCCACTGTTTTTGGATATCTTCAATATTGTTCACATGAAACATAAGCCAGATATTTTAGGGTCTAGAAGCATTTTCAACATTTCCCTAGAGTCATTCTTTGTGCTGGTCTGAGGGATCATACCTGCCACCTATCTATTGAATTTTCAGTTTCATTTTTTAAGGGAAGGCAGTGGTCCCTGGGACCACTGCCTGCTCTTAAAAAATATTTTCTCACACACTCACAAAGGGGAAGGGGTCTCCTGGGGACCCCTTCCCTTTTGTGAGTGGTTTACCACCCACTTGAAATAGGTGGTAAACTGCGAGCGTTTTGCGGCCGCAAATGAGGTTGGAAAACAATAGTACATGGCAGTGAGTCTTGCTATTAGGAAGGGATGCCCCTTCCTAATAGCAAGAGTCGCAAACGCTATTTTGCAAGTCAGTGACTCGCAAAATAGCGTTTGTACATGCCATTACCCTTTTTTGCGGTCGCAAACGGCCCGATCTCCCGTTTGCGATTGCAAAAAAGGGTCGTACATCTGGCCCTTAAAGGGTTCTGGCAAGGATACAGTGCCAAGCAAATCACACTAAGTGAGCAAGTGGCAACATTGCGCAATTTTGAGTGAACTAACAACCATTGCCCAGCATAGCCAATAAAGATGCACCTCAGTAATCAAGGACAGAACCTCAGCCACTGTGTCCCATTTACCACGCACGAAGGACAGTACAAGGCTTGGTAAACATAAAATACCACTGCCTTGTTGCACCTATGGCACATTCTTGTGAAGCTTGACTAACATATAATTTAACTAAGGGAATAGTATAATGAATACATCTGTGCCAAGAACCAAGTAATATGTTACTGGTGTCTCCCAGAATTGCCTTGCTAGAGCTTTCAGCCTTAAGCTAGTTTTCCTCAAACTTTTTACCTTCCTCCTCCAATTATGCTGACCTTGTTTTCACTGGCCTTAGGACTCTGGTCACTTTACCTCTGCTAACCAGTACTAAAGTGCATGTGCTCCCTCCTTAAAACATGATAACATTGGCTGATCCCCAATAGGCATATTTAATTTACTTATAAGTCCCTAGTAAAGTGGGAGTATGTTTTCTTACAGCCTGTAAATTAAATGCTGCTAGTGGGCCTACAGCACTGCTTGTGCCACCCACTTCAGTAGCCCTTGAAACATGTCTCATGCCTGCCACTGCAGCCTATGTGTGCAGATTTAAACTGCCATTACGGCCTGGCAAAGTAAACCTTTTGCCAAGCCCAAACCTTCCTTTTTAATAAATATGTCACCCCTCGGGTAGGCAACCCAAAGGGCAGGGTGCAGTGTATTTAAAAAGCTGGGCATGTCCCTTTACGTTTTCCTTGTCCTGGTAGTGAAAGCTCTTCAATTTGTTTTTCACTACTACAAAACCTCCCTCTCCCATAGGATAACATTGGGGTTACCTTATTACATTTAATAAGCTGTAAGTTCCAATTGGGATCAGGTAACCAGTTCATATTTGCTGTCTTTGGAGTTGGAATGGAAAATCCTACTTTAAGTTAAAATTGGATTTTGAATTACAATTTTGAAAATGCCACTTTTAGAAACTTGTGTCAACATAGGGGGGTTGGGCCCTTTACGACAACCACCTTGGACCTCTGTAAATATAAACACAAAACAACAATAGGTGGCTGCGTGATTTTAACATTTTTACTTTTTTGTGAAGATCATTTTTACTCAATAAACATGACCTCTGATTATTTTTTACAAAGATCATATCACTTTTGAAGCTTCAATATCCTTTCAAACAAAAGAGAGATACCAACTTTCAATTATGAGATGTACACATTTTTAAAGACATTGTGCTCATTGTGACAAACAAATATTGAAGCATAAACAAAAAAACAAGAAGAAACATGTGAACTTCAATGTTCAACCAGTCCTACAATCGGAGATCCAGAGCGATGAATCAACAACAGACGCTCTTGGTGTACAGTATGGGGATCCAGGCTGTCTAATATAGACTTGAAAAAATTATTTTTCTTTTTCACTGAAACGTAATTTTTAGTCCTCCATATTGATCTACCTTGTGCAAGGATACCCCATTGGTCGTGGTCTACGCGTTTCAAACCCTAATACCTTTACAGGTTCTCCTCAGGACAAGGGCTGGGTGATTTCTTGAAGAGCGAGGAAGAGATTTCTATGTTTGGCAATGTCACAGCTTTGTTGGTTTATGAAAAGTAAGGATCCTTTTGCCTCAAGGTGGAACCCAAATATCTTGTTTGCGAGGCTTGGTTTATTTGTGGAAACAGCAGCAGGGCAGAACGGTCCTCTGTGACTTTTTGAGGCTTGTATCATTCTTTGTTGAATGGAGGTAAATTTTCACCGGCAGTGTCAGAGCACTAAAAACCTCTTTTGTAGCTTGTTTGAATTTTTCAGGTATTTGATCCGTGTATCGCTGCCAGGACTCATTCACATTTGGACGTCGAAACATGGCATTTTCTGCCTTAGTCATTTGGTGCCTGCAGCATGTCTCTGGGTCCCTCGACTGGGTGTAGCTGACAGTCAGGCTTTGTGTATTCCTCCTAGACAGCCACATACAATAGAGAGCTTAGGTGTACCTGGATGGGCCATAACTGGCAGAATGGCAGGGCGGATCTGGGCACAGCCTTACTTACACTTGAATAGGCTGTGTCCTACCTCCACACAAAGGGCTGTATACCCCCTGTAGTTAGTCTGAAGCCAGGCCATGGAAGGCAGAAATCCTGTGGACTTCATGGGGAAACCTCTAGAAGCTTCTGCTACTTCAAAGGAAGAACCAGGTATAAATATTGGACCTTAGACACCCACCCATCAGTAGAGTTCTGGACCTGTGGAGACTCAGCCAGGAAGAAGGACTGATGTGCTGCTGAAAGGACTGCCACTCTGCTGGACTGCTGCCTTGCTAGAATGCTGCCCTGCTGGCCTTCTGCCTAAATCAGAGGGATTTGCAGCTGCACCTGAACCCAGGACTCCCAGAGTGACTGCAAGGGCTAGACAGTGGTCTCCTGTTCAGAGCCACAGGGACATAACAGGCTCCCAACCAGATAAGCCAGCACTAAGATCCAGCTGGAGCACACCCCTGACCCCGAAGAGATTTCTCTCAGGCGGTGGACCCTTGGTATGGCCTCAGAGGGGCTGGATTGAAGTTTTTGGGCTCTTTCTGAGCATGAACAGGCCCGTTGGTGCTGAAGCCTTGCCACTCACAAAGCCCACCAATGCAAAGTTCCATCAGTCCAAAACTTCGCGCTACAGCATCAATCACGCAAACTATTAAAACTGGCTTATTTAATTTATTAATAAGTCCCTAGTCAAGTTCACTACATGTGCATGCCCAGGGCCTGTAAATTGAATGCTGTTAGTGGGCCTGCAGCACTGATTGTGCCACCCACTTAAGTAGCCCTTTAAACGTGTCTCAGGTCTGCCATTGCAGAGCCTGTGTGTGCAGTTTTAAATTGCCATGTCAACCTGGCAAGTTAAGCCTTTTGTCAGGCCCAAACCCTCCTTTTTAATACATGTAAGGTATCCCTAAGGTAGGCTTTGGACAACTCAAGGCCAGAGTGCAGTGTATTTAAAAAGTTGGAAATTTACTTTTAATGTTTACATGTCCTGGTATTGAAAAACTCTACTCACTACTGCAAGGCCTGTCTCTCCCATAGGCTAGTGTCTTAAAGGGCTAGCCTGCTGGCCTCCTGATCTGAGCCTCAGGGACATAACATGCTCCCCACAGCTCCTGTACCTGTCTTCAACGAGCTCCTGACCCCCAAGAGGCACCTCTCAGGTCCTGGGTCCTTGGAAGTGGTCTTTCTGCTCTTGAAGTCAAGCTTTTGGGCTTCTTCACTAACGTGAATGGGCCAGTTCACTCCGGAACCTCATCACACGCACAAAGATCCAGTACAAGCAGCCGCAAGTTAATTTCTTCGCACAGCAAGTATCGCCACTCGCTACTACGAGGTTCCAGACCATCTGTCCTTAGTGCCCAGGGGCTCTCTGCACCGCACAGACCACCATCAGCAACGCTCTTGTTGCTCCCGGTGAATTTCATCCTTGCTAACGGGACTCCTAGCACAATTCTTAAGATGGTAAAACTTCAGTCGGACTTATCTGGGACTGTATCTGTCCCGCGCTCCATTGCGGTCCGTTTGGATTTTTGGATTTGACCCAGACTAGCACAACCAGCGATACCCGGTTGGCTTTTTATACTTTTAGGCTCTATATTTCAGTTTATTCTTTAAAGATTCATAACTCTGGTTCTACTTTCAGATTTTTGTCGTTTTGGTCTTGTTTTGTTCATTAAATTAAGCTCTATTTTTAACCTGGTGTGGCATCTTTTTGTGTAGTGTTTTCGCTGTTTTACTGTTTGAAGTGTTGCACAAATACTTTACACATTGCCTCTTAAGTTAAGCCTGACTGATCTGTGCCAATCTACCTGAGGGTGAGCACAGGTTGATTTAGGGTGTGTTTGTGACTTACCTTGACTAGCATTGCGGTTACTGCTTAGCCAGGGCTTCCACCCCAGTCAACCAAGAACCCAATTTCTAACAACAACCATAACAAAGGCGCCAATACATTGAGTATAATCTACAGGCCAGACTCATCGCCATTGAGGAAGCGCAGCATATTTTCGACCGACTTGGGAAATTGAGGTTTTTATACTATAATCTGTTTTTAAATCGGATTGGGAATTATCCAGCAGATTATCGTCTTTGTTAATCTGTATCAGCTGGTTGTTGATACTACTTTCAATAACTTTGATACAGATTGAAAGTCAAGAGTCTGGTCAGAATTTGTGTGAATCATTCAGGTCTGCATTTGGTGAAAGACTAATGAGGTTTGATTGGTGTGCACAAGGTAAATTGACTGTTAACAGATTCACAAAATTATTGGAGAATTTAAGTTTGGAAATTTTAGCAAGCAGTTTAATTAGGATACCTCTTTAAAGAGTGATCCATTCTTTTTCAAATGTAGGACTAGGTGTAGATTGCTGAACTGTATCCTGAGTGAGACTTCAATCACTTTTAGGTCTCACTTACAGACATCTTTTATTTGTCTGTTGTGTAAGGCCTCTTGTGGACCACACCGAAACTGATAATGGGCTTAGAGCTGGCCCACTGCTCACCACTCTAATTTGCTTGCTTCTTATTCAATGTTTTTCCTTCCTATTCTTCTATTTGCCCTCTCAACTCTCTATGGATTATAACTTCTTTTGATTGAATGGCCCCTTTCTGCAGGTTCATGCCAGATTTCGCCTTCCTTTGCTGAACTTGTTTTTGTTGGGTTTTAGGACTTTTTTAGGGCTAGTGTTGGACGTGGCCCTCCCTACAGGGTCATCCTTAAACTTTTTGCCTTCACCCCTCCTTTTTCTCTGAATTTGTATATGGTACTATTTGGTACCCAGTGTCTGTAAATCCTTTTCAGCACTTGTAGGTCATCCGCTAATATGGGATCTAAAGGCCCATTGGGCATGGTGCATTGTGTTTAAAAAGTAGGTCTTGTGGGTATTCAGTTTTATATGTACTGCTAGTGAAAACTCTTACATTTGTTTTTCACTACTGTACGGCCTATCTCTCCCGTTGGATAACATTGCGTTAGACCAAATATATATATTGATGGGTGGCCTGCCATTCCGCCATGGGGACTGAGTGAATTACTCCATCTCCATTACGAAGGGACTGCCCATCAAACTTATATGTGACTGCCAAGCAGGCGGTCATTTATATTGCATTGACAGGAACTGTTGTCATGGCGGTTTCTGTCAATTCATCTTGCTGTTAGGTGCAGGGCTGCGTCAACATGACGCAATGCTTTATCAAACAGTTTTCTTTTTTTATTTTCAGAAAGAAAATAAAAATTAAAAAAGTAATGCTCACCTCCCATCGTTGGGGGAGCATTATTTGATTTTTACTGTCCCTCACTGCCAGGGTTTGCCTGGCGGTGATGGACAGTAAAAAAATGGCTACATGTCCTCCAATCCTCATTGGGTGGGCAGACATGTAGCGATTTCTCTGACAGGCCTTACTCCTTTGGGCTGTCGGCGAGGTTTGGCTACAACGAAGAGGGAGTTGTCACCGCTGTAGCCAAACCTATGGTCCACCTGCTATTAAATTGGGCAGGCGGACCATTATGTCAGTGGTGTGCATACTACGTCGCTGTTGCAATGGAGTATACACACGCCAACATATAAATCGCACCATTAGCCCAAAGAGAAACTTTCCAAGGGAAGAACCTGGTGCCGGTATCTAACTAGTGCTCCATCGCAGTCAGCCTTAACTGTTGACTTTGACCTTGTCTAGTGCGACCAGATACCTACAGTTGGTGCTATGTGCTTTTTGTTGCCAAAACTATTTAAAACTTTGAAAAATCATATCTCCGATTCCTACATTAGATTTTTTTGTTTCAGTGTCTACTTGTTCAGTAAAATATTCCCTATTTTTATAAATTGGAGTGAAATTTTTATAGTGTTGTATAGTGTTGTTTGCTATTTTTTTAACTGTTTTGGTATAAATAAATGCTTTACACATTTCTCTTAAATTAACCCTGCCTGCGCTGCATCCTGTTTCTGTGTGTGCTACAATGTGCAGCGCACATGGAAAGAATAAATAACGAGAAGAAATAAATATATGTCTCCTTGTTACGCCTCTCTGTGATAGGCACACTATTTTGGCGTCAACCCAAGTTTACTGCCTTTCGTAAATCTGGGATTGCACCAAATACCATGGGTGAATTAAGGGGAAGAGCCAAGCTTCATCCATAGGGTGCCTACTACATCAAAATATCATGTATCGCAGCACAAGAAGTGGTGTTGCGTTCCACTTCTTTACAAAGTCATGCAAGGCAGTGCAACTTGCCCCTTGCCCGAATTTGCAAATCCCATTTAAAGGCTTGCATTACCTTGTGACGTCTTGTGTTAATCCAGGACAATGCAAGGCCTTAGTAAATGATGTCCTACGATATTTGTCGACTCGTCTGGCAGTGGAGAATAGAATTTTTTCTCTTTGCTGAGGTTCTTTGAATGCCAGAGTGCAGGTTTATTCCAATTTTTTTCCTATTAAGAGAGGCAAAATAATTTATAATTCCGTTCAAGGTTCTGATAGAGGTAGTCATGGTGTCGTTCAGGTCGATGTCTTCTGAGAAACTGTGTAGATTCCATGAGAGGCATGCAGCAAGTTTATTCCGATTAATATTCTTGGTTTCACATACCTACGTTTTAGGCCTTTTGGGTTGGACGTGGAAAAGGGAATTAAATATCGATCCACCCGGTCTACTGCTTTAGGGCCCTTGACTAGTATGCAGTTTTTCATAGTGATGATGAGGTCTAACCTGGTTCTACTGGAATGGGGAGGAGGATGACACTTGTTGGCAGCGAGTGGAGTTTTTGTGCACCGCTGGTACACCACTCCCTATTTTATCCTTTCACCCAAAATAAATAATGATGCAACTGAGTGGAACAAGTATGTCTATGGAGGGTTGGAAGTCTTCAATAAACCAAGTTCTGGTCAATAACATAATGCCCAGATTCCAAGCTTCCACTGCTGACCCACTGTTGTGGAGTAGATAACATAAGGAGGAATTGTTGGGCATCTCGTAGTGGGTGGTGGAAACTATTGGAATCTCAGTAAAGTTCTTTTTGATTTATCATCCTGGTGGACATGTTGGTAGGCTGTTGGCCATTGCCTGGAATTCTTATTAAACTCAGTAAAAGGCGGAGGTTGAAACAGCCTGTAGGATTTGAGCATCATTTTACACAGACCATCAGGAGGTCAGAGTGAAATAAATTTTTGAACTCTTCAGGGGAGGAGCACTTCTGATAGGACATGAGGAGCCTGTTGTGATTGGAAATTGACCAAAAGGCCCCAGGCCTATAGCAATTGAGGGAACATTTTGTGAATAGTAGGTTGAGTTTAAATCTTATGGTTTATATTTTGTGCCATGAACTGGCAACATGGATGCATAGCGCATCTGTGATTAGGAATCGGTTTTCATTTATTGTAAGTTACATTTGTTTTTGTAAATCAGACCTATTTACATGGCATCGTTTGCACTGAAGAATAAGAATATTTCGGGATGATTTTGTTTTCTAGGATATACTTAATGAAAAAACAATAATTAAATAACAAACCAACTCACACCTAAATAACAAACTCACCAGCAATTAAAACAGAAGATACATGAAGAGTTTATGATGCTCTAGAGCTCGTCAAGGGCCAATAGTTATCCTGCACCCTGTCCACGACGGGGAGGGTAGTAGCAAAATGTCAGTTTTGCCTATGTCGTCAAACATTCTTGCACCATCTGCGGATGCCAGCATGTTTGAATGCACTTCCCCATAAAAGACATGCAAGAGTAACAAACATAGATAGATAGATAGATAGATAGAAAGATAGATAGATAGATAGACAGACAGACAGACAGACAGACAGACAGACAGGCAGGCAGAGAGACAGACAGGCAGGTAGACAGGCATGCAGGCAGATAGACCGATAGACAGACTGGTAGCTAGCTAGCTAGCTAGACAGACAGACAGACAGACAGGCAGGCAGGCAGACAGATAGACAGACAGGCAGATAGACCGATAGACAGACAGACAGGTAGACAGGCAGGCAGATAGACCGATAGACAGACGACTGGTAGCTAGCTAGCTAGACAGACAGACAGACAGACAGACAGTCAGACAGACAGGCAGGCAGGCAGGCAGATAGACCGATAGACAGACAGACAGACAGACAGGCAGGCTGGCAGATAGACCGATAGACAGACAGACAGGCAGGCAGGCAGGCAGACAGACAGACAGACAGACAGACAGACAGACAGACAGACAGACAGATAGATAGATAGATAGATAGATAGATAGATAGATAGATAGATAGATAGATAGATAGATAGATAGATAGATAGATAGATAGATAGATAGGATAGAGCACCTACAATACCGCCGAGAGAAGAACTTTCCTTTCAGAACTTGTAAATGATTTTTTTTTGTACTTTCATTGGTTTAGGTATGTTTTGTACTCTTCTCATTAGAGAGCGTGCCATTTGCATCATGTCTGGCCTTGAAGCACGGAAGTGAGTGAATGGATTCAAGCTTCTTTTGTTAAGGATGAACGCGGCGTACTATACCCGCCCTGCAAAACGTTTGCTTAAAAAGATCATCACGGTGGTGAAGACTGGTTGACTTATAGGAAAAATGCAATTGTTGAGCCTTAAAAAGCTACTGCTCCAAACTAGCCGACTTTATCAGGAGCTTCCACCGCTGCCTTGAATAGGCAGTGCACACAGGCTAGTGATAGCACTCCCTCAGCACTTTAATTCTGGCTAAAGTGGCCTTAGGTTATTGTTGACCTTGCTGCCCAAAAAATAGGGCAGGTATTTATCTGTAAGCTTTTTTTGCTGGTATTGATTTAAAACAGCATTGTGTCCAATGCTTTAGTAGTACATACTTTAAAAGCCTTCAATTGCAAGAGGAAAAAAATCGATATAAGGCTATACAATAGCAGTCTCTTTAATGGTAAACGTTGTGTGTCTCATTACCGATTCTATACATGAATAGATAGAGGATGTTCAGCACTGCAGGACAATTGTTATTTTGGTTTCAGAGTACTCCTCATACATAGAAAAGGCAATGTTCTGCAATCCTCGGCTGTTATTTGGCACCAGCAGTAGATGGTGCCCTAAGGCTGCTTCCTGACCTTGCCTTAAGGAAGTGCCGGTCCTGAATGTATCCCCTGCTTCTGTAACTCTGCTACACAGTACTGCTTGTCAAGGACTGAGTAGGCCACTTTGATGTCTTAGCTGAAGGATCCCAAGCAGTGCTTAGAGTTTTGGTTGCACAGTACTGCCTCAATTCACAAAAGTGTGTAATATACCAAAATTAGACACGCCCGCTTTAAATGAATAATTTACACCTGAGTAAAATTCTGTTTTATTAGAAAAGGAACTGGAAAGTAAAGGGAGGCATAGAAAACGTGGGAAATGCATGTGTAAGATCCTAAACCTGATGATGGGTAAAGACCTCTTCTAAGGAGCTTTAAATGAGTGTAGTGTTTTTTGCAAAAACTAGTAAGAACGATCCAATTCAGTTTCTTTTGTTATGGACAAGGGCGTGTTCCCAAAATGATCATATTGTTTTGAATTACATAAAGTTGCACAAAAGTGTATAAACCAAAAGTCAGAATTTCGGTTCTTAATATGGAACGGTCTGACCCCTACCAACTCAGCAAAGACAATCTGGTTAGACCAAAATCAGTTCTTAGAGAATATCTGCTCAGGTCCTGGTAGCTAGAGAACAAGCTGCAGACAAAAAATTTGCTAAGTTCAAGCAGCACAAACAATTTTAAACAAGTAAAGAAAATAACACACTAGCATTCTCAAACTGATTTAGAAAATTGGCAAACTCCTAATGAACAAAAAGACTCCAAATTGATTAAAATTGGATAAGGGGGACACAAGATATGAATTTTTGAAAAATGTGGGCAAAAAGTGCCCTGAAAAATGAAAGCACTTTTGAAAAATGACAGGGACTTAGGTGCCATTTCAGACTGTTCGCAATGGAGCACAGGTCAGTCAAAGCTTTTGAGCTGGGGCCTGATTTAGAGTTTGATGGATGAGATACTCATTTACAAACATGACGAATATCTTGTCTGATGACTCTGGAGTAAACTTACAGGGTGGCCCGCAGACGCATTTCAGCCCAGACCACGACCATCAGGCACCCAGGAAATAGTTTTGCAAGGCCCAACTATCGTGAAGGTAATCAAAACACTTGTACAATTTTGGCCTCCAGCAATGTGGTAACCCACCTGGGGACCAATTCAAGCCCGGCACTAGTGGTAAAAAAAGACCACATTTTCAGCACTCTGACAAAGAAAGAAAATCGAACTGACACTACTGAAGTTCTTCAAAGAACTATAACTACCACAAAAGCTTCTGTACCAATGAGGCCAGACATCTTCCCTCATCAGCATGTCGAAACAAGGACTGTCTTCTATCCAGAATTTGAGTCCTGGGGCCCTAAAGACCCCCTAAACTGAGGAAACCTCTTAAAACTCTTCAGGGCTCTACCCTCCCTGGCCCACGTCACCTTTGAGGATATTAAGTCCATTGAATTCTTCCTGGAGGACAGACATCCCCTAAAAGAATCAAGGATGGTTACCTGGTTATCTTCAGCTATATTGACCGCAGTTCTGAAATGGGGTATAAAAATCATGCCCAATGTACTCCCAGTTTTCCTTCTCTGTACTTGGAACATCTGGAACATCGCCAGTCTGAAAAGCAAAACAAAGAGTGACAAAATCCTACTCTTTTGGAAAAAGTTTGACACCCTCCAGGAGACATGGGCAGTCACACCGCATTCCATTACAGGCTACTCATACCACCAGAAACCTGCGGGGGAAAATAAAATCGTACATCCAGCTGGGGGAGTGGCCACTTATATCACATTGTCTTTGGCAGAACAGATCGAGATACTACCTGAACCAAATCCTGGCATCCTGATCACATCCATAACCAGTTCAAGATAAAAGTGGGCCTTAATTATAATCAACATCTACATCCAGCCAACCGCTTGGTCAAAAAACAAAGTCATCAAGAATATTACATTAATCATCCTGAACCTTATGAATCAATTGACAGAACCTGAATTTATTATCATGGGTGATTTTAACATGAACCTCATTGTCTCTGCAGTTAATGATGACTTTGTAAATGGTCACAATAGCCAATGGAATACCCAGTCCCAAGTATCGAATTTAGGAAAACGGAAAGACAAACGTGGGGAAAACTTTGTGTTCGATGCTGAATATCTTGGGCTGAGAGCCCTTAATGGCAGACTACCTGGCGACTGCCCGGCAAACCTTACCTATTGTGGCCCACACTCCGAGTCCATAATTGATTATACTTTTGCATTCCTTACCCTTTTCCCTAATATTTGTTCCTTTCGAATTGCTGAATGCTCAGAGAGTGATCACCTCCCACAGGTACTGGTACTAGATCTGGGAAGAAAGGTCACCGAGGGTAAAGAGTCAGAATATCGAGTTGGAAATGTCGACTTGCACTAATATCGAGTGCAAAATATCGAGATACATAAATATCGACTGCAAGAATATCGGGGTCAAGAATATCGAGTTTAAGGTAAGAAATATCGTTTTCTAAAATATCGAAGTCATTAATATCGTTTGTAAAAATATAGGTGTAAAAAATATCGTTTTTTAGTTATTGTGATGTATTTTAGTATGTATTTTAAATGTATGTGCTCTATTTTTTTGTCTAAGTATTGCATTTGTTTTTTAATATATGTGTTAAATTTTTAGAAGTTATTAATTTTATTTTAAGTAAATTTTGCGTTTTAGTTCCGTAGCGGGTTGTGGGTTTATAGGGGAATAGGGTGGGAAGTAATTTAATTATAATAAGTTGAATATTAATTTTTATTTATTAGTGTTATTTTATTTTGATTGTATTGTGGGAATTAATTTATAAATATGTTATTAATAATTGGCTGTTAATTTTTATTGATTAATTAATTGGTAAATATGTTAATTGTGTCATTTGTTTAGGAGTGGGTTGTGGGTTTATAGGGGAATAGGGTGGGAAGTAATTTATAATTAAATTATTAATATTTTTTATTAATTTATATTTATTTATTTTATATTGTTAATTGTGGGAATTAATGTATTAATAATTATTTATTAACTTGTTGTTAATTATTATTAATTAATTGGTAATTATGTTAATTGTGTCATTTTTTTAGGAGCGGGTTGTGGGTTGATAGGGGAGTAGGGTGGGAAGTATTTTAATTATAATTAATTTATTAATATTTTTTATTAATTAATATTTATTTATTTTATATTGTTAACTGTGGGAATTAATTTATTATTAGTTATTTATTAAGTGGTTGTTAATTATTATTAATTAATTGGTAATTATGTTAATTGTGTTATTTATTTAGGAGCGGGTTGTGGGTTGATAGGGGAGTAGGGTGGGAAGTAATTTAATTTTAATACATTTATTAATATTTTTAATATAATATATAATTAATTTTATTTTATAGAGTTAATTGTGTGAATTAATTTATTAATAATTATTTATATTTTGCGTGTTAATTGTTATTAATTAATTAATTGTTAATTAATTATGTTAATTGTGTCATGTTTTACCAAATTGGTGGTGGCATGTATAGGGGAATATGGTGGGAGGTAATTTATTTAAAATTTATTAATTATTTGTTAAATAATGCTAATTAATTAAGTAAAATTTAAATATGCCAATTGTTTAATAATTTTGATGTGTGAGTTGTGGGGTTTATAGTGGTAAATGGTGGGAAGTAATTTTTTTTAAATTAATTAATGATTTGTTGTTAATTGATATTAATTTATTAATGTAAAATTAGTTATGGAAATTGTGTAAGAATTTGTAGGTGTGTGTTTTGGTGTTTATTGGGGTAGAGGGTGGAAAGTAATTTAGTTTAAATTAATTAATCATTACTTGATCATTAATATTCATTTTTTAATTGATAAATATTTTTGGTAATTGTTTAGTTTTGAATTTGTTTGGGGATTTAGGTCCAATAGCTGTAACGTTTGGTTTGTACATTAATTTTTACATTTTTAAATGTGTTTTATAATTATTAATATTTGTTTAATTGATAATTAATTGTGTTAATTATGGAGGTACACTTTTTTGTTTAATTTAGATGTGTGTTGTAAATTGTGTGGTGTTATAGAGTAGGAAAATAAATATTACATTTATGTAATTTTTAATTTTTTGATTAAAATTAATTTCTATGACAAAATATTTGTAAATTTTTTGTTAAATTTAATAAAATTATATTTTTATGTCAATTTTTGATTTTTGATACATTAAAATATTTTTATATGTTTTGTTAATTTTTATATTTTTATATATCTTGTTTTTGTTTTTTTATTATATTTTATATTGTAGTTGATATTTTGTTTGTTTTTAAATTTGAATTTTGTTCTGTGGGAATAGTAATTTTACCCCTTCGCTTTCCAACACTTTCCCTACTGTTGCATTCATAGGAGTGGGAATAGTAATTTATACCCCTACGCTATCCAACACTTTCCCTACTGTTGCACTTGCTGGAGTGGGAATAGTAATTTTTATCCCTCCGCTATCCAACACTTTCCCTACTGTTGCACTTGCAGGAGTGGGAATAGTAATTTTCTCCCCTCCGCTATCCAACACTTTCCCTACTGTTGAACTCATTGGAGTGGGAATAGTAAATTAATACCCTCCGCTATCCAACACTTTCTCTACTGTTGCACTCATTGGGGTGGGAATAGTAATTTGTGCCCCTCCGCTATCCAACACTTTCCCTACTGTTGCACTCCCTGGAGTGGGAATAGTAATTTTATCCCCTTTGCTATCCAACACTTTCCCTACTGTTGCACTTGCTGGAGTGGGATTAGTAAAATATTTCCCTCCTCTATCTAACACTTTCCTTACTGTTGCACTCGCTGGAGTGGGAATAGTCATTTTTATCCCTCTGCTATCCAACACTTTCCCTACTGTTGCACTCGCTGGAGTGGGAATAGTAATTTTTATCACTCCGCTATCCAACACTTTCCCTACTGTTGCAGTTGCTGGAGTGGGAACAGTAAATTATTTCCCTCCGCTATCCAACACTTTCCCTACTGTTGCACTCGCTGGAGTGGGAATAGTAAATTATTTCCCTCCGCTATCCAACACTTTCCCTACTGTTGCACTCGCTTTTGTGGGAATAGTAAATTATTCCCCTCCGCTATCCAACACTTTCCTAACTGTTGCACTCGATGGAGTGGGAATAGTAATTTTTTACCCTCCGCTATCCAACACTTTCCCCACTGTTGCACTCATTGGAGTGGGAATAGTAAATTATTCCCCTCTGCTATCCAACACTTTCCCTACTGTTGCACTTGCTGGAGTGGGAATAGTAAATTATTCCCCTCCGCTATCCAACACTTTCCCTACTGCTGCACTCACTGGGGTGGGAATAGTAATTTTTTACCCTTCGCTATCCAACACTTTCCCTACTGTTGCACTCACTGGAGTGGGAATAGTAATTTTTTACCCTCCGCTATCCAACACTTTCCCTACTGCTGCACTCACTGGGGTGGGAATAGTAATTTTTTACCCTTCGCTATCCAACACTTTCCCTACTGTTGCACTCACTGGAGTGGGAATAGTAATTTTTTACCCTCCGCTATCCAACACTTTCTCTACTGTGCACTAAGGGGCCGATTCTGATTCGGGCCGGAAAGCTCTCCGACCGAGCCGGACTCGGAGAGATTTCCGACCGAATCGGACCCTAGCAGCCCGACCGAACGAGTACGATGCGCACGTATGCTATCGGACTCGATTCGGTCGGACTCCCATTGAAGTCAATGGGAGCCTGTCGTACAACGCGTACGCGGGCTCCCATTGACTCAATGGGTGCGAGGCGAACAGGGGCACCCCCTACAGCGTGTACGCGGCGAAGCGACTCGCGCCGTATACGCACAGGTAGGGGGGACCCATGGGTCCCCCCTGTGTGCGACTCGCGCACCTACGCGTACAGGGGGGTCCGACACGGACCCCCAAAGTATGGCTCCGACTGCTCCTTCGAGCCGGACGGCGCGAGTCGGACGGACTGCTCGCGGCGCGCATCGTACTTGCCCGGCCGGGGAACGTCTCCATTGCGCGGTGCGAGGCGTGTCCGAGCGAGTCGGTCGGAGCGGTCGGCTTTCGTGTACGAGTCGGTCGGTGCGGTTGGGTCTCGCGAACGAGTCGGTCGGAGTTTTCGCATCGTACTCGCTCGCCCGGACGCACGTACGAATCGGTCGGGAAACAAGGCTCCGAATCGGATCCGGTAAAGCCGAATCCGATTCGGAGCCCTACCGGCCAAGATCGGAATCGGCCCCTAAATGTAGTGTAAAATGTAGGTTTAAAAAATATTACATATTTTAATATTTTAATTTATATTATAATTTTTTATTTTTTTATTTTTATGTTACAGGTGTATGTATATATATATATTTATCTTTATTTTTTAATATATTTGTAACATTTTATAATTAATTAAAATTATTATTTATTAATTATTTTTAAGTAAATATATATATATATTACATTTTATATATGTATATTAAATTTATTTTTAAATTACATTTATTACTTATAATTGTTAAAATTTACAAATAAATGTAAATATTTTTTTAAGTAAAATGTATTAGTTAATTTATTTTACATTATTATTTTATACATATAAAAAAAATGATATTTTGTACTTCGATATTTTTAACAACAATATTTTTTTATACATATAAAAAAACTGATATTTTGTACTTCAATATTTTTAACAACGATATTTTTTTTCGATATTTTTGTACTTACCATTATGAAGATAGGAGGTCGATATTTTTTACAACGATATTTATGTCCCGGTATTTCTGTAGGTCGATATTAGTGTTGTCGATATTCTGTCAGTGATCCGTCACCAAGAGCAGACCCGCCATGCTCGAGACCATATTCACTTTATACTATAAGAAACTGAGATGGTCTATAATGAAGATTGCTGACAGTGCCAAGGCTGCAATAAAAGAGTGTGAAGGGCTGAATCTGGACCAAATACCAAAGTGGCACAAATTTACAATTGACCTACTTGCAAGTGGCACTTACTAGACAGCAGGTGCCCACAAGAGAAAAATGAGGGAACACCTAGGAATTAGCCAAAAACTGAAAACAAGATCACTAGTCTGTCGCTTGGCCAAGAAGAAGCTAAATCAGGCACAGAGGGTCGCTCGAAGGGGATGCTTTAAAACAAGGAACAGCCTAGAGATGTTAAGTTCAGCAAAAATCAAAAACAGGAAGTCCAGCTGGGCAGACAACAAAAAAGAAACTGACATTTTCTGGGTAAAGCTGTACAATGATAGCAAGCGACCAAATTCTAGGAACCTTTGGGCAACTGTAAGTAATTTAAACCAACAGCAGGCCCTAAGTAACATCCCGATCAGGGAAGAGAGCTGGGTGGCCTTCCTTCAAAAACATTTTTCTGCAGCAAAAGATTTGCCAACCGCAAAGCTCCAGGAGGCACACCCCACATCGCCACGGTCAGGGTGCTCAGCATCTCTTTGCAGAGGGTCAGTATGGAACACCCCTCCCACCCAGGTTAAGGTGGGAGGGGTTTTCTGGCACCTATGTACGCACAACCTGGACACAATAAAAGATTATAAGTGCCTAGGAGTTTTTCTGGATGATAAGGGAACTTTCAAGCCGCAATTGCGAGCAATTACAAATAAGAGTAGCACCTTAATCATGGCCCTCAAAGCCTTACATAAAAGGCTACAACAGGGTACAACACTCGGTCCATTACTGAAGGTAATGCTGGCAAAGGTTCTGCCAACTTTACCCTACGGCAGTGAGGCTCTTTACGGCTCTGATGCTGCCCAGCTGGAAAAACTTCAAGTAAAGGTGTACCCGTGAGTCTTCTATCCCAGAGTTCCTCCCCCTGCCAGGTTCGCTTGGAGTTTGGTCTTTTGAGACAATCGATTAGTAGGCAGAGCGCAATTGTCAAGTGCTACTTCAAGCTAAAACACTGCGATGCTAAAACTTTTAATCACATTCTGTCATTAACTTACAACACGGACAGTGCTAACAGCAACAGTTTTAAAGAGTAATCTTACCAATCTTTAGTAAACTTACAACTTGGTCATTTACGGGAGCTGCCAGTTACACATGATGGGAATTATGTACAAGCCCCTTGCGCCGCCGATGCGTCACTTTTAACATGGGAAAAAGTGACGTACCGGTGGCGCAAGGGGCTTGTAAATAAGCCCCGATATCTTTAAAAAACCAGTTAATACTGAGATGGCCAAGCTATCCATACTAAAGGACAAAAGATGTGCTTGGGAAAGATTCCAAACCTGGAAGCTTATTAACAGCTGTTTCCAGATGAAGAGGGCCAAATACATGGTTAGTGCATACCCGCTGCATCTAAAACTAAGGCTGCTACAGTGTTGCCTGGACTCCATTTGGATCCTAGCGGAAAAATCAGTATGGCAGTGCACTGGGTATAGACGCTGTCGTCTGTCTGGATCAAGCATGGAAGATCTTTCTCATCTTATATACATCTATTCTTAAATGGCCACTGACAGGGATCGTCTGCTTAAAAGCATGATGAAAAACAACAGAATCCGCAAATGCACGCAGGACGTTATAGCCTGCATAGAACCTGACGACCTCATACTGAATTGTCGATTTGTGAAATACTTAATCAGATTCGAACAAAAAATAAGCAAGCTAGAAAATGTTTGGAGTATGGCGCAGTGGCCCATTGACAATTACAGACCAAACATTCTGTTCCTGCTACAGGGTCTAGGCTGCTAGTCATGGAGAAGATTCATATCACCCTCTCAGTATTGATGCAGGTATAATGTGGCAAGGGCTTTACAAAGTGACGCATCTGCCTAGATGCGTCACCTTGTCAATAGGGCATATTTTACGCTGCGTCACAAAAAGTGATGCAATGGCGGCGCAAAAGTGACGCAAGGGCTCATAAATAAGCCTCTTGGTTCCTGCTCTAGCCAGGGAGAGGATTCATACCACACCCTCAGGCTCTCCTGCCACCACATGACTATACAAGAGCACTTTATAAAGATGGTGTACTCGTGCTCATGACTTTATTAATATGCTGAGCTAGCTTGTTGAAAACAAAAACTTCTGTTCTGCTCCAGGGGCCATGCTGCCAGTCAGGGAAAAGACTCATATCACACCCTCAGGCTATGCTGGCTCCACATGACTTCATAAGAGCACTTTATAAAGCTGGTGTACTTGCGGTCATGACGTTATTAATTTGCTCAGCCGGCTGTATTTGGAGATATCTTGACAGCTTTGTCAAGATATCTATTATTAGTATTATCCTTTAATTGACTTTTTTAACTTGGAGGTTTTGCACATATTTATTGCAGGGTGTATATTAACTGATGCAAATACAGTTTACTTATTTAAGAGTGGCAAAATTGGTATTAAGCCAGTTTTGGCTCAGGCAGCATGAAGTACAGTTTTTGTAAAGTTACTTTCAAAAGAGTTATACAAAAAAATGATTTCACCATTATATTAGATTTATAAAACTAAGGGGAATATAAGTGGAGATATAAAATAATAATTGTAATTATTTCTAAGCTGATTATGGGAGAATACAGCTTTAACATACACAGCAAAAGCAGATTTCAGGCCTCCAGTCACTGTGAGGGTATCTATTTCAAATCTGCAATTTAGCATATTTTATAAACTATGCACTATGCCTTGATGACGTACAAGGCAGACTTTAGAGGTGACTCATTATTACATAAAACATTATTCCTTTCATGGCAAAGGCACTTTTGCTTTCCATGTGTCACTGCAGTGCTTTTAAATTGCTGCATAACCAGAGTTCAGTGGTGCTCAGTGCTCGTTTCGTCATATGTGAGCAGTGTTATTGCACACTGCACCCACACATGACATTTAACTTTCATGTTTTTGGTGCATTTTCTGTACCAAATTTAATGGCCTTTCAGGTAACTTAAATATACCAATTTTACCAATGCCATTTTATGGCCAAAGTACACACAATGTGGCACTGAATAGCAGTGTCACAATACACAGAGCTCTAATAACCATCAAAAATAAGTTCCAGAAAAAGTCAAAAACTCAAAGCCGACCGAATCCAATTCATCCAAATTGCTGCACCATACTTAAATAATTAAAGAAGCTCAAAAGAAAATATGTGAAATAGCAAAAAAGAGTTGGAGTAATTTACAATGGAATTGGTGAATTGTCTAATTTGAAGTGAGAACGCTCTGGACCATTTCTTCAGTTTCTTTTAATTTAACTCTGGTCAATAGACCTTTGTAGTCACCTGAGAGGAAGAGGGGTTAACATCAATTTAAATCTCAAAGTACAGTGTGATCATTAGGAACCCCACAATAAAAACTAAGGGGCCCATTACGATAACCAGCGTTAAAAAATCCGCCATCCACTATAGCCTGAGAAAACCGCCCGCCTGCACCATGGGAATACCAACCGAGCAATTATAAAGTCGCGAAGCAACCTCCACCCGCGGCGGTAAAAACACACAAAATTCCGCCCGTCCATGTCAGAGTAGAAGATTATCCATCTGCCACGGACGCAATCCCGCCCGAAAACCCAAATCCGCCCGCTCTGACGACCGAGACAACGACCGTGAAATTATGATCTCCCCGACATGAGCGCGGAAAATCCACATATTCCCCGCCCGCCACGGTTAACAACAGTGATGAATAACTGACACGGCGGAAGGCCTGGCGGCCACGTCCGTGCACGGAAATCATTTGCGGAACAAAGAAATACACATAACATGGCCAACAAGTCCACACAGCAAACTACGCCAAAATACCCAAACACAGAACACATCCCAAAGACACATCCAACCTGGCAAAACTAAAAAACTACAAATCCCAGGACACCAGACACAACACACCTGAAAACGACAGCCCATCATGACACACCCACATAGGTAAGTACAAAAGCAGCCCCTTCACAGACCACAATCCCTTGCACTACTACAAAGCGAAGACACCATCAGAGAACCCAGAGAGCCACAAAGGAAAGCAGCACACCACACGCACGCACACATCACACTCATCACCAACAACACCACCACCATCACCACTGAAACACCGGCACCACTAACCCCCTGCACATCACACACCACACACCACACACCCACCACACCAGCACCACAAATACCAAACCACACACCATGGCAACACAAAGAATGCCTAAGTACACTGCCACTGAGTTGACGGTCATGGTCGACGAGATCATCAAGGTGCACCCACAAATCTATGGGAACCAGGTCCAACAGACACCAGTAGCCACCAGAAACAGAATGTGGAGCAGGATCGTAGACCAGGTGAATGCAGTTGGGAACGTGCCACGCAACCGGGGTGAAATCACAAAGAGGTGGCACGACCTGAAAAGCGTGGTCAGGAAGAAGGAGGCCAAGAATTGTGAGCTGGCTGACAGGACTGGCGGCGGAAATCCAGCGCTATTCAAGACCTTCAAGGCGTGGGAGGAGAAGGTGCGAGGCATTCTACATCCGGAGAGTCTCACCGGAATACCAGGGGGAGTGGAGGCTGGTAAGTACAAACAAATGTATACCAGCACACCGCTATGTACTGTCATGCACTACCAGAATGCCATAGCTCCGAGGGCCAAACACCCCCATGTCCAGTACACAATACACAAGACATCTCTCACACATGCAACAGACACTCCCACACACCCAGCCCAAAGGTACCAACAAACAAAACCATGGGGGCATGTGTACAGTCAGCCAGCACCACAACTCCCACCAGGTCCCCTTGTACCCCAGATGCGCCGGAAGAAGCACTCCCCACACCCACACACATGTGTCAGCCATAGCTGCTCTAACCAACAAGTAACAGGTAAGTAGCCTTACCACAAAGTCTGTGTATCGGAGGGGGGACTGCAGAAGTACAACCCCCACCAGGCCCCTAGTCCTACAGCGCAGCAAGATGGAGCACTCCACACACCCATGTGTCAGCCATTGCAGTGCACACCTTCACCCGACAGGTAGATATCTTTCCCTACATGGAGGGGTGTCTGTGGGTGGTAAGCCATCACCACAACTCACAACACGGCCCCCACTCCCACAGACCAGCAAGATGGAGCACCCCTCCCTCTCATAACCATGTGGTAGCCATTGCATTGCTCCCTCCAAACCAACAAGTAGGTAGACTACTGTACAGGGCAGGGTGTCTGTAGGCATGAGGACTGTACTACGACTAACATTTGGGACATGTCACGTAGCAGAGGAACAGGTAGCACTGCTCCCTGTCATAACCATGTGACTAATGTGCACACGGACATGAATTACAGAGTCATAGCCCACATGAGCCATCTCAAATACAGTAACACGTAAGGAGTCACGTCTGCATGCACAAGTCTCACTGGAGTACTGACCCACATGGCGTGCACTATGCCAGTCATCACACACATCAGCAACACCATCGAAGTCTTGTCCATGTAGTCGTGTCTGCTTGTTCCGTTGACATTGTACAACATCACCCATGTAAGTCTATCTTGTCTCAATGTAACAGAGTGGGACCCCAGTAATGTCACATACACCACTGGACCCATGAACCACACAGCTACACAATGCACATTCAAAATCTCATCCATCTCATCTTTCAGCCCCAGTGTCATGAAAGGTATATCATCTAAACAGTTGTCCCATATACAGTAGTTCAGCAAAGATCCCTGCCGATGACCAAAAATGTGTCTGCAGTGTCTGAAGCGCACGTCACACTGTGATTTACAACATACCTAATATAGTCAACACCCCAAGAGCACTGCATTGCTGCACATGGCTGAGGGTAGCACGCACACCAAGGAATTGTCCCATCTGCAATACGTTGTGTGGCACACAACCATTACTCACTCACTACAATGCTTCCAGTGTAATGTCCCCAAATGATAACAGTGAGCAGATATGCTGGGTATGTCAGACATACACACACCTTTGTCTCTGCAGTGTCGTGTGGCCAAAACACATGTCCCCTTCTGCACCCATATGTCACAGTATGTACCACAAAACCATATTTCACCTCAAAAGCGTTGATGGGGCTGTACCCCTTTTGACATCTGCGTTTCTAAGCGTTTCATTTGAACCCCAAAAACATCTTTCATCTCAAAAGCGTTCATGGGGCTGTACCGCTTTTGCCATCTGCGTTTCTAAGCGTTTCATTTGAACCCCAAAAACATCTTTCATCTCAAAAGCGTTCATGGGGCTGTACCCCTTTTGCCATCTGCGTTTCTAAGCGTTTCATTTGAACCCCAAAAACATCTTTCATCTCAAAAGCGTTCATGGGGCTGTACCCCTTTTGCCATCTGCGTTTCTAAGCGTTTCATTTGAACCCCAAAAACATATTTCATCTCAAAAGCGTTCATGGGGCTGTACCCCGTTTCCACCAAAGCCACAAAATGTAGGGGTACTGCAACACACACCGATTGGCATTCCAAATCCGTCCCATGCCATATGCACCCATCACACTATTACATTGCCTTGATCATGCACACACATTGTAGAGCCATACACACGCATCTGGGAAATCAGTGCACAACTGTGCACAAACTGTGAATGTCAGACATCTAACACAAACCTTGCAAGGTGCAACACAATAACCTTTCGTCTCCGCCCCACAGGTGACGAACAGCATGATGCTGGAGAGGGAGACAGCAGCCATCACAGCCAGTCCACAAGCCCTCCACCCGGACTCACGGATGTGGAAGACCTGGACACCTCTTCGGACGAGGACTCCCGACCAGGCACATCTGGTGTGGCAGGGCGCAACCGCTCCCCAGGACCCCTCCTACCCACCAACCCATCTCCCAGGGCTGGTGGCCAGTCCCAGGCCCCTGCTGCCACGGTCATTGTGGCCACCACCACCGCCGCAACCACCACCACCACCACCAGGGCCTCCCTGACCACTCACCCTGCGCAAGGGGTTGTACGCACGTCAACATCGACCCTGGGAGCCACAACGAGGCCCTGGGTGACCACTGTGGCAAGTGGGCAGGTCGGTGGCAGCAGTTCAGGTGGGAGGAGCAGGGTCAGACCAACGCCATCAGAGCCTGGGAGCCAAGCCCTGCCGCAAATCGCCAGAGTCCTTGGGGCCTATGAAGAGGCCCAGGGACAATGGGCCCGGTCAGCTGCCGATATGTGGGAAGTCCTTGGGGTGTTGAGGTCCATGGATGCCCATATGGGCCAATTCGTGACCCGTATGGGCAAACTTGTCGACCTCATGGGCCAGCTAGTGGTGGCGGTGAGGACCCAATCAAGGCCAACCACACCACCTCCGCCACCACCTGCTGGGGCGCAGGTCCGTGCAACATCCAGTTCCCCTGCGTCCACAGCGAGTGGGCAATCCTCAGCCACCACCAGCAGCCCACAAACACAACCCCCCCCTCTCAAACGTGGAAGGGGTCATCCGAAGAGGAAACAGGTGTCCAGAGATGACTTCGCACGCTCCAAATGCCAGTGAGTCAGCCAGCCATGGTGGCCATCTACTGCATTCACTTGGACTACTATCCTACCCCACACTGCCATGTGAATGGCATGTGTCTGTCGGACTGTGGACCCAGAACAACATGGGTACACCTTGACCATCACGCGCACATGTCCGTCAACTCATTGTTCCAGCATGCACCACTTTTGTGATCACCTTGCCCACAATCACATGTCACCGCTTAAAATAAATACACCTGGATCACATTCTGTTTTATCTGCTCTGTGTTTAATCAAGGATGTGCAACCGTCACCATGATCAGAAATGCATCTGGAGTGTGGTATGTCGATAGGCCAGGAGAGGCTGTAGGGACCTATGGGTGAAAAACAGAACAAGAGTCCATTGAATGTGTGTGTCACACACTCATCACACAGTACTTGTCATCAAGTTTAAGCAATGTACACACATCTCACAGAGCAACAGGGCACAATGCCACAGCCACTGTCAGTGGCATACTACCCTGGACATGGACCATTGCCACACAGCACTCAGTGAACAATAGGCCGCCGTGACAATGCACACATACACCTACACAACTACAGCAACATCAGCCGTTGTACATGGTCACTCACCGTCAAGTGAAGTAGCGGGCGATGAGCTGCTGACGCTCATTCACTGCTTCCTCCTCTCCACTGTCCTCGTCACTGGACACGGCTTGGTCTGCAAGTGGGGGCCCTGGCTGATCACCGTCATCCACTATCAGGGGGATCTGCCTGCGAATCGCGAGATTGTGCAGCATGCAGCATGCCACAACTATCTGGCACACCTTCTGTGGGGAGTATGCTAGTGCACCCCCGGTGCGGTCCAGGCATCTGAATCTGGACTTCAGGAGTCCAAAAGTCCGCTCCACCACACGTCTGGTCCTCCCATGTGCCTTATTGTATCTGACATCAGCTGGTGTCCTAGGATTACGTAGTGGGCTCAGCAGCCAAGGCCTGTTAGGATATGCAGAGTCACCTGGGTGTGAGAAACACAGAGAATCGTTGCAATTCCAACAGGATACAAGACAGCATGTCACACCCAGCACGCTACACGAGTATGCATACTCACCAACAATCCATGCATGGTCCGGTTGAAGATTGGTCATCATTCGTGGGAGGATGCTGTGGCGCATGATGTGCGAGTCATGGGTGGATCCGGGAAACTTCGCACACACGTGTGTGATAATCATGTCCGCCAGGCACACCACTTGCACATTCAGGGAGTGGAAATGTTTCCGGTTCCTATAGATGTGCTCCATGGCCTGTGGTGCACCAAGGCCAACATGGGTGCAATCAATTGCACCAACAACGTGGGGGTTGCGTCCAAGGGCATAGAAAGCACCCTTCACTGCCGCCAAATCACGAGCCCTGGGGAATCGGATGTACTGGTTCCTGTACAGCATCATAGCTGACAGGACATCCCGTAGCACCATGCTGAACATGGGCTGGGACATCCCACCTCCACTGCCCACCGTGTGTTGGAAAGATCCGGTTGCGAAAAAATGCAGTGCAGCCATCACCTTAGCCGTGGGAGTGAATGCTGTAGGATACACCCTGCGAGGACGAAGGTGGGGTTCCAACATTGCACATAGGTGATGCAGGGTGGGTCGGTCCAGACGGAATTTCCGTATAACCTCCACATCCTCCATGTCTGCCAGCAATTGGTAGGGGCGATGTATGTTTGGTCTCCTCCTAGGACAGATGGAAGTGGACACATGTCAATGCAACACACCACATGGCACTTTCACATACACAAAACTAAAATTACTGACAAAGCAATAGAATCACAGAACAGCTGACAAGTAGGGACAGCACAGCTACAATACTCTTACACAGGTCCCCTTACCAATAGCAATGGCCACTGACACAAACCATTGCTATGAGCATGCACATGGGGATTTAGGCCCTAATAGCTTGAAAGGCATGATGATGATTTCAGACTGCATATGTGGGAAGCGGCAACACCACGGCAATATACCTAGCTGCTGTGCCTGACACAGCTTCCGAGGCTGGGTGAGTATGGCACACACCAACAACACAATGTACACAGGCTGAGCGGCCCAAACAAGTGGGTCCTGTTGCACAACGGGATATGAGACAGTCAATGATGTCCCTAGTTCACCCAATGTACAGCACTGTACGTATCACACCTCCAACACACATTGACAGGTGTACACATTGACAACTCCATGACAACACAGCTGTGTGAATGCAAACACACATCACAAGTGACACGTAACGTTGCACGTGCCAAGTGGGAGATGTACATTGAGAAATATGGCATGTGTGTGCATATGCACATCCCATGCTCCCATGCTAATGTGTACATGATGATGTGCCAACAGACATGTGGAGGCTGAGCACTGGCCGTCAATGCCTATGCACACAGCATGAAGTGGCCCTGTCTAGTGTGGACATGCTCCCACACACAAATCATGGCCACACCTGCAAATGCATGGCGCACATTAAACTGTGGATTCCACATGGCACCAGCGGACTGTACCCGCCATGGACCAGGACCTTGAGGCCAACTCTAATGGCCCTCGCGGTTGCATCCTGCGTGTTCGACTATAGAGGTAAGCGTACCGGGACAGCTCGGAGCAGGCCATTGTGTGCATTTGAAGTAGGCAGACATGGTACACCAATTGCAGCAGCTTGGACCCACTGAAACAGCCCCAGGGGGCTATATGAGTGTGGGAGGGAGACCGGCATTACCACAGCTTCCAGGGACTGCTGCATGGCATCCCTCAACAACACCTGCTGCTGCTGCCACATGTCCACCTTCATGTCGACGACTCTGAAGATATGTCCAGGTCCACTCACCAGCGAGGAGTTGGAGATCCTGGATTCCGAGCTCCACGCACACTGCCCAAGGCTATTTCTTGCAAAAGTTGTGTGTGTAAGACAACTACAGTGTGTGTGGGAGTGCATGTGGGGGACACACATGTCGTTGATCCGCAGCACTATGAGTCTGAGCCTGTGGGGTTCCAACATGCACTGCTTACCATGCTTACTACAGGTGGAAGGGGTATGTAGGCTCTCTGGCGCTTTCCCATGCATGTCCCTCCCGAGTGGTGGTACATGGCATTTTCATGTCAGACATCCAGTGACGCAGCCACTTGGCAATGCAGGACTCAGGGCAGTTATTGCTTGTGTGAATGGCTGGCTGGGTCCCTGCTGGCCTTCTCAGTCTCAGCAGACCTGGGCTGCACATTGACCGCCCAATCCTAGAAGGAAACAACACTGACTGTACAGTGGGTTACATGTGTCTTTTGTTCACAACTCTCCGGAAATGCGCAAACTCAGCCCTGTCGATTGAACACTCCAGGCCTTGTGATAGGGATGTGTGTGAGAGATAGTGGCACTGAATGTGACCTCCATTGCGGGGTGAGCCATTCACAGGGCGAGTACGTTGAGGGCTGCGCAGTGTTGGACACAGTGAGTCCACCCACAAAGATGTGTTGCCTTGTGATCTATGTGTTGGTCCACCTGACAATGGACAGTAGATGTGGGCAGACTACACATTGCTCAATGTGCTGGCATCCTGCATGTGAATGGGATGGACAGGTACTGTGTACACACTCCCACCAGCATGCATTCACGTGTGGTGTACACATGCTGTTAGGCCATGTCCGATTACTTCTTGGCTCTGTTACACATCTCTGAGTATTTTGGATGGGTCAGCATCATGCCACTGTGATTGGTGGATGTGGGTGATGATGAGAAGTGTATGAGTGATATTCCAACCCTCTTGTGTACCATCCCTGCAGTTGGAAGTCCTCCAGCCCAAGGCCTTGTGATGAGCCATTGCATCCAAGTTGATGCCTCTGTGTATGTGTGACCGACAGTGCAGCCAATTCCACAAAGGGTGTGACGTCATCTGCCGGATGAGCGACTACGTGGCGATAACGAATCGGGGGATGCCCCCTCGTATTGTCAGGTTAGCACGGCGCTGCATTTCACCACTAATGGTCTGCATCTTGACAGTCACACAGCCTGTGCCGGATGCACGTTTGTAGGGGCATCAGCAGCAAGCAAGTGTACAGTATTGTGGGATGGTGTCTTTTGCTGTGAGAGGCAGCATGTGTCCACAGCCTACCCATAATCTGGGTAATGTGATGTTTGTTGTGTGATGCAGTGGGTTGTAAGTGTACTCTGTGCTGGGTGCATCTGACATGCATATGCGATTCCTGAGGGTCAAGATGTAATTTGAGCACTCTGCATTGTCAATGCATTCAGAGTCGTAGCCCTCAGGAACAACCTGTAGTAGGCTGGAGTGGCAATTCACATGTATGTTTGAGGCACTGTGCCTACTCTGATTTCGTTCGGACATATGTGTGCGATGCCTCACCTCATATTTCTGGTACTTACACATCCGGCACACTGTGCAACAGTAGTTGTGCTCGTGCGAACGACAGGTGGATGGCATGGGCTCATGACCATTGTGGACTGTCATGTTGCAGTCTGTGTGAGTGGTGTCCCATTCTGCTCCATGCAGGTATGTCCTTGGCCTAATTACGTAGTGGTCATCCTTGCCACCATCAGGACAGTGGGTGTGCACACAGCGATTTGTGGCTATGGTCGCAGGGTGACACAGGCCGGGTGTTGTGCTATGTGCACAACACATGTGCCACTTATTAGCGGCTTCATTTTCTGTACGCCAGCCATTACGTGTTGATTGTGGTGGCTGTATACAATTGCACAGGTATCGTGCAACATGTGGATTTGGGAATGTTCTGTGCTGCTTCCCTTGCACATGTCTGTTTAATTGATGCCAAATGAGTGAGGCCACCTCGCTCTCTCTCATGTAGCATCTCCCGTGGGTGCTGAGGGACAGGGGACGGTCAACAGTGGTGAGGCATCGGATGAAGCAGCTGCACAGGAGCTGAGTGAGACAGATGTGACCAGCGCCTCGGAGGGGCCAGACGTGTGCTGGATGAATCACAGGCCGAGACGGCAATTTCGGCGTCATCTGAGGACAGAGGTGATGCATCCATGTTTGCTAGCACAGGGGACGTGGACTCTGGCTCCTCTTCAGCCACGCGGAGGCCAATGCCCGCCCTCCCATCTACTTCCACTGGTGCAACACGTGTCGGCACAAGGATGAAGGATAGAGTGTCCTTCACACCAGGCACAGCTGCCCCTGCACATGTGACCCCTGCTGCCCTCAGTGCTGGGTCTGTTGAGCTTGTGCGGCATCTCTGCGTGGGGCAGACAGCTCTCCTCAATAACGTCATTGCCCATGACATCACTTTGCCGCAGGTGACATAGTTCATGGAGGGCCTACATGTACGCGTGGGTGGGCTACACCAGACTGTCCAATGGTTGTCCTCCCCAGTCAAGGTGGGCCTTCAACTGGGCCAATCTCAGGCTGACATTCCTGACCCTTTCTCCACCCCCCTGGAAAGTGGCACATCTGACAACAGCAGGGCACGAGTCCTAAAAAAAGAAGTGGGGGGACGCTGACGTCACGACAGGAAGTGACATCACGAAAGGTGGCTTGCACCGTCAGACTCATTGCCTCCCCTCGCTCACCCCTTATATGCGATTGCATCGGAGAAGCCAGCGCGTGCACAAGCAGCTCCGATCTCGCCCCAGAGAGGCCAAAGAGTGAATGTGTGGCTCCATTTGCTCCAGTTATCGAGCTCGCGGTAAAATAAGTGGGGGACGCCGTCCACCCGCGTGGTACCCCGACTCGAGCCCTGGTGTGCAGGCAAAGTGTCCTATTGGCTTTGCGATATGTGTGAGTTGCATGACACTCGTTGGCGGGGGATGGCTCGGAGGCCCGTCACCCTGAGGCCCATGTCTCACTCCATGGGTCCCTTGTCAATGGCAGCGGATGTAATGACTATGCGCGCCGGGGTGGGTCTACCTTTCGTCTGGGATTGTGTTTGCGGCCTGGCCCGCTAGGGCAGCTACAGCCTCTGTGTGTTGCATGTGGTGTATCCGGACTCCGGAGGCTGTCATGCATTGTCACTGTTGTCCAGGTCTCGAGTCGGGGTACCACGCGGGTGGACGGCGTCCCCCCACTTATTTTCCCGCGAGCTCGATAACTGGAGCAAATGGAGCCACACATTCACTCTTTGGCCTCTCTGGGGCGAGATCGGAGCTGCTGGTGCACGCGCTGGCTTCTCTGTTGCAATCGCATGTAAGGGGTGGGCGAAGGGAGGCAATAAGTCTGATGGTGCAAGCCACCTTTCGTGACGTCACTTCCTGTCGTGACGTCTGCGTCCCCCCACTTCTTATTTAGGACTTGTGCCATGCTGCACACTGAGAATGTGTTGCCTGCGAGATGTGACCAGGAGAAGGGCGCCATGACCTCCCACCCACCAAGCTCCACTGCCATCCCGTGCCCTGGGTAGCCTGTGCAGGTGGACAATGTAGGGGGTACACCTGGAGGACAGGGGATGTGAGTGCCTTGGCAAGGGCCTGGCAGACGCACAGCAGTATCCAGCATGTCCCCAGAGGGAGGGCTAACGTCTACACCTGATGCAGCATTGATCGTGTGCCCGCCTGTTGTGCCCACACGAGTTCACATTCATCCCCAGACAGGTGGGCTTTTCAAATACACAACACAGTGTAAATCTACCCCTCCGGAATCCTCCCCACACACTCTGTTTCAACACTGCATGAGTGCACCTACCCGTGCCACCCACCCACCTGGGCCAAGCAGCCCTCCGCTTCACATGCCACATGTGTGTCTTCCACAGTTGTGCTTCTCTCTCAAGGGCAGACCTCCAACTGTCCCGTAGCACACAGACAGCACCGAGTCGGACTGGCATCCTGTTTGAATGGTAGGCACCCTCACACATCTACCTGTGACACAGTGGTGGCTGTAATGGCTATTGTGACTGCCATGGCAGTGTTGCTGGCCATGGCAGGGTACACTCACACACATTGCATACGCAGCTTTTCGTGTCACTACTCGGCACATCGGACTGGCGACTGTCCCTGGGGTTGATCAATATTGCTGCCTGTCTATGTAATCTGTGACTGGATGCTGTTGTTCCTGTAGTCGGTTGTGTCTGTGTAGTTGCTGATTGCAGTTGTTGCTGTGTGTGCATAGTTAAGTGAGGCACATGCCGTGTATGGTACCTCAACAATTGCAATGTCTGGTCTCACATTCCAATGTGTTTTACACGTGGCAGGGACTTCACTTCTTTCAGACTCTGCTACTTGTGTGTGTGATGAAGAAGTATTTTTGTGACACGGATTGTCTGCATGTATTTGGTGGTATTTCTGGGAAAATGTATACGTGTCATGTTTGCGTGCAAGCAAAGCACAGGGTGTGAGTCTAGCCACAGGATGACAGGTAGCATGTGCAGAGTATGCGGGTATGTGTGAGCTTACTTTCTGTGTGGCCAGCAGTGTAGGTGTATGTTAATCTTGTGATGAACATTGAGCCTGGGCACATGGCTTACTTTCAATGTGTGCATTTGGGAGGTGTAGGTGTGTGTGGTGTGAAGGGTGTGACTTTGGGGTAGTGTTGGTGTGTGTGTGTGCGCTCTGGCAATGTCGACTACACACATGTGTTACCCAGGCCCATGGTGGGTGTTTGTATCCGTGTTCAGGTCTGTGAATGTGATCACATGTGTGTATTGTATGTTGCACAGTGTGCAGTGTGTGGGTGTGTCCTTGCAGTTCAGGATGACTCCTACTTGATATGTTTTGGACATTGTGTGTCTGCAGGGTGTGTGACTGTCAAGATTGTGCCTTGTTTAATTGAGCATGTATGTGAATTTCTGCAGTTCGTACTCACTGTGCAGACCTGCCCACCCACACTGATATCGTGTGTGTGTTTTGTCATGCATTGCTGTAGCATGCTTCTTGCGTGGCTCCTACTTTTGCTTGATGAGTGTGATGTCAGACTGTGAAGGTAATTATACACATATGTAGGACTGTGCTTTGTAGTGACCAGGCCGTCAGTGTTAATGTGATGATCTGTTGGGCCACGTCAGAGTCTGACAAGCCAAGGCCCACGACCTGTAGTATTTCACTAGGTCCACTGTGGCGGCAACTCATATGCATTGACATCCAATGACACTAGACTACATGGTCATCTCACGACTCTCGTGTACTTCACACACTCTCATCCTCTCTCATTCGTACTTGTCTTCGAAAAATAATTCTACAGAGTCACATATTTGCTTCAAGGCATGTATTTGGACTTACTTCCTCTGTGATGCAGTATAGTGGACACTACTGGCAGCAAAATGCATGTGGAGGATATACTTAGCATGATTACACATACAAAAGGGGGTACAGGTAGATGTGATTAGTTGTTGACTGTGGAATAAAGGCTTCAGAGTTACAACTGCCTTGCCCTTGCTATGCTAAAGTACATTTGCTAATTACTGAAGAGCTCTAGACTTTGACACAGACAGTATTCATTTTGCCTACCAGACAGCTTGACATCATAGGCACAGTACATCTCAGTTCCATGGTACAGGATTACTACAATAGTGACTCCGACACACCTGCGTCAGAGGTGACATCAGAGCATGAGCCTACATGCATGCAGCAGCGTCTCACAAGTTGTTGCAATGTGGTGGCTACTGAACATGACACAATAACTAGGGCCATGTTGTAGGGGGTTGCATTTGTTGTCCATGCAAAAGTCCTGGCACGGAAGTACAGACAAAGGTGAGGTGACAGTTCTCACGTAATACAGCAGACAGATAAGTGTGCACTGACAGGTGCATGTGTCCAGGTGCGCAGAATACATATTATAGCATAGTTGTTCGTGCAGTATTGGCCATGTGGTTACTGTACACAAGTCCCATACCTCTGCCTCCCCCTGTTCATGCAGAGACACGGGATATGGTGAGGAACAGAGTGCATGTCCCGAAAATGTCAGATGTCATGGCAGTGGAGTTGATGGTAAGGTGTTAGTTGCAGATTGTATGGTATAGTTGTTGTACAGCTAACTGCCCACTCCGTGCGAAAGCCAAGCATAGGTACGGTGTTGAACATCAATGTTCAATTGGGGGTATTGAGTCGGGGACCCATGAATTGACAAGTTGTCATGTATGCGATACCTTCCAGCAGGGCATCCATCCCATTGATGGTAAACATGGATGACATCCAATGAAGCGGATGGTGGGTAGCAACGTGTTCGTCGTAAGTTGTCCCTTGTAGAAGCCTGATGGGACATGTTGGATGACATTCGATGAAACTGTGATCCAGAAGACGTTGTGTGGAGGCACACTGGTCCCATTGCAGTGTGTCCCCGATTGCTGCCACATACGCCATGCCCCCATACACTGAACAGATCCTGTCGTGGGCGTCCAGGGGTGCAAACAAGTGTACCAAGTCCGCCTTTGGACATGCCGGGTTGGAGAGACATAAATCCACAGGACAGTGGAACGGACACCTCCGACAGTAGAAAACGGGGATGACGCAGCTGAACATTGCAATGCGGTAAGTTACTCGGTAACTTACATTCAGCATAGCCAGATTTGAACAGCCCACTATGTGTAGCAAGCTGTCACTGTACAGCTTGATCTGTCCGGCGTAGTTGAGAAGCACTGGTGCAACAGCCATTTTGCTACAGGGTGATGTGATGGCGTGCTCCGGCTGCCTGAGCAGTCAGCAGAGTGCAACCTCCGACGATGCAGGGAATTCTGGAATGGATGTACGGCGGCAGGACTTGGGGTATAGCTTGGGCGGAGGACACAGGCCCTCATCCCACATGCTTCAATGAATGGTCAAGGCCAGTGGTGTCTGACTCTTTCCAGATTACTTGCATTTGGCCCACATGGAGGAGTGGTATAATTGTATTTTGTAGTATTATCTTTCTTTCATGTTAGGCGCTATCTGCCAGTGGAAGTTTTACTCTGCATGGCTATGTTTGGCTTCTTGTTGGTACAATGGCTCCATTCTCCTGCATAATTTGTTGCAATGTGATTTCAGAGTAGGAATGGAAGGCCATTCAGTGCTATCTGCTCTCCCGTGTGTGGGCGGGACACTCCGTTGCCGCTGTACATTGAGGCTTCTGTGTGGGTGTAGTGATTGGGAACACCTGTTCTCAGGCAGCAGGGTTTTTCTATTTTGTACATTGCATGGCTTGATATTGCGAGCAGGATGGTATAGGTATTTTTGGATGAGACTGGCGTGCCTTTTGCGGACAATGTCCATATTCTGCGCTGTTATGTAGCAGCCGCCGTGTGCTTCTCCATGTTTTGCACACAAGGGTGTGTCCTATTTTGCCATCACATTACTCCCCTGTTCGGGACACTTGTGTGACATCAAGTTGACAACTGTGAGTTGTCGGTTGGGGACATGACTGATGCAGGAAGGCCACGTGACATGTGCCTTCAGGGTGGGGCTGGTGTGTGGGGTGTGTAGTTGTGACCCTGTGGTGTTTGTGTGCAGCCCATGCATGGCGCTGTCGTTGGCCTCTGTGTTGTGCGCATGTGTACCTGCGTCATCGCCGCTGCGCTGCGGTGCCGTGACGGGGACGTCACTTCCTGGTCCCGGGTAGTGGGTGCCCAGGATGTTGCGAGTTGTTTTATTTTGACAGGTGGGACATGTGTGGGTACAGTGGTGGATGTGTCCTGTCCACACAGGGGTGTCTGGGGGGGCCATGTACAGTTTTTCCGCCCTTGCATTGTGTGCAGTGTTTGCGTGCCCTTGTTGTGTGTCTGCCTACCTGCGTCGTCGTGGCGCGTTCACTCCTAGGTGGTGCATCAGGTAGAGCATGGGGATGGCCTGGAGTGCAGGATTCATCTCTGGGTGGGCCGCCTTTTTAGTCTCCGTACTGAACAGTCGGGTTTCCGCCTTGGTATCTCGTGCGGTGTCTCTTTGCCGGTGAGGCTGTTTGGTTGTGGCATCGTAATTTGTACGCCGGGCGGTACGTCATTTCGTCGGACGGTGTGTCTCCATTGGCTCGCGCCGCTACGTAGACGGGCGCACTTTGATGGCGGGCGGCGTCGCAGGCTTACGGGCGGTGTTTGCCTGACTTTTCACATCCTAATTTTGCGGGCGTGTGGGCCGTTGCTGGCGGACGGTAACTAGCGGTTTTTGCCTCCGACAGCACGGCGGTAGTGCTTCCGCCCGACATCGTAATGGGCCCCTAAGTTAGTAACTTGACGTTAAAGGGTTTATTACAAACTCAAAGCCAGACTAAAGTACATCAATCTTAAAAACATAGTATAAAAGTATAAAATAATAGAAAGTAGACCAAAGCGTCTTACAATATTAGTCCTTAACAGCAAAGAGCATACGAGGATCTCAGTAGCAGCGATACAAAAAATACGGAATTAAACTTGATGGCTCGTTGAATGGTTTAGATCCTTCTCCCCATACATGGAAAAGATTTGCAGCATCCACTAAACCCTACACTGACCTAAGGATAAGGGAAGCCCTATTGAATTAAGGTAGCAAGAAAGGGGTCAGCATCAGAACCTCTGTAGACGTCCTAAAGTAAAGAGTCATTTATAGCATGAAGCCACATAATCAGAGATGTCAAGAGAGGGCTTGTACCTCTCCAAGTCCAAAGGGAATCTGACTATACCCAAGGAGGGTTCACTAATTAAAATTCACAAAGAACATTAGAGAAAGCATAACCTCATACACCACATAATAAGATTTCCAGTTCCCATAATAGAACTTGGCGCCTTGAACACTACTCCCATATTCCAGTCTCCACTTCCAAAACGTCCTTGGTTCCTCCCTTCGTCTGATAGTACCAATTGGTAACACTCCTTTTGTTCTTCGTTAAAATCATTTGACCTTGCCAGCTCTTTCTTGCCTCTCTATCTGTGAAATACAATGTGATTTTCACTAATTAACAAATGCCTTTTTGTATGCACCTGCGGAGGAGAAAAATTATACAGAAAAACAACTTTCACATTAAGATTAAATGCCTCGACTGCAAACTTAAGGTTCAGAATTACGCCAACGTAACATTTCTCTTTAAAACATTTTAGTTCTACAAACTACAGATGAATGAAATCTTTAATAATGAATCAAGCTGTATCGTGCAGTACTCTATATGAGGCACAATAATTAATACTAATAGTAATTTTTAAGCAAAACCACAACTGGTCACAGTTTATAAAGAAACATTAAACATACATGTGATTCATTCTCACTTATCCCTAGCAAATGCATGGCATTAAATGCATTTTAGCCCACCACCTTACAATCAAAGCCTATAGAAGATTTAATATCAGCAATCCAGATGTCTCTGAAGAGGACAAATGTTAGTATGCACACATATCTATATCAATACACACAATAGATGCACTTTTATACCTTTAGTGCATCATATCGGGTAAGTATTATTGAGTCACATGAGTACATAAGGGCAAAGGAAAATATATATGTGGCCTAGCAAAACGTAGACGGATGGAGCCAAAATTATGCTACTCCAAAGGTCTGTTTCCTCTTCACATCTACTGCCTTGCCCCCTTGTGTTTATGCGGTAGAGTAGACTAAATTATGCAGCAAGAAAAGGAAGATTATGTGAAGTAATGCAGGGCATTTTGTGAAATTCTTACTTTAATATTTTGTTATTATTTCTTGTGGTACCACTGTCTGGGCTAACATTTCACTTATATAGTACCGGTTTAACAACCAAATACACCAAGAAACAATTGAAAGAGTCAACTTTTGCGTAGGACCTTCAACTGCACAGAGCACATGGCAACATTTGTTTAGTAACTTTTGATGGGTTTCAGTAGGACATTTTTTGTTAAAACTGCAGATAATGAAGTAGATGATACATTATCTGGCAAGTGCGGCAATTCCATGATTATGCCGAAAAAACTGCAGCCACAGAATTGCATGATTTGCATAACAACAGTGGTCCTGCAAATAAGGTGCAGATATTTATTTCCAGAAAGTCTGTGAAAATTCAGAAATTATACATTGTTGAAGAATGTATAATGCATGGCTGACTAACCTGCAAACAGTTCAAGTCCCAGTATGACTGTAAACCCTGTCTAATAGTATACAGCATTCTACTCATCTTAGGTGTATTTGTAAGGTATTTTTAGAAACCACAGAGGGATGTGCTTATGACCTGGTTGTGCATATCTTAGGAGTTGCTAATGCATAAATGAGAAGCTGTTGGCTTAAAATTGTGTGTCAGATGAGGGATATCACAGGTACATCTTACTAAGGTAAATAAACATCAAATACTCTTTTGAATAGTACTCAAGGTTTAATGAATTGCTGATCACATTAATGTCTACAGAGACAATACCAGGGAGATTCACAAATGAAACTTACACTTGTGATTAATTTACAAATGTAAATGTATTCTTACATGAATTGCTAATCGCATTAATATCTACAGAGACATTACGTTTCTTATACACCTAAATACCAGTAATAAGAAGCATAATATCTAAAAAATTTGGGAGATTTCACAGACATGCTTCATCTACTACATGCTGTGAAAGGCTCCAGTCCTTAGAAATACAGGCCCTCATTTATAAAAACTGTTGCATTGCTGCGTGAAAACAGCGATGCAACAGTTTTCACTACATCCTCCTTGTGACAGGATAGATGTGTCGTATTTAATGTATGGCGCCCCATGTCACAAGGAGTTACAGATACGTCAGTATTTCTGTAGTATCTGTAGGCACAAAAGTGGCGCATTGCTGGGGTGTGTCTGAAAACAGACGCAACTCCAGCAATGTGTCCTTTCACATGGAGCAAGCCTCGTGTGAAAGGGCCTGCGTCAGTCTTACGCCTGCTATGAGGCAGGCGTAAGATATTGACGCCATAAAGTCCTAGAAGTGTCGCAGTGAAATCTCATAGATTTCACTGCGCCACTTCAATGACCCTTTATTGCTGGGGAGCGCCCACCCTGTATACATTACACCTGACGCAGGTATAATGTAGGGCAGGCCTTTACAAAGCGATGCATCTGCTTAGATGCGTCACTTTGTAAATATGGCGCAACGTAGTGCATTATTTACGCCGCTGCAGCATCACAAAAAGTGATGCAACGGCAGCGTAAAAGTGTTGTAGGCCTTCATAAATAAGGCCAACATAGGTAATATAAAATTGGGTCTAGATGTACCTAGCTGCATACCTTTCGGTATGAAAAGCATTAGCAAACTGTCACATTAATTGAATGATATTATCAGTGATGTCATCAGCAATATCATCAATGATATCATGGAGATGTCATCTGAGATGTCATCAATGAAATTGATGGAGCGAAGTACAGAAGATTTTGTGTGTACCCCGTTCAGACCAATCACCCCCTTAACAAAGTAATATATTAATTTTGATTGCTGTGTATTAACCAAACACACACATTACATGTGGGAAATGCTCTGCATTAACAGGCTTAATTAACATATTAATTAATGGTGTAAAACGCATGTTTTTATCTATTTTGCGCATTTAAGTAGTGTAATAGTGCATGTCTATGTTGTAGTGTACACTGTGCATTTCATGCTGTTTTTGCTTTATTTTAATGGCTTGCAGTGTGATGCTTTTCCGCTAGGTAACAGTTTTAGGGGATAACATATTAGTACTGGTGGGTGGGGGGACAGAAAACACTTATTTTCTGTGTATTCACATTTTCTTTGTGTTTATCGTAGTTTTGGCTGGTGGCCAGTTTCAAGATGGCTTCGTTTTTCCCGGTTCTGCGCAGTAGAGAATGCTTGCATCATCTGGCTGGAGGAACCTTGCGCATACCTTGTGCTCCACTGAACTTTGCAACTCCAGCTGACTATGTTCGAGCCCATTTGTGTGAATGCCGGCGAGTGGCTGAGAGCCAGAATGATAGCACGAGGACAGCTGAATGCCTGCCAAAGAGAAAAGTCGAATGCCTGCTAAAGAATGACCACGTGGAAACAGCTGAATCCCTGACAATGAACAGTTGAATCCCTGACAATGAACATTTTAATGCCTGCTAATGAACTGTGGGACAGATGAATTTGTATCTCTCAGTTTGTCAAAGATAAAGTTATTCACGGACATCCTGGGTGCGGAGAAATACATTGTCATGAACAAACATCCTGGGAGCTGAGAAATGCATTTTCATGACCAATCAGAGCAAGGGAAATGGCAAGAGTTGAAACATTTGAGGGTAGAGAGCCAGCAAACACAGTATAAATATCAGACCAAAATTGGGGGTTTTCAGAGAAGCTGGTTGGAGAAAGGCTGTTTGCAGAGATGCTGTTTGCAGAGATGCTGGGAGTTTGAAACCATGCCAGAATGCCACTGATGACCCCTGTAGGTTCGAGATCGTTGCGGGACACTAGCCTGGGTGAGAGATGCGTCTAGGAGGCCAGGGTTATTAAGAAAGTTGGGGGCATATTATCAACGGCCAGCGATAATTATCGCTGGCCGTGCTTAGCGATAGATTTCTTATCGCTGGCTATCTCCGGAAATTATCGCCCTGGTAGCGCGTTATTAACAACACGCTTCTCCAGGGCGATAAAAATTCCAGAGATATCGAGGTTATCGCCGTTTTGCAGGGAACATCGCTGGTTTTCCAGCGATGTTCCCTGCAAACGGCGATAACCTTGCTGATACGACCCTGTGGTCGTATCAGCACAATCCACCCCTATGTTAGGGATGGCTAAGTCGGGATAATAGCAGACGTTAGATTTTGGCGAAAACGGCCGTTTTCGCCAAAATCTAACGTCTGCTATCATCCTGTGGGCTGCCTTGTAAATATCGCGATGTGCACATCGGCGATATTTACAACGTAGCCCATCTGGGGTACGCCTAGTAACGCCCACCTTGCATCTCATTAGAGATGCAGGATGGGCGTTGGGGGAAAGGGCGATAGTGCAGGGATTCACGCGATAGCGTGACCTTGCTGATTAGGCGATAGAATTATCGCCGCTTTCCGTCCGAAAACGGACGCTAAAGCGGCGATAATTGACTATCGCCTGGTTGTTAATATGCCCCTTGGGGTTTAGTGTTGGTTAGGAAGGTTTTAGTGTAGGAAATCTTTTAGAATTAAATGAATGTTTTTAACTATGGTTCACTGATCTTTCATTTTTGGAACCCTCTGTCAGTCACATGACCAAGGATTGATTTTTAACCATTTTGAGAATAATGAAATGAATGCAAACCTACATTTTCTCTTCATGACTTTTATTAAACAGTTTCTTGATTTATTTCCTGAATAAATGGCAATGCTCAGTGAGAATTAATAGTGAGAGAATAAATGATAATTTTCTTTATGCAAATTAATTACATAAAATCTTTTAAATGATTTCAGATGTTCGTGATTCTTTTAGAGTCAATTAATTATGCAAATCAATGTATTGTTGTAGTGAGGTTAAGCTGGTCTTGACAATCACCATCAACTTGCTCAACTAATTGGTCCATCGACCTAATTGGCGGGGTACATTGATGCATAGATTAGTTAGTAAAATTATGTGATAAAAACAAATGTTGGTGTAAAAATCTGTGCTTAAAGGTATCCTGTGATAGGAAATAATTCATGCAACCCATTGTAGGATTATTAGCAAGGGTCTGGGGGTGTGTGTGACAGGGTGTGTGTACTTCGGTGTTATGGGCCCCACCGGAGTGACCCGGACCCTGGGTTGGTGATAGTTTTCTGGGTAAACGCTGCATCAATATCATTTAACATGTCATGAGTGATATATTATGTTAGGTCACAAGCATTGCGCTAAACTATAACTGATACATTTCACTTTTTTTGGTTCATAAATGTTAGTTTTTACCCCTTTTTAACACTCAACTATACTATCACTTTAACCTGTGTTTTCAGTGAATTTTCAGGGCTTTTTAGTGAAAGGAAAGATTACATTCTCATGCCCAACAATGTCTTTTTGACATTTTTTCAGTGAATTTCAGATTATAAAAAAAATCCTATTCAGCCAACAGCCCAACTGCACACGTCCTTCGACCATATGCAGTGTGGGGTTGACCCAGGTTACCCCATTAGGTCAACCCACTGTAGCCTGCCCTCCATGGTCGCCTTGCTGCCCCTGCCCCCTCCTGTCTGCTCTCTGTTCTCTGTCTGCATAACCTTACCACCATTCCTCCTGTCCTCTGTGATCAGTTTGCTCTCCCTGCTGATTCTGGCCTGCCATGAATAGCCAGCATTATACCCCTTCCTTGGCACTCCTCCCATCTACTCTCTGTTCTCTGTTTGCATGCTCCTGATCCCTCCTGCCTGCCCTTCGTTGACAGCATGCTGCCCTTACCGATGCTGGCGTTTCCTTTGCAGTCAGCTTGCCACCCCTGCCACCCTCCCATCTAGATTCCCTTCCCCCTCACTCCTGACCTCCGTGGTCCACTATGCTGCCCTTTCTCATGCTGGCCTACCCTCCATGGTTAGCTTGCTGCCCCTGCCCTCTGTGTGTGTGTGATTCGGCCACCTCCCTCCTGCCCCAGTATTATGGTGTGCTTCCCCTGGCTATGCCAGCTTGCCATCCATATTTAGAATGCTGCTCCTGTCCCTCCGTTATCCATCTGCATGGCATTGCCCACTCCTGTCTGCTCGCCGTTGTTAGCTTGCTGCCTCTGCCCCTATACTGGCCTCCCTTTGTGTTAAGCTTGCTGCCTCTGTCCCTGCCCCCCTGCCCTCTGTTCCCAATGTGATTACCCCTGCCCCCCCTCCCATCCTCCGTCTGTGGTCATTGTGGTGCCCCTGCAATATTTTGGCAGGATAGTATTTAAAACTTGTTATTGTGTGAGAACACTAAAAAGAGCTCTTAATAGCCTCTAGAAAAGCCCTTGGTCTCTCTATCTCAGACATGTGTTTCCTGAAGAGGAAGCAGGGAGATTCAATGTAATTTACATTTATTTCAGTTACTCTCAGTACACCACACCAAAAGCAATGACGGCAAGATGCTCAAGGGTAATGTTACTGTTGTAAAGGAAGGAAGTCCAATAGAGGTAGTGTAGAAGAAGAAGATGGTTTATAAAGATTATAGGTAAAAGTTGAAGTATAGAAGATAGTATTAGGTAAGCCCCACCGGGAGCAGCATCCTTGCTGCTCAGCCCACACACTCCAACTGACACTCTCTCTACCACACCAGGCACTCCAGCATTCCAATACATCACTAAGCACTCAAGCATTCCACTACATCACACCCATACTGGCTGAGCAGCAGGTAACAGGTAACTAAGGGATGCATAGTAACAATTCATGTCACAACACATCTCCTTCCCTTAGGGTAAACAATGAACAATATAAAACAATGTACGATGGAAATACACATCATCCAATAGCATAAGCACAAGAGATGGACATACAGGTTGAAACTAACTAATTGAAAATTGAAAGGATCAAAGATGGAAAGAAAAACAAAACAGTCCTACGACATAAAATACATTAAAATTACACCAATGTAGTACTATGCATGACTTGGAGAGTTAAGGACACCTCAGTGTTGTAACACCCTCAGGACACCTCAGTGGTGTAACACCCTCACTCATCCCCTTCTGCACATAACAGGAAATTAAAGTACCACATTCGTACTAACTAGGGCACGCAACACTACACTCAACGCTAGGGTACATGACCCCACAATGCACACACCTACTATACGTCTGATGGGACAAGAATCTCAGGCAACGCACACTAGGGTACACGACCCTGGAACGCACACACAAACTGTACGCCTGACGGTACAAAAAGACTCAGGCAACGCACACACATACTGTACGTTTGACGGGACAAGAGTCTCCAACAACGCACACTTATGTACATGACCCTGCAACACACACACAAACTATACGCCTGACGGGACATAAAGTCTCAGGCAATGCACACAAGCATACACAACCCTGCAATGCTCACACATACCGTACCCCAAATGGGACAAAAAGTCTCAGTCAACACACATTAGGGTACACGACCCTGCAACACACACACAAACTGCACGCCTGAAGGGACATCCTCGTCACCATTGTTGTAAAGGAAGGAAGTCCAGTAGACGTAGTGTCGAAGAAGATGGTTTAATAAGATTGCAGGTAAAAGTCCAAGTATAGTATTAAGTAAGCCCCACCAGGAGCCGCATCCTTGGTGCCCAGCCCACACACTCCAACTGACACGTTCTCAACCATACCAGGCACTCCAGCATTCCATTACATCACCAAGCACTCCAGCATTCCACTACATCACATCCATACTGGCTGAGCAGCAGGTAACAGGTAGCTAAGGGAAAGGATGCATAGTAGCAATTCAAATCAAAACAGTTACAAATGCTCTTTAGGAATAATACCACATAAATCTCTCAAGACAACAAACATAGAACCTTCACTACATCATAAAAATTAAATCAACAAAGACCTAAACATGAAAAAGAATAGGTCCCAAACACTGGCCCAATACATATGTCCAACATGAGAAACAAACCTCCTAAGACATCTGAAATCATGCAATGAAGATTTTTACATTCTTTCCCCTTTACAAGCAGATACAATGTACCATGCTTGGGCTCAAATAAGACATGGAAGCACCACTCCAAGGAGATCTTACTGACAGGTACTTGTCACCAATAAGTTTGAATGAGGATCCCCATTCCCAGCAAAAAAGGAAGAAGGATGTTTGATCACAGTTTCTCATTGGAAGAAGTTGAGGATCCAGTATTATGATGAGGAAAATGTATCAGCTGAAACATTGTTGAATCATTCTCCTATCAGCAAACTTGAATCTGGACTGATAGGTAGAGAGCTTCTGCTTGAGGGGGGTGGGGGGGGATTCAAGTGCAGTAGCAGTGAGGAGACTCAGCTCCTTGTAAATCCATCAGAGAGGGCAGCCGCTCGACTAGATGTCTGCGGTTGATGCTTTAATCTTTTAGGCGCTGTTTTACACTTTAATGTTTAAAGGTTCATAACTCTGGATCTACTGATTGGAGTTCTGTCTTTTTTGCTGTCAAATCATTTATTAAAAATTACTTTATTTTTCTAAAATAGTGTGGGATTTTTCTTGCGGTTGTGTTTTACTGTTTAAGTGTTGCACAAATACTTTACATGTTGGCTCTACGTTAAGCCTGACTGCTTTTGTCCCAAGCTACCAGACAGTTAAGCACAGGTTAATTTAGTAACTTTACATGGTTCACCCTGACAAGGATTGTGGCTGGTACTTAGGCAGGGTTTCACCTCCCCCTCCCCCCCATCAACAACCCAATTTCTCACAAGCCCTAAAAGCTCATAGGCAGGGTGCATTCTAATTAAAAGGTAGGGCATGTGGTTTTAGGTATGCATGTCCTGGTAATGAAAAACTCCTGAATCAATTTTTCACTTCTGTAAGGCCTATCTCTCCCTCACACTGGGTTACCACTAGTACATTTAATAAGTGCTCACTTTGTATTGAGAGCAGGTAGCGATATGCTGTTTGGACTTTAAAAATGAATATTTCCGGTTCTACCAATTGGATCTAATTTGTTTTGGTGTTCTTTTATTTATAAGAATTTACACAATTTTCCTACATCTGTTTGGGATTTTTCTTGTGTTGTTCTTTCAGGTTATAACTGTTGGTGTGCTGTATAAGTACTTTACAAATAGTCTTTAAGTTAAGCCTGACTTTAAGTTAAGCATGACTTTAAGTTAAGCCTGACTGTTTCTATGCCAAGCTACCAAAGAGTTAAGCACAGGTTAACTTATTGACTTTTGAAGATGACCCTTACAAGCATTGTGGTATTTGACTGATTGGGGCTTCCACCCCCTCAACTAATATCCCAGCCTCTTACGCACCCTGACAGATTCCATGCTTTATCTGGAGAACTGTAATAAGCTACATTAAAATACACATATAAGGGAAGGATCCAAAGACTAGGCAAATTGGATCTCTGATATAAAAAAAATAACTAACTAGCCATCACAGCCTTTGTTTTCGTAAATAGTGAAACTTTCAAAGCCTCTCCCAACATGGCTGCCAAGGACAGTCTATTGATGTTGGTGTCACATGCATGGTCTAGAATCTCTGCAATACAGTTCTGCAAAAAGGATGTCCTCCTTTCTGAGAAGACTCACCACTTCCTTCATGTCATGTTTGGAAACAAATCCTTTTCTGTTTCTTCTGTTTTATGTCACTGCCTCTTCATTCTGATGCTACATATTGGGGTGGCAAGGACAGAGCAGGCCAGTCCCTACACAACATGCTTGGAGCAGGAGGGGTAGACATTGAAGCAATGCCACAACCTTTCCCTCTGCAATTCCATGACCCTGCTCCAGCCCAGCCTTGCCAATGGGACATGACATTAAATAAGGTGAGCAGACACTATTGATCATCAGATTTGAGCACATAAACCTGCGGTAGAGCTGGGTAAATCCAAGGTACATTGGGCCCGACCAGGGAGCCTGGGACCAAGTCAACGATGCAAATGGCCCAGAGCAACAGGGAACACTACAGGAGAAAGCAACACTCCTCCACCTCCCTGCTTCCCAAGAATCAGAGCTCCACATGCCAATAGATAGCCAGAGTTTGCACATAAAAAGTGGGTGAGGAGTGCATTACATGACACCTGATCAAATGTGGAGGGACTCCATTGTGAATGTTGTATTCAGGAGCTCCATAAGGTAGATCATGCTCCTCAGTCATTTTACCCATAACATCTCATGAAAGGAAGATTTCTGACAGTGGAAGCTGAGAATGAACAAAAACAATTGAGCTGTAATACTCCGAGATGCAACTAAGATGCACCTAGATGCTGTGTTAGAAGGTCAACCTTCAGGGAAATGCTCTGACTTGTTGAACTGCTAGTGCTCCATCCTGCACTGTCGGAAAGGACATTAAGAACATTCAACATACTACCCTTGTATACTTAAAGTGAGGGTACCTGCTGTCTCAACTATGTTGAGCCAGTAGGATGAGGTATACAAAAAGCGACAGTAATCATGAAACTTTGCACAATGGAGATAATTTTTTTAAAGACACACCTAAGAGCATTCAAGAAATTGCTACAGAAATCTATTCACAGAGAAAAATATATTCCAGACCTTATACACACCCACTCTAACCTAAATGTCAAGGGAGATGTCTCACTAAACAAATTACTCCTCAAGATTGCTGGACTGCACTTCCACATCTGGCACCCGCTCAAGCACAACTGCCAAAACCAAATAGTAAAAAGAGTACCCTTCCTCATAGATTGCCTTATATTCCTGGGTATACCAATCCCACAGCCACAAGCTGTCACATCACTGCACCATCTCCATTTCCCTCACCAGCTTGTCTAGCAGAAGTGCAGCAGAGCAGTTTAGTCAAACTCCTACAAAAAAGATTCCTGATACCTATCTTGCAGATTAGGAGTTGCTAAGTCTAAAATTTTTTTTTTTTTTTAATCAAAAGAAGCTTTAGCAAAGCCATTACTCCTAGTTCTTTTTGATTGGGTATTGAATGTTGTGGGAGTCAGTTGTTTATCAAGCTGAGATGCGGTCTTTGGTAGATATGGCTGTAGTTTGTGATGTATAGAGATCCAAGACTGCACATTCCAGAATGCATTAGGCTGTCCAGTGGAAGGCCAGGACTGAAATCAAAACAGTCTCAATGTGGTACCAATTCCTGTGGCACTAAAAATATACCCTTGTTGCACGAAAAGGGAATTTACAGGGTATTTAAAGACCATAGATATGAGCCAAAAACCAGAACTAGGAGCATACCCCCACTCCCTGAACATGTCGCTGCAAGTGGGTATAAATGCACAGGAAATATGTGCAGTTGTACACACATACATGACACACTCAGAGACCTGCCTTGTGAACCATTCACCCCATTGCTGGAGTGTGGCGATATGTGCACAGTCCAGTCAATGGGGATACATGCCACATGAGAACTTTCCTGGATTCCGCCACCCACAGGACTGTCCACTTCAGGGTGCAGCTGCTGAGGTGTAGGGGGGATCTAAAGGAAGGAATCCACACCGGAGTCCACCGAGGAGAAGGGGTATTGGCTGAGTATTCAACCCTTTTGATTTGTTTCTAATGACTCAAGACAGGCGGTCAGACCGCTGCAGCCGGGGCGTCGAGATCACAGATCGTAATCTGCATGGTGGTCGGAGCTCCCTGTACCGCCCTATGGCTGCTGTACCTCTCCGACGGCCAACTCGGCAGTTGGAGGAAGGCTGTTGGAATCGGCGGTCCGTCAGCAATCGGTTGAAGTACAGGCTGAATGTATCGTAATCCGACCGCTTCCGATGAGACCTTCGGCGGTGGGACCGCATCCGACAATGCCACGGAATGCAGTTCGACCGGCATAATCAGGCCCAAAGTGTGGCTTTTCTTCTCTTTCCTCTTCAAAGCTCAGCAGCCCCTCAGACATTCCACCTCAGCCAGGGAATAATCTGAAATCAATATTTCGGCTACTTAGAAATATTCCATGTGAAATTCAGGAGATCAAGACCAGTCAAGAAATCATAGATTTTTCTCAGACAGAAAATTGAATATATTTTTGTAAAACCAGTTAAAGTCAATAGCCATGTTGTGGGATTTGAATCACAGAGATTCTGACATTGAAGATTCTCAAGCTAAAACACACTTACTAGTTGCCTTACAGATAAAAGATACTGCAGTAACCAAACCTGAAAAAGAAGACTTAAATAATAGGGCTTTTTGCTGTAATCTCCATTCGGTAGGTAATCAGGTAATGATGGAAAAGTTAGTCGAAGAACATGTGCCAGAATTCCAGGAGGATTTATCAGTTAGCAATGTCCACAATTTTCCATCCCTTCCTCCCAAGTTTAACTGGCATCTGTTGTACAGTTCCAGTGAATTTCTCCAACTTTAGTGTTAAGGAAAGTATTCTCCCTAAATAAGTGGGCTTTGAATTTTAATTGAGGATCATTTTTCATATAGTTTTTGACACTTTTAAGGACTTTTGGGAGGTAAAGCAAGTCATACTTAATTTTTGCCACACTGACATCAAAGCAGCAATTGTATAACCAGATGAAGTTGAACATTCTGATAGCTGGACAATGTTAATTTATTGCTGACATTTTCACTACTAATACCTTCTTAATAGAGTGACAAACTACTAAAAGATTCAGAAATCACGAAGATTATCTGATGAGTTCACATCACCTGGAACATCATATTCCAGACTAAAGCTAGTCTACTGTAATCAGGAACCTTAGTTTAATTAGTTCAATTGAGGTATTCCAGGACTACAAATTCAGATAAAAATCATACACCAAGTTTTGGACTCTGTTAGTTGGTTATTGTGCTGCAGACTTTTCGGAGAGTTGTTAAGTAATAATGCTTTAGTAGCAGAAAATAGCATCCTCATAGCCCAGGTGGGGGACAGCATACAGGGGTTGACAAGGAAAATGATTTTAATTGGCATACAATATCTCTAGTTTGTCAGATACAGCAGGACAGTACCCGATGCATCTTGCTCACGTAGCCTAGCCTGCCCTTTCAGCAGTCTGACAGTGAATTGCCTCATGACATACAGTATTACATAGACACAGGACCAGCTGCAAGGAAGGAGCCCATCCAGGCAGAGTCTGCCCCCCATGGTGGGGAAGTGCACAGCTGCTGAGGAAGAGTAACACAATAGCTGCAGACAGTTCTGAGAAGCACTGTGTGGTGTTCTTGTCCTTCCCCATCTTGTATAGGCTATGCTGTGTACTCCTTTCTTATTCTGTGTCCCTGTTCCATGTTGTTGCCATGGAGTTACATTCCAAGTTAGAACTTAAGAATGTTAGTACTTGAACAGATTGTCAGTTTCTTGTGTCGGTTGTAGGATGAGGTCTTATGATAAGGAGCTGCAATAAAGACCTTACCACAGAACCTACGCCTACCTATCTTTCTTCGGTGTGGGTCATCACCTCATTTTGGCGACGAGCGGAAATCAACCCACCGGCTCTACAGACCTCAACTCAACCCAAGAATTCAAAAGCTCACCTTCACTGCTTTCACGCTGTGTCCTTCCTTTCTTCACCCGGTGTCTCCTGTGGATCATCGCTGCCTCCTGACTCCAATCCTGGAAGTGCTTCATTCTCCTCTCTGAAGTCCTGTGAGTACTTCGTTCGCCCTGCCGGGCCTGCTTTGTGCCATTGCGGGCCTCGTACTTAGCGCTTCGACGCTGCCTGGCAACCAACTTGCCTGACCATGCCTGACCCCAGCGTTCAGCACCTGTGAACTCAGAGAGCGTGAGCCTTCCTGCAACCTCCATTCGCTGCACAAGCCTGCCTGCCTGCCACACGTTTTAGAGCACGGCGACGCCGAGAGCCACCCGGGAAGCGTCAGAAAACGTGCCGCCATTTTCAGGTTGTACCTAAGTTCGCAGCCATGTTGCAGTCAAGCGCGGCCTTTGCCAAAAACGTTTGATTCTGCCAACCACATTTGTTTTCCTTTTGGGTGCAATAAAGTTATTTCAACCGTCGTCTCCAATCAGCACTAAGACATCGTATCCTGCCGATTCTTCAACTGTCTGCTTGCTTATGTACCCCTGGTTAGTTTTTCACACTTCTCCTATGACTTCCTTAAACATGAGAGGGTAATACTGCTCTTCTCCTACATTTACTTTGATAAGCCCGACCTTGTGCGACTCTTACTGTTGCCTTCCATACATTTCTTTATCATATACCGAGGCGCTGCTCAACTGCTTCTCAGTCATCGCTGACCTACCTGCACAGCTGCAGGTCTTCCACGCTCATCACGCTGATCAACACAGCTTGGGTATCTACAAACTGTTTTCGTCCTGCTGCAGGCCTTCCACGCTGATCACGCTGATCAGCACAGCTTGTGTATTTACGCCGATTGATCCACCTGTCCTGTTTTCATTGTAGTGTACTGCAGATTTGCCTGGTTTCTATGTGACACGCTGATCTGCACAGCATCTGTTTACAATTGGGGTCACTGATCCACACAGCTTCTGTTCATATTCTAATAGGCACAACTAGTGTTTTTTGCAATTTTAATTTTACTGCTTTGCAAACGTCTGTTGTACATCTTTGCGTCTCTTCTCATAAGTAATCCTCTCCAAGGACCATGCAAAATGTCACTCCTCCTCCGTTTTTTCTCTCCGCTCCTGGTGATCCTCCCATACCCTGGTTAAAGTGGAAAAAGGTATTCTCCAACTACGCAAGGGTTTGCGGTACATCGCTAAGTGCAGAGAGGAAATATTCCCTTTTTCTACATTGCCTGGGTTCGGAGGGACAGGAAGTGTTTGAGCATCTTCCAGACCTTCCTCACAGTGAAGCTGACTCTCTCAATGAATATGAAATCTGCATTAAAAAAATGGACTTGCATTATCTTCCTAAAGTGAGCATGATTTTAGAACGCTATCACTTTGGGAAGAGGATCCAAAGGCACGAGGAGTCTGATGAGCAATACGTCACGGCTTTACGCAAGCTCGCTTCAACATGCTCCTTCGCTGGCAGTATGGATGAAAGACTAAGGGATCAGCTTATGCTAGGCTGTTCTATAGATAAGGCAAAAGACAGTCTTTGGCAAAAAGACAATCCCCCTCTTCAAGAGGTGGTTACTACAATGAAAATGCATGAGCACTCCAAAGCCTGCGTTGAAGCTATTCGCAAAGATACAGAATCTCATAAAGGTACCACCGCTGATGTAAAAGAAGTTAAAACCCCATCAGCAGACAAATCACACAAACCCACTCCACAAAGCACTTCCATTGCTTCTAAGTCTACACGTTCCTTTACAAACACCACATCTTTTTCTGCAAAGTGCTTCCGTTGTGGGAACTCAGGGCATGTAGCTAATTTTAAAGACTGTCCTGGGTGGAAGACTGTTTGTTCTATCTGTAAGAGGAAGGGTCATTTTTCGAAATGCTGCATATCTAACAGAAATCAAAAGAAAGTAAGGGAGGTAGATATTTACGACCAAGATGATGATGGTTTGTTTATTTGTCAAGTCAACGATCAAGAGGTTGAGGGTCCCATGGAACATGTTCTAATTAATGATAAGTCTGTTAAGATGTTATTCGACTCAGGAGCTAAAATTACCCTTGTCCCTAAAATGTTTTATGAGAAACATTTGTCTGGAAAGGTAAAGCTGTCCAAACCGGACATTGTCCAAGAAAGGCTATGGAGGAGAAATAATTAATTTGTTGGGCTATTTTATGGGTACCATAGACTTTAAAGGTAGAATAACTGCAGGGAAAATATATGTATACATGAAAGGAGATTCCCTTATTAGTTGGTCTCATCAACGTGACCTTGGTGTATATCTTGATCCAAATGAGTCTCCTTCTGTTTGTTTAAGAGAACCTCCTTCAGTTGCTGCTGTCACTGATCGCAGCACGTGGATTACTAAGGGGCCGATTACGATGGCGGTCGGTGTCAGTACCGCGGTGCCGGCGGTGCGTAAAAATGCCTTTTACCGCCCGCCAGCAGCGGTCCTCACGGCCGCCATATTATGAAGGGCAAATATGCCCCATTTCCCGACCTCCGCGGTGCAACGCCGACCGCCATGAAATTGCGCCCGCCACCGTGCCGGTGGGAGCCAATGGAGACTCACCGCCGTGCGGAATGACGTCCCGTCCACTCAACAAATTAGGATGCGCCAAACAACCCGTCGAACCGCAGGGGAGAAACCGCCCTTCCAGACAGGGCGGAATCTCGACAGCGGAGCGTGAAACGAGACTTCCGGAGCCCTCCACCCGGAGCTCAACGCCATGGATCCAGCACTACACGTCCTCCCGGTGCTGTACGTGATACATCACCAGGTCAACATCGCCCGCCGCGGACGCCGCCACAGGTACGTAAAAAAAACACAATACAACACAAAACAGAACACAAATTCCACGGGCTGAAACAGGGCACCTGGCCACACCAGACACACTGGTGTGGACAGGAACACATCCATCAGTGTACCCACACATGTCTCATCTGGCACCAATTCACACCCTGCATCAAGCCCACCAAATTACCGCGAACATAATGTAATGTGTTGCTGACGACACCGCAGCGGTGAGTATGCGGGAAATCCATCGCACAAAGCAGAATGCATGTACAGCAACGGACAGGCCAGAAAGACCACAGGCCACCACCACCACCCACCACCCACAGCTCCGCCGCATACAGCAAGAAACATGCCAATCCCCCCCCCTGTGCACCCCTGTGAGAAGTTGGCCTGGTATATGCTGTTCACTAATTAAAGTGGACACCTTGCACCAGGGCAAATCGACTCTTATGGTAGATAGGTTTAAGACAACCTTTTAAAGAAAGCTATCCTAGTGGTAGCTGTGGAGAGCAGCCTTCAGGCTAAGTCTCGGAGGAATGTAAAGCAGCTTGTTTTACCATATAATCTCTTGAATCACCAAATGAAAAGACACCACACAGGTATATATATCAAATATATATGTATTTATTTCTAAATAACTCTCTACTAATCTCTTTATGAGATTAGAAGACAAACATATGCACAAATCAACGTTTCACAATAAGTTAAGCACAAAATATGGCTGGGGCCCTAGGGGCGTACTCAGACCATATATTAAGTAAGAGACTTAGAAACAACGACTTGCAAGGAGACAAGGCCTAGGGCCTTCAGAAGTGCTGGGGCCTCACGAAACCACCCAAGGCAGGTAAGTAAAGGACCCACGGGGACGCGTGCAGTGTGGATACACAGGCGCGAATCGCCGTTAACTTCAATGGGGCAAGTCGCGGTTGGAAATAAAGAGTTTTAGGATACTTCGGGAGAACCTACAAGCAAGTCACTTACAGGGTAAGTAGTTCTAGGGCCCACACCCACAGGAGCACCGTAGTGCTGGAGTTACCTCACCCAGGGAAGCCGGGTGCATAGGTGTCCTTTGGTGTCGGGTCGCGGCGTCGTTTTCAATGGCGAACAAAGAAGACTTGCTGCTTGCGGGAGCTGAAGAAGTGTCCGGGGGAATCCAAGCCTGGATTCTGAAGAAGGATGACCTGAAAGCAGAGGGGACAGTGTTCAAAGTCACTTGGCAGTGACCCAGGGCAAGGAAGATGGATGCCCACCGTCGTCGGTTGATTCAGGTCGGTTGCAGGTGCCTTGACTCTTCAGCCACGTGGTCCAGGAGGCGTCGACGATGACCAGGAGCTGGATTCGGTGTGTCCCTCGACGTCTGCAGCTGACTGCGGTGTCGGCAACTCGATTGGAGCCAACAAGCCTTGGCAGCCGCAAGTCTCGGGGAGATGAAGAAAAGTCGATGGCGCAGACCAGCAAGGTCTGTGGAACTCACCCAGCGAGGGTAAGTCAGGGCAGGCTTGGAGCAACCAGGGGAGCCCTTTGGTTTCTTTAAGAAGTCTTCTGGGGACCCACAAGCCAACGGGCAAGGGATCGCGAAGACACCTCGGGCGGAATCACTCAACAGGGGCCCACGGTCACTCGGGACGGTGTAGGCCTCTGATCTTTGGAGGGATTCCTGTTGGAGGTCGGGACCACACGTGGTCCAAAGCACAGATTCGTAGAACGTTGTGAAGGGGTTGCACTCGACAATAGTGCACGGTACCCAGGGGTCGCGGTTCCTCGTTACTCGTGGGGTCCACTTGCCTCAGCTTCGCTGGAGACTCACGATGGCCTGGGAGAGGTCAGGAAATCCACTTTCTGGGCTGCAGGGACTTCGGACTCCGGCGGGAGCGGCGTAGTTTGCGACCGTCGTTGTCGTTTTTGGTGCCTGCCAAGCAGGGGAGTCACTCCTTGACTCCAAGGGAGATTCTTCTGTCTTCCAAAGGTAGTGGAACGTCGAAGGGCCAGGATTCTTCTGTAGAGCGTCGTCCAGGGGTTATCTGCTTTGCAATGGTAAGGTTCCCCCTCTTATACTAAAAAGAGGGGATGGACTAGCTCTATGACCCCACCTATGGGAGGGTCAAGGGAGGGGGTGGCTACACCCACTTCCCTTTGTCCAGTTTCGCGCCAGAGCAGGGGCAGGTAGCCCCTGAGCTGGTTTGAACTGGCATATGCACAGAGGAGCCTTCTGCTCCCCCAGTGCAGGACTTCAAAGCACTCTAAGAGTGCACCCACCCAGCCCCAATACACTAAACCCTGTCTGGAAGGTGGTTACACCTCCCTGTGACAGGATGCCTATTGTTGGGCTTCCTCCACTGCGAGTTTCGGTCATCAGCAGGAGGGCAGCCCAGTGTCTGTGACTGGTGGCATCCATTTTGTGATGCCAGGGCTCTTTAGGATTCTACCGCGTTTCCACAGCAGGTACATGTCTTATCCTCTAGAAGGGTGGAATGCTACTCCCGCCGCCAAGATTGGCGGGGGGGTAGTATTCCAAGATGTTTGACACCAAACACGACATGTTTTGATGCAGCCATTCCAAAGTTAGCATTTACCGCGAGGATATAATGCACTTAAGAGTATATGGTTTAACCGCATCCACAAACAGCACCAGAGAATAGACTCTGAGAGCTGCAGAGGGGCCCTGCTCAGGCAGAGGCACCCCCTCACATAGAAGCCAAGCACCCTGCCCTCAGGATTGATAGGGCCTGCCTTAGGGGTGACTGATAGGTTTATATGTGTGTGCAGGAGAGATATAGGTAACCTATATCTCAGTGAGGGGTGCTAGCACCACCTCACCCAGGCTGCAGTAGCAGGCCTGTGGTGTCAGATTTAGACTGCTTCCCAGGGGTGGCATAACACATGCTGCAGCCCCTGGTAGGCCTGTGAAGTACCTATGCCCTTGGCACCTAAGGTACCATATACTAGGGACTCATAAGGCACCACAGTATCCAATCACTAGTGCACCTAGAGTGCACTCCATGTCGTTTAGAGAGAACAGAGAGGCTGGGGCCCTGATTGGCAGGGACCCAGCCAGACTATAGCCAGAAACCAGTGCTAACATCAGAAAAAAGTGGGGGCAACATAAGAGGCAGATCCTACTCTCCTACAACCCCCATGTCCAACACCAAGCGAGCTAAATCCACACCCAGCAGCACACAACTAACACCTAGGGAGACAGACACAGCAGCATTGGGTGTAGATTAACACACAGCACAGAGGCACAGGCCCAGGGCAACACACACACACACACCACAACACCACATACATGGCAAGAAAGCAGAATACAAGCACAAAATTAACATCCACACACACAAGGAACATACAGACTACTGGACCCACACCCTGCCAACTCACACAGACATACCCCACACCGACACACAGCCACATACACAGACTACATGCCACCAGCAATGGAGCACAACATAGAGGAAAGCAAAAATGATGTGCACACAAATGGGAGGGCAAGGAGACAACCAACAACCAGGTGAACAGACACATGCAGGACAAGGAACCTAGAACAACATCCACACCCCATCCAAGCACATGACTGGCACAGTCAGTGAAGTCAAACAACAGTCACCTCAGTGCAACAACTCAGGGAGACAGCAAGGTAACTCATGTATAGGGACAGGGATGAAAGGAAGGACCTCAAGTCAAACAGTGAACAGCAAGTACACATGAGTATCACACAGGGCACATTGGCACACTCAATGACTGTCAAACACAAGTAGGAGTCCCCAAACATACCCCCCTCATATCTGCAGCACACAACCCCAATGCCAGACACACAGAAGGGCCTAAATAATGTCCAGACAAGATACAGACAAACAATCAAACCCCCTGGGGGCATCCACAAACATCACACACACACAGGGATTTCAGTACCAACGTCTGCACCAAAACAAAAATGGCAAACACAATTCAAAACAGAAACACATACAGAACCACAAAAATAACACACATCACCTGTGCAGCCAAACTAGGGGAAGGCAATGGGAGCACACACACAACAGGAGTGCACCACCTCATCAGTCAGGAAAAATGCATAGGCTACATACCACAACACAGACAAGAAGTGCACCATCACAGAACAACACAGACACATCAAACACACAACAGATGCACAACACCACAAAGCACATAGCAAACACAGCAGTACATCAGGGGATGTACACTAGGACAGCACAAGGCAACATACACCCACTGCACTGAATGCACAACAAGCAGTGTGTGCACACAAACACACAACAGTCCCACACAGCCATGAGTCACACGCCATTAACACACACATCAACACACACGACAAAGCCACAACCAACACACCGTACAACCCTTGACCACCCAAATGCACACCATGTAAGTAACCGTTGTGACTAGGATGACTGCCCATCACAACATGACTACACATCTACACTGCTAGGCATACATGAAAGCAAGAACGCACATACATGTTGAGCCTGGTCAGCCTGCCTGCAATCCCGTGTATATGACCCCTCTATGTGTTTGCAGTGCCCACATACCAGGATGCAGTAAAACATAGCCAACAGCAACAAGGAAGGAACATGAGTCTGGTATGTCACCGAAAACAACATCACTGACCCCACAAGTATCCGAGTCATGAAGAACTGAAGTCCCCGTCACCCCTGTAAAATAAATGATAAGTCAAACAAGCCAGTGGCACAGTTGAAGTGGCACACAGAGCATGTGGCCCAGTAAATGTGAGACATACAGGAAAAGCCTTATTCAGTAAGGACAATGACACAACTGACAACATGAGCAACTGTTTTTATTCACAAATAGCACTGATAGGCAACAATATCAGACAGGACCAAGGCACAAGATGCAGAGCCTGAACATGAGAAGCTGCACAGGCAGGGGGCAAACTGCAAGGCCAGTGGCCAGTCCAAGGTGCTGACAGAGTCAATGAGAAGCTGCACAGGCAGGGGGCAAACTGCAAGGCCAGTGGCCAGTCCAAGGTGCTGACAGAGACAATGAGAAGCTGCACAGGCAGGGGGCAAACTGCAAGGCCAGTGGCCAGTCCAAGGTGCTGACAGAGACAATGAGAAGCTGCACAGGCAGGGGGCAAACTGCAAGGCCAGTGGCCAGTCCAAGGTGCTGACAGAGACAATGAGAAGCTGCACAGGCAGGGGGCAAACTGCAAGGCCAGTGGCCAGTCCAAGGTGCTGACAGAGACAATGAGAAGCTGCACAGGCAGGGGGCAAACTGCAAGGCCAGTGGCCAGTCCAAGGTGCTGACAGAGTCAATGAGAAGCTGCACAGGCAGGGGGCAAACTGCAAGGCCAGTGGCCAGTCCAAGGTGCTGACAGAGACAATGAGAAGCTGCACAGGCAGGGGGCAAACTGCAAGGCCAGTGGCCAGTCCAAGGTGCTGACAGAGACAATGAGAAGCTGCACAGGCAGGGGGCAAACTGCAAGGCCAGTGGCCAGTCCAAGGTGCTGACAGAGACAATGAGAAGCTGCACAGGCAGGGGGCAAACTGCAAGGCCAGTGGCCAGTCCAAGGTGCTGACAGAGACAATGAGAAGCTGCACAGGCAGGGGGCAAACTGCAAGGCCAGTGGCCAGTCCAAGGTGCTGACAGAGTCAATGAGAAGCTGCACAGGCAGGGGGCAAACTGCAAGGCCAGTGGCCAGTCCAAGGTGCTGACAGAGACAATGAGAAGCTGCACAGGCAGGGGGCAAACTGCAAGGCCAGTGGCCAGTCCAAGGTGCTGACAGAGTCAATGAGAAGCTGCACAGGGAATGTGTGTCACCAAACTCCGCCATGGATAGCAACACAGTCTGGTGTGTCACGATGGGCAGCACAGGTACCGGTGTGGGAGAGACAGGTCTGTGACATTGATCAACATTCATACTTGGCTGTCAGTCTGACTGGGAGCTGACTGTGTGTCGGGCACAGTTGGACCACTTGACTGGGGAGTGAGACGCCCAGCTGAGGAAGAGCTATCAGTGGCCTTGGACGCTGGAGGGCTGCTTGGACCAGGTGGTGTAGTGGCACGTGGAGGTGGACTCAGGCCGACGTGGGACACAGTGTGGGAGGGAGACAGTGGAGGGGTGCCTTTCCACTTCTTGGGGATTCTAAATGGCTTGCCTGTCTTGGTATCAATGGGAAGTGGTGTGGACACAAACGGCACACTCATCACCAAGGCTGCCGCAGGTGCACACGCTGGACCTCCCTTTGGGGATGTGCTGGATCCAGAAGGACGCTTAGCCTGGCATTGCCTCTGCCCCTCCATCCCCTCTTTACCCTGTGTGCCCCCTACAGTGCCCTCCTGTCCCTGCTTCACTGGACTTGGAATGGGAGTAGAGGTAGTTGGTGAAACAGCCTTGGATACCTTACTATGTGTAGCCTTGCCAGGCCCCACCTTCACAGTGGGCATGGAGTGTGTCTGCATGCCTTTGCGAGACGTTTTTGGGACCACAGAGTCTGTGGCCGGGGATTGCTCTGAGGCTTGTGACCCTGAGTACTTCCTCCTTGAATCATGTGCCTTTGCAACGCCTGATGGGCTCTTCCCTTTGCGCTCTGGGGTTGTTTTTTTCTTCGTAGGGGAAGGTGTCTGTGACCTTGACCGCTTGGGCTGCTGCTGCTGTGTGCTACGTGTGCAGTATCGTGACGTTGAGGTGTGTGAAGCGTGGTCACCGTCGTCAGATGTCGCCACTGGCATGGGGGTGGACAAAGGGACTGGAATTGGACTACGAGATTGAGCCAGTTGAAGTGCAGCCGCCATTGTGGAGGACATTGTCTGGACAGTGCGGTGCAGCCCACCCACGTCTGAATGTATGCCCTCCATGAAAGCTAACACCTGTGCCAATTTGCGGTCGTGGTCTGACAATGCATTGAGGAGCCCTGTCTGCCCCACACACAGCTGGCGCATAAGGTCCACACACTCTGCACTGATGGCAGCAGGGGGCACAGGGGCAGGGGCAGCGGTGCCTGGAATGAAGGACACTCTTCCCCTCTTTGTGGTGCGAACACGGGCAGCAACAGAGGAAGTGGCTGGGAGGGTGGGCACTGCACGCTGTGTGCTGGAAGATGTAGCAGACTCTCCGTTCCCTGTGTCCTCCAAGATGTCTGCACCACCGCCGTCATCAGATGATGTTGAACTTTGCGTCTCGGGCTGTGATTCCTCCAGCATACTCCTATCCCCTCCGAGGCGCTGGTCACATCTGTGTCACTGGGATCCTGTGCAGCTGTTGTGCTTGTTTCACCACCACTGGTGTCCGTCCCCTGTCCCTCCGTGCCCACGGGAGATGCTGCATAACAGAGAGACATGTAGGGTCAGCAAAGTGACAGCAACAGGACAAACATATTCAAGCAAAGCAACACTGAGGATGACAAAGTCTACATGTTGCAGGCCACCCCGTGCATTCTCACCATGCAGACACACTTCACTACCTCAAACAGTGCGTACAAACATCTAAACACGGCATAGCTGAGCCATGTGATGGGCAGACAGCACAACATCATGCATGTTGGGGCGTACAAACACTAACACCAATGGACCAGGCCTGCAGCACACCACCCACAATGCCATTGAAATTCCCAGGATTGGAAAAACATCAGTAAGTGCATGTATGTAAAATCCGTGACTGCCACACCCAGCACAGGGGCCACTTACAACCCACTGCATCACAGTAACCATATCACGTACACCAGCGCAGGTACAGGCTTGGTACACATGCAGCCACTCACAGACAAAATCAACCTTCACAGAATACTCACCCCTAGCTTGCTGTTGATGCTCCTTCAAACGTGCGTCCAGCTCAGGCTGTGTCACAGCCAAGATGCGGCACATCAGTGGTGTCAAGCTGCGTCTTGACAACCTGCCACTGCGAGGGAGTATCCCCAGTGTCATCTCGGCAACGTTCTTTGCCAGTCGTGATATGTCGTCCCACCTCTTGTGGCAGTGGGTGCGCCGGCGGTTTGACACTCCCAGAGCCCGCACCTTGGTTGCAATGGACCTCCACACGGCCTTACGCTGGTGTACCTTGAGCTGCAGGTGTGGGAGACAAGAGGGGGAAAACATCAGTGACACACTCTCATGGTAAAACCTCTCTCTCTGAACAGTGGCATGACACAGACTCATCTCCACACGGCAGATATGGGTCATTGATGTACACTCATGCCAACCACACACGTATCACACTCTGTACAGTCAGTGATGTGTCCTTGTCACATTGGGCGTGGACAGTCCATGCCAGGTAGAATCACACAGAGATGGACAACGAGGACCCACACAAACAGTCACATGAACAATAACTGTCCCGAAACATGCATCACCAGATAGCTGTCACACCATATGGATGTGTACACAACACATGTCCATCCACCCTTCATGTCCATGCATTTAATGTGTGGGTTGCATACACCCCCTTAACAACTAGGAAACAGCATGTCAGCCAGTGCATTACACAACCCCACACTCTCAGGCACATACACCATCTGATCAACTACATGTGTGCCCCCTTGCACTCACACCCCCACTGTTGGAGACTTACCACCACATTTGGGCCACCATATAGCCGTGGGTACTGTGTCAGCACCTCGTCCACCAGGACATCCAGCTCCTCGCTTGTAAATGGACTGGCACGGATCTTCTCCGTCCTAGCCATCACTGTGGACATGAGACGTCAGCGGCGGCAGTGGGCGGTGAGGGGTCCCAGGCAGCAGTCCCTGGATGCAGCAGCAGGTGAGGGGTCTCAGGCAGCAGTCCCTGGAGGCAGCAGCCGGTGAGGGGTCCCAGGCAGCAGTCCCTGGAGGCAGCAGCAGGTGAGAGGTCTCAGGCAGCAGTCCCTGGAGGCAGCAGCAGGTGAGGGGTCCCAGGCAGCAGTCCCTGGAGGCAGCAGCAGGTGAGGGGTCTCAGGCAGCAGTCCCTGGAGGCAGCAGCAGGTGAGGGGTCCCAGGCAGCAGGCTCTGTGAGCAGTGGAAATGTGGTGCTCCCTTCCACACATATATAGGGCCCTGGACTCGTTTCAGTGGTCATAGTCCTCTGCCATTGGTGTTCCAGGTCAGCCTTCTTCAAAAGCATCCAATGACCGCCTCCGCGGGGGCGGAGCACACCTACCGCGATTTTTGAATCTGCATCATGCCACCGCGATAGCGGTCCCCATTGGCTGCAAGGGCATGGTTCATGGCGGTGACACACCGCGGGGTCCTGGCCGGCGCTACCGCGGTGGTGCATCTTACAAATGCATCCTATCTCAGCATCCGCTGGGGGCGGAGCACATCCAACCGCGATTTTTGAATCTGCATCATGCCACCGCGATAGCGGTCCCCATTGGCTGCAAGGGCATGGTTCATGGCGGTGACACACCGCGGGGTCCTGGCCGGCGGTACCGCAGGGGTGCATCTTACAAATGCATCCTATCTCCGCATCCGCTGGGGGCGGAGCACGCCTACCGCGATTTTTGAATCTGCATCATGCCACCGCGATAGCGGTCCCCATTGGCTGCAAGGGCATGGTTCATGGCAGTGACACACCGCGGGGTCCTGGCCGGCGCTACCGCGGTGGTGCATCTTACAAATGCATCCTATCTCCGCATCCGCTGGGGGCGGAGCACGCCTACCGCGATTTTTGAATCTGCATCATGCCACCGCGATAGCGGTCCCCATTGGCTGCAAGGGCATGGTTCATGGCGGTGACACACCGCGGGGTCCTGGCCGGCGCTACCGCGGTGGTGCATCTTACAAATGCATCCTATCTCCGCATCCGCTGGGGGCGGAGCACGCCTACCGCGATTTTTGAATCTGCATCATGCCACCGCGATAGCGGTCCCCATTGGCTGCAAGGGCATGGTTCATGGCAGTGACACACCGCGGGGTCCTGGCCGGCGCTACCGCGGTGGTGCATCTTACAAATGCATCCTATCTCCGCATCCGCTGGGGGCGGAGCACGCCTACCGCGATTTTTGAATCTGCATCATGCCACCGCGATAGCGGTCCCCATTGGCTGCAAGGGCATGGTTCATGGCGGTGACACACCGCGGGGTCCTGGCCGGTGCTACTGCGGTGGTGCATCTTACAAATGCATCCTATCTCCGCATCCGCTGGGGGCGGAGCACGCCTACCGCGATTTTTGAATCTGCATCATGCCACCGCGATAGCGGTCCCCATTGGCTGCAAGGGCATGGTTCATGGCGGTGACACACCGCGGGGTCCTGGCCGGCGCTACCGCGGTGGTGCATCTTACAAATGCATCCTATCTCCGCATCCGCTGGGGGCGGAGCACGCCTACCGCGATTTTTGAATCTGCATCATGCCACCGCGATAGCGGTCCCCATTGGCTGCAAGGGCATGGTTCATGGCGGTGACACACCGTGGGGTCCTGGCCGGCGCTACCGCTGTTTGATTGCCATAGAGTGACATGGGTGACCGGGATGTGGCTGGTGGAGCATGACAAACGCCATCTGCAGCTATGTAGAGGGCCATCACTAACACCAATGTGTCATGTGCAGCACATGACACACTTGCGTCAGTGGTGGGCATCGACACAGGTACAAATGGTGGTTGGCATGCTCCGCCACCCAATTCACGGACAGTATGTGCGTCCAGCTATGGGGAATATGCAGCATCACATCGTACACTCTGTGCGTCATTGTGTTTATGGGGCACGTTTAAGGCACCTACGGACAGTTCTTGTTGTGTGTGGATCAATGGTCATTACTGTACTACGCACAGTGGATACGTACAGTGGCACATGGCACTGGATAACATTGATATGGTCTCCTGTCACAAATGTCAGCCACTGTGTAACGTCTCACACCAAATGGAACACTGTACTCCATTATGTTGAGCAATATTTACACACAATGTCGTATCTGCCACCCATGCTGACCACTATCTCACACCTGAGCCCATGTGTTACACTGAAAACCCAGATGAACTCATTTATTCAGCATGACTGTCATCATTGGAAACAGATGTCACCCTGTTGTGTTATTGCTAAGACCAATTACATGCCGCATGTTATGTCTTTGTACACACTGGCAACTCCTGCAGTGTATGTCCACATGTACAGGGGGGCTCGACCTGCTAAAGGATGACGAGTACTTCAGCACCACACCTGGCATCCGTTGCATTATTATTGTTTGTCACTTGGGTAGACGGCCAGAGCAGATGTCTTTGCTACATGTCTGCCACCTGTAACCACAGGGACCTATGTGGTAGTGTCAGGTCTGTGCTCATGTTGTTTGGACTGTTGTATGTGAATCAGTGACATGTACATTTCAACAATGGTGCTTAGCTACACTATGTTTTTGAGTGTTGTGCTGTGTTCCGGTGCTACTCACCTGCCACCAGTGCATGTCCATTGTTCACATCAGGAATGTTGCGTTGGCAGATGGACTGCATGCACGGTTGTGGATTGTGCTAACTGTATGGAATATAGTATGCGACATTTGTCCACAGGCTATGGGTGTCCAGTTTTGCCTGTGCAATGTGTGTGCACTGATTAGCGGGAATTGTCTGCAATGTTGGATGGTCAGCACAAGTGGCACACGTGTGCAGTGTGTTGCCACCAACACTAGTGTATGTGCATGCTATGGGGTGCTAGCCATCCTTGCTCACCATCTATTCCAGCACTGTGTGGGTGGATCACATCTGCTGGTGTATCAGGATGGAGTGGGCACCCAAGACAGGTGAGATGTACCTTGACTGTTGTGCCTGTGACACTCATCCAACTCCGACATTTGGTCAATGTGAGGTACCAGTGTCCCACTACTCATGCACAGCCAGCATGTTTGTTAGATGTGGGATATTGATTGTATGCTGTGTTGGGCCTGACAGCCTGTGTGGAATGAGGGTCAGGATGCATGTCCTTTGGGACATGTGGTGTAAAATTACATCCACTGGTGTCAGGTGTCTGAGCCAGTAGTCCATATGTCATGCATACAGTATGTTCATGCGTGGACTTGTTGGCATACTGGCTTGGAATTGTCCATGTAGTGTTGTATGTATGTGTTGTGGCACTGTTGTGTCTTGAAACAGCTGGATGTGTATCACCATGGTATGTGTTGTGGTGCACATGTGTCCTTGGGCAGTCCCTCCTTGATGCTGCATGTAAATGTCCAAAATGGGGGAAGATTAAGGGTGCATACAGGCCCTGCTGATCACGTCCCTCATCTATTGTTAATGTGTGCCACATTGGCTATCTGTGTGCTTGTAGAGAGTATTGGGCAGTGGGGTAATGGTGGCCTGTTACAGTGGTACACATACTCTGCACAGGCGTGACATCATCTGTCACTGTCCGACTTTGTATTCAAGTCAGCAGCAGATATGGCCTGTGTACCGATGATATTGGCACATGTATGGGTTTGGGATGTGAATGTCATTGAATTTGAGTGTGTTCGAAGTGGCACTGAGTACAAAGACAATCCCAATGATCTATCCACATTGTGTTGTTGATGTGTCCCCGGCAATTATTGGCCCAGGAGGTGTGGCAGGTACAGCAGCAACGTGGATGCCAGCAGTGTCTCCGCTTCACATATGTCCTGTGTCATGTACACCCAAGGCTGAGTCCACCTCAGCTCGATATGTGACTCTTGGCATTCACATAGACAGTGTTCGTATTGTGTCTACTGACTGTGCACATCCATGACAGTTGTACAATTAATCTGTCTCATGTTGGGACAACACTGAATTGCACTGTGTGCTTTCAGGGATGACAGTCAATGTTAGCGCCGTGACAGGACAGGCTTTATGAATTTGTGCACATCCTAATTTATGTTGCTATGACGTGTCCCCTTTCATCTCACCTAGGAGGCGACCTAATGTGTTTCGTACCTTCACCCTGCTGGCTAACATGGAGGATACCGACATCATAAGGCGATTCCGTCTGGATCGGACAAACCTCCTGGAACTTTGTGCAATATTGGAGCCACACCTGCTTCCACGCAGGACATACCCAACAGCACTCACGGCAACGGCAAAGGTGATGGCATTCCTACATTTCGTGGCTACGGGATCCTTCCAGCAAACTGTGGGCATTGCAGGGGGATGTCCCAACCAACATTCAGCATGGTGCTACGTGATGTCCTGTTGGCTATGATACAACACAGGGACCAATTCATACATTTCCCCAGGCGGCATGAGTTGGCAGATGTGAAGGGCGAATTTTATGCACTTGGACACGTTCCTAATGTAGTTGGTGCAATAGATGGCACACATGTTTCCCTGATTCCACCCCAAGCACAGGAGCATATTTACCGAAATAGGAAACATTATCATTCCATCAATGTGCAGGTGGTGTGCCAGGCAGATATGGTCATCTCACACGTCTGTGCAAAGTTTCCAGGATCAGCCCACGATTCACACATAATGCGCAACAGCATTTTACCACAGCTGATGGCCAATCTGGCGCCGGAGCGGGCATGGATTGTGGGTGAGTACAAAGGGTCGAGTCGTGTGCTGTTTGTGTGCCATGCTGTCCTCGGACACATGTCAGACACTCAATCTGTATGTGTCTTTCACACTTAGGTGACTCTGCATATCCCAACGGACCTTGGTTGCTGAGTCCACTTCGCAATCCCAGGACACCAGCTGAAGTGCGCTACAACAATGCCCATGGGAGGACACGTCGGGTCATTGAGCGAACATTTGGACTCCTGAAATCGCGTTTTCGATGCCTCGACAAGACCGGAGGGGCTCTGCAGTACTCACCCATCAAGGTGTGTCAGATAGTGGTAGCATGCTGCATGCTACACAACCTGGCCGTGCGGAAGGGGATCCCCTTAATCCAGGATGATGATGACCAGCCACAGCCCCCACCTGCAAACACCCAAACGTCAAGTGACGAGGATAGTGGAGAGGAGGAAGGTGTTGGACAGCGTCAGCAGCTCATCAACAACTACTTCACTTGATGGTCAGTGGCAATGTCAATACTGGCTGTTGTCTGATGATGTTGTGCTTGGTGAATATGTGTATGTGAGTTTTGTGACTACAGCATGTTGCAGAGTCAGTGCTGGCTGCAGATGTGTATGGCAAGGGATCTTTTGACACAGCTACTTGATGTCTATGTTGGCACAGTTGCTCCTTGTGACATGTGCAGATTGTCGTACCTTGATGTGCTGTGTTGTGTGATGGTTGTTAGTCCACCACCTGAGTAGCAACTGATGTTCTGTTGTGTTTTCCTAGGTCCCTTCAGCCTCTACTTGCCTGCGGAGTATCCCTGCTCCTGTGACATTGTAATCATGGGTGTGAGTTAACATACTGTGATGAACATGGAACAGTGACAACTACATTGGTGCGTTATTAGTGTTTATTTACAGTGGATACATGTGATGTAGATGTGGATATTTACAGATTTGTGAATGGTGAATAACAGATTTGTCAGTGATGGTAGATGAGACAATAGAGTATACACTAGATCAGTATGGTAACACAGTCCAACAGTCATTTGCCATTCCCACGGAATTGTGCGTGGGGACAGTCTGCAGGGTACACAGCAGGGTGAAGAGGGGTGCCATCATGGCTGGCTACTTGACTGGCTTTTGCCAGGTGCTTTGCCACGGGATGCTCCCAATGATTTTTTCGGGCGGCCCCTTGTTCTTTTGGCAGGGGGGGACACAGGTGCATGGCCAGTGGTGTCTGATGAGTCCCCATGCTCGCTGGACGCAGGGGAGGGTGGGGGTCTGTCATCCTGCATCACAACGGAGGGAGCTGTAGGTGTTGGCGGTGCCGCATGCCTGTCCCTGAGGACCCCCACTAGCTGGCCCAGGAGGTCCCTGATTTGGCCCATGCAGGCCACGAGTTGGCCCATGCGGTTGTCAATTGAGCGCAGCATCTGTTGTTGCTCACGGGCATCCTGCTGAGCCTGCCTCAACTGTCCCTGGGCGTGTTCATAGGCCCCCCCAACTCTGTGAATGTGTGCCAGTGATTCAGTGGCAGGATCTTCTTCCCTTTGGGTCAGCCTTGTCCTCACACCTGGCCTGCTGTCACGGCCCTGTTGCCTCCCTCCTGTGGGCACCGGCCTACTCTCCCGTACCTCTGCAGTTGTTGTGGTCTGGTTGGCCTGTGGAGCAGGGCGAGTGTTGCAGGCAGCAGTGGTAGTGGTAGTGGTGGTGGAGGTGGTGGTGGCACAGGTCGTTGCAGCAGGGCTCTGCGTTGATGTTGTTGCTGAGGGTGGTGGGGCTGTGGGGTCCTGGGACACATTACGCCCTGCCACACCAGATGGTCCGGGTTGGTCCTCCTCCTCATCATTATCCAGGGAGTCTGCATCCGATGGGAGATGTTCGGAAGCTGGTGACTGGCTGTGCAGGTTGAGGTTGTCGTTCTCTGCAGTCAGTTGTTGGTCACCTGTGGGACAGGAAGTAGATGGTAATTGCCTTACACACCTCAGGGTTGCTGTGTTTGATGTCTCTTATTTACATGTTATGCTACACACAGTTGCCTTTTTCACACATTGTATGTCTGCACAGTGATGTGCCTCATGCCATGAAGTGGAGTTACATTCATCATTTCACAATGGTGTGACCTGTGATTGGTTAGCATGCCACACGTCTAGTATTGGTGATTTCAATGTGAGGTTGTCATCTGACAACTGGCATGACTACAAGTTGATGTTCAGCATCTTTGCTGATCACTCTGCCTGGCAGACATTACCTGTGTGCATGGACTAGCCATTGTCATCACATGCATACCGTTGACATGTCCTGTGCTTGTATTTCTTTATACAGCAGACCATGCTAGTTTGTTTTTCCCATGGTCCTTCATGATCAGCACCCATGTACGCTACAGAGGGAAGTCTGGGTGATGCATGTCAGAGGCCCGTTTGCTTGGACATATTTGTTGAGAGTCACAGTTCTGTTTCTGTCACAGTTACGTACGCTGAGCTGTCTGCATCCTGTCAATGACTGTGCTTTTCTTTTCTATTTTTGGGTGAAGTAGAGCCTCATGTTGTCATGTCTCTCAATGCTTTTGTTGAGTGATGGTGGTGTGCATGCACTGTCTGATTACCTGTGCAGTGTCACTTTGGTTTTTACTTACAGACACATGCTTCTGGGTGGGGTGCCCCAACCTGCTGAGGGGTGTGAGAGGGGGCCTGTTGGGAGTTGTAGTGCTGCCTCCAGATACACATTCCCCAACCCTGTGAAGATGGCTACCTACCTGTTAGGTGGTGGGGGAGCGTTCAATGGCTGACACATGCTTCTGGGTGGGGTGCTCCATCCTTCTGAGGGGTGGGAGAGGGGGGCCTGTTGGGAGTTGTAGTGCTGCCTCCAGATACACATTCCCCAACCCTGTGAATATGGCTACCTACCTGTTAGGTGGTGGGGGAGCGTTCAATGGCTGACACATGCTTCTGGGTGGGGTGCTCCATCCTGCTGAGGGGTGTGAGAGGGGGCCTGTTGGGAGTTGTAGTGCTGCCTCCAGATACACATTCCCCAACCCTGTGAAGATGGCTACCTACCTGTTAGGTGGTGGGGGAGCGTTCAATGGCTGACACATGCTTCTGGGTGGGGTGCTCCATCCTGCTGAGGGGTGGGAGAGGGGGCCTGTTGGGAGTTGTAGTGCTGCCTCCAGATACACATTCCCCATCCCTGTGAAGATGGCTACCTACCTGTTTGGTGGTGGGGGAGCGTTCAATGGCTGACACATGCTTCTGGGTGGGGTGCTCCATCCTGCTGAGGGGTGGGAGAGGGGGCCTGTTGGGAGTTGTAGTGCTGCCTCCAGATACACATTCCCCAACCCTGTGAAGATGGCTACCTACCTGTTAGGTGGTGGGGGAGCGTTCAATGGCTGACACATGCTTCTGGGTGGGGTGCTCCATCCTGCTGAGGGATGGGAGAGGGGGCCTGTTGGGAGTTGTAGTGCTGCCTCCAGATACACATTCCCCATCCCTGTGAAGATGGCTACCTACCTGTTTGGTGGTGGGGAGCGTTCAATGGCTGACACATGCTTCTGGGTGGGGTGCTCCATCCTGCTGAGGGGTGGGAGAGGGGGCCTGTTAGGAGTTGTAGTGCTGCCTCCAGATACACATTCCCCATCCCTGTGAAGATGGCTACCTACCTGTTAGGTGGTGGGGGAGCGTTCAATGGCTGACACATGCTTCTGGGTGGGGTGCTCCATCCTGCTGAGGGGTGTGAGAGGGGGCCTGTTGGGAGTTGTGGTGCTGCCTCCAGATACACATTCCCCAACCCTGTGAAGATGGCTACCTACCTGTTAGGTGGTGGAGGAGCGTTCAATGGCTGACACATGCTTCTGGGTGGGGTGCTCCATCCTGCTGAGGGGTGGGAGAGGGGGGCCTGTTGGGAGTTGTAGTGCTGCCTCCAGATACACATTCCCCATCCCTGTGAAGATGGCTACCTACCTGTTTGGTGGTGGGGGAGCGTTCAATGGCTGACACATGCTTCTGGGTGGGGTGTTCCATCCTGCTGAGGGGTGTGAGAGGGGGGCCTGTTGGGAGTTGTAGTGCTGCCTCCAGATACACATTCCCCAACCCTGTGAAGATGGCTACCTACCTGTTAGGTGGTGGGGGAGCGTTCAGTGGCTGACACATGCTTCTGGGTGTGGTGCTCCATCCTGCTGAGGGGTGGGAGATGGGGGCCTGGTGTGTGTTGTAGTGCTTTTTGTCTGTACACATGCATCCCAGTTGGTTTTGTTTAGCTTTGTGCTTTTTCAGGTTGAGTGGTGGTTACAGCTGTGTGACCTGTTTTGGGTATTGTGGGTCAGACGAATGTCCTTTGGCCTAGGGGTTGTAGGTTTGAATTTGTGCAAGACGGTACATGGCAATGTGATGATATACATTGGTTTGTACTTACCAGCTTCCAGTCCCCCGCGGATTCCTTCAAGACTCTCTGGATGTAGGATTCCAAGGACCTTCTCCTCCCACGGACTGTATGGTTTGGGTGGGATGGGAGTGCCTCCACCAGTCCCGTCAGCCAGCTGACGGTTCTTGGCCCTCTTCCTCTTCACCACGGTCTTCAGGTCATGCCACCGCTTCTGTATTTCCTGCTTGTTGCGGGGGGTGGTCCCTACTGCATTGACCTTATTGACTATCCTCACCCACATTTGGGTTCTTGTGGCTAATGGGGTGTGTTGGACCATGTTGCCATAGAGTTGTGGTTCAACTCTTATTATCTCATCTACCATGACTGCAAGCTCTGCATCAGTGAATTTTGGCATTTTGTGTGGTGCCATGGTGTGTGCCTTCATGGACTGAGACGTTTCCTTTACCTACATATTATATGAATACGGAGCCTTTTTGCCCGATGCTGTGAATACTTTAATTCACTTCCCAGGCCCAGCAGACTAATCCTGACTAGACCTTTCCTTCCTTAAACAGCAACAATAGAGTGTTTTGCTCGCTCACACCGATTTGGAGCCTACGCGCCCTGTTTTCTCCTTGGGCCCATCGTTTGGGCTACTTATGGTAACTCGCCCTCAGTTTCCTCTCCCACACTCCTGTCCTGAGGAAAACCCCATCGTAAGGGACATACTTACCTACCACTTTCCAGGGGTCGAAACGTCGACATCTACCACACTAGCCAGTCTGACCAACAGCGATTGATCACTGTGGCTTTATCTATAACTATGGCTATTTAAATATCTGGATGTAATGTGATGTATTTGGCTCTTGTATGAGCCCTTTCCTGAGAAATAACTAAGTTTGTGAATTGTACACTGTTCCATTCACTACCTTATCCTCACTTCATCCACTACACCCTCACCATTCCCTCCTGGGGCACTGCTTTGAATAATGTGTTAACATATGTTATAAAATACAGGTTGTTCAGTGTGATTAAATAACACTGTTCATTAAGAATACTACGATTCTGTGTATAACTGTGTATGATTTTCTTGGTTCATTTAAACACAGTAATTCGTACACTGGGACCATTCTCCGTATGTAATGGTGTGTGCTGTGCAGATGTTCTGTGGTGCAGTTGTGTGGGTGTTGTGGGTGTTGTGGGTGGTGTAGGTGGTGTGTGTGTTGTGGTGGTGCTGTGTGCAGGTTTGCCTCTCCTTTGTTCTATGGGGTTGGGACCTTCAGTTGTGGTGTGTAGCAAAGGATTGTGGTCAGGGAGGGGCTGGTTTTATGCTCGGCTATGGGGGTGTGGCAAGCTGGTATGTTGCTGTCAGGTGTGTTGTGTGTGTTGTCCTGTGATTGGTTATTTTGACATTTCTGGGGCTGTTGTCATTGGGCACTTTTGGTTTGTATTGGGACAGGTCTACTTCAGTGTGTGCATTGTTTGTTTGTTTTTTCGTATTTTTTCTACGTCCGCCATTTGTTTTGCGGTTCCTCCGCAGCGGTTCCTCGGCAGCGGTGGCTATGCTGCAGCCCTTCCGCCGCCTATCGGATTCATCACTGTTCGCGCACGATGCGGTCGGATTCATAGGTAGGTACCATGGTGGTAGCGGGGATGTCATAATGTCACGGGCGGTTACTCCGTGTGCATGGCGGCGGTTCTTGGCTTTTCCGCTGAGTATCCGGCCGTTGCGGTCGGATTTTCAGCTGGTCCGGCGAGTGCGGGCGGTTTTTCGTTGTCTCCCGCCACCGCGGACGGATTATTGTGCCGGTTCATCGTAATGTATCCAGCGTTTTTCCCGGTGGCCATGCGGGCGGTTTTTTGCCGCTACCATGGCGGTCGGTATGTTTTTCCGACCGCCATCGTAATCGACCCCTAAGTTTCCAAGGGTATTTGATAATACTCTGGGTTGTCTTAAAAATTATGCACACATGATCAAGTTGAGACGTGATGCCATACCTAAGGTGGTGAAAGTTAGAAATGTACCTTTGTTAGTTAAAGACAGAATGAGGTCTGAATTAGACAAATTGTTAGAGAATGGTGTCATACAAGAGGTTGAGGCCACTGAATGGGTCTCTCCGGTGGTGATGGCCCGCAAGGCCAACGGAGAGGCAAGATTATGTATTGACCTCAGAGAACTCAACAAAGCCGTGGTTGTCGATCGCTATCCGCTACCAAACATTGCTGAAATGTTGTCCTCTTTGGGTGGTGCCTCCCACTTCTCAACATTGGACCTCTCCTCGGCCTACCACCAGGTCAAACTCCACCCCTCGTGCCAAGATCTGACAACTCTTATCACCACGTTCGGGACCTTTAAATTCCTCAGGATGCCATTTTGCCTAATATCGGCTGCATCAGTGTTCCAAAGGGTGATGGAGAACATTGTGGGTGGCATTGAGGGCGTCAAAGTCTACCAAGACGATGTTCTTGTTCATGGGGTGAATTTGCAAGACCATGATTCTAGGCTGAAAGAGGTTTTGTCCAAATTGCAAGACTCAGGTCTCACCCTTAGGTTAGACAAATGTAAATTCGATGTTAGGGAGATTGAATATCTGGGTCACCTGGTGTCTGACTCAGGTATCAAACCTAAGCCGTCCTTAGTTGAAGCCATCTCCAATCTCAACTATCCTGTGAACAAGGAAGAGCTAGTCAAATTTTTAGAGATGGCTGAATTCTACAATAAATTTGTTCCCAGCTTTGCACAAAAAACAGAAAATGTGAGGGCTCTGCTCAAAAAGGGGCGTGAATTCATTTGGGACAAATCTTGTGACGAGTTTGACCTCATCAAGAGTTGCTTGAACAAGGCTCCTAATTTATCTAGCTTTGATCCTGCAAAAGAGTCATTCATTATGACGGACGCTAGTTCTAAGGGGCTGGGTGCTGTTCACCTCCAACCTGGTGAACATACTGACAATACCATTCTATTTATTTCCAGGGCGCTTAGAGGTGCAGAGTGTAACTACTCTGTGATAGAGAAAGAAGCTTTGGCTGTCTACTGGGCTGTTCGGAAGCTCAAAAAGTTTCTTTGGGGCAAGCATTTCTCAGTGGTCTCAGATCACAAACCTCTAAAAGAGGTATTTGAAAAAAAAGTATTGATTGTGTTTCCCATAGAATTAGGAAATGGGTAGTTGCTCTACAAGATTTCGAATTTCATGTCTCCAACTTACCTGGGGCAAGCAATATCCTTGCGGATTGTTTATCTAGGCTCAGTGGCTCAGAGATTCCTGATGGTGGTGATGATGACTGTTTTGTTGGTGAAGACTCTGGGGAAGACTTGAGAGTGTGTGTTGTGACTGAAGGTGTAGTGACAGAGGGTGAATGGAAGGCAAGTCTAGGGAATGATCCCATCTTGCAACGGGTCATCACCTATGTATGTGATGGTTGGTGTGAGAAGCGCGATTGTGATGACCAAGTCAAAGGGGTTTGGTGTGTGAAGGAGGAGTTGTCATGTTCGAATGAGTTGCTCTTCAGAGGCAGTAGGCTTGTTGTTCCCTCAGACTTGCGTGACAAACTGGTGGAGTGTGCCCATGCTAGTCATATGGGCATAGCAAAGACTAAAGAAAGACTTAGGGAAGCCTATTGGTGGCCTGCGATGGATGTCCAGATTGAAAGATTGGTGCGCTCTTGTTCACAATGTGCCAATAGTGATAAGATTCTTAAGTGTAGGACTCAACCCATGGTCATCAGACAGCAAGCTAGTGGTCCCTGGGTTGATGTCGCTGTAGATATCCTGGGTCCTGTAAAGGTCAGAACTCAGGATCGTTATGTATTGGTGTGCGTGGACATGTTTTCCAGGTGGCCCGTGATTAAACTGGTCAATTCGGTGGACTCGTCTTCTGTGATCTGTTTTTTAGATGATCTCTTTGCTAGTGAGGGGTTGCCAGCTTCTGTGTTGACGGACAATGGGGTACAATTTACCTCAGGTGCGGTGGAAGAATTTTTGAGTGAAAGGGGCATTACCCATAAGCGTGCTGCCCTGTACCACCCTGAATGCAATGGTGCGGTCGAAAGATTTGTAAGAGTGCTTAAGGAGACTATGCAATTGGCTCTTGTCTCTAGTTGTAACTGGGAGGAAGCCATTAAAAAAAAAGTATGTGAATACAGGTTCACCCCACATTCATCTACCGGGGTTTCTCCTTTCACGCTGTTTAAAGGAAGGGTGGCTAGCACTCAGGTCAATCCTCTCTGGGTTACCTTTAGAAGGACGGAAGTTGGGGGCGTGATTGACTGCACTGTGGGATGGAAGGATCGCGAGCTACAGAAGATGGAGAAAAGGAAGCTCAAGTTTGATGTGAGAAAAGCTGTGAAGAAGACTGTTGTTCAAGTTGGGGATTGGGTTAGAGTGAGACTCCCTGAAAGAAGGGCTGGTAGGTCGAAGTTTGGACAACCAATAAGGGTTACCAAACTCCTGGGCAACGCAGTAAGAACCCAAGATCAGAGTATGGAATCTCCACAGGATAGTCAAGTGTCCTCCCAAATGTGTTGAGGAGAACTCCTCCAGTGGGCCGTCTGGTCCGCCTTCTGCTCCTCCATGTCCTGTGGAAAGGAGACCTAGTAGGATGAAGAAAATTCCTCTTCGTTTAAGAGATTGCATTTAATGTTTTTATGCATTTATTGACTGCATTTTGTGTATTTCATTTATTCATAAGCTATGCATCTTTTTCTTTTGTTGGTGAAAAAGGGGAGGTGATGTGGTGTTCTTGTCCTTCCCCATCTTGTATAGGCTATGCTGTGTACTCCTTTCCTATTCTGTGTCCCTGTTCCATGTTGTTGCCATGGAGTTACATTCCTAGTTAGAACTTAAGAATGTTAGTACTTGAACAGATTGTCAGTTTCTTGTGTCGGTTGTAGGATGAGGTCTTATGATAAGGAGCTGCAATAAAGACCTTACCACAGAACCTACGCCTACCTATCTTTCTTCGGTGTGGGTCTTCACCTCACACTGGCACATTAAGGGTCTCTGACAAGCACTGAAGGTACAGAAGCATCAGAGGAGCACTGAGGATGCAGGGTGAAAAGAGGGGTACTGCAGCTGTAGGTTGATGAGAAAAGCTCTGAAACTGCTGGCGACATAGGAGGACCTTGGCTACAGGAGCAATAGGAGCACCTTAGCTGCTGAGGGGCTCAGATGAAAACTGACGCTGCAAGAAGATCATGAAGGCACTAACGCAGCAGAAAGCTCAGAGCATCATTAAGGTCATTGGAGGCTTAGAAGAGCATTGAGGCTGTAGGAAGTCAACATGGGTAGTAGAGGCATCTAACGGCCAGAGAAGGGTAACAGTGACAGCCCAAAGCTATAGATAGGCAAAACAGACAGTCAGAGGCAAGAGACAGTGCACAACTACATATGGAGAGCAGGAAAATACAGGGTCAATCAACATGGGTAACTGAGACAGCCAGAGGCCAGAGAAGGGAACCAAAGGCAGTCAAAAGTTATAGACAGGCTACATACGAACAACACGGGGAAACAGGAAGTCAGCATGGGCAGCAGATACAGCCAGAGAAGCATATCAGAGGCAACCAAAAGCTGGAGATAGGCTGCAAAGACAGTCAAAGGCTAGAAATGCAGAACAATGAAAGATTATGCCACATATGGACATCAGGAAGGGACAGGGTCAACTTGGGTATTGATCCAGCGCGGCTAATATAAATTCTTCTCTCTTGGACATGACATCCAGGTGAAAATCATTCACAACAACTATACCATATGACGGTGGGGCCCATAACACCGCATATCATACACTCACCCAGTTATTCCCTGGTTCACATCCACTTTCCTTGAAGAGAAGAACGAATTGCTGGAGGAAACAGAATACCTTATTAGAGTTAACAGAATATTTACCTCAAACAACCATGTTTATTCAGTTTTAATCCTGTTGGTTCTAAAACATCAAGGTATTCCGCTTTTTGGTCGATGGACCAACTAGTAGAATAAGTTGATGGCGATTAAGACCAGCTCAATCATTTAAAACCCTAATACATGTTAAATTCATTAAATGAACTAAAGAACCACAGACTCAGAATTAATTAGAAATTGATTTTATCTAAATTCAGTTGCATGAGTGAGATTCTTAGTTTATTAATCACCTTTAATACACTTCAATAGCATATGAGAAATAAATGTTATAAAAGATTATAATGCATACCCATTTGTTGCAGTTTGGAAAAATTCACCAAAAGCAGATCACAGCATGGAACTCCCAAAACTGACTGACTGTCCCGCTAAAGCCTCCTCGACGGATCTCCCATACAGGTTTCCCGCATCGGTCTCGTTCCTTTTCCCAGTCAAATTTAAAGTTCAAAGGAATAATTCTGCAAAGAAAAGGCGGCCTATAGAAAATGGCAGCAGCTTCATCAGCATTACACTCAGTGTTAAAAAAATATGCAGGAATAGCGCGCCTCCTACTTAAGAGTAGGTCCTCTTATACCCTACTACTAGCTTACTAAACAGAAAGTTGCAATCTTTGAGGGCGAGAATCACGCTAATTGGTCCATTGGAGGGGTGGCGAGAATCACCTCATCGCTCTCCTTGTTCAAACTGGTTTTAGAATGGTTTTATGAATTTTGCTTTCCCATGACCTTTGGGTAAATGCAGTCCCAATTGACAGTTCGCAATGTTACTTTTTGATGGTCACAATTTGACCAGTCCATTGCTAATTCATTTTGGTTCATGTCCTATTCTCACGGATACGTGCTGAGTCTTTCTTGGCACTCTCCTCAGGTTAGGTCGTCACGACCTTGACACCTCTCACTCTGGGCTCGAGCTGCACCCACGTGGTTTAGCTCCATCGCTTTCTTCCGCTTAGAGGCCATCTTTGTGTCTGCGCATGACCTCATCTGCCTCGGCAGCCATTTTTGCAGCATGGCCTAGCAGGCCCGAACGAACTATCATAAGAACAAACACAATCATAATTAAAATAAAGAAAATAAGCCTTTCTGTTTCCCACCCGTCATTCTAAATACCCAAGTTAGGTGTTACCTAGCAGAAGCGACATTTAAAGCCATGTTTACTTACCATCCGCATTCTTTGCCACAATACAATTTTACTACATAGCACAAATCATGCGATTTTGCTCTAATTAGTATGCAAATCACTATATTAATATTGTTTTACTTTACCATTTGTGAATAAGTTAGTTTTGCACATAAAGAGCAGTTACTATTGATGTAAATGTTTATAAAAGTGCAGATTGTTGGTTAATTTGGCAAACAATTAATATCGTTAAATTATTATCCCTATTATGGGCGTTACAAATTTATTTTATTTACCTTGCTCCATCAATCACCCCTTTGGTGATTTTTAATATCATCACAAAAACTCATGTTACACAATTTTTCAGATAAAATGTTTCTTGTCCACTTGCTTTTTGTTAGTTTACACATCAGTGTCCTTCTCGTCTTGTCTTTTTGTTCTTTTATACATGTTTTCTTTTAGTTCTTCTAGTTCTATTTCTCCCATTTCTCGTTCTCTTTCTTTATTTATCTTATTTTCTCCTTTTATCTTATTTTCACTTTTTCTCCTTTTAATACATACATAAACTAATTTCACTAAAAACACCACAAATATTATTATTGTTGCTGATATTAAAACTTTCCCTATAATAGAACCACCTATTTCAGTGAACCATTTCTGTATTGAGGAAAAACTCTTACCAAGTTTCTCCCAGGCACCTTCAACCTCCAGTGGAGCAAGCTTTGTGCAAATCAGTAATATTCTTTATATACTTCTGTATATTTTCACTTTTATCTGGAATGTAAGTGCAACAATGTTGGACTTTCAGCATTCCACAGACTCCACCCTCTTTTGCCAAAAGAATGTCAAGGGCAAGTCGATTTTGCATCACCATAGCTCTCATGGCAACCATCTCGGTATTTACCATCAAGAACCCTCCAGCAGTATTCGTTGATAAACGATCTACTACTGTGGACAGTTTCCGAATCTTAAATGCATTCAAAGATATACCCACTGCTGGTATCAATGCTCCAAAAATGTCACCAACTATTTCTGAAAAACTTTCCCTTTTCCTACGTGTTAATTTTTCACCCATTTCGTGTATTCCTTTTTCTCCTCTCTCCACATGAAAAATCTTTGGAAAGACCAGGCCTAAATAACATGACCCATACCAATGGTCCGGCAATCTGTAATTAGCTCTATTTCCGCAAATATAATAGATCCCTGGAAATATCGGATCTTTTCCTCCTTTGAATCCCCATCCTCCTAAAATTTTGTAAGTGTCTCGGCATTCACTGGAACCCACGAAATAGTTATCATACATAGTCTTATTTCTACTAATACACAACTTTCCCTGTTGGGGCCAATCCAAAGTCATAGCTGCATTTGTCTCTCTCTTATCATGATTTTTCTCTTCAAACGCCCAAAGGGGTGTTTTTGTCTCTTCTTCTATTACTTTTCTTTGAAACTTAACTCTTCTGTTTTCTACCATCTCTAAAAATACCTTTTCTTCTTTCTTTAATTCACAGGTAAGATTGTGCCTAACTATATACTCTAATGCTAAATCTTTATTTTCTAAGGAAAATTCACCAAACATGTCTTGCTTCTTTCACCTTATTCAGTTCAGGGATTATAGGAACTTTCGCAAAAACCTTGTTTATGTCAGTATAATAATATTCTAATCTACCTGTTTTATAAAATAAACTGGCTAGAACACTACATGGTATCCCATACGTCAAAGGAAGGCGATGATAGGTCACACCTTCTGTGACAGACGCAGGTAATTGCATACAAACATAACAATCCCTTACATCCATTGTTTCTACATACTCATATACCAATTTTGTGAAAAAGTTCTTAGAAAAATCAGTTATGGACCTATCCTTATGCAACTCGGTACTATCTATTAATGTTGCTGTGTTCTGTGTGTTAGCTTCTTTGTCCTTTTTCGTGTTATTCCCTAATATGGACGTTTCCTCTACAGCTAACTTAATTGGAATTGTGATTGCTAAAATAAGCCAAATAAACATTAATAAACCTGTACAAAAGAAACACATTCTACACCATCTACGTAAAAACTCACATCTAGATTTCCTATTCTCTGTGTCTACCATTCTGTTCTATTACCTAGCTATATATATATGTGTACAGAAAATGTGTCACCACACCTCAGAATGACGTATCAGCCACTTTACACTTTCACTTTGTCTCGTTTGGTACTTTCTTCAGTTCTTTTCAGAACTTTTCCTTGTCTCGTTCAGGTTTTGATGTCCAGTCCAGGTTTTCTCTTTACCTTTTCAGACTTGTTGCACTTCACTCTCACCCATTGGTTTGCAGCTTTCTTCTGAGCTTTCGTGAGTGTTATCTTCTTCTTTAATGTCAGTCAATGCGATGTATAGCCACTCAGGTGACTTATATTTCAGATTAGGTTTCTTCATTCTCTTCATTTTCTGCAATTGTTTTCCACGTTGTTTTCCTTGTTCCTTTTGACTTGTTATCTCATTTACCTGTTCCGCATTATTTCTATTTAAGTTTATTATCTTGTATCTTAATCTTTTGACTTCTTGGGGCCAATTATCTCCTTTTCTTGGCCTTTTTGGTTCACTTTCCTTTTCCTCTTGTTCAGTTCTCCAAGTCCTCTTTCTTGGTCCTAGTCTCTGCTTTCTCTCTTCTTCACTTTCTTCTGATTCTGTTTCAGATCCTATTTCACTTCCTCTTATTTTGAACTTTATGATTTCGCTTTCATTGTCTAAATCTGAACCTTCTTGTGTTTTTTCTGTTGGGGCACCTGTTTCTAACCCTCCTCGAGTTTCTTCTGGATTCTTGATAGTCTCCCTGTCTCTTTCTAAATTTCCCTGTTGTTCTTCTATTTGTTGGTCTGTCCCTATTGCTCCTCGAGGTTCTTCCGATTCTTCTTCTATCTCTCTATCTGAATCTAACCCTCCCTCAACTAATTCAACAATCTTCGAAGGAAATCTACCATAACTCGTGCTTGGCTGATCATTGTCACTTTCTCTTGGTTACGTTTCTTCGTTTATAATATCAGTTCTCCATTTATTCTTTTGCTTTTCATCACAATCTGACTGGTCTGTTTCAGATGCCGAACTGGTATCTGATATTTCCAGATGTCAACTTACAGGTCGATCTTCAAGTTCTGGAACTTTTGTTACTTCAAGTTCTTCTTCTGTTATCAAACTTGTACCTGGGCCTTCCAGATGTCGACTTACAGGTCGAGCTTCAGGATCTGGAACCCTGCTTGTTTCGACTTCTGCATCAGATGCTGAACTGGTATCAGATATCTCCAGATGTCGACTTACAGGTCGAGCTTCAGGATCTGGAACTCTGATAGTGTGGCTGGCATGCACCCAGTTTTTCACTCCAGCACATTTGACAGCAATTGTTGTCACCAGGATCACTTGACGTGGCTTATCCCAGCGAGGAACCAAACAGTTTCTTCTTCTGTGGACTTTTATGCGGACCCAGTCTCCTGGACTCAAATCATGAGCTGGTTTTCTTTCAAGAGTGGTCGCATCCGGTCCAACCTGATGAAACACAGAATGTACCACATCAGCCAATCCTTTGCAATAATCCAATACGAGATCATCAGTTATAGTCAGCAGTTTGTTGACAGGTACTTGTGCTTGTCTCATTGCTCGTCCCATGATTATTTCATGAGGACTTAGACCTGTTTTTCTGTCAGGTATGTTTCTGATAGTCATCAGCACCAATGTTAGGGCATCAGGCCATTTGAGTCCTGTGGCTTGACACATTTTCCCTAACCTATTCTTTATTGTTCCATTCACTTGTTCTACTACTCTGGTCTGTAAGCACAGTGCAATTTCTGTTGAATGTCAAGAGCTTCACATATCAGTTGAATTAGTTCATTTTGAAAATGTGTTCCTCTATCTGTTTCAATCGTTACTGGAAAACCATATCTTGGAATGAATTCTCTCAGCAGGAGCTTAGCTACAGTAACTCCATCATTCCTTCTTGTCAGATAGGCTTCCACCCAACGAGAAAACAAACAAACGACCACTAGAACATACTTCAGTTTATTGCTTGGGGGCATTTCAATAAAGTCTAGTTGCATTCTAATAAAAGGACCTCCTTCCCGCCCTATTGTTCCTAGACTCACTACTGTTTTTCTTCCTGGATTTATCTGTTGGCAGATAAGACATCTTTGACAAAGACTCTCAGCTATAGCTCTGAATTTTTGATTATACCAGGTTTGTCTGAAAAGTCGGATCATGGCATCCCTTCCAATATGAGCTTGTCCATGGTACATCCGTGCCATGTTAGAAATCATGCTATCAGGCATAACTGGTCTTTCATCTCTATAGACCCAAACATCATCTTCCTCCCTTTTTCTGCATCCTGCTTTTATCCAACCATCTTTCTCCTCATCATTTGCTTCTTCCTGTAATTGTCTTACTTCATCCCATGTTTCAACAATGTTAGTAAACAGCAAGGGACATGAAACATTCTCTTTTTCTCTCCTTCTGTTTAATGAAACCATATTTCTAGCACAATATTGGGCTATTTCAACGGCATACCTATTACCCATGGTAATGTAATCCGCCTCATTTTTGTGTGCAGCACACTTCACCACTGCGATCTGTTTAGGCAGCTGTATCGCCTCAAGCAATTTCTTCACAAACTCACCATTTCTAATTGGAGTTCCTGCAGACATCAAGAAACCTCTCTGGGACCAGATCTGTCCGAAATCGTGGACCACTCCGAAGCCATACTGGCTATCTGTGATCATCGTAATTCAAACATTCTTTCCCAGTTTGCATGCCTGAATCAGAGCAATCAGCTCAGCTACTTGGGCTGAACGTATCCCTCTCAAACAAGATGCTTCCATTATTGCAGCTACTGTACACACAGCATATGCCGCACTCAAAACTCCTTCACTCGTCCTCAGACATGAACCGTCCACAAACAGCACATAATCTGATTCTTTTAAGGGCTCGTCTTTTATATCCGGCCTAGGTTTCGTACAGAATTCAAGCACGTCCAGGCATTTATGATCGACTTCATCTTTGTCTCCTACACTCCCTTCATCTGGCAATGATGTCGAAGGATTCACACTTGTGCATCTGTCAATGGTTACATTGTCTGCACTCAAAATCACCTTTATATACCTAGTCAGCTGACTATGTGTCATGAATTGAGTTTTGGTTCTTGTCAAAAGAATTTCAACAGAATGTGGAACATATACTCTCAATGAATATCCCATCACAATGCCTTCACTCTGTTCCAGACTCACACAAGTAGCAGCTACTGCTTTCAGACAGCCAGGCAACGCTTTTGCTACCGTGTCTAAAACAGCTGAAAAATATGCAATAGGTCTTTTCATCTTCCCATGTCTTTGCACTAAAACTGAAAGTGCACATCCATCTCTCTCACTACAATACAGCTCAAATTCTTTTTCATAATCAGGCATTCCCAGTGCCGGTGCTTCACACAACCTTGTTTTTAGTTCTTTGAAAGCTTTCATTTCTTCATCATTCAATTCAAACGGATCTTTGACATCCTTTTTTGTCAATCGCTGTAAAGGTTTTGCAATCAACGAAAATCCACTTATCCACTGTCGACAATACCCAACCATTCCAAGAAACATTCTAACCTCTCTCTGTGTAATTGGAGCTCTCATCCCTCGGATAATCTTTATTCTCTCTGTCGTTACCTTCCGCATCCCCTTCTCAATCTTGTGACCTAGGTATTGAACTTCCTGCTGATAAAATTGTAATTTAGACGGAGACACCTTGTGTCCTCCTTCGGCTAAGTGGTTCAATAAAGCAATTGTGTCGGTAACACATGCTTCTTTGGTCTTTGATGCCACCAACAGGTCATCAATGTACTGAACCATCACAGATTTTTCAGGCATTCTTAAATCTTCTAAGAATTTCTTTAAGATCTGATTAAAGATTGAGGGGCTTTCCGTATACCCTTGAGGAATTCGGCACCATGCCAAAATACGCTCTCCGAACCAGAACGCAAATAATGGCTGGCTATCTGGATGTAATGGAATAGAGAAAAATGCATGGCACAAATCAATAACTGTGTACCATTCTGCATCATGTGGAATCTGATACAGTATTACAGCGGGGTTTGGCAGAATTGGACAACAAGGAATAACGATTTTATTTATTTTTCGTAAATCTTGCACTATCCTATATGTTCCATTTGGCTTTTTCAGTCCCATTATAGGTGAATTACATGGATTGCTCATTATTTCTTTCAAAATTCCCTGTTCAATCATTTTATTGACTACGGGTGTTATTCCTTCAATAATTTCTGGCGTCAATTTGTACTGTGGAGTATTTGGGTAATTTGTTCCTTCTCTTATAGTAATTTTTACAGGGTCTACTCCTCTCATTAACCCAATGTCTTCGCCTGTAAAATCCCATACATCAGATCTGACTGTTTCTTTTAACTCAATTGGGATTTTCTCTACATCAAACAAAGGAAACATGTCATTTACTCCTGGTTCTAGTTCTGCCATTGTCATTTTATAGAGTACATCTTCATCTGGTGTCTGAAATGCAATACCATCCGGGGTACAATAAATGGTGCAATTCATTTTACAAAGCAGATCGCGTCCTAGCAAGTTTACGGGACTGCAATCACACACCACAAATCGGTGCATTTCTCTGAATGGTCCAACTTTCACCTCTACTGGTTTGGTAAGAGGCGCTTTAATCTTCTGGTTTGAAACACCTACGACTTGGATATATTCACCTGAGAGAGGAAGGTTTGGAATTTCCACTGATCTAACAGTAGAACGGGTAGCTCCAGTGTCCACAAGGAATGTAACATTTACACCATTCACTTCTCCATCCACAAATGGACCTGACTGATCTACCTCTAGAGTTGCGCCAAGCACGCACTCTTCCTCCTCTCCTAGGCACCGTCATAAACTTTCATCCGATTCATTTCCATCCTGCCGTAACCAATACTGCGATATTGCAGCTGCGCACAGCAATTTTGTTACCTGTTCTCCTCCGTAGAATCCTGTCTCTGCACTGTATCTCTGAGGGTTTACACTCTTGGGAAGAGGTGGTTGTGGCACCTGACTCTGTTGAGTAACTACCTGCGGTTGTTGTGGCTGTTGGTAACTCACCTTACTCTGCACCTGTGGATTTAATGATTGATTTTCCGTATTAGCTTTTGGAGGAAATTTACACTCGTTTCTCCAATGCCCTAATTTTCCGCAATTATGACAGGGCCATTTCTTTTTGGCCTCTTCTATACTCATTTGACCTTTACCTTTACCTATATTCGGTTTGGATTTAGTCTGTACTGTCTCACCAGTCTGATTATTCATTTGAGCTTCTTGTTTTTCTGCAACCTTTACTTGTGCCCACATCACTTTTTCTTTTAGTTTACGCTGTCTACACTCAGTGTCATCACTACAATATTTAGCGTATCTCAACACTTCGTCCACAGTGCTATTTTGCCAACACAACATATGCTGCTTAATCATTTCACTTATCTCTGGTTTCAATCCATAAACAAATCTATATACAAAATGACTCATGTCCTTTTCACTCAAAGTCTCATAACCGCTATACTGTTTGAAAACCAAAAGTAGCCTTTCATAGTAGGCGTGTACAGATTCCTTACTCTCCTGTGTTGTTCTATCAATTTTTACCCAATCAGTTTCTTTTGGTGGAATTTTGTTTTTCAAAAACATAATAACTTGATCATACTTCCTCATTACTTCTGGACCTGGCGCTCCAGTTTTTGCATCTCTAGGATATTCTTCTGTTGGCCAATCAATGGTAATCTTACATTCTGTCCATAAATCTGCTGGTACTACAATGTCAAACAATCATCCAAATCTACCCACAACACCTTCGAAACTTTGACAAATCTTTCCACTTGTCTATACCACTCTACAGGTTTTTCTCTCAATTTCGGAAAATCATTTGTAAATTACAATATATCTTGTCTGGACCATGGAACATGTACATAGCTACCTCCTGGAGTTTCTCTCATAGGATACTCCCGTACGATTGATTCCCTGTCTTTCACCGTAAAAGCCAAAGACGCTTTGTCGGTTGTTCTTTCTTTTCCTTTGGTCCACCTGCTCCTCCATCAGTCCACATCTCCCCATTTTCTCAACAAAACGATCAGTTCTTTTATCTGGGTTAATCGTCCTGATGTGTTCAGATTTTCTATATCTTTTTCACAAAAATCTACCCTATATGGTTTCTGCAAACTCCTGACTTTTACAAATTCTACTCCTAGTTCATTCGCTGTCTCTTCCAATTTTTCATGTAAATTTCTAGCTCTCCAAGTAATACTCTTGCATAGAAACATGATCTCTTCATCCTGATATGATTTACAATTTTTCTGTCCCAATAGTCCCTAAAATTAACTCTTCCATGTCTATTTTTAGTCTGATTACATCCAATGGTTGCGGTTCTGTATCTTTCTTTTGCAAATTTCTCATCCATTCATTTAATTCTTCTGGAGTCGGACCTACAGGTGTACTATTTATTTCTATCCAATTTTTGTTTCTCTCTGGCGTTTCAGATGCTGATTCAGTTCCCATAGGAATCCTTTTTATCTCACTCTCATTTACTGTCAAGTTAGTAGGCGGACTCTGTCTATATGAGCTGACCAAATCTCTTGTCTCTCTAGTTTCTGTAATTATCCCTTCTCTCATTCTTTGCATATTCGAGTTCATTGGGAGGATTAAGGAATGCTCATCTACTCTTTGGTTTTTCTCAAAAACTGGTATTACGGGTCCTATTGTCACTGGCACAGTCACAGCTTCCATGTTCATTGTTAACTCTCTTATTTTCTCAGTCAATTCTCTTGTGGTTTTTGCTAACTCAGCTGCATTACCACTGTCAGACTTCTCACTGTGTGGAGTTTCTAACTGTTCATTTGACCTATTTATATCATATCTTCGTTCTGGGCTTTTATTTCTCCCAGTTTCCATTGGCGGTGCATTGGGTGTCACCACCGCAGAATTCTGTTGATATGGAGGTGGTTTTGTGTTTAAAATATCCTCCAGCAATTCATCCTCTGTTTCGCTACCTCCATACCCGTACCTCTCTGTAGCTGTATGTTTCTTTTTCTCTATACACTTCCTTCCTGCAACCTCTTCAACTGTTATGGCTGGAAACAAACCATCTGTCATATTAGCATATCTCCAACATCTCATCCTGCCTTCATGATTCACTCCCCATACTCTTCCATGAACCAAACAATAATTCTTTGCACCTCTGTGTCTTTCTCTCTCATACATCTCGTCTTCCCATTCACCTAACGCTTCAAACTGTGTTGGTCTAGGTCTTGGCTCAAGTTTCATCATTTTCTCTCTCAAATTCCGAAGTACAGCTGTGCTAAATGAATGATTTTCTGGAAAAGCCAATACTCCATCATTTTGAGTGTATTTTGTCCAATTCTCTAACCAAATGCAAGTATGATAACCATATTTCAGCATCATATGAGAAGCTGGCGTTTTCGGCGGAGGAATTACTTGTCCTTCTCTAGTCAATACCTTCTTGTCTTTCTTGAAAAAGTTTTTAATTTTCGCCATCCATGACGGTTTCTCTCTACAATACTCATAATAAGCCATATTTCACGATTCTTCCTTTCTGACAAAACTCACAACCCTGTTCTATTTACTGTGTGCTATTCGGACCTATCCCAGCGCGTCTCACACTAACGCACCAATCCGAAGACTGTACGTCACTCTCTACAGACCTATCCCAGCGCATCTCACACTCACGCACCAATCAGGACGTTCTTCGTGTTTCCCAGCACTGGCCATAACAGAGTTAGTCTTGGTCTAGCAATGAAAAGTAGCCTAGGCTTCCTGTGCATTAGAACATAAGGGATGCCTGGCAGTATTTAGCCTCAAGGAAATGTGTCTTGGGGTGGAAGAGTAGCCTAGCAATAAACTTGCAGAAGCAAGCAAGCAAGTGTAGTGATGCAGTTGATCTCAAGTCTTGGAGCATGGCTGTGGTGTGGATATGCATAATTCATGCCAGAACCCTTCCCACACACATGGTGGCAAAGAAATGGATGTTAGAGATGGTAGGCGGGAGTCACACTTACTAAGCAATACAACCATCATGCTGGCGATAAGTTGCCTTTTGCTTTCAAAGGTCCTCTTACAACTGCAGCCCCCATACCACTCCCACTGTGTAGTTTGTTGCTCCCACTGTGTTGATAATCGAGGCAGCGGAGTGCATGTGTGGGGGATGGAAATATGTGTGCTTGTTTTTGTACCCCATGGCTCGTAGGCAGGAAGGCAAGTGTTTGCAAGTAAGATACATGTGTGTTGAGGCCTGTGGCTGCAGGCTATGCCATGTCTCTGAGTTCACTGCTGGTAATTTACACAAATACTGCAGAAAGGCCAAAAAAAACAAGAAGGACTGACTGACAAGAAGGACTGACATCCAATTTAATTTCAAAGAAAGCCACAGCACTGAATTGGCACTTCTATAATGTGGATGATTCTCTCTTCTGCCTTGAATCAGGTAAGTGCTGCCTTCTTATGCTTTTGGAATTCTTGGCTGTCTCTGATACAGTCAACCACTGTCTTTGAATTGCACTCGGAAAGAACGGATGGGAACAGATATTCAGTCCTTAAATGGTTCGATTCTTATTCGTCAACCTGATTGCAAGCAGTTAAAATAGGAGCTCTGTTTCCAGCAAGACTTCATCCTATCCTCAACCTTGTTTAAGTTATATCTCGAACCACTTGGAGAGTGTAAGAAATTGGATTATTTTTCGGGGTGGTCTTCTGCCCACTTCAAGGAGTAATCACAACTTTAGTCAGGGTGAACCCTCCAAGTCACTTAATTAATCTGAGCTCAACCCCTTGGTAACCATGGCACAGAACAGACAGGCTTAACTTAGGGCATGTGTAATGTATTTTTGCGATACCAAAACAGTAATAAACACCAAACTATAAAAATCCAAAACAGAATTAGATAAACAAAGTAAAAGTTAATAAAAAAATGACACAAATTTAATAAGGGAAACCAGAGATCTGCATTTTTAAGTTTTAAGTAGAAATATCAGCAAAAGGTGTCAATGATAGTCAATGATTATGATAGACCGGGACTGAGGCACATTTTAAGGCTGACCATGATGGAGCACGGATCAGGTACACCAACCAGTTTCATCCAGGTCAAAGATTTTACCTTCGAACTTTGGAGCAAATTTATATGTTGTTGGAAAGGTAACTCTGTTTCAATAGTGACGGAGTTCCCTCCCCACCAACACAGTGGTCCATATGCCCATATACAGGGGGATCATAGGTTTGGCTATGGTGGTGACTACTCTGTCACTGCAATAGCCAAACTTCTTTGATGGCCTTACGGAGTAAGAGCCATTGGAGAATTGGCTATGTGTCCATCTGCCCAATTAAATGGGCAGACATATTGCTGTTTTTTACTGTCCGTCATCGCCAGGCAAACCCTAACGTATGGGACAGTAAAAAACAATAAATGCTCCCTTCGCCATGGGCGATAACGCCCATTGGAAGGAGGGAATTGTTGGAAATTGGGTTACTGGTTCTCAACCTACTACAATCTCTGTCAGGGGTGAAAGACAAGCAAACCCCAAATTTACCTTACTTAACCCTCTGGTAGCTTGGAACAAAAGCAATAACGCTTAACTTAGAGGCAATGTGTAAAGTATTTATGCAGCACTTCAAGCAGTAATGAAGTGAATACACAACATAAGAAAAAAGACACACCAATTTAGAAATATAGAGTAAAATGTTATATATTATTTGAGATAAAAAAAACAAAAATCCAGTCACTAGAAGTGGAGTATGCAATTTTGAAGATTTAAGTAAAAAAATTAGTGCCTTAGAAGCACAAAGTGCCAACTGTGGTTATCTAGTCACACTGGACCAGAACAAAGTCACAAGTTCAGGCCGTCCACAAAGGACGCAGGCCGGATGCAGTGACTAAGTGAGGCCCGCTAAACAAAGTACCTTAAATCCTGGTTTGTGCAGTATTGCAAGATCCCGTGCTAAGGATATGATGTGCAGCAGCGGTTCAGAGGAAGCTGCAAGGCTGTGATGCCCAGTCCTGCATTGATGGTGTGCAGCTCTCTGGCAGTTCTGAAGAGCTGCGGGGTTGCGATATTAAGTCCTACATTGTCGTCAAGGATGCTGTTGATGAGGGGTTTGAGATGTGAACGCCTGCGTCGAGGAGGCCTCACACAGGCATGGATCCCAGGAGACTGCTGTCTGTGATGCAAGGTCCTGTGTTGGGAATGTGTTGCATGGTGACAGTTCAGATGCGGTTGTGAGAAGTTGCTTTGTGCTGTGTCGCTTCTTCTTACCACATCTGGGCTGGCAGAGCACCTTCAGGCCCACTTCCACGGGTCCACAGCTCGGGTTACACAACTTAGGGGGTAGGTCCCACAGCAGAGTTTGGGTGCTGGGTCCAAGGTGGCTGGAGCCTTTTCTGTGCTGATCAAGAAGCCAGCCAACTTGCCCTTTGAGTCACTCTTGTGGTCCTAGTTTCAAGATGCAGGTCCACTCTTTCTCACTCAGGCAGCAGGGCAGCAGAGTAGCAGTCTCTCTTACAGGGCAGCAAACATTCCTTCTGAGTCCTCCACAGGTCCAGAGGTGTACTGCACAGTTGAGTCTGAGGGTCAAATATTTATATCTGGTGCCCACTTTAAATAGAAGAACTTTAAAGAAAATTCTCCTTGAAGTCCTTGAAGATTCATGACTCCCCGTCCTGACTCCAAGCTGGCAGCATGAACAAAGCAGTGGTGACAAGTCCTTTGAGTGAAAGCAGGGCACTGCCTATTTGGTTGAAAGTGGGGATGTTCCCATCTCTGGAACCCCATCCTGCCAGTTGATGGTTCATCAAGGTACACCTGATCCCTCTATTGTTTGCCGTATTAGAACAAAATCTTTAAACTCGCCACTGGCTACTCACTGGAGTAAGTATCATCATACTATTGCCAAAATGCGTTTCACTATTTTGGAGGTAGTCCAACAGCAGGTGGACATGGATTATAATAAGAGATTGTTACAGCGTGAAACATATGGTTTTTGAACACTTTAACTCCGAAAGGTCTCAACGACAAAATAGAATTTGCATGCTTTTTATAATCTGCCATTATCAGTTATCATCTCAGTTCCCTTATCATTACGTAGGCAGGTCCATGAAGCAGTGGCTACCAGTAGGGTTCCTGTTCGTCATTGTTTTTATTGCTATGAACTTTTCCTTTCAAATAAATTTCTGTGTATATATCATGATTTTTCACACATTTTGGGGTTTGAGCATGTTTTTTCTGTGTTTTGATTTGTATAATATTAATTAGGAGACTATTGTTCCCCTTCACATTTTATATTTATGTTTTCTTGAACATCTACTCATATCGTGACCGCAGCATGGAACGATTCTTGTCCTCATGAACACATTCATATTACTGAAGGCCTGTGCACACGTCAATGATTGGTAGCAGAGTCAGTACTCTGTATCACAAAGTTAACAACAACTAACATTCATTAGAAACATTGAATGATTGCCCAGCCAACACTTGTTTCGTCTGGGGAAGTACCCCTAGACTTCTTCAGGGCTTCTAGCAATTAGAAGGAGATGAGGGATCTCTCTGCCGGTTGTACTTCTGTCCCGGTTGGTTTAGGGGTCAGTATTTCTAACGAATCGTAAGGATCCAGATAGGGATCATGGAGGTATTAGAAAGAAGAGGCTTCACTCTAAACCGGTTATACTTCCGTCCCGGTTCCAGGGGAGAGGCGAAGTATATGGACATAGGTAGGGTCCACTGTGTGCGCCGGTGGATGTAGCCGGGAATAACGGCTAGGCTGAAGCAGCGTGTACGCCGAAAAGTTGAAGCGGTCGCAGTGTCTGGGACCGGACACTGCGACCGCTTCAACTAGGGGTACTTCCCCAGATGAAACACGTGTTGGCTGGGCAATCGTTGAAGATTAAAAGAACAACACAAAAACTTCAGAGTGCTCAATGTTTTCTATGAATGTTAGTTGTTGTTAACTTTGTGATACAGAGTATTGACTCTGCTACCAATCATTGACGTGTGCACAGGCCTTCAGTAAGTTGTTGTCAGACCTCTGTTCTGTTACTCAGGGGGTTCAGGGTCAACCCCTTCCTGTCTGCACCATCCCACGAAATCATCAGCTAGATAGACGTACACTCGCCACAGGCGCCAATTCCTACCATACACGTCAAATCCCTGTCCCTTGTTCTACTTATTCATATTGTGACAGCAGCATTGAACGTTTCGCTGTTCACATTTACAGTCAGTTTTTTTGTGAATTACTGTGATCGCTGTATTGAACTGTCTGTTTTTCCTTGTTTATTTATTTTCGTGGTATTTCGTTTTTGTATTTATATACCCTGACAAGACATGTCAAATGATTCTGTGTTTCTCCCAGGTATTGTTGTATCACTGGTGTTTATCATTGAAACTTTTCTTTTTTTCCTTTTCTTTTCTTTCTTCAATCTGATTTTATTCACTCGCAAGTTGCAAGCATTGTTGATGGGCTGTTGCTTCAGTCCTGTTTTTATATCTTTACATGCACGTATTTAAATGTAAATGTGATTGCGCTTCTTTGCAAGCGCCGCTTTTGAGCACTCGGTTTTGATTGGTATAAGAGCATGATTTTTCTTTTTCTGGTTAATATACTGGCACCCCATTTCACTTTTTCTTTTTGTGGATAGAAGAGGCACGGTTCATTTAGTTTCCACTCTTTTCCTTTAGATTTGGAGATAATTTCTTACCATTATACGACCCTTTGAGTACAAACGGTAAGATTTTGGTTTTGTAGCCCGTTTTAATTTGTCTCTTTTTGGTCACGTTTTTTTGACACGTTGTTTTGCGCTCATTACAGTGTGGATTAATCAGTTTCCATTTGGAGGCAGGGATATCCCGGACTTTGATTTGAGAATTTGGAGTTCTTTTACATGGTAAAGAACGCTGTTATCTATTGGTGGTACAGTTGGGAACAGTTCACTGATAGTCACGAGCATGTAATTTAGGATAGTGATTGTTCACGTTTGGGGCACATTTTTGTTTTTACTCACAATGTGTTGGCAGTGGAGTACTTTGGGTATTTTGGTCCTTTTTCTTATCTTTTACTCTTATCTTTTACTCATTTCTGGTTTATTTGTTTTCTATCTTTGTCTTGAACCTCATCAACTGGATGTTTATCACGCCAACAAGACCTTTTTATTTTAGTATTTTCTGAGACTCACTATATGGATCTGAGTCATATATTCTGCACTGGTATCTGTCTACAATTACTGAAATTGAGTTTGATGATGGTGAAGGGAATTAGCCACATATGTTAGAGTTTTTAACTTTTCACGTGTGGGGTTGTTTTGCATTGCAATTAGATTGACATGAATCAGGTTTATATTGAGACGATAGTTGCTTTTGTTTGATTCAAAGATTCCCCTGAAGAAGGGCTCACTGGAAGCCCGAAATGCATTGGGATGTACCTTGAATATCATGATCATCTGTGAACTCTGCTTTATGAGTCAAGAATGTGATCTTTGAAATTAAATCGACTGGACTCATACTTCTCTTTTGTATCGAGATTTTTTGTATACTACTGAATTACTGTCCATTGAGAAATGCTTTGTCAAATAATGTTTTGAAAAAATGTTTTGAATATATGTATACATGCGATTAACTTGAACATACTTGGTTGACCCCTTCGTGGGCTTCAGTAGTGCATACTCTGTCCAGAGCATCTGCTCAGGTTATTTGTTTTGATTGTTAATAGGGGCGAGGGTGGATCCCCTTCACAGAGTGCACACTAAACTAATTCTTACGTTCAAATTGTTTAAGATTTAGATCTAATTAAGAGTGCAACACAACAACTAGTACACATATCTTTCTAAAACTGGCATTTTCAAAATTGCAACTTAAAATCCGACGTTACCAATAAAGAGGATTTTTAATAGGAGTGGGTGGTAAACTCTGCTCCACCAGCGGAGTTGGCAGAATTTTGCCACTCCGCGTCTTCGCTTGGAACGTGAGATAAATGATAGAGGAGATCATGAAAATCAGTTAGGGGAGGGAAAAGGGTGTGGCCAGGCACTGCATCACATCCCAGAAAAGTTTGCTCCTTTGCATCATGGTACATGCAGTCCACAATTTGTGCTCCCCTCAGTGTTGACTGTAGTGTTACACCACGGTACAGCAGTTAACGCACCCCTGGATGGACCTCACAGACCGCGAAAAGGACCTGCTCGACCTGCTGAGTGTCGAGGTTGTGGGGCTTAGTGAGTAATTCTTTTTTGTTTTCTAAAAATGCAACAACATTTTTTCAAGTAGCATGGTGCTTACACTCAGAGGTAAGTTAACTTTACGTTATGAATAGTATCAGATTCAGCTTGAGCTATCCAGGTACTCCGCGGTACTTACTCATACTTGTTGGTGCTTGCTTGGGCTGATAATTTAAGGAGTCATGCAGACTCCTCTGTTCTGTCACTAAGATAGCAGTAGTATATCAAGGAGTTAGCATTCTCTGTGCCTTTCTTTATGTAACTCATGCAGTCCTAATCTCCCAGTGATGTGTAGTATCTATGCATTGAAAAGGGAGACTGAGTTGGCCCATAAAGGCACCGGAATGCAGATGTTAATATTTAGTGGGGCCAAAAAACCTCTCCCTACAATCTTTGCAGCCAGGCCTGCAAATGGCAGAGGTTGGTCATTCCAATTGTATGCCCAGTGTTTTATAGCTGTCACTGGGGAATGCCCAGATGTGCTCCCCCACCTGGAACCAAGCACCAAGGCACGCAAAACGTTTTGGAGCATAGAAATGCCCACATTCTACCAATGGTATTTCTATGCGAATCATGGCAAAGCCACCTTGACAAATGACAAGGGGTTGTCACTGTGAATCCAATGATAGGAAACATCATGAGGTTGCTCCACTGCAATCCACTGTTGCAGTCGGAAGTAATATTCAACCATTTCCCCATTTTAGCCCATGGGAAGAGCCACCCTCATAGGTAGCGAAAAGGCACATGGCTATTGCTAACTTCTTGGGCATGGGACACACATGTGTACATGCCCTGTCTTTCACCTACCACTCACTTCACCCCTTAAGACATACTCTAGGGGTACTCGGGTGGAAGTGAAAGGTCCTTTCAGGATGGATAGTGACTCACATAGGCCAGTGTGAGCAAACGCGCAATTGCTTGTATCAGCCTGCAATGGCAGGCTGCAGACATATTTAAGAGCAACATCAGTGCACACATATTTAAGAGCAACATCAGTGCAGAGTGCACCCCAGCCTGCAATGGCAGGCTGGACACGTATTTAAGACATGAGGTAAGCACAACTTCCTAACATGTGTAGGAAGGCGCGAGCACTTTCACACTGTATTTACAGGGTGAAAGTGCCCAAGGCCCTAAGGCCACCCAAGAGAATCAGCAAAAACCAGGCGGAAAAAGCAGAAAGTTTGGGTAAAGGCTACCTGAAGGGTTTAGGTCTAGCACAAGTGAAGGTATTTGTTGAAAATAATTTGTGGTGGAGGACGAGGCTAGGAAGCAAAGTGGGACTAAATGCCTGATTTAGAGTTTGGCGGATAGGATACTATACATGTCGAATGAAATCTATATCTCGTTCCTTTCCCTGTACTGCAGTGCATCATTTTATCCACTGTCTCCTTACTGCAGACAGGATATCCATGGTATGCATGATGTGTCTGATGTAGTATAATTATTATTCATCTGCCTCTTTGGAGTCAGGGTAGAATTGAGAAGCAGTCGGAGAAGAGCAGGGCCATTGGAATTAAAGTTAGATAATAAATTGTCCATTACAGCTGCCCCAGCTGCAGACTGCAGAGAGTGGCAAAGTACCCAATGCTAGCATGCCTTCATTAATGTTGCACAACAAGAATACTTTTAATTGTGTTACATAATTTTTCTTTTTATATACAAATTGTCTGTTTACTAGGAAATCCTTTAAAAGAAAAAATCACTTTGTTTTAATCTGATGGTTTTCTGGCTTAATTCCCTGCAGTCAGTGCTTTTTGTGTGATGCATGTGTGGGGAAAGCTTTGCTCTGTAACTAATAGCATAAAAAATTCCAATGGCCCTAGGCGACCAGAAATGTTCTGCTACTGTGGCATTATATAAACATGTGTTTGCACTGAGCATTATTTACAATTTGTCTTTTTTTTTCTTTCTTGATATAGCTTCTCCTTCCAGTCCAACATCTCAGCAGGATATAGCAGCCCAGCTGCGGCGGCTATAGCTGGTGGCCATCCTGGCTGAATATCGCCCACTGGTGGCTCTGGAGGAGGAGGAGGTGGAGGCATCTGCCACTTCCCCAAGTACCTCCAGCCAACTGCCATTGCCTCCATCCCGGCCAAACCGTCGACAGAACTGCCCGCAGCTGGGATCCACCACTGCTGCCCCCCTCCTCATCATCATTATCCAGAGAGCACTACCAAGGTTTCATCCTACGTGAGCTTGCACTGCTTCGCCAACAGGTGGCGTGCCTTCACACCCAGATCGAGGCCCTCAAATGCCCTTTTTTCATATATTGAGTGAGAGGGACTTTTGTTGTGGGTGGAAATTAAGAAAGGCAGTTGAACTTTGTTGCACTATAGTCTCTTTGGACATTGGTTGGGGTGATTTATTTATTTGTTTGGGGAGAGGGCTGTGCCTCTTGTGGGTGGATAGGGTGGGTTTCATTGTTAAAAATATTTAAGGGAAATTGTTTATGACAGAAATCTGTCCTTTCTGATTAACTTTGCACTGCTGCCTTTTAGTGCAGCCTGTTTTAATTTTAATCCACTTATCAAAATGTATACCAGTTAGTTATACCCTTGTCGTACTACCCTCTGTAACTATATTGACGACTAGAGGGTATGCCTATGCCTATATTGCCCACAACAACCTATTCAAAAAATCATAATCTTCCGTAGAAGTTAATTACTAACTTAACTAGTTCACTTTACTCCTTAGTTATTTTACCTGAATAGATGAAGCAAAGGCTACTACCTCTCTCAGTCTTCCAAAATCCTATTGCAGGGTTTCCCAAGGTGCCTTCTTTTTGGTGGTGGTAGTAGTTGCAGGCTAGCGCGCTAAAAAGGAAGAAATCACCTGCAAGGTCCCACTCCCACTGGGGTAAATTCCAACTGTAGGATTAATCAAAAGGATTATCCATCATAGGCACCTAGATTGAAAGAAAACACAGTTAATGGGTTATTTATTTATATTATAACTTGTCCAAGACTGACAACAAACTACCACCATGACACAAAGACCTGGTATTATAACAAAAATAGCAGTAGTAACTTTTTCTGAAAAATGGATATCTTTTATTTAATTTATTAAAATAATTCAAATTAAACATAGGAAATTCTCAAGTAAGGAAAGTGGACTCAGGGCAAGGTTAAGCGTTTATGCAACACATGGCCTGAATGATGATATTGACGAATGATGATATATATGTAAATTATGAATCCCTTTTATGCGTGGGTGGATAAGTGGGGATGGTGTAGGCTATTGCTCAGGTAATAGAAGATCCTGCAGTGAGTTGGTGTCGCTTTCACCACATCTGCCCCACCAAGTGTGTGATCCATTTATGGTTAAAGTCATAAGTCACACCTCAATATATATTACACAGCCTGGGGGAAGAGGGTTAGGGGTTTGAAGAATGGATGGTAATGAGTAGTTGGGGAAAGGTGTGAAAAAGACAGATATCAGACAACAACAATATACATCAGGCAGATGAGCAGCAAATCGTCACATCTGTTATGGAAGGAAATGAAGGAATGGCAGTTCAATTAAATGCATTGCAAACAGTTCTTCAGCCCCGGAGAACCAACATATATATCTAAATGTTCTGTCATCTTGGTTTGAAAAATACAAATTTATGGAGGTATTAATCCACACAGTTCTGACAATTATGATTGGTAAAAGAAAAATGATACTTTTTATAAATGCCAAATTGGGCGATGCATCTTCATTCTTATCGGAATGTCAGTCTTCTTGGGTGCCTGGCTGAACCTGTCCGGTAAGGTAAGCAGGAGTGCTATAGAGCTTTCACCTTTTGTGCAAGAGAAGAGAAGGCCTGCAGTTTGTAAAACAGAAATGATATTGTAGAATCAAGGGGAAGGACAGAAGGTAAGATTCATGAGTAGTATACCAAGAAGCAGAGCAAGAGCATAGGTTTCTGCAATCATTCATTATGACTCATGTCATGTTCGATTAACTGAGAAGTGAAAGCAATTTTACTACCAATCCCTGACAAGTAGCTGCATGTACGGGCTGATCAATCCCACAACTGTCATTATAACATTCAGCTGAGTGCGTCCTTCATGTGATGATATGACATCACATGTCTGTCTCCAGTTACAACAGGCACCCCCGATCACAACCACATAATAGAGGAGTTTCACATTTGAGCCAGCACACACACTACTCAGCAGCATTTTCCATATCAACGCACCTCTCTCCAGTCCACAGAGCTGAGTAGGCCTCTTAGAGTCATCATCATGTTGGTTTCAATTTGAAGTCGACAACTTCCTTCTTCTGGCTGTTGAGGTAGTCCAGTCTTGAGTCCTGACTCCGAGTAATGAATCAGTCCGACTCGGTCCTGACCCAAAAGAGATTGAGCGAGATAGGCTTCTAGTGCACTGCTGTTGATAAACAAGAAGAGAAAAAGAATTTGATCATTTTGTGTAGATTTGTATTTGTTAACTAAACTCACTGGTCTGGTTTCTGAAGAACCAGAAAAAAAGTACAGCAAGGAGTGGACCATGCAAATAAATCTAGCTAAGTGTAAAAGGGCCAATTGCCTTCAGGCAAAATCACCCATTAGCCACCAAACATTGCAAATAATCAAAATCAAGTTTACAAATTAGTTGAACACCCTCCCTCACTGTCACCACTTGAATCATCAATCATAACTCACAATCACGAAATATTATATCACTCATTGGTGCAATAGTTACCTGTTCTAATCCAAGCATGGTGGTACACAATTGTATCTCCTCTTCTGATGGAGGCAACACATTAGCAGTCTTGTAAATCAAATGATCTTTACTGGGGCAGCACTGCTAGGGAATGAAGAAAAAAGGATAGGCATGGGACCGAGGCAGGCATTGTCTCCAATGTCCTTTAAGGGAATGGGGAGGCTTCTTCACTGCACAATGTTCCAACTCTAATCCGGCCATACATGTGCCTAACTCGTCGGGTTGCATATGTCAGACACAAATATATAAAGTTCCCCTCGCAATATCAATTTTAGTATATTTTGGGAATGCAGTTTGACGATAACGTGAAAGTTCTATGGGGGCCTACTCAGTCAGGGAAGTAGAGTTTGTCCTCAAACACAGAGGGTCTGCCCAGAAGTTGGTCAGCTAACGCACTTGAGTCTGACCAATCACCCTCATCCTCCTCTGGTGTTTCATGAACAGTGTAATTGTGTGGTATGAAGTGTTGGTTAATTTTAATCATGGACAATCCTTCCACGTTTTGAGGCAAGCGACTGCTCCTTCTCACTGGGAAAACTGTGCCAGCTGCACTGAAAACATGCTCAGCAGACACACTGGTAAGTGAACAAGCCAGATACTTTATTGACAGCCTGCTGAGCTCTGGCCATTGGCACATCTTGAAGATTTAAGACACGCACAACCGGTGTTGATCAAGATAATACCAATGTGGCGTGCTACCGGGGATTCACTTTCTGGTCCTCAAAGTGGTCAATCAGTAATGTAGCTAAGTTGCATCTCCTGATTAGGAGATGTCCCTCCTGTGCACAGCTCCGTGACCCAGCAGATGGGTAAAAATTTGAAACAAGAAGTAATCTTCCCAGAATAATCTCTTGAGCAATGATGTTTATTCACATCGATTTGCAAGGTTAACGTAGTTCAATAACATCTTGGTTAGATGAACAACTCCATTAGAATATGTACATGATGTTTACATCAATCCCGATGCATTTTGGGCAACTGTGTGCCCTTCGTCAGGGAAACATCTGTAAATGAGACCAAAAAAAGCGCTTACATGAGGAACTCACCCTTCACGGGTGTATAATCTAAAAATAACCTTATTTCCCACATGTGCACGAAAGTGAGGGAGTGAACAGATGGTGCTGGGTCAAAACTAAAACGAAGGACAGTGGAAGTACGATGCTTTGCCACTTTCCGGCGTAAGATAACCACGTATAATCACGCATGAAAAGACATCCACAAGATTATACACCCGTGAAGGGTGAGTTCCTCATGTAAGCACTGTTTTTTGGTCTCATTTACAGATGTTTCCCCTGACGAAGGGCTCACAGTTGCCCGAAATGCATCGGGATTGATGTAAACATCATGTACATATTCTAATGGAGTTGTTCATCTAACCAAGATGTTATTGAACTACGTTAACCTTGCAAATCGAAGTGAATAAACATCATTGCTCAAGAGATTATTCTGGGAAGATTACTTCTTGTTTCAAATTTTTACCCATCTGCTGGGTCACGGAGCTGTGCACAGGGGGACATCTCCTAATCAAGAAATGCAACTTAGCTACATTGGCACATCTTCCCATACCAATGGGTTTTGATCCACATACACCTTTTTTGGGTCATCCATATAGTCCTGGAATTTCCACTGAATGGTCATTGGTGCTGTCATTTGCTCAGCCTCTTTTGCCTTCGCCTCTGTACTTGATTTAAGCCCTGCCACTTGAAACCAAGTCATTGCAGAGGTTGGGTCTGATTCTTCTGTTGCTGTTGTTGTTCTTGCCGGTGTTGCTGTTGCTGGTATTGACTGCTGCGAGACAACAGCAATGGCGTCTTTAGAGGTTGAAGACTGCACACAAGAACTTCTGCCCGGGACTCTAATTTACAGGCGTTCTTCTTCCAGGTCTCTTGCTTGATCAACAATTCACATCTTGTATAGTGAAACATCTCCTTCTGAAAAAGGAATGAAAGTTGTCAGTATTTGTTTGTACAGTGGATCATGTATTGTGGCACAGATGTACTCTTTAGATGACACAAATTCTCTCTTTGCAGTCTTGGATTAACAGCCAAGTGAAGGATTAAGCTCTCATGTGCTTCTTCACTTCGTCACACCTGTGAACTGTTACAACACATTTTTTTATTTGGTCCTGTAGCTGATGCAACAGCGGCATAGCTTGGCTCATTCTGCTGTAATCCTTGCTGACTTCTTGTGTGAAAATCTCAAAAGGAAGTCACATCTGTGTCAGGCATTTGACTAGGCCCCATTTGTTCACCTCCATAGTCATGCTTTTCCCAGTTGCATCCTCTCCTCTTTGAATGACATAGTCATTGATCAGTTTGCACTGCTTAAAAAGACGTTGAAACACGTAATGGGTCGAGTTCCAGTGTGTTGGCATCACCTGCATGAGGGTTTTAGCTAGTAATCTAGTAGCACGCTGAATGATCCTCAACTGCTTCCAGGCTTTAAATGAAAGTCAGAAATGAGTGCAGATTCCTCTGCAGATGGTTAGTATGTTGCTGGCTATGTTTTATTTTTTGAGAAAGTCCTGCACAATCAGGTTGATGCAATGCAGCAAACACAAGAGCCTCAAATAGCCACCATATGCCATGTCCTTAACTATATTTTTGCCATTGTCCGTGGCAACAGATCCAATTCTGAGACTTCGGGGTTGCAGCCATTCAAATACCTTGCTGTTAAATTCTTCCACGATGTTTTCAGCTGTATGGCATTTTTCCATAGTGAACATGGCTAATGTTGCATGCTGCTAAACTCCTTAAAAGTTTCTTCAGACCCGAGAGCTGTAGATAGCTGTTGCCTAATCCCCACAAAAGAGATCCAGTGTGCAGTGATACACATGTAATCAGTTGCTTGACAACTGGTCCACATTTCTGTTGCCAGGTGGATATTGGGAACAGCACTCTGCTGTAAAGCTTGTCCAATCAATTGCAGCACATCGTGATGAAGTGCTGGAACTGCAGCTCTGGCAAAATAGGTCTGGCTGGGAACCCTCATTTTTGGGCAGATGGCCGCCACAAATTCTAAACATCCCACACCTTTCACAAAATAAAAAGGGAGGAGGTCCAGCGCTAACATTTTAGCCAGCTTCCTGTTGAACAAACGTGCCGTTGGGTTGTTGCGTTCACAGGGCCTCCTGCTGCCTAATCATAAGCATGCCCGTAATAATAACCTGGATATTTTTCTTTTCTAGTGTCACTGACTCAGGCAACTTCTGTATAGAACCAGGAAGTGGTAGACTCAATGTGCCTCTTGAGGCAGTCACTCTATGTTGTTGCTGTGGTGTCTCCATCTGTCTCTTGTGACATTTTAAGGTTGCTGATGCGGGTGATACTGGTGCACTCCTGGGGACAGGGATGCTTTATGTAATGCTGTCACCCTCTTCTTCCTCATCATCTGCTACCGTGATCAGAGCTGATTCCCCTCTCTCATCACCACCACCACCTGCAAGAATTTTCTGAGGTGCTCCTCCCACCAGATTGCGTGATGTTTTATCATATGGGTCACTTGGCCTCCAGTACCATAGTGTGAACTAGGCTTATCTCGATGAACACTTGTGTGGCAAATGGAGCATATTGCAATGTTATCCTCCTGCTTTGTTATCATAAAGAAGTCCAAAACATGGGAGGAAAACATTTTTAGTGAGCCACTGGTGCCACTGCCAATGTCCGAAGAACTGGAGGTAGGAGGGTGTGTCGACGATTGCCTCTCTACAGTGCATACTTCGACTGAGGTAGGGGTGGATGCAGGTCTCAGCGGGGGCCTTACAAATATGGAAGCTGGCGGTGGTGGTGGTGCCAGTCCTACATTCTTAGGAGAAGGTTGAACACAAGGGGCAATGTTGGTATTCTCTGAGCCAGCTTCCATGACAATGACTGGCTCGTTCTCTTCATCCCCTTCCATAATTGTCAGGCTTTCAGGAACTTTCCTTTGCCCTTGTCTTTCATGGCGAGTCTTGGATGCAGCAGGGGTCCAATCCATGTCCAGATAATCAGAAGCTTGGAGAAGATGATGGAGTACCCTTTATTTTTCTTGCTGGAAATCAGGAAGCCAATGGTTCAAGAAGAGGTACATCTTGCTCATCAGGAAGCTCAACCTCCTGTTCTGCTCCTACTTCAGGGAGATCTACTATTGGGGGCCGCAGCTACTCTTGTCCACTTTGCTCAGTATCCTGCACTGATTCGATACTAATTTGCGGCTCAGACAAATCCAATTCAGAGTCACTGCTCATCACCAGTATTGCAGTGACTGCCTCGCTGAGAGACAAGGGCTTGGGCTTATGTTTGGGTGGTGCCGTCACTGATGCAGGAGTGCTGCTCCCAGCTCGCCACCTGGAGGATGGTGCATCAGGCACACAAACTGTCTTGAAAAAGGAGGAGGGCAGGAAGCCAGTGGTGACAATTTTGCTTCTTCTCCTCACTGGCCACTTTCTTGGCATCATTTTTTTTTGGGCCATTTTCAAGCTCTGTCAGTTGCCACTTCGCTGCACAACCAGAAGAGAGGTCAAAAACTTTTGTATGAGGGTCTTGTTTGTTTGATAGAGGGCATGCACCAGTTTTTATTTGTACTTATATTCAATTTTGAAATTTGATTGTGGTTTTGGTGGGTGGTCTGGAGTTTCAGTAGGCAGTGGCGTAACGAAAGTTTAAGGGGCCCCCCTGCAATGTACATGGAGGGGCCCCGCTCCGGATTTAATATGGAGCGCTCAGGCCTAAGTACTGTGCTGAAGGGGCCCCCTGCAGCTCGGGCCCCCCACACTGCAGGGGATGCGGGGGCCTGTGTTACGCCCGTCAGTAGGGGCTAATTCTTTTTATGCATCTAATTTTTTATCTTTTATTAGGGAAAAAGATTGCACAGTTCATTTCATTTTCTCAATGGTTTTCTAAATTTGCACTAATCATTTATTTTACTATGTGGCCTAGTGTGCCCAGGGCCATCCAGCCATTACTAGTCATTGGATACATGAAACAACAGTTTCTGTGGTATTTGTTGTTGTCAAACATCATTTAGGGCAGGGATGACATTAGATTAAATAAAAAATGTGGTTTTTCTCTCTTTATTTTGTATTTCATGTTTTTTTTTCCTGCAAAACTTGTATTTTGGTTTTAATATTTGATTCGTTGAGGATGTGTGATGTGAAATTTCTATAGCTCACTTAATTTTCGTTTTTGGTATTGCTGAATCACTGGTAATGTTTTGTGTGTGTGTGCATTTGCCATAGGCCACCATTTGTCTTTGTTCTCCATGCCACCTGGGACCTTTTTGTGTAGTCAGTGACCATAGGCCTGCATGTTTTCTTTGTTGTCCATGTTTCTTTGCTTATTATTTGACCATGGGACCGTCGACCATTTTGTGTAGCTAGCCAATGCGCTTTTGCCATAAGCCTGCACATGTTCTTTGTTGTGTTCATGCATCCTTGCTTGTTGTTGTTTGACCATATGGCCGGTGGCCATTTTGTGTAGCCAGCAAATGTGCTTTTGCCATAGGTCTGCATGTGCTCTTTCTTGTGGCCATCCCTCCTTGCCTTTTTTTGTTGTTTGACCATGTGGCCTGTATTCATTTTTTAAAGGCGTGTCATTACTCATTTTCCCCCTGACCCCTCCTTGCCATAGGTGCACAGCAGCATTAATTTTTTAAGGATTATTCAATTTTCCCCTGGATCCCCTGCCTGCCGTAGGCACACACCAGCTTTTATTTCTTAAGGATTATTCCATTTTACTCTGGACTCCCCTGCCTGCCAAAGGCACACGAGCACTCCTTTTTGAAGGATTATCCCATTTTCCTCTGCACCTCCCTGCCTGCCACTGGTGTCTACCCTAAGATGTACATAAAGCAACAGTTACATCTGTATGTTGTTATCCTGATTGAAATATTATGTTATCGTGGTTTGGGTTTGGAATGGATATACTACTTTTGTTAATTATTTAGGATAATAAGTAACCACAGTAAATTATATTTTCTGAATTATGAATAAATCAAACTGCAAAAATGCCATGTTTCACTAAATGTTTTTTTTGCTTATTTGCTTTTAGGTGCACAAGAGACATCTCCCACAGTACTGCCAGATAGAAGGCCATCACAAAGTGAAGTGACCACAACACGTGAGCCCTCGGAGGGACCGAAGGCCAATGATTCTTTAGTTCTGGGACGTTGTTTTTTCCTGTGGACTGCAAGGGACTAGTGCCACTAGTCCAAGGGAGTCTGGAATGCCTTTGGCTCTCAATGAGGTCCCTTTGTCTGGGGGAACTGGTCTTTTGTCGGGGACGAGTCGCAATCGTGCAGTATCAGGATGGTTGCCACAGGTGAGGAGTATCATGCTTTTGTTTTGTGTAGGTGCTGTAGTCACAGACTGGAGTCTCTTCTTTGTGCTCCTCTGCAATTTGAATCAGAAGTGAGGTTCTGGTGCCAGGAATGTCCCTTAAATCTTAGATATAGGGGCATTAGGGGGTGTGGGTGCAATTGGTCAATGGGTTACTATATCACAATGGCTATTCCGCCCCTGAGGTGACCACATCCAGGGGTGTGTGTCACCCTTTCTATCCAGAACCCTCTATTCTGCCACTTTTAAAAATGGCAGAACTCTTCCTTGGCTGTACAGACCAGGTAGCCCACCCTTAGGATGTGGGTAGCCTTATGGGGTGTAAACCTCCTGACTACATAATTTTCCTATTTTCCCTGTTGCAAACATGCCTGAGGGCGGGAAATGGCTCTGTCCTCCTCTGGGAGGCAGCCTGACTGCATATCAGAGGCGGGGAAAGCTTTGAAGCTCACCGCCTTGATTGCCACTTCACTAGCCATCCTGTCAGGGAAGGAGGTGTCACCTCCTTCCCATCCAGGCCATTGTTTCTGACTCCTGGGAGAGTGGGCACCTCCTAACCGGGGGTCAGATTCCTGTGTTGGTGGCAGCAGCTGTGGGCTGTCGGCCAGGGAAAAGGAAATGCTAGGGCATCCAGGTAGGCAACCTCTAAGGTAGCCACCTGGGTGCAAGCCACATCAACTCTGACACGAGAATCATGTCATGTCAGGGGAGTTGTTTGATACCAAACATGACATATTTCAGTGGTACCATAATGGAGCTGGCAACCGCAGGAGTTCATGGGTGCCAGCCCCTGTTATCCTAGTGCCCGCTGACCATTTATAGTAGTCCTTAATGGAAAGAGGCTACTATTGGGATATATAAGCTTGCAGATATATGTCCACGCCTTTAATATAATGCACCCTGCCTCTTGGGCTCAGAAGGCCTTGCATAGGGATGACTGGCATATATTAAAAATAGTGGTGTGGGCAAAGTTGAGTTCAAGCAGTTTGTACTGATCGTGCAGTCTGCAATGGCAGGAGCGCTGTCATCTGTTTACTTGGATCACTCAGTGTAGCACAAACAGTGCTTCAGGGCCTGGTGGCCACTTTAACTCCCATGCTATGGGTACCACTGATACCATTTATCAGGGAATTATAAGGGGGTTAAAGTCCTTGCCAATTGGGGTTACCAATTCACATGTATCAGTTTTAGGGAGAGAGCAATGGCACTGGGGCCTGGTTTGCAGGTCCCAGTGCACTTTCAGAGTCATATCCATCAGCACAGGTGCAAAACGTGAGGGGGTGACCATATAAAAAGGGAACTTTCCTACATTCTTGAAAGAGAGTTTGCGGATGGCGCATTTATGCCTGACAATAGCCAGTGGGGTGAGGTGACTGCTGGACACTGCCTAACTGTCCTTGACTGACCTGACAACCATGGTTTGGCTTGAACAGGTGCCCCACAGAACAGTGACAGGAACCCCAGTCATTGTCACCTTCTGGAAGTGATGTCTACCACCCTCAGGCATCACCTGCTTACCTCCTTCGCCCACCTCTCTGTTAAAGAATACTAGTGTATACTTTAACCTCTACTGCTAGAAATAATCTACCAATAATAGGGCTACACTAGTCACCCCTATGGGGTACCCAGCTCTGAATGACTTGATGCTACATACAGAGTTCCCCCTTTTATGCCCTCCCTGTAGACAGTCATAACATCGGGCTAGGTGGTATGGCACCATGGGCTTCTTCCCACTAAAACATCCCTTCTTCTACTCATGTGTGGTCTGGGAATCCTGTCCCTCAAACCTCATTTGGGCCCCTTGGGGGAACTTTTCTGTATTATCCTGGCCTTCTCCTTCCCTCTGCGGAGTGAACCTAGGCCACTCTTCCTGTGGTCACTGTTGAATATCTTGTTGGACACTCTGGTGCTGAGACAGAGGCCAATTTCGTTCCCAAGCTATCTGGGCACAGGGACCTTGCAATCTATCTTTTGCTGTGGTAACCTTGTAAAACAATTACTCAAAAAGTGCTCCCACATAATTAAACTATACAGCCCAACCACAAAAAGCTGCTCCTAACTGAATTGCCACTACGAGGTTTGGGATGTATTTGTAAGTGAAGGCATCTCACAAAAAGTAACGGACTGGTCTCACACACCACCTGGTGTCATGCTTCATCATTGACCAGTCCTCGCCCTCTAAAACATTGGTTTGATGGAGGGCGGGCATACACCTGACGACAGGGATGCACTTCTAAACTAAGTGGGGGCCCATAAACAAAAAGTGTGGTTAAAAAACATTATAGTTATCTTAATCGTGTTTTTAATGTTAAAGGTAACTATATGATATTAAAATCAAGTGACGGTATGTGGGGAATTAATGTCCCCTATCCGTTATGTGAGAGGTCAACATGTTTCTGCCTTAATGGCCCGCTTGGGTCCAGGGCATTCGTCAGGACCTAAAAAGAACATAGAGGGCTCCGTTCTTACCAGCTAGTGGTAAGAGTAAACCACTGTGTGGGCGTGAGCACTGCCACACTCCACAACTTGATGGCCTCTAATTTCCAAGCCTGTAAAAGAGAAATTGATTGAGAGAAATATATACACTGCCAAACCTTCTAAGTAGTTGAGAACTGAACGCAAAACATGCATTGTTTCAGAAAACATAAGTGACTACTTATGTGACATGTGACACTCTATTTGTGTACATGAAATCAAAATAAAAAGTGAGAATATAAATCTCACTGTTCTTACCCTAGATACCAAAGCTACTTGCCCCATGGGAGGAGGGGAGGGGAAACCCTGTAGTCAAACCCTGTTGAGAAACCATGGTACACATTTAAAATAATTCTCAATAAGAAAAATAATTCTCAATAAGAAAAATAATTCTCAATAAGAAAAAAGAAGAAAAAGGGAAAAAGGTAGATGAAAGAACAGTTTTTTGATCTGTGGCAAAATAAACCTACACATGCAACACCATCTGCCTATCAGGTAATTGAACAACCATACATTCAAACAATTCTCATTCACACCCTTACTGCATCAAGGGAAATTTCCCATGTGGATCCTAGGCGACTGCTCCCGGTCCTCCCTGATGAAGAAATGAGGTAAAGGAGGTCGCGCTATATATAGTGCACTCTATCACACTAATTATCACCAAATGGTTCACAGGTGCTGATAATAATCATGTGATTTTGGTTTCCTGTGTCACAAGAAAAGGCAGCCTGACCTACCCATGGCGATCGTATGCACATGCTCAGAGTGAACTACAGCTAATCAGTAGGAAAAAGGTTTGTGACTTCCTGTGTCTATTGAAACGAATGCCTGATTCTAAAATGGCCGTGCATGCTTGCAAACAAGGAAACTTTCCTTTTCAAGTTTCTACAAATGCTCAAAGTGGCTAAATGTACGCGCATGTACAATGCTGTAAATACGCGTATGTTCTATACTGTTTTAAATAGCGCGCGATAGAAAATTGCGCGCGATAAAAATTGTGTTCATCCTCAAAGTGGAGAACAATGAATCTGCCAACCACGGTCAGAAAAAGGGTGGCGTGGGGGGGGGGGGGAAGGAGAAGGGGGGAGGGAAAGGGGAGGGGGGGGGAAGGGGAGGGGGGGGAGGGGTTGGTTTGCAGGAATTAACACCTCACCCTTGGGGAAAATAAATAAAAATTTTAAATAAATTTTTTTATTATATAGGGGGTATAGTACTCAAATATGCACAATGAGGGTCTCAATCAGTTAAATGTAGCCTCACAGATTGTCAGTGCTTTATAGAGTGAATCCTAAGGTAAAATAGGCGTGCCCAAAACATGTAGATAATGTGTAGAAATTAAATTAAAGATGGATTTTAGGGATTCCTATTGTCCCATCTGGAGCCATGGTATTTCATCGTTGAGGCCTTGTTGCCAAGAGCGGAGACGAAACACCCATCGTTGTTCCCTCACATGTAGAGCTTTTGTAAGATCAAACTTGCGTTTCTTCATCACTTCTAGGATTGACCATCTTAGGTCTGTGTCATTATGGTTTTTTTCTGTGAAATGACGCGTCAGTTTAGTGTTGTTCTTTTTACATCGGATGGTACTCCGATGTTCACTGATTCGTACCTTGATTTTCCTAGTAGTCATCCCTACATATCTGAGGCCGCAAGGACAGGTTAGGAGGTACACAACATTCTCTGTGTTACAGTTACTGAATCCTCGTAACTTCCAAGGTTTTCCAGTCCCTATGTCTACCTCCTTGGTGTTAGCGGTGAGACTGCAAGAAGTGCAGTTCCCACAAGAGAAATGACCCACAGGTCGTGGGTGGGTCCACAAGGTCTGCTGTTCTCCATCCTCTCTTGTTGGTGTTTTTGCGTGTACCAATTCATCCTGCAGACTCCTGTTCCTTCGGAAGGCAAATAGAGGTGGTTGCCACTGATTGCCTGCACTATTAAGAATGTGCCAGTTTTTTCTCACTATTTTTTGTATTTTTTGTACTGTGTTTGAGGCCGGGGTGAATGTAGTAACGCACACCAGTCTTTTGGTGTCTTCTTTAATTACATCCTCTAATAGAGCTTCTCTTGAATTGTTCCTTGCACGTTTTTTTGCTCTTCTCACTATTTTCTTTGGATAATGGCGTTCCAAAAGTTTGTTCTCCAGCTCTCCCGCCTGATCCACATAAGTTGTCATATCGGAACAGTTTCGTCGTATTCGGAGGAATTGGCCTACCGGGAGATTTTGTCTCAAAGCCCTGGGGTGGTAGCTTTCAAAAAGAAGTAAACTATTTTTATCTGTGGTCTTGCTATGGACCTTAGTTACAAACCCTTCATGAGTTATGGTAATGTCCAAATCAAGGAAGATTGCGTGGTTCTTATCAATAGTGTGTGTAAATCTGAGATGGTTGTCTATTGAATTAACCCATTGAACAAATTCCATTGCTCTCTCTTCTGTTCCGTGCCATACAATTAGCACGTCATCAATGTAACGCTTCCAAACCTTCAGATGTTCCAGAAATCGGTTATTTGGATTAAGGATGTAGTCTTCCTCAAATTGCTGGACATAAAGACATGCCATACTTGGGGCAAAGGTACTGCCCATTGAAGTTCCGGTGATCTGGTGATAGATGGAATCCTCAAACTCAAAGAAGTTCTCTGTAAGCGCTAATTCAGCACATTCCATCACAAAATGTTGGGGGTCATGAAATTCCACTCCATATTCAAAAGGATATTTTCCACCACTTCCAAAGTTCTTCTCTGTGGGATGCTTGTATATAGGGCTTCTATGTCCATTGTAATTAATATATCTCCAGATGGGTCTATTTCCAGATCTCGGAGAAGGCAAAGGACATCTTTAGTGTCTCGAAGGTAAGAATGTGATTGCTTCACAATCGGTCTGAGGAACCAATCGCAAAACTGCGAAAGGGGTTCCAGGACTGGATCCAATCCCGGATACGATGGGTCTACCAGGAGGAGGGGTCCGGTTTTTATGGATCTTAGGAAGCGTATAGAATCTGGGCATCCTAGGATTCTCATTGATGAGGAAGCTGGCTTCTTGTCTGGTAATCCAGTCGTTGGTAAAGGCTTCCTCCACCATGTTCTTAATCCTTGTCATCAGGGGGCCTGTTGGATCATTTCTATGTATGGCATAGCTGGCTGTGTCTGAGAGAAGTCTTTTACATTCCTCTTGATACATCTCCTGATCCATAATCACAATAGCACCCCCTTTGTCTGCTGGTTTTATCACAAGCTCGTGGTTGTTCTTCAAACCCTGTAGTGCCGTACGTTCATTTCTTGTAAGATTTTGAAACCCCTTGGTGCTCTCGAAGTTGATGATATCAATCTCCTTGAGAACTGCTTCCTCAAAGGCTAAAACTTGACAAGAGATATTCTGGGCAGGTGGTTGAAAAGTTGACTTCTTCCTGAGTCCCGTTGTCAATTGTTCCTCAGATCTATCCTCATCTGTACCAAAATAGTCGCGCAACTTGATTTTTCTAAAGAACTGCGCAAGTTCTGTATGAAGTACAAAGGGATCATTCTTGGGTGTCGGGACAAAGCCCAATCCTTTGAAGAGGACACTCTCTTCTTCAGTTGTCAATGTGTGCTTACTAAGATTAACGATATTCGTTAGTCCCTGCTTGTCGAGGGCATATTCGCTTCCCTTTGCTCCTGGTGACCACCGGGGTGGGTTGTTGGTCCTCCCACTGAACCCTTGTATTCCTTCTTTTTTGTTTGCCTCTGCCTCTGCCCCCGCCCCGGTATAAAAAAGAAGGCTGGGGGCCTTGTGGAAAACCAAACCCTGGCGGGAAGAAGGGTTGTTGCCAGTACCCAAAAGAGGGGGATATTGTTGGGCCATAGGTTGGCGATAGCCTTGTTGTCTGCTCTGCTGTTGTCCTGAGCTCTCGTCACTACTACTGTCACTCCTTTCGTCCCCCGAGCTGAAAGTCCAGTTCAGTGGGGTGGGTCTGAACCGTTGCCTCCTACCTGCTTGTTGTTGTACAGGTTTATCATAATGTTCATCAGTAATGTATGGGTACACTGTTTCCCTACTAAACTTCTGCACATCTTTCCTAAGTTTAGTTATTTTGGACTGTGTGAGATACTCTTTGTACTCAGTATGGTCATTATTGATTTCTTCAAGTTTTTTCTTAAAGACTGATAACTGCACTGTTGTCTTCAATCTACATTCACTTTGTTGAATTTCAACAAGCAGGGCATCCGCCAGCTGTCTGGCGGTGTTGATAATCAAAATAAGCCAGTCTTTCGTACACTTCCAGGCAATGCACGACCAATTTATGCGAAACTCCTTGTTGTTAAGAAATAACCTTGGTTCATTAGTGACTATGAGTCCTCTCGGTGCGGTGTTCTTTCTAAGGTACTCTGTCATAAACGCCCCATGAAGGGCTGTGCGTATCTGTTCCTTTTTCTTAGTCGACAATGATTCCCATTCGTCAGAATTATTAACTACTTGAGCAACTACTGTTTCGGCTAACAGGGATGGGGCATTGAGGATCTCTGCTAAGACCTCATCCCCAAACGAAAGTTCTATATCCATGTTTGAAGTAGGGTAAAAGGGTAAGTGGGCTGGATCGGTAAGAGATCTGCTCCTCTCAATTTTCTTGAGAAGGATTGGGACTTCACTATATCAGTCCCTTCTTCCAGTCTGATCCCAGAGTGATCAGTACTTCTTCCTGATATTTGAGTGAAAATACCCCTAATAACGTTCCCACAGCCGTCAGCTGTACATAATCACAATAACCACAAAAGCCCCACGTTGTGTGGAGAAGGGAACGAGAGGCACGGGGTCTTAGGAGCTAGCAGCCTCCAACACTAACAGTCTAACCACAAAAAGCTGCTCCTAACTGAATTGCCACTACGAGGTTTGGGATGTATTTGTAAGTGAAGGCATCTCACAAAAAGTAACGGACTGGTCTCACACACCACCTGGTGTCATGCTTCATCATTGACCAGTCCTCGCCCTCTAAAACCTTGGTTTGATGGAGGGCGGGCATACACCTGACGACAGGGATGCACTTCTAAACTAAGTGGGGGCCCATAAACAAAAAGTGTGGTTAAAAAACATTATAGTTATCTTAATCGTGTTTTTAATGTTAAAGGTAACTATATGATATTAAAATCAAGTGACGGTATGTGGGGGAATTAATGTCCCCTATCCGTTATGTGAGAGGTCAACATGTTTCTGCCTTAATGGCCCGCTTGGGTCCAGGGCCTTCGTCAGGACCTAAAAAGAACATAGAGGGCTCCGTTCTTACCAGCTAGTGGTAAGAGTAAACCACTGTGTGGGCGTGAGCACTGCCACACTCCACAACTTGATGGCCTCTAATTTCAAGCCTGTAAAAGAGAAATTGATTGAGAGAAATATATACACTGCCAAACCTTCTAAGTAGTTGAGAACTGAACGCAAAACATGCATTGTTTCAGAAAAACATAAGTGACTACTTATGTGACATGTGACACTCTATTTGTGTACATGAAATCAAAATAAAAAAGTGAGAATATAAATCTCACTGTTCTTACCCTAGATACCAAAGCTACTTGCCCCATGGGAGGAGGGGAGGGGAAATCATCATAATTCTTTACCTTACTGCCCTTTATCAAACCATACAGTGCCTTACTAGATGCATCCACAACATCCATTCAAGACTAGCATGGCTGCTTGTGGCTATCCCTGAACTTTAGGCAATACTTTTCTGGGATTAAACCAGATTTGCATATGAGTGCCTCCTTCATAGGAACATGCTTGAACTAGTTAGATGCATCTATGGCCAATGGTCTAACACTCCCAACAATCAGCATATGCTTCCAAAGGCTATTCCCACAATCCTCCTCCGGGACTCTATGCATATGCAGGACTGCCTCATATGCTGCAAACCACTTACCAATGTCATCCTCCATCACATAACTTGTAACCAGGCCTTTTGTGATGTGTACCCTTTGTCAACTTCTCCTAAACACTTCTGTGTCACTGCCACCATCATCACTGGACTCAAAGGCCCTTTAGGACCTCAAGTCTACCTTTTGCTGTCTCCTCTCATGACACAGCAGTGCCTTCTTCTCTTCCTAGGCTGAGGTAATCTTTTTCTCCTCAGCTGCCAAAGTCAGGTGTCTTTTCTTTAGCAGACATTCCAGCTTTTTCTCCTCAAGGGCAAAGGTAGCCATTTGCAACTTCAAGTTCCTATCTGTATGTCTCTCCTCCAGATCCAATGGAGACAAACTGTGGGAGGACACACTGCTTCCTGCCCTGGACAATGCAAGTGATTATGTTCCTTGGGGAAAATACTACTTTCATACTGTGGCTTCCTCAGTGAACCTCATCCTCATTCTCCTCTGAGGTGGACTGTAGCTGACAGATTTCTATCCTGGCTCTGAGGGAAATGTGATAATCCTCCTTCGTGGACTGCTTGTTCAGATTCAGTCCCCTTTGCTTGTACATGCTCCTCACCTCTGCCACATTAGCCGGATCCACCTCCATGGTCCAAAAAACTTGAGGCCCATATATTGAGGGCAAGATTGAATTTAGGAAAATGTATCTAAAATTAACCAATTAAAAACAAAAACCGATAAAAAAATCCAAAGAGTAAATTTTTGCTGTCAGTTTGAAAAGGGATTTTTAATTTTGTCTTAAATCACTGTGTGGTACTGCAAAAAACAAGTCCTAGAACCCACCGCTGGACAAAGATATAAGAAATTAAATTTTTATTTTGGGTGGGAGACTGCCCACTTCAAGGAATAATCACAAACCTCGTCAGGGTGAACCCTCCGAGTTATTAAATTAACCAGGGCGCAACCACCTGGTAGCAATGGCACACAGCAGACAGGCTTAACTTAAAACAATACGCAAAGTATTTATGCTGTACCAAAACAATAATAAACACAAAACACCAAATCAATAATAACACAAATAAATTATAATTTAATAAACAAAATGATATAAAAATTACAGAAATCCAATAAGGGGATTCAGAGATATACATTTTTAAAGGTTTAAGTAGAAATATCATTGAAAAGCACAAAGTGCCAATGATAGTCTATGCTTCTGGTCGGTTGGGACCTAGGTGCATTTTCAGCCTGACCATGAAGTAACACAGGTTGGATACACCAACTAGGTTCATACCAGTCAAATATTTTACTTTCTGACTTAGTCTTTTAAGTCCAAGTCAACCACAGGAGTACACTTCTAAAAGCCTCAAGGCATATAGGGAGGCGCTAAGATACTCACAGGGTGCCAGGCAGAGACTTACAGCAAGGTCCAGTCCAGGTGTTGTTATCAATTGGATGAAAGATTTCAGGCCCTGACCTACCTACATTTTCAGTAGTTCCTGTTTGCTGACCTAAGAATAGGTCCAAAATGCAATGCGTCAGGGCAAATCCAAGATTGTGAAGAATCTGGCAACAACAAACTTGGGTACTGAGGCAGGGGGTGTGAGTGGGGAGTGTAGTATGGTAATCCAAGTGTCCTCCCACATCTAACACTATAATCCAGTTTGAGGCAGGCACTGTACCCACGATATACTCAGAGAAATAAGTCTGGTAAGACAAAGGCAAAGTCCTTCAGCAACCAGACAAGGGATCCACACAAATTGTCCTGGCATCCTGTTCTCTCCCTTTCAAGTGCACCCCCAAGTGTTATATGTGGCTCAACTAACCTGTCAATCAGGATTTGACACTGTGCTGTCAAAAGGAGACCAAGAGCGCCAACCCTGCTTTTCTGTTGAGCTCAGAAGAGTCATCTGTGACCATTCAATGCACCTGATTGTTTGCTCCTGGGAGGCATTTCACACATCTCACTCACATTTTTTCAAGGCTAATCGCTGCTGGTCTACTACTTGAGGGCTAATGCAAATTAGCCTGCAGAAACTTCAGGCAGGGAAAAGGTAACTTTTGAAAAGTTATTTTTCCTTAATGTTTATTAAAATTCTGACTTCTGACTGTGAATTGTATTTTAATAACCATTACAACAGTTTTTCAATTGTTTTTGTAGCTAGTCCTTTTCCCGAATTAGCAGTATTTTAATCTGCACTCTAGTTTTCTACATAGGACATCTAGGTCTGCCACAGTGAAATTAGCTTATTGGGCTTTGTCACTATAAAGACATGGCAATAAAAATGTTGTACATGCCTCATTTTTAAATACCATGCACCTGCTTTGTGGGCTGCAAAGCTTACATAGGTGTTCCTTACTAATACTTAAAAGGGAGGATATTAACTGTCAAAAAGGGGTCATTTTAACAGTTTGTTCTGATGCAGTTAGGCTACAGAGGGTAGGCCTGAAGCCATGATTTCTCTTGTCACACTAGTAGATGTCACAATAAGTGCTGCAGTTTACAGGTGACAGCTAAGTTTTCATATCATGGGTGTTTTTCCACACCCTATACGATGGCCTTATGGGAAAGTTAAATACGTCTATCATGGATTAGTCAATTTTTTCATGTTGTATTGGTCAACGCACTAGGTACTGGACAGTAGTGCCCCAGTGTGTATGCTCTAAAAACCAGCAATAAATTATTGTCCATGAAAAGGACAAAAAATCAAAATCGGACAAGGCTAGTTCTTTTTATAACCTCTAGTCTTGTCATGTATAAAATCCTCGTATTTGAAAGACACTTTGAATGAAGCTTTGATCACCTTACCATATCCCCTTTTTCAACTTATCCATAAATGAATTTTTGTCCTTTTGCCCCAATGTGAACTGCTGGAGATGTGAGTTTTTTGTTGCTTATCTGATATTTTGATGACAATTGATAACCATGTTCTTCTTTTGGCCCTCTAGTAAAGTGCTCTGGTGTCCCTGAGCCATGTTTTTGCTCTATAAAACCAAAATAAATACATACATACAATTAGGTGATCCTGTCCCAAGATCTCTGCCACTTAAGAAGAAGTGGAAGAGACTTATTTATCTTCCTTGGCCATCATGTTGGAAGGGGGAGGGCACTATGTTTACCAAAGGGGCTTTCATTATGTGTGGGCTGCTTTCATACCATTCTCAATCCTGCACAACCACAGGCCTTTCGAGCCACCATTGGCTTTGCAGCTCATTGCTTTGGCTACTCCTGTCCTTCCTTATTTTCTCAGTTGATTTATATAAGCAAGCTGAGTGGCAAGAGCATGACAGTGTGAAAACATGAGACTATGACACTCACTGTCGAACCAGTCATACTCAGCTTCATCTCTGCCCCAAATTGGCACACCACACTCATACACATACCATTTGTTCCAAATCCCTCACAAATATAATGACCATGCAAGACATACGTTCCAGCTGGCCTCTGACAGGAGGGGCCTTGGTTGGCCATGGTGTCCACCACCAATGGGCGGCATTTTTCCTCTGGTCTGGTGCCAACTCTCTCCCCAGCAGCTCCGCAGTGCCATCGCCGCAGTAGCAGTAATGAGACCTCCTCCCTTGAGGGTTCGCACCTGCTACCAGTCTCCTGCCCCTGCGCTGTTCCAGCCTCAGCCAGCCAGCCAGCTGGGACACGATATTTGCCTGCCCCGCTTGGTGACTCTGCTTCTATTAATTTAATTAATTAATTTTATTGTACCTCTGACCACATTTTCACCCGGTCTTTTCCCGCCGCTGCTGCCCCTGCGGCCCCTCCCCCCTGGACAGCCCCGCTCCTGCCTCCCAGCACCTCGTCCCGCCCCCCCTCCCTTATTTTAAGGCAAGCCCGTCTGTGCCCGTCCGTGACCTGACCGCGGCCAGGGACCCTGCACCGCGGACTACCCACCGCTACAACACAGCCGCCCTTCATGCACTCAACCCTGGAAGACTCATAGACTGCCAAGAGGTCATGCCAAACACAACCCACGGCCAGTTCTCCTGCCTCCACTGCCGCCAGACCTTCACCACCAACTCGGCCTCCAACACCGTCGAAGCAAACACCGGCGATGCCCTAAGATGCATCCTCCTCAACGTACGCTCCATGCACAAACACGCCGTGGAGATCTGGAACCTACTCGACTCCCTCTCGCCAGACATTGCCTTCTTCACAGAGACCTGGACCAACGCCTCCTCCGGCCCCGACATTAACACCGCCATCCCAGAAGGATAGAAGATCCAGAGAAAGGACAGTCCCAACCACCCAGGAGGGGGCCTCACCATCACTCACAAGAGCACCCTCCGCCTCACCACCTCCAGCAAAACTCTCCCCTCCGCCGAACACCTGCACTTCCAGATCCAGACCAGCCCCAACTCCATGCTCCGCGGGACTCTCGTCTACAGACCCCCGGCCCCCGGGCCCCTTTCGCCACCACCATCACCGACCTCATCGCACCCCCTGCCATAGCCTCAATGAACTACATACTCATCGGAGACCTGAACTTCCACCTCGATAACCCCAGCGACCCCAACTCCACCGCCCTTCGTGACAACCTCACCAACATCGGACACGACGGAACCCCCATGGACCGACCACCACTGCGTACACTTCACCGTCGACAAACCCAAGGCACCCAAACCAGCCCCACGCCCACCACGAAGGAACTGGAGCAAGGTCACCTCCGAGCAACTCAACTCCACCCTCATCCGAGACAACCACACCTCGGCATCCGACGCCAACGTCGCAGCCAGAGAACTCCACACTTGGATCTCCAACTGCGCAGATGTGCTCGCCCCGCTATGCAACACCGACAAACAGAGCACCAGGAAAGCCGCCTGGTTCACCACCGATCTCTAAGAAGCCAGACGCACCTGCAGACACCTGGAGAAAAACTGGAGAAACACCAAGACACCCGAAAACTACACCACCTACAAAGACGCCATGACGGACTACCACAACCAAATCAGAACAACCAAAAGTACCTTCATCCACAACAAAATCCTCACCAACTCCACCAACTCCAAGGAACTCTTCACTGTCATTCAAGGATTCACCAACCCCCGCAGCGAAGCCACAGACATCACCCTGTCCCAAGACCTCTGCGACAAGCTTGTAACCTACTTCCACCTCAAGATCAAAAACCTCTACGACAACTTCGTCGACCATCCACCAGACGCCACATCCGGCCCTCCCCCCAGACCCACCAGCCAGCCCACCATCTCCACCTGGACGCCAATCACGGCCAAAGACACCTTCTCGACCATGAAAGGCATCCACTCAGGGGCCCCCACCCCCTGCCCCCACACATCTACCACAGAGCCGCCACCACCATCGCACCCGAACTACAACACACCATCAACACCACATTCGAAACAGGCACCTTCCCAGATGACTGGAAATGCGCAGAAGTCAGGCCCCTGCTCAAGAAGCTCACAGCTGACCCCACCGACCTCAAGAACTACCGGCCCATCTCGCTCCTCCCCTTCGCGGCCAAAGTCACAGAGAAAATAGTCAACAGGGAACTGACAAGATTCATCGAAGACAACGCCGTCCTCGACCCGTCCCAATCCGGATTTCGAAGCAACCACAGCACCGAGACCACCCTACTTGCCGCCACAGACGACATCCGCACCCTCCTGGACCAAGGCCAGTCCACAGCCATCATCCTACTCGACCTATCAGCAGCCTTCGACACCATCTCCCACCGCACACTCGTCGCCAGACTACACGACGCCGGCATACAAGGAACAGCCCTAGACTGGATCCAATCATTCCTCACCGGAAGAAGCCAACCCTTCCTCTCCGGTCCCACAGATATCACCTGCCAGTCCCACAGGGGTCTTCACTGAGCCCTACCCTCTTCAACGTCTACATGGCCCCCCGCCGCCATCGTCTGACAACACGGCCTCAACATCGTATCATACGCTGACGATACCCAACTCATCCTCTCCCTCACCAAAGACCCCACCACTGCCTGACTCAACTTCCAGAAAGGAATGCAGGACGTCGCACTCTGGATGACCAACAGCTGCCTAAAACTCAACGCCAAGAAAACAGAAGTCCTCGTCCTTGGAACCACCCCCTCAGCATGGGACAACACCTGGTGGCCGACCGCCCTTGGAAGCCCACCGACCCCCTCAGCATGGGACAACACCTGGTGGCCGACCGCCCTCGGAAGCCTACCGACCCCCGCGGACCACGCCAAAAACCTCAGCATCGTACTCGACTCATCCCTCACCATGAACCGACAGGTCAACGCCGTCACCTCCAGCTGCTTCAACACCCTCCGCACCCTCCAAAAGACTTTCAAGTGGATCCTCCCTGAGTCAAGGAAGACAGTCACCCACGCACTCATCACCAGCAGACTGGACTATGGAAACGCGCTCTACGCCGGCATAAACAAGTCCCTACTCCGCAAACTCCAGACGATACAGAACACCGCCTCTAGACTCGTCCTTGGCATCCCCCGGCACGAACACATCAGCCATCACCTACGAAGACTCCACTGGCTCCCTGTGGAGAAAGGAATCACCTTCAAAATCCTCACCCATGCCTACAAATGCCTGCACAACACCGGACCCGAATACCTCAATAACAGAATCATCTTCCACGTACCCAAAAGGAACCTCAGATCTTCCAACCTCGCACTGGCTGAAACTCCGCGTATCCACAGAGCCAGAGCAGGCAGAAGATCCTTCTCCCACATTGCGGCCAAGACCTGGAACGAGCTCCCGGCAGACATCAGACATGCCCCGTCCCTGAACACCTGCAGGAAGACTCTCAAGACCTGGCTCTTCGGCTAAACAGATCTGCTGATCCCCCCCCTCCCCTCAGCGCCTTGAGACCCCACGGGTGAGTAGCGCGCTTATAATACCCTGATTGATTGATTGATTAATTGCTCATCAGGTGTGACTCCAATGAAGTGCATGGGCACTTTAGCATCCATGCATTGCAAAGGTAACACTCTCTAGATAAACTCATACACATAAAAGGCAATCAGATTGCTGCTTGACAATGAAAAGGAAATGTTAAAACCACATTCTTTTTTTTTTAATGATGGCATAAGCTTTGACAAACAGCTAAAGATAAATTTACAACATACCTAAAAACAGAAGAGCAACAGAGATACAGGATGACATACACATGCTTACCTTTGCATCTTGTCTGTTTAATATGATCCTCAATAGTCGGGTTCAGAGATCAAGACCCAGATTTACTAAGATTTTGAGTGGGGGTTGCATCAATTTTGTGGCGCAGCCCCAATGCAAAAGTCAATTTGTGTGGCTTTACGTGGCTTAATAAATACAAAGAAATGAAACACAGCATATTAAACTGCCTTGTGTTACTTTACATTGGATAGGTGTTACATGGGTGGAGCACAGGCGTTCCCATGCATCCACCAATGTATTTTGATGCAAACCCAGATATAGAGAGACTTGTATCCCTATGTTTGTGCAGGAATTTGTGCACCTACCCAACAAGGAGAAATATCTTTACTTCCACTTGTTACTTCCTCTTTCCAAATGTGTTGCATTCTGCAGCACACATAGAAAGAGGATTATGCATCTAAGTACTGTTACTGTGAAGGAAGGTATCCCTTCCTGCAAAAAATCAATCCTGCCCTTAATGCAGGCACCCGTGTACCAGCGTGTAACGGTTTGCTTCTGTTGGTGCTAGGCAGCTCAGCAACTTCTCTTGCTGCGCTGCACTCCGTTGCATGAAATCTTAGTAAACATTCCCTAAAATGTCTCTGTGCATTATGATGTACCAACCACCAACCAAGGAGAAAACTGTGCGCATGTGCAGAGACAGGCCACTTTTCTTCCTGCATCTGATATTGGTGAAATAGTGCTCAGTATATCAAACATTCATAAAGCATGGAGGATATACAATATTGGTCATACACCAACATTCTCAAGGAAACAATTGCCCAGTAGGATATCACTGCAAGGTGGATATAAATCCTGCTCTTTTAAACCATCTATAACAGGTCTACAAGACATGACTATATTGAACACTTAACAAGGGCACAAAGCTTAAGAAGACCAACTCTCCAGATTTTCAAGCAGTAACTTCCATATAGTGCCCCTTAATCTCCTCTGAATCTAACAATCAGGGACCTCAAGGTGACAAGTTGAAGGTCAACCGAAAGCCAGTAGTGATCTCACACTGAATGCCTCCTACCCCTTTTATGCACCAGGAGTGACTACTTTCCAGAATTCTATACTGTAATAAATTGGGTAACCGGTTGAGGGGGGTGAAACCCTACTCATGCAGGGACCACAATCCTTGTCAGGTGGGAGTCACAGGCAAATCCTAAACTAACCTGTGCTCAACCCTCTGGTAGCTTGGCACAGAGCAGTCGGGTTTACCTTAGAGGCAATGTATAAAGTATTTGTGCAACACTTCAAACAGTAATAAGGAAACAACACAATGCAAGAACAACCCCACACCAGATTAGGCAAATAGAGGACATTTTAGTAAATAAAACAAGACTAGAACAACAAAAATCCAATCAGTAGAACTGGAGATGTACAATTTTAAAGATCTAAGTGAAAATAGCACCAAAAAGAACAAAGCGCCAACTGTGGATATCTGGTTGCGCTAGACCAGGACAAATTGACAAGTTCAGGCCGACCACGATGGAGTGTGGGCCGGCTACAGGAAACCAATTAGACCCGCTGAGGAAGAGTACCTCTAAATACTGGTTGCGGAGCATTGTGAGGTCCCGCATCAAGGATGAGTCACATAGCCAGATCGTTGCAAGGTCTGGGTCAGAGATGCGTCACCAGGCCTGGGGTGGCACCACTTGACAAAGGAGGACTCACAGTTGCAGAGTCTAGGTGCAGGTTACAATAGATTAGCCCTTGGAGTCACTCTGGTGGCCATGGGTACAAGTTGCAGGTCCAGTCCTTGTCACCCAGGCAAGAGGACAGCAAGGCAGCAGGTCAGCACAGCAGGCAGCAGTCCTTCTGGGTGGCAGTGCAGCAGAGTGGCAGGCCTTTCAGCAGCAGAGCACTCCTTCTTCCTGGCAGAATCTTCCATTCGTGAGATCCTTGACCGCACAGAAATGGAAGGAGCTAACAAGGATTTCATAATAAAATGTACTAGTATGGTTTTGATGAACAACATATTTCTTTTTAAAAACCAACTGTATCGCCAAAAGAAGGGGACCAGCATGGGGGCCACCTGTGCCCCCAGTCTGGCATGCCTATATGTAGGCGAATTTGAGAAACATCATATATATAATGAACTAGCGCCTTTTTTTGAAAACGCATTGGAATGGCATTGTTTCATTGACGATGTTTTTTTCATTTGGGATGGGCCCACTGACCTCTTGAATGACTTTTTGATTTGGTTGAACCTTGGAGATGTAAATCTTAAATTCACTGCACATCAAAGTAAGGTGAGTGTAGATTACTTGGATGTTACAATCAAAGCAACTGAAGATAAACTGACAGTTGAATTGTACACCAAGCCGATGGCTAAAAATATACTTTTGCACTACACAAGCTTTCATCCTAAGTCGCAAAGGGATAATATCCCTTTTAGTCAGTTTCTCCGGTTGCGGAGAAACTGTACCTTACTCGATGATTTTTATAGACATTCGGACGTACACAAATCCAAATTAAAAGACAGAGGATACCCTAAAAAACTGATATCCAACTTGTTCAAAAGAACCAGATTTTATGATCGAGATGCTATGCTGAATAGCTCAAAAAAGAAACAAGAACTGTCTAGAGTTGTCTTCGTGAGCCAATTTTATGGGATTAGCAACAAAATTAAAAATGCAGTTAATAAACATTGGAATATTCTTAATGACGAAGAAGACATAAAATTAGAGAAACCTCTGTTTGCCTACAAAAAGAACACCAACCTAAGGAACCAACTGGTTCACACATATAGGGATGAACCCATAGTCAGGCAGAGAACTATTGATAACTCTATTGCCAAAGGTAATATCAGTTGGGGCAATTGTGCAATGTGTGTCCAATGCATTGTGGCGAAAGAGATATCACAAAATGAAAGAACAATAGTAGTCCATACTTTGAACAATTGTCGTAGCAAAAATGTTATTTATTTGCTACGCTGCCCATGTGGTTTAGCCTATGTGGGAGAAACTGGACGAGAACTTAGATTGAGACTGACAGAACATAAATCGGCAATTAAGACTAAGAAAATCAATGCTCCATTAGTGACACATTTTTTACAGTATGAACACAAAGAAACAGACTTTGGGTGGTTCATGTTGGAAAAAGTTAATATGAATAGAAGAGGGGGCAATATGGAGGAAAAGAGAAAAGCTTGCGAGCAATGGTATATATCAATCCTTAATACTGTCAGACAGGGGTTAAACTCCAGGGAAGAGTGGGAGAGACTTGTCTGATAACCCCTGCCAGGTGGTTGTTGTCGTTTTTGATAAACATGAATCGGGAATGATGCTTCCTATATACTATTTCTGATAGTCCTTGAACATAAATGGATAACTTTTTTGAAAGTAGAAACCTAATACAAATCTTATATAGTTCATTATAAAATGGCCGACACAATAGGCGGTTCTGTGCTAACATCTGAGATTGGAGCAATGAGGATGCCTATGGAAATTTATAGATTTAAATGACATTACATTAGAAATATAGCCATATTGCTCTTTTTGCACAAGAACATACACACCGACTAGTTGGAATGTTTTTCAAAATAATTAAATAAAATATAATCGATATGGATGTGGTTACAATAATAATAAAAAGTTTTTGTAGTGGATAATGTAGATTGGAGTGTAAAGATAAAAATGTAGATGAGTATATGCATCTAGCTTTTAATAAATATGATTTGTAGGCGATTTTTCTCGGGCAACTAAGTGTTAACACTAATTGTTCTAAGATGGCTGCCAAAGAGAATCTGTATCTAAGGTCGCCCGTTTGCATAGTCCTATCTCTATGTTCATTTAGATACACTTTGGCGCGCTCTTCCTAATGGGGAAAGCCCTTTAAATAGGACGTAGTCGGAAAGCCGGAAATCGATTGAGGACGGAGAACGCCAGGAGACTAATTAGTCCCGGTAAGTGAGAATGCGAGTGAGGCGCCGCATAGCTTAGATTTCACTAAGCGCAGTCTAAAACAGCCGCTGTTATTATGCACATGGGCGCCGTATAGTTTAGATTCTAAGACGTAGCCCAAACAGACGCTTTTATTGTGCACACGGGCGCAATATTTAGTTTATAGTAAATACTGGAGATAAAGGCAAATATATGGTTCTAACAATAATTATATCTCGTTATGCGGTTTCCGTTTATGTTTCAGCACAACGTTTCGGGTGCTACCGATAGAATAATTAAACCTTGTTATGCGGTTTTCGTTTATGTTTAACATTATGTTTTCGGGTGCTACCGACAGAAGAGGTGGTCAGCCAAGAAGGATTTTAACTGTGAGGCCGCCCAGTGGAGCGTATTATATTTGCTTTTAATGAATTTCAGATTATGTTTAGGACTAATCTGAGTTTTGATGAGGAAGTGGCAGAAAAAAAAATTTTGTCTGTCATTTTTACAGGCAGCAAACTCCGCAGCAAGCCTGAGGGGCACCGATTGAAATTTATCGAGAACTTCTGCACACTTGCTACATTTAATCTGAAGCGAACCATTTGGAAGCTTTAGATGTGTTTCCTTAACAAATCAGGTAATTGAATAATGAACAGCAAATGACCTATTCAGAAGGCAACTTTATAAGTGCTTTGTATACATATATTCACTTTATGCATTTTAGGGCATTAGTGTATGGCGTTTCCCTGTCAGTCCGGATATTAGGGACGACAGGAGTTGGATACCGAAGATTTTGAAGATCTGTGGGAGACTTGAGTACCCTCGAGAGATAGACTGTCCCTTTCTATATTTAAGGTGTGTACCACTTATGTCTATAGCAATGTTCATAGCAAATGACTACAAACAGCTACACAGAAGATTTTATAAATATATACAATTTATATCCTTTTATAGAAAGATAAGGGAGGCATCAGGAACACACGTCAGTCTTGCTCCTTAAAGCATTGTGAGGAGACTAGAGATATATCGAGTGGAGGAACAAGCTCCCCACTTTAACACCCGACAATCCTAGCTTTTGGTGGGTATTACCCCAATGCTATATTTTGATGAGTTTGGATAGCATGAACTGGGTTGGATGGATGAGAGTATGTTGCTATGTATACTTGGAAATCTTGTTTAGTGATTTATGAGGTTTTGATTGTAAGCTGTGAATTCATATGTTTGATTACTAGGTTGGAGCCAAAAAAAAACAAAAAACTAATATGTAACAAGTGTTTGCTTTTAATTCTGTGTTTTTAAGAAAATAAGAATATGTTTTCATGTTTAATAACCAGAATGAATTTAAGCACTTTTTTAACGTGGTATTACAATCTTCATTGTCGTCTGTTTGTAATATATTTTTTTATATATACATTTCTTGAAATTAGATAAGACTGCTTGGGAGACATTATTTATTGAGCCTGAAGAAGGTGGTTGGACCCTTTGATACCACCGAAACGCGTCGCTTTCTGGTCTTTTGTTGCCCTACCGCTATTTAAGGGGGAAAAAATCTATGAATTGGTGAACCTGATACTAATAGTGGTTGGAATCGCTATAATCATGTGTTAATGAAGATTGTGTTGTCTGTTCTTTAATCTATGTATAACATGCAATGAACTTATATAGATTGTTGTTTTTATGAGTCACAGGAAAGACTGTATATTTTAAATAAGTTTTTATGTATTGAACAGATATATCTAATAAACATTTGTATATTGGTAATTTTTTGGCTTTAACTGTTTTCTCTGATGAATGATTGACAGTTTGAATGTGGGAGTGAATAGTATGGTATGCTATTGATAAATCCCAAAGGGAATTTGTTTCTGACTTAGAATCTTCCACAGTTCCAGAAGTGTACTGAAGAGTTGGTGTCTGAGGTCCAGTATTTATACCTGGTGCCTTCTTTAAAGTGAGAAAAACTTCTAGAGGTTTCCCTTTGTAGTGCTCAGATTTCCTGCCTCCCCTGCTCTGGCTCCAGATAACTACAGGGGGTATGCAATCCTTTGTGTGAAGGCATGGCACAGTCTGGGACCGGCTTCTGCCTCCCATCCTGTCACTGAAAGTCCGTCTAGGCACACCTAAGCTCTCTATTGTGAATGGCTATCTAGTACAAATACACAAAGACCAACTGCCAACTACACCCAGTCATGTGACCCAGAGACATGCTGCAAGCACTAAATGGCTAAGGCAGAAAATTTTCAACCTGGAATGGCAGTTCGGGCTGGACTGTTCCCATGGGGAACAGGGTCAAGACTGATTTGCATATGGCTGGGTCTGAACTCAATAGGCATGTGGAGCAAAAAAATAATGGATTTAGACCCAGATCTCTGTACGGGGGTGAATGTTTGACATTGTACAGCATTCTGTCCATCAATTGTTCTTTTTGCATTTGTCACCCTGAGTGGGACGGGTATGCCCAGACGTGGGTCCCATGCCACTGGAGTCTAGCTAACCTGGCTGATGAGGGGTGATACCCCGAAACCGGTCCCAGGATTCTTGTTTCCAGTCCAGGGAGGACCTGGCCTGGCAGTTAGGGCTGGGCTGTTCCAATGGGGAACTGAGTCAAGACTGATTTGCATACTGCTGGGTCTGAAATGGAAAGCCATGGGAAGCAAAAAAGCAATGGATTTATGCCCAGATCTCTATACTAGGGTGAATGTTTGACATTGTGCAGCATTCTGTACATCAATTGTTCTTTTTGCAACTTTCTATATGTTGCATTTTCAAAATTGTAATTCAAAATCCGACTTTGCCATAACAGAGCATTTTTCATTACAATTCCAAAGACAGCAAACATGAACTGTTTTACCTGCTCTCATTTAGAAGATATCCTTATTAAATGTAATTGGGTAAATCAAATGATATCCTATAGGAGAGGGAGTCCCTGCAATAGTGAAAAACAAATTAAAGAGTTTTTTCAGTAACAGGACATGAAAAGATTAAAAGTACATGTTCTACTTTTTAAAAAATATTGCACCCTACCCTGTGTGTTATTTGGGACCTTACCTAGGGGTGACTTATATGTATTAAAAAAGAGGATTTGGGCCTGGCAAAAGGTATACTTTGCCAGGTTGAAATAGCAGTTTAACATTGCACACACAGGCTGCAACGGCAGCCCATGTCAATGGCAGGCCTGAGATATGTTTGAAGGGCTACTTGAGTGGGTTGTACAATGGGTGCTGCAGGCCCACTAGTAGCATTTAATTTACTGGCCCTGGGTGCACGTAGTACCACTATGCTAGGAACTTATGAGCAAATTAAATATGCCAATTGGGGATAAGCCACTGTTACCATGTTTTAAGGAGTAAGCACATGCACTTTAGCAGTGGTTGGCACTGTTAATGTGCACAGAGTCCTAAGGCAAACAAAACGAGATCAGAAAAATATGTCTGAGTAAGGCAAAAGGTTTGGGGGAAGACTACCCTAAGGTAGACAGGTCTAACATATACAGATATCTTTTCCTGACTTGGAGATGTAATCCATGTCTCGACCAATGACTGCAATAAGGGAGATGGAGGAAAGGGAGTATGATGTTTCTTTGGTGTCATCTGTAAAGTGAAAAAATAAATACGTGTAAAACATATATGGAAGAATCACAAAATACTGTGCTAAAAATATATGGATAAAACAAAAAATGCCCTGAGAAAATAAAATACAAAGTATTAAAAATGATGAAATATGACTGCTTGAAAAATATATCATACAGCTATACATGCTCTTTTAGGCCTGTTTTAAAAAAACTTGTAACTTGTCTGAAAGTGACGTCAAAAGTCTTAGGAGGATTTGGAAAGTGTTCACCCTAACTCTTTGAGCGCCACTCCTCTTTCTAACTGGGCTGCTGCGTAAATGTGACAGGCATGCTTAATCCTTCACAAAGACGGCGGCAATGATAGGGCAATTCAAGCGGAGCTGTATCAATATTCAGGATGACAATAAACACAGCCATTAAGGCTAGTTGGTGACTCCCTGTAATTGACTGACCGACGAGTCGACATACGGCTCTGTGCAATCCATCAGCGGTAACTCCGCAAACAGAGGTGGGCTGTTTATCTGTATTGATATCCGAGGAACAGGGGTAGCCAACTGGAAAATATTAATTGACAATCACCGCCTGGCAACATCTCATTAACCAGGGGTGTGTTAATCCTAATTGGGATCAGCATTGGTATTGTGTCATATGAGTCGCTATTAGGCTCCACATCAGAAGCATTGATCCGAGGACTTTAACTAGAATTATGCTTTCTTCCAAAAATCTAATGTGTGCCTGTGTTGTTAGTGGATTTGCATGCTGATTTTGGTGTGTGGATGTAATTGTGTATATGTGCGTATGTATGTTCAATTTTTCATGTGGTGTAGTGTGATTTTATGTTCATTTTGGTGCACATGTGTGTATGCTTGTGTTTAGTGTATTCGTAAATCAATTTTGGTGCATGTGGAGGTGTGTACCTGCATTTGTATTTGTTGGTTTAGTGTGTCTGTATGTTGATTTTGGTGCATGTGTGAGTGTGTGCCTGTTTCTGTCTGTATGGTATCCTGATCACTGTGTTTTTCAATGCAGAGACCTTTTTATTTCAATAATTAAATGTGTGCTGTTGAAAATACCAGTTATTAACTGTGATTCCATGGAATGCATGTTTCTAGCATATTGGTCTGTTCTCAGAATGGGTCATGAAGTGGTGATAATCAAGCTTCTGCAAAACACATTCAAAGTAGGTAAATATCTGCCTTATTGTTTAGTTTAGAAAAGTTCAACAAGTAGCTGCAAAACATCCAGACGCCGATGGTGATTGGTAAATTTAAAAAGTTATTCTGGGGTTTCAGATTCTATTATTTCCATCACTTGCCTCTCCCAATAGTTCTCTTTTTATCACTTCCCTTTTCAGACTTTTCTATTTTTTTTTCATAGAATGTGTGACCTGCTCAGAAGTGTCTTTCGAGACTCTTCTATTTCCTTTGTACACAGGTTTCCGACTTTATTATTTTTATTTCAGATACTTTTATCTCTTTTAGTAGAAAGCGTGTAATTTTAGAAATGCAGGAAGTATTAGTATGTCTCCATCCTACCTAGGCTGACATATTTTATTGTTTGTGTTATCTACGCTGCCATAACATCTTGGAAGCTCACTGTAGAAGCTGACATGTTTTTATTGTTTTTAGTTATGGAATTAAGCAGACTCATTTGCTACCATGATGTTTTGTCTTATTGGTGCTTAGGTGTCTCCTAGTCCCCTCGTGGTTTTTCAAAATAGAAGATGACATCAGATACTATAAAAACCCAGGTATTCAACACTAGTTAGGAAAGAACTTCACGTGGACAATCAAGATTAAGATGGTGACAGCTCCAGATTCCACTCTAACCCAATAGGGCTTCAGCAAGATTCCTGCGAGGCTGTGGCTGAACTCTTTGCCTTCACCAACTAGTGCCAGGGTCTGTGTGTTCTAGACCAAACATGATGACCTTGCCTTTGTGCCCAGAATAGCAGTGATGCTATTCAACACATCAAGAGACCTTGTTGTGCCAAGCCAGGTATGCACACCACCTCAGAAACTCAAAGATAGGCTCATTATTTATTGATTATGCTAGAACTAGCTCAGTGCCCATAGGCAGCACAATGAGGGCGTTAGGTCTACAAAATTCAATGAACATGTTGCAATATTTTTTCCTGTTGTTTTCACTCTTCATGAACGGCTTTACTGCTTTAATTTTGATTTTCTGTGATGTTACCATCCATATTGCCTGCTTTAGATTAGGATTTTTAAAATAAATATTTTAAAATCCATTTTATGTTTCTTGTGGTCCTTGAGTGTTTTATTCATTTACCAAGGAGGGTTTGGCGTTCCACTGTACCCCTGACCTAATCTTATGGGAAGGATCGTTACCAGAAAACACGTTGTACACAATGGGGCATATTCTCAAGAACGTGTGATAACTACCGCAAAATAAGCTTAACGCAACACTTCACATCGCAGTCCATCGCGGGAAAATAACGCCGTGTTAACCTGGTATTCCCAACACGGCGGTACCATGCGATAGTCACACGATAACGCGTCAAATGAATGCGTTAAAATCAACGTGACGCTGCAAAAACGTGAAACCCCAACGCAAAAATAGTAGCGATGACGCCAATCACGATACAAAAATCTGCGAAAACCAGCCACAGGCTTGCAATTCCCACGCGTCATGCGGGAAAATGCACTATAAAAGTAGAAAAAAAACATACAAACAAAAGCCAAACAACAGCAAAGCACAATGGAGGCATCTGGAGCAAGTACAGAGGACAACCAGAACCCCACAAGCCCCCCTGAGGACCAGCCTGTGACCTCGGGGTCAGGGAAGGGAAAAGGACAAGAAGAGTAGGACGAAGCGGTTCAGTCTGCAGAAAAACAGGATCCTGATAATGGAGGTGATAGAACACCATCAACCACTGTTCGTCACCTCCACTGTGTCACTGGCAACTAAAAATGGAATATGGCAGACCATCGTGGACAAGGTGAATGCAGTCGGAGTGCTGAGGAGGACAATGGGCGAGGTCAAGAGGCGCTGGAATGATGTGAAGCGCAAAACCAAGCTGAAACTCGCAAACAACCGGAAGGCAGCAATGCAGACTGGAGGTGGGAGTCCAGCGCCACAGGAGGAGCTGGACGAGATGGAGGAAATGGTGTCCACAGTCATCAGTGGGGAGACGGTGGCAGGAGTTGGGGGACCGGACACTGCTCAACATGACCGGACACAACAGCAACAGGGTGAGTAACGACCAGGGACTGGGGGGACGGGGGAGATGGGCACATTGGCACACATGCACAATTAAGCATAGCACATCTGCGGACAAACCATGCCCCAGCCCCCAACTCCCACCAAGAGACCAATGCACACAGGTATGCAACATCTCAGCACCGCATAAGCACAGAAGCCCGAGGCACACCGCATGTAAGGGATAAGGGGCAGCTAAATCAGAGCTGCAGGGGCGACTCCCCCAAAATGCGGCACACACACATTGCATGCAGAGCACATCAACATTGACAACGATGTGGTACAAACCGCAACACGTCCACAACAGAACAGAGGACACAACTGGTGCTGCATGTGCGTAGAAACTGGCCAATCACATTTGGCATTGCAGGGAAATGTGAGTTGACAATGTACAAGTACAAACACACATCCGTGATGTAGTCGGAATGTCCACTGTCCCGCATCAAATAGGCAGCTCCCCCCAAACAATCACAATGTACACTGTCATGCAGTCTGAATGTAAACATGTACAATGCGTCAACATACATGTGAACACAATGTTAAACTGCATCTCCCCTTCACATTGCAGGGGGAAATCCAACACCTCCTGCGGAGCAGTCCGAACCTCTCTTCTCTGATGACGAAGAGGACCACCACACCTTCGAGTCCGACGCCCTCCAACAGCTCGTGGAGAGCCTCCGCAGCCCACTTCCATGAGCAGGGCAGCCCAGCTGCCACGAGGAGAACCCACCCCCTGCACAGAACACACAGCAGGCAGCACCCACCACCACGGCTGCCTCCCAGGACCCCCACGACGAACACATGGCCTTCCAACGCCGTGTGTTGGGGTGCCAGGAGAAGCTGGCTGAACAGGTGCAGGTGGGGTTCGACCGCATGGCAGCCAAGCTAGACACCATACGTGGGTGTCTAAGTCCCATCAGGGACCACTCACAGTCCCTAACGGACACCCACAGTCTGCTCCATGCTCTCCAATGGACCATGGCTGACATCGCTAGAGTCCTGACTCTGCGACAAGAACGACTGTCTAGTCAGAGTGCCTCCAGCGATCTCGCCCGGGAGCTGGGACACATGCGGAGGATCATGGAGAACATGGAGCGGACGCAGGCGGAAAGAGCGGCTGCCACGGCTGCACACCAGGGAGAGGTAGCTGGGTCCCTCAATGCCCTAAAGACCCTCCTCATGGCATTGCTGCCACAAGGCCTGGCGCTGATGCATGCTGCTGCTACCACCCCATCCACATCTCCGGCCCCTGAGGTGTCACTGCCACACTGTGCTGGAGACAGAACACCACCACCCACATGTGAGGCACATGCAACAGCAGAGGACGAAGATGCGGATGAATCTGCCTTCGTGGTCAGAAGGACGCAGTAGCATTCATCTCCGCCATGTGGCCTGTTTCTGCTTGGTTCTGCCCTCTGCATCATCACCTTCCACTGTCCCCCAATACACTCACCTTGGACCTCGACATGGACTGCCATATTCTGTTTGGTAACCAATGACACAGCTGTCAGACTGCGGACTGAACTCCTCCTCTCCTGATGTACCTGTCATTCCCTGAAGGACTCTGGCTGGCCCTCCACGGGCCAACAATGTAAAGTGGGGTTGGCCTGGCCCTGTACTGCTCCAGCTGCAACACTCCACTGAATGTGCAATAAACATTCATATTTACACAGATGTGTCATGTCTACGATCTTTCAAGTGTGGAAGTATGGATGAATGTAGGGTCAGTGATTCTCCCTTACGTCCATGTTGCTCATGTTGTGGGACTTTTGTCACAGGGTGACACATTGCCGATTGCGGTCCGGGTGGCGCCGACACTACAACAGAGACACATCCATTAGTCACTTCCTTGTCCAGCCCAGGACGGAACCATGCCCAGAGCCCCAGGGTCATTGTTCACACCCTTATGCTGGACTGGCATACGGCAGGACAGCCCACTCCGCTTACGCACATGGGGGGACGACAACGCCACATGTCCCAGGTCTTCACTGTAGGGATCTGCAGCTCACAGGTCTAGTTGTCAGCATGCCACAGCCACTCCCTCATGGCTGGTGTACACCCACACCACACCCATCCAGCACAGGCGTCACAGGACATGTGACCCTGCCAATAAAAAGGGCCTGGCGCACGTGCTGGATGCCATTTCCACTCTCTAACTGGGTGTCTCCGTGTAGTTTTCATGTATGCATGAGGGCCTAGGGCCCTGCCACCTCAGATTGCCCAGTGCCGGGGGTGACATGATGGCGTCCGCACCACGGAACTCAATCATTAAGGGTCCATGGCTGACGGTGCACAGACTTGGTGGCACCGGATACACTGTGGCAGGCACACGCACACCGCCACGGGACGGTGTCTTGCGGTGCAGTGAGATAGGGGCACCTAAAGTGCTGAGCAGGTGTGCAGCCTGCGATGATGCGCCGTCCTGGTGGTCCGTACTGACAAGGATCAGTGTGAGCCCTGCTGAACCGCAGTGTAGGCCTGAGCCAGCGGGCAGTGCGGGCCTCCCGCCAAGTGGCATTACCTCGCGGTTCACAGAGTTAGTGGCACCTCAAGCGCTGAGCGGGTGTGCAGCCTGCGATGATGCCGTGTGCACTGATGTGGTCTCTGCCATTGCAAAATCAAGACCCAGAATCAGGTGTGTGACCTGGTGGCCCGCGGTTCAGGGCTGCATGATGTGGAGGGTGCCATGGTCGTGGGTCCCGGGCTTGGTGATCCCACCGGAACGTGGTGGGCCCTCTTGGAGACACGCCGGTGGCGGAAGGTGAGCAGTGAGGCCTGGTTGCGCAGGGGCGGGCAATCACCGCTGGGCGGCGGGAGGGGCTGGGGTGCAGCAGCCTGTGTGCGCAGGGGCGGGCAAGCGAAGATGGCGTGTGCAACTGTATGGACTCTGCCATTCATGTCTCTGGACACTGTTTCAGATAAGGGACCTGGAGAACTGCAGTGTATACCGGCACGTGGTTGGAGACACACCGATGGCAGCAAGTGAGCAGTGAGGCCTAGGTCCACAGTGTCGGCACTCTCTCACCCTCTCTTTCTCTCACCCTCTCTCTTTCTCTCTCCCTCTCTCTCTCTCCCTCTCTCCCTCTCTCTCTCTCTCTCTTTCTCTCTCACTCTCTCCCTCTCTCTCTCTCTCTTTCTCTCTCCCTCTCTCCCTCTCTCTTTTTCTCTCTCCCTCTCTCTTTCTCTCTCTCTCTCTTTCTCTCTCTCTCTCTCCCTCTCTCTCTCTGTACTTTGATGGGCGCATGGCACACCTTCTTATCCAGATTTCTGTTTTGCAGGCTGTGACTTACAGAATGTCCTGAGAAGACCCGCCATGCCTCTTTAGAATTGTTGTTTTTGGTTTATTATGTAATAAACGTATTATTTGGATATTATGATATGAATGTATGATTTCCCTTTTTCTGACAACACATGTATGTTAGGTATTGTAATTGTGCGACTTCAGGCGATTTGTTTGGTTCATGATTTCGTGGTGTTGATGTGCAATATCTTTGTCCAAAGGGGGGGTGGGGATGGGGGGTGCCCGGGGTGGGACCCCGGGGGTGGGGGGTGGTGGGGTCCTGGGGGTGGTGGCGGTGGGTGTTGTTGACCTATTGGGGCTCCGGGCTGCATGATCGGTTGCTCCAGGGCATCTGTTGTTCTTCATGTGTGGCTATGGGCTGTGCTCCCTTGTCTGGTGCCGGTTGTCGTCCGACTTTACACCAGGTAAGAGCAGGTGTTAATTTCATGCTGCTAACGCGCCTAATCGCATGTTTTGTGATCTTATCGCCGATCTGGCTGGTCGTTGAAAATGTTTTGGAGTGGTGTTGTCGCGGATTTTTGCACGGGAACGCCTACTCTGCATCTCATTAGCGTTAGTTGCCGGGGTCATCTGTGGCGATGTTTTTTGCGACTGCTTTCGCAGGTAAACTGGTGTTATGGGCTGTTAGCGCCAGCTTGTGAATGGGGCGATGAATTTATCGCGACTTTGGCTGCGATAAAGTGCCGATAACTCGGCCATAGATCCTTGAGAATATGCCCCAATATTTGTAATGGTGCATTGGCTGAGTCCTTGCACCGAGGTGTTAGAAATCCAACCCTGGTGGCGCGGGGGAGCTGGGGCAGGTCTTGACAATCGGTCCTGTTTACACTTGGATGTACTAAAGGGCTGATTACGATGCCGCCCGCCACAGTAGCGGTGATTGGGACCGCTCGACAGACATGAGGCGGCCCCACCACTGCGATTAAGATGCACCCGCCATACTGGCGGGCGCATCCTGGGCCTTTAACATTGCGGGCGGTGCTGCACCGTCCGCAATGTTAAAGGTGCTTGCACCGCATTTCCCTGCACCACATGGCAGGCACCACGCGGTGCCTGCCACTTGGTGCATGGAAATGCAGTGGGGTACCATGGGTACCCCTCAGTGCAGCAACACCCCCCCGCCCCCAAGGGGGGCCCGCAACGGGCCCCCAAACCCAATCCCCACCAGCCTTTCCATGGCGGCATCGCCACCATGGAAAGGCCTCTACACAGACACCTCCTAATATGGCGGATGCTGCCTGCTAGGCACCGCCACCATATTAGTGGCCCTGCTCCGCCCGCCAGGCAATCGGTGCGATTGCCACTGGTGGAAAAGCGGTGGAGGGACTTTGCGCCTGCCACGATACCCACCGCCGTCCTAATATGGCGCTGGGTAAATCTCATTGTGATGGCGGAACGATCGCCACCGCCGGCCCGGCGGTGGCGATCGTTCCCCCATCGTTATGAGCCCCCAAGTTCTTTATTTGTGCCTGTGGTTGCATGTGGTGTGCAACAACCCTTATTCTGGGTGGTCTAAGTGTTATTTTCCATCATCAGACTTTGATCCATCAAGAAAAAGGCAGAAAAGGCAGAAAGGAAGAGAAAGACAGGCAAACAGTGGCAAGGGAGAACACAGGTTTTAAAAAGAACTCACAAGTGAGAGATAAAGAGAGGGGAAGTGTAGGGTGGTGGAAGAAGGCGGCTTGAGGTGATATCACGAACAGGCTTTTTTCATATTTGGTAACATCGGTATTTGGTAGCTCCAGCAATGGACTCTTTAAAATGGCGGGCTACTTTTTTATATTAATTATGCACTGAATACAGTCAAATACCATCTTTGGGGAGAACTGTGTTGTCTTTGGCCACCAGCCCTCATATTATTATTGTTGTATTAAATGTGGCATTTCTCCCACGGCTTGCTTTGGTCCAATGTATAGTTATAATGGCAATCCAAGGGGATATAAAGTTCATGTGAACCCCTCATGAAAGTCAATGGTAAGTTCTCACACTGATTGGGGGCATGGACTTTGAAGTTCAGAATACTGTGATACTGTTTTACAAGTTTATTTTTCATTTTATGTTTATAATATACTATAAAATATTTTTTAAATGTGCCTACTCTATTTTTCGATGTAATTTCTATATACCCTTCATAAAATATGCATGTTTTATTAAAGGTTTTATATATATTGGACTGGACGATAGGGTCTATGCACAGTAAAAGTAATAAATCTGCACTCACAAAATTTACATTTACATGCGGGTGCATATTTACTACTTTTTCCTATTCGTAACCATTCCCAGTAGTACTCCTGGAAATCTGTGCCAGGTGCAGGTTTCCAAGGGCCAGATGTATGAAAGTATTTTGCGTTCGCAAACGGTGCGAATCGCAAAAATCGGCCATTTGTGAATGCAAAAAGGCCTTTCTTTATGTATGAAAGGCTTTGTATTCACAATTTAGGTAATCACAATTTTTTGCGATTACCTAAATTGCAAATGCAAATAGGGAATTGCAATTTGCGAATCCCTAATGCACATGTAAGAAGCTTATCCTAAATGCGAACTGTGCATTTAAGGAAACGCTAATTACCATCCACTTTAAGTGGATGGTAACCATGTGCAAATTTTGAAAAAATGCACAAAAAATTATTTTTCAAAGTACCATGTTGCACACACATGCACCTATGGCATGTGTGCGCTTTACATGTGCACAATTAAAATTTCAGGGGTGCTTAAGGGGGGACTTAGGCCCCCGGGCAACCTTGGTAATAGCAAATTAGCTAATGCAAAACCATTCGCGCCTATGGGCCTTTCCGGTCATTGGAACAAATTGAGTTATATCAGCTATTTACCGTATCGCTATTAGGTAATATTAAGGAATCGCCAAATCTTTGGCAATTCCTACATACATAGCATTTTGAAACTCCTAAATAGTGATTCGGTAAAAATCGCTATTTGAGAATCGCAAAATGCTCTTTTGATACATCTGGCCCTAAGAGTTTTAGCAGGAACTTCAGGTGACTTTTAAAAAAGTCTCCTTTTCTATCTGTATGGAATTCCCCAAAACAGAGACCAATGCAGCATAGGGGGAATACGGTCCCCTGTGCAAATGCACATTTCCCCCTGCACCCCCACTAAACCCGTGGTTGATCCATTACCCTTTCTAGGCTGTAAAGGGGTTTATGCCAGCCCTTGGCTGAAGTAAAAGACCAACCCTTTCCATTGTGGAAAGGGCAAATCATGGAATTTGTCAATGCCAACAAATATTCATGCTTGGGGTTGTTGCAAAAATTTCAAGTTTAACAACATCTTGGAACACCCACTTTCCTGTCCCTTAGGTAGGCTTATGCCTGCTATGAATCTCTTTGTGAAATTCTGGTAGGAGTATAAAAGGTACATTTATTATTGAGAATGGGGCCCAAGTAGACCAATAACACCCATATCAATAATCTAACCCTACATCCATGCAGGCCCATGCTTTTGGCCACTCTTTGTTCCTCCTGCCTGCTCTTATTCTGCTAAGGAATTATTAAAATGCATGCAAATAATAGAAGGTGTCAATTCAAAATTATTGCTCTCTAGTCAGAGTATCAAATGCTATATATTGATCACTAAGCATTTAGGGACTGAGCTTAAGTTGAGAGTATTTAAGTAGTGAAAAGGTAATTTAATAGCTGTGATTAGTACAGAAAGCCCGTAGGTCTCGGTAATGCAAGAGCTACTGGCTTTGTCAATGTCAATGTCTGTTATCCATGTTGGGCAGCCCTGCAGGAATTTCAAAACATAACCTGCAGGCTGTATAGACCTTAACTCAATGGGCATTTGCCCCAAAGGGTAGATTCTCAAACAGACCAAGAGAGCTCGGGCAACGTCTACTGCATATCGAGCAAAGGACTGCATGCAACTTCCTCTGCTCCAGCCCTGCCTGGCAAGCAATGATGAGGGAATGAAATGAATGAAATGAAAACAAGATTTGTAAAGCGCCTGGTTACCCAAGGGCATCCCCGCGCTATTGCCTGCTAACACACTTAAGCTGAAAGCTATTCATTTTGGGAAGAGTAATGTTTTAATCTGCTTCCGGAAGATGAGGTAATTAGGTTGGTCACGGATCTGCGGAGGCAAGCCATTCCAGATCTTGGCCACATTATACGAATAGAGGCGGCCGCCACTTCGTGCTCTCTTTATTCTTGGGGTTGACAGTAGAAGTTTAGTTTCTGACCTAAGGGCTCTGTTAGGACGGTATCGATGGATAAGGGACTGAATGACCAGGGATCCCTTACCTGAGAGTGACCTGTGGGCTATACATAGAGCCTTAAACTCTATGCGCTCAGGGATAGGAAGCCAATGTAAGGATGCCAAAGCTGGTTTAGCGGAGGACCGCTTTGGGATGTTCATGAGCATGCGCGCGGCGCAGTTTTGAACAATCTGTAGCTTCCGTATCGATGAGCCAGGGGCTCCAAGATAAAGAGCATTAGCATAGTCAAGTCGTGACAAAATGAGAGCCTGAACTAGGACTCTTCTTGCAGGGAAAGGAAGTAGTGGAAGCACTTTACGGATCATTCGGAGGATCCCGTAGCAGCTTGCAGCTACCTTTTGCCCTTGTTCTTTAAAATCAAGGTTCTGGTCGAGCCAAACACCCAGACTCTTAATTTGATGTTTGAGTGTAGGGGCAGGACCAAAGGAGCTGGGCCAGAGTAGCTCAAAGTTTAGATTTTGTTTGTTCCCTAAGAGCATTAATTCTGTTTTTGTTCCATTAAGTTTCAAAAATGACTCTTCCATCCACCTTGATACTTTTTCCAGACAAAGGGCAAGACCGGGACTGGAAGGATCCCGCTGGTTGACAGAAACAACCAACTGGGTGTCATCAGCATACGTAATTATCCGAATCCCAAATGGTAGCACAATCTCTGCCAAGGGCCTCAGATACACGTTAAAAAGTGTGGGGCTGAGGGAGGAGCCCTGAGGCACCCCACAAATCAGCGGTATAGGTTTAGAAAAAATATCGTCTTCAAAAACTTTGAAAGATCGGTCTTCTAAAAATGATTGGAACCAATTGAGCATAGTCCCCGCAATTCCTACCTCACCCAATCTTTCTATCAGCAGCTGGTGGTTGACCGTATCGAAGGCTGCGCTTAAGTCTAGAAGAATGATAGCCGCGCAGCCTCCTGCGTCTAGAATCTTTCTCGCCTCTTCCACAACCACCAGAAGAGCCGTCTCAGGACCATGTGGAGGTCTAAAACCCATCTGGGAGGAGTGGAGACAGTTATTACTCTCCAGGAAGGTAGATAGAACAGAATTCACATATTTCTCTGTGATCTTGCTGATAGCCGGCAGCAGGGAGATAGGGCGATAGTTACTCCAGACTTCAGAGTCCAGGGTAGGTTTTTTCAATAAGGCTTTAACCATAGCCTGTTTCCACAGTGTAGGGACTATACCTGAGGAAAGAGAGGCATTTATCAGGTCAAGGATTACTGGGGACAGGATTTCAGAAGCCTGATTTAAGATATTGGGGGGGGCAGGATCTGTGGGGGAACCGGATTTTAATTTACTCAAAATATCAAGCAGCGTGGACGAGGTAAGTGGGGGAATTTCCTCAATTAGACTAACTCTCCCATTGACCAAGTTTTCCTGATCTCCGATAAGTTGTTGAGGTATTCTTTGAGGGACGGAGGAGTAAATAGCTTGGATTTTGTTTGAGAAGAATTCTGCCATGGCATTACATCGTGCTGAAGTGTCTTCAGATACAATGAGGGGGGTAGGGATGGTAATCAAGCCCTTAGTGATGCGAAAAATTTCGCGAGGAGAGTTAGCAGCTGCCAGAATTCTCTCTTCATAATATAGCGTTTGGGCAAGTTGAATTTCAGTTTTATAAGTTTTAATGGCCTCTCTATAAATTTGTTTGCAGCTGGCAGAAAAATCCTTCCTCCATTTCCTTTCAGCTCTCTTACAAGTTTTCTTAAGTACCCGAAGTTTTGGGGAGTACCACGGATTACGCTTGGTTTCTGCCTTATTAAATGTCATTTTATTTGGAAGGACAGAGTTCAATGAAGATTCTACCCAATAGTTAAATTTATGGTTGGCAGTTACAGGGTCGGGATCGGAAGTGGGCCTGGACAATTCCAACGTTGTTACCCATGAGTCAATTGGTAGTTTGGACCATGTACATGAGCATTTCCTATGCCCCATGGTCGCTGTGGAGGTCACTTGCGGAGTCCAAGTAAAAGGGATTAAGAAATGGTCAGACCAAGGTAGCCTAACAGGATCTCCAGCTAAAAGATTCTCCAAATTGGAAGGGGGCGGGAGAGCGAGGGCAACAGGGAAAGTAATGACAATGGATGGGGAGGCAAGTAACAACTCGGCGAGAAGAGGAATTGGCTGAGACGGCTTGATTCTCAGTGAACTGGGCCCTGAAGTCCTCTTATTGAGATCCTAGTGAAACAAACACAACATAAATTAATATGAAGGTGCTCAATGAATAGTAGGTTTTTCACAGTTTTCGCAATTCGCTAAGACAAATTCTTATTGAATGTCAGTCTCCTGATAGTATAGGTTGTTGTTTACAAACCAGCGCGATATCTAGCAGAAAGGGTACTCTTATTAGAATAACGCATTACCTCTTCGTCCGTCTTCCCGTCCCATTCCTTAACAATGAGCAGCTCGTCTGCTCCTCAGAAACCTTATACCTAGCAGAGTTTAAACACTTCCCCCAATATGGCGCTACTGATCCGTTATGCATAAAGGGGGAAGTGCAGCACTAAAACAACCTGTTCCTTTTTTCTGTATTCACTGTCTACGTGTGCCTAGCAGAGGTTTGGAGAGTTGGGTAAGTGTTTTTTCTCTTACTTGTTTTTCAACACGTTGGCAGCTTGCTTTGGCGGCCACGTTTTCTTTCATGTTGTACTCTCGCGCCCTGCTTCAGCGGGTGCTGTGTTTTTGTTGCAGGCGGCGGAGCTGAACATCCATTTGCCTGGTTGTGCACCGGGCTGCCTCCTCCTCCACAGTGTTCACCTGCCCGACTGGATTCTATTTGTGGTTTCAGGTGCTTCCTGCTTGTTGGCACCTCCCGCACGAGGTCAAGGGCCGCGGGACTTCGTTGCTTAGTAACAAGTCCATTGCAGGAAGCGTCCGTCTTCTGCATTTCGGTTCTGTGCTGCCATGGAGCAGGTTGCTTCTTGCTCTTCTGTCCCTACGGTGGATGCCCTAACCTTTCTAATAAATGAAGCTGTGGAGGCTGCATTCAGGGAACGGGAGGCAGACTGTCTCCTGCAAAGGTGCCTCACCCTGTTCCCTTTTCTGAAACATTAGACCCTTAGGAGGAGGATGGTGTAAGGGGTCGCTTGTGCAGGGAGCTGAGCTCTCTGACTTATTCAGCCATGTCAGGAGTAATTTGGGGTTTCCTCCGCCTGTGGTTGATGGCCTGGAGGATGTTTTTTCACGCAGTCTCATCAACTTGATCCTGACTCGTTGCCCTTGCACAGTGCTATTCACAAAGTGCTGACGCATAAATGCCGGGATGTTGACAAGCCTGTTTTCCCTCGCTTTTTGGGTAAATGTTATCGGTCGGAGGGTTTTTCTGCAGAGTTCCCTCAATCAGTCAAGGTTGGTAATTGATGGCTTGCCTTTCCTCTCAGGGCATGGTTCTGTCGGATGATGCCGTTCCTTCCGACCCTCTGGAGGGGGCTGTGAAGTGGTCCTATGCCGCTTCCAACTTTTCTGTTCGGGCTACGGCCTATTCCAACTATATGGTCCAGTCCCTGTTGAAAGATTTCCAGGCTCTGGCTCTTCGGTTGAATGAGGGTGAGGATGCCTCCTCTCTATTGGTTCTCATGGAACTCCAGGTGCGATACCTTTCTGACATTTCTTTTGAAAATGTATGTGCAGCGGCTGCTGCTTTCGGGGATTCCATTGCTGCACGTCATCATATTTGGATGCCGACTTGGAAGGCAGAGCCGTTTGAGGGCTCCAAAGTGTTTGGGCCCCAGCTGGAGAACTTGGTCAAACAGTCGGCTGAAAATAGAAAGCTTGGGGCTTCTGTTCGGCCTTTTTCTCGGGGTCGTGGGTTTGGTTATCATCGCATCGTGCTTTTGCTGTTCCTTTAGGCAGGGGTGCTCACCAGCCCTTTCGTGGAGGGGTCAGGCCGGGGAGGCCCTGGAGGTGACAAGTCCCTGTCCCTATCCGGTGGTTCTGCCTCCACTCCTTCTCCAAAGCAGTGACTATCCGCCTTTTCCAGTTGGCGGTCACTTTTGCTTCTTTGTACATCTCTGGCTGGGTCTTTCCGATGCCTGGGCAGTTCAGATGGAGACCTCTGGTTACCGGATTGAGTTTTCATCTCGGCCCGCTCCAAAGTTCGGTGATACTCCTCTGCCGCGTCATCCTCTGAGGCGGGTGGCCTTGCTGGAGGGCATTCAGCTTCTCTTGGAGAAAGCCTGCGATAGTGGAGGTTCCACCTCTGGAATTTTGGCTGGGTTGTTATTCCATCCTCTTTCTGGACTCCAAGAATGATACAACAGACTTGCGCCCTGTGTTGGATCTGAAGGGTGTGAACCTCTACATTCCTGGTTGCCCATCAAGATGGTGACTTTGCTGTCTATCCTTCAATTGGTGCACCCAGGGTGCTTCCTTGCCTCCCTCGACCTGATGGACGCCTACCTGCATGTTCCAATCAATCCAGCGGATGATTGGTTTCTGCGCTTTGTGGTGGGCACCCAGCACTTTCAGTTCCAAGTGCTTCCTTTCGGCCTTTCATTGGCGCCAAGGATTTTCACAAAACTCTTTGTCCCCCCCTGGTGGTCTAATCTAATTGTAGATAGTTCCCCGGGCGACCATTACTGCTTACCCCTAACGCCTGGCATCTCTGGTTTATCTCCTGCTGGGTAAAGATCAGGCTAGTATTGAAAGAAGGATCTTCTTAGAGGAATCACTGTAGCTAGCAACCCTTTGGCTCTGAACGCCAGTGGCTGAGTATGTCCCAGCTATACTAGTTTTCAGAGTCTCTAGTCAGCTCGCCCCAGTACAGTGGGGAGACCCTCGGCTACAAGCATCCACCGCTCTGAAACCTACACCTGAAGGTTGCTCTTCATTGCAGTCACTGCATGCATTCGTTTTGATGCGTTGATGAGAACAGCAGAAAATATATGCGGTGGGGGACCACTTTTTAGTGTCACAAAAACCGAGAATTTTACACAGAAAAAATGTGCATTGTGCACGCATGTGCTAAGGGACATACATATCGAGGAAACAACGTTGACAAAAAGGCGCAAAGAAAACATGCAACACAACACAGGGGCTGTGCAAGCAACAAAACACAGGAGTAGGTAGAGGGTGGTTGTACAGATGGTAAAAAAAAGCACGTTATACGGTTCCCACTAGAAAATGTAGGACTGCGTATTAACACAACAGTACTTTAGAATGCAGGGACTGAGTCCATCTACACCATCAGAGACTGTTGGCCCAACTCCTACCTAGCTCACAGTGCCTCACCCAAACTCCTAGCCCTTCTATAGAAAACGGGTAGGAGGTAAGAAGCAAACACAACCTGATAGGGAGAGAGCAGATGGACAGGGGAGTAATACAGGACAGTGCCAACTACAAAAGCTGCACTCTGTAGAGTGTGTCAGCAAAAAAGAAAAAATTAGCTCCCAAAAGCACGAGCAGTGTAAGGACACATGTATGTTGGCCATGCCCTATGGCTGGGCAACACAGAAGAAGAGGATGTAGCGACTGTAGCGCTGACCAGCGGGATGCAAGCAATTGAGAGGTAGGATGATGCTAACCAATGGTATGTAATGGACAGCCTCCAAACCCTCTAAATGGAAACCAAAATGTCTAGAAGAGACAGCGCATGTACTGTCTAGCCGAGACCTAAAATTGAAAGAAGTGTACTTTATTCAGTGGGCCCACGCACAGCAGCATCACCATGAACAAGAGGATAATAACCATTTAGAATTTGGAATGGAAAGTAAACAGAATCGTATTGACCAATTAAAGGAGAGGAACACTGCACTGCTGAATAAAGAATCTACAGGATTAACAAGAACAGTGCTCCTTATAGATAAGAAACATATAACTTCTTATAAAAGAAATAAGAGACGGGCATAAAAGTCAGAGGGCCAGATGTACCAATAGCTAGTTGCAAAATGCCGATTGCAAATTGAGGCCAGTAATTTTGCAAACAGTAAAGATTTTAAGAACCAATCTATGTACCTATATGTCAGTTTTTGAAAATATGAATCGAAGTTCATTGCAATCTGACCTACGTCATGAATTTAATGATTTAGGTCACAAACTACAACTCACTGTGATTGAAAGCCATCACAGGGATGGTGGCCTGTTGTGGTAAGCAGACCACCATGTCTGTGATCACATTTAAATTAAGGCACTTTTTTTAATGCATCCTGTTTTCCTTAAAGGAAGCCGGGCTGCACTTAAAAAGAAAAGTTTATTTTTTCATCTTTGTATGAGAGTTTGCACTTTTCCCATGGACCACTGACTACTCCCCAAACAAACTTTTTCTTTTCATTCACAAAGGACATGGAGTTTCCAAGAGGCCCGTTAGTTTGCAAAAGGAACGCCATCCCTGCTTGAGTCAGTAACTTTTCAATGGTTTTACGACTGTTATTTCGGTCCCAAACCATGGATAAATGCAGATAGGAATCACTATTTGGAGGGGACGTCTACAACATACCCCTTTCAAATAGCGATTCCTTTGCCCTTTCTAAATACACTTTAGGAGTTGATAAAAAGTTTGTCACTCCTAAAATGATTTAGTACATTGCAAAAATCCTTTTTAGGTCGAGCTTTCGAGACCTCTTGTATATACTTTAGTATATACTTATATATATACTTATATATATTTCTTTGTGGGCTTACAGCCCGCCCACTGCTTTCATTTGTTTGTTTCACTGTCCTTCAAAAATACTTGCTTGTTAGTGGTCAATCCTGCATCTAGTCTCTCCTTCTTTTGTCTTTGTTTCCTCCCACACAGCAGAGACTAACTACAGTATCCTTACACCTTGGTTGTTTATCTGTTCTTTAGCGGACTGTTTTGGCACCGTCTGTTCCCCGGCTAAAAAAGGCCTCCTGCCCATGAAAGCTTTTTAACTACTCGTTTTGCCTCTGCAGTGCTGACTGGGTGTGCCTGAGTCATTTTGAGGCTCTGATCGAGCGCACATTCCACCCTACCCCTGGGGCACACACAGGGACCTCCTTGCAGGCTCCCAGTTGTTTGTGCACTCTTCGGTGCCCCAGGGGCATAAGCAGGCATCCGCATCCGTGTGCCTTTGTGGTGCGGAGGGATTCCCTGAGACCGGCACGCATGTCTACGAGTGGATGCTGTGCTTAAAAGAGCATCATTCTTTAATGTTGCCCACGCGCTTCTTATCAAGTGTGGATGAAGTGAGTGTGTGGACGCTTGAATATTATCTTAGCTTCCTTGGTATATTTTAATCCCGACGCCTGCTACATGATTACTTCTGCTCCCGTTTCGAGACCCACACAAATTGCCACTGCGGCTCGCTCTCCCACAGAAACTGTATGTATGACATTTCAATGTCATACAGATTTCAATGTCTACATACAAATTGCATTTATCTGCTTAAAACGAAAATCTTTAATTTTGCATTACTCATTCTGCTTTCAAGAGCTTTATAGGCACGGGAAGATTAAGCACGAATTTACGTGTTCAAGCCTCGCCCTTAATTACTTAGGCCACGCCGCATACAGAGATCCCAGCATTCCGAGTGTGACATGCCGAGAATGCTGCTCCTAAATTTGTAGAGCTGCCCTCCAGGAATAACTACAGCTACCATCGGGCTCCGGGAGTCTGGCTCGTGCTTATGGCAAAGGTGCCCCAGTGTCTCCTCTCCCCAGTTTTAATCTAAGTAATGTATGATTGCAAAGTCTGCCGAGCTCAGACTTCTTCTAAAGTCAGTGACGTCGTGTGCCTAGCAGTGACCACAAAGCAGTACTTTTGCACTCGGTGTGCTACTAAAGATGGGTTAGAATATGTATAGTTTACTTTTGCACTCGGTGTGTGTTAGAAATGGGATTTCTGGTTGGCTAGGGCTTGCGCCTAAGCCAGGCTGAAACCACCACTCTAGTCAGGGCAAGGGAGTTACACGCTGAAGATAACCCCTGCTCACCCCCTTGGTAGCTTGGCACGAGCAGTCAGGCTTATCCCAGAGGCAATGTGTAAAGCGTTTGCACAACACACATACAGCAGCAATACACTAGGCAAACCACAAAAGGAACTCCACACAAGGTTACATATAAAGATAGCCTTTGTATTATCATAAACTCATTAGTATAGTAATCACACAATATACACTGTGCCAACTGGCACTAGGCCATATTTACAGGGGATTATATACACATGACAGGGCCAATTGGGCCACTGTCAGAACCATTACCAGCACAAATAGTAACTGTAGAACGCAGCCAGTAATTACTGGCAAAACACTGTACTCAGCATTATATCCTGCAACATAAATCATATTATGCAATTAGTATCACATCAGGCGCAAAATACATTATGCGCCAACCTCATAAGCCTAAATATATTAGACCATAACCTCCTAATCATAAATCACATTAGAGGCATAAACCACAGTAGAGGATAACCTCATAATCATAAACCACATTATGCAAATAACCTCATAATCATAAATCACATTAGAGGCATAAATCAGAGTGCATAACTCACATTTCATGCGCACCACATACATCTCATTAGGGCCTGGCGCCCTATCCACCTAACACAGTCCCCCTGGCCAACTGGCCTTCTCAGGGGTTCAAATGCCCTATGTCCATAATGTCAGGGCGTGCTGCCAATGCAGCAGAATCCAAATGTGCGCAGCTGCCCTCTATCAGGCGGGGAAGCTGGGAAAAGAACCAAAAAGGCCTGGCACCACTGTGCCTCTCCTGTCCCACTCAGGGACTTCTAAACAAATATGCCCATCATTTCAGCTGCCCGCTCTGGTGCGGCGCAGCTGGGGATAAACGAATCAGCCCTAGCACCACAGTGCTGCCTGAGCCCCTCTCTGGGACTCTCTAACCACATGCTGCCAAACGTTGCAGCTGCCCGCGCTGGTGCGGCGCAGCTGTAAATAAAGTAAAGGGGCCCTGAATCGTAGGAGCGGCCAGCTCAGAAAATGGAACTGGCACTGTGCCTCGATCGGCACACAAAATGGACAACTGAGGAGTCCCACTCACCGGGGCTGCCGGGGAACTCCTCCTCTGGTGCTCCTCTCCTTCGCTTCGGACAGGCGCCGGGGATCCTCTGTGGCGTGCGCGGGGCTTCCCTCAGCTCACGGGAGCCGCGCCTGGCATTTCCGGACTTCCGCCTTCCGGCCGCAGCTCCGCCCAGAGTCAGGCAGCTTGCCTGGGTTCCTGGTCGCGCTGCGGCGGCCGGCGGCACCTTCTCTCTGCGGCGGCAATACGGGGTAGGCTCCCGTTCCAAATGAGGATGATTGCGGGGTGAGCACCCGCCTCAAAGACAACACTTGCGGGCTAGGCTCCCGCTCGAAGGAAGCACAGATGCGGGGTGGGCACCCGCGGCTAAAATAAACATAAAGCGGTTTGGGCACCCGCTCCCAAGGCATTACGGGGGAATCCCTACGACGGGGATTCCCTCTAAAAAGACGGGCAGCTTCGCGCTGCGCAGCCCACGCTCTCCTCCTTCTTGGGGCGAGTAAATCACAGCGCTCACGAGGTGCTAGAGGTCCCAAAAAAGTCCTTACGGTCCTGGAAAATTAAAGGAAAAGCGCTCTCAGGGCGCAAAAGTCTTCCAGGGTCCGTGGGGCATAGCTGGGCCCAGGGAGGCCAGCACACAGGGCCCTCCAGCAGGGAGGCGAGCCCCCATGGCGGTTCCTCCTGGGCCCCAGCAGCAGCAAGCCCCAGCAAGTCAGGAACAGCACCAAATCATGGGGTCACAGCCCCTATACTTATACTACTTCTCTCCTTTGTCTGCAGTGCAGGGTTTGTGGGAACCAGCAAAAACTGGTTCAGGGGGGAATTGGAGCACTCTGTGTACCAGGCTCCTCTTCCCGTTGGTCAGGTGGGGGCTCAGTGATCAGACACACCACAGGGGGCGGAGCCAGCATTGTACAGGCTAGGAACAGATCTATTCAGGGTCAGGGGATTACTCCTCCCACTACTCCCAATGCAGATGTCCCATTTAGCCTAGTGCTGACTCACCCTGCCCCTCCTGGAGCCACACACACCTCCCAGCCCTGTCACTCAAAAGCCAGACATGCAATTCACATCAGGCAGGCAGACACATAGCACACAGAAATGCCAACTTCTAAAAGTGGCATTTCTAGAATAGTTATAATAAATCTGCGCACACCATTGCGCAGCATTTATTATGACAATTCCAAATATACTAAACTTGACCACGCTGCTCCTCTCATATCAGGAATTACCACTGAAACACTTATCAGGGAATCCCCAATGTATTCCTATGGGAGGGCAGCCCCACAGTAGTGAGAAACCAAAATGGCTGTTTGTCACTACCAAGACATGTCACCCACTTAAGGTACATGTCTTATCTTTTACCTACAATGCACCCTGCCCATAGGGCTAGCTAGGGCCTACCTTAGGGGTGACTGATATGCAGGAAAAAGGGGGTCACAGACATGGCACACACTTTAGGTGCCACGTCATAGCGGCAGTGACACTGCGCGCACAGGCCCAGCAATGGCAGAGGCCTGAGATAGGTTTGCAAGGCTACTTTGGTGGGTGGCGCAATCAGCGCTACAAGCCCACCAGTAGCATTTAATTTACCAGCCCTGGGTATATGAGATACCACTTTACAAGGGACTGACAGGTAAATTAAATAGGCCAAACAGGTGTAGACCAATCTTACCAAATGTAACACAGAGAGTGCACGCACTTTACACTGGACAGCAGTGCTAAAGTGCCCAGATGCCTAAAACCACCCACACCATATCAGAGAAAAGGCTAGGAGAAAGGCAAAAAGTTTAGGGATGACCCTGCAAAAAGGGCCAAGTCCAACACAACCCCCTTCCAGCCAAAACGCAGGGTAGACCAATCACTACCTTGATGGGCTTTCCTGCTTTGGGCGATAGAACACGGACGCGGGCCCACCACTGCAGGGACACCCTCCGGTTCTACGCCACTCTGAACCCATGTGGTTCCCTCTGTAAAAAGCTCTCAGGCCCAACTAGGCTACCCCACTGGTACTCCCTAGTTGTCCACGGCCAGGACCAGGTCCTAGGCCACCCAGTTGTCACTGGTCCTTGCCAATCCACAGAGTGGGGGGCAGTAACCCCTGGCCCATAATAGCCATTCTCCACCCTTCCTCTTAGTGTAGTTCCAAACTGCCACTGATCCTCCAACCTGGGGTTCCACACTCTCCTCCTATGAGAGGCAACCTCAGAACACAACTCACTCACCAGTTCAGGACCTCTCTCCAGCAACTGGTCTACCAACCTGGGATCTAAACCCTCAGGCTGCACCGGGTCAGAGGCGAGGACTCCCTCCCTCTGCACCCCCTTCCAGAGCCCTGTACCCTCCCAACTGGAGTGGTACCCCTAGAAGCCACACCCGTCAGGACACTGATTACAGTTGCCCTTCCCTCCAGGTCAGGCATACCCTGAACCTGGTTTCCCAACCCAGGGACGGAACCCTTTGGTTGGACAATTGCCTGGCAAACCAGGACTTCCTGGGGAGTACATTTGCCCTCCCCGAGGGTGAGACATAACTAATGCGTCGTCTGACAGTCTGCCTGGCGCAGATCTCCCGACCTCCTGTCCACTTGACAGTGCGTGAAGATCCCTCAGGACAGAAGTGGTGTCACCATGGTCATTCATTGGTGACTCAGCCCTTCTGGCTGGCCCCTGACCCACTGGTTCTTCCACTGGGGACTCTTTCCCCCTCTCACCCTTCAATCTGGACTTCTGCACCCTCCACTTAGGAGTGGCACTGCCAGACACCAGAACTGATGGAGGCCTGATTACAGACACTCCCAGCTCACCTAACACGGGGAGATCCCCCTTAACGGATGGTCCAACAGGACAGACTAGGCTCCCTACCTGGTGTTCCCTTAAAAAACCACCCAGTACTGGAGACTGAGGTTGAGGCACGGAATACGGCCCAGGCTCACACCTTCCCCTGCGAGACAGGATGTGAGGCTTTGCAACTTTTTCACTATAAGGGTACTTAGCTGGGCTACTCTGAACCACTTCCACCACTCTGGGTTGGAAGATACCTGCACCATTCCTCTTAGGATCACTCCCCAATGCAAGCTCCCTAGAATCAAAAGAACTCACACTCCAACAGGTGTTGGCGCAACCCCGGAAAACAATTACAGAACATGTGCTCTCTGACAAAACAGATTGAAAAGCCCTTTAACATCATTTGCCGTGCTAACCATCACCCAAACGTCCAGTGCACCACAACATTCATCCACACTCCCCCCAAGACTGGTGAGACAATATCTTACTGCCCCTGAATCTCAACCTGTACCCCTCTTAACTGGGAACCAGGTACCATACTCTGGGAACTGGGAATGGGACTTTCTGCACTGGACTCCATATTGCTGCCACCACTGGATCCCACCCTTACTGGGGAATCCAGAAAACTAAAACTGCACTTAGCGGATAATCTACCCTCCAGAACTAGTTTCTCCATGCCAATTAAGTTACCACTGTAGGCCAACCCTAGAAATAGCAGCCAGCACAGGGGCAGTTACCTCCTCCAGCTTGCGCTGCATGGCCAACCCAGAAATAGCAGACTGCACAAGGGCAGTACAAAACTCCTCCAGATTCTCTGGTTTCGGTCCTTGGCAGGACCCCCAACTCATTGTGCAATAAGAAAACACATTTTAAAGAAATGCTACTTAAAACAAAATCAGAAACAATAATCCCCAAACATGTGACTATCTAAATGCAGAGCTTGTGGTGCAACCAGTTGTCGCTGTGGTACTGCGCAAACGCAAGTCCTATCCTCACCGCTGACCACCAATGTTAGAAATGGGATTTCTGGTTGGCTAGGGCTTGCGCCTAAGCCAGGCAGAAACCACCGCTCTAGTCAGGGCAAGGAAGTTACACGCTGAAGATAACCCCTGCTCACCCCCTTGGTAGCTTGGCACGAGCAGTCAGGCTTATCCCAGAGGCAATGTGTAAAGCGTTTGCACAACACACATACAGCAGCAACACACTAGGCACACCACAAAAGGAAGTCCACACAAGGTTATATATAAAGATAGCCTTTGTATTATCATAAACTCATTAGAACAGTAATCACACAATATACACTGTGCCAACTGGCACTAGGCCATATTTACAGGGGATTATATACACATGACAGGGCTAATTGGGCCACTGTCAGAACCATTACAAGCACAAATAGTAACTGTAGAACGCAACCAGTAATTACTGGCAAAACACTGTACTCTGCATTATATCCTGCAACATAAATCATATTATGCAATTAGTATCACAGCAGGCGCAAAATACATTATGCGCCAACCTCATAAGCCTAAACATATTAGACCATAACCTCCTAATCATAAATTACATTAGAGGCATAAACCACAGTAGAGGATAACCTCATAATCATAAACCACATTATGCAAATAACCTCATAATCATAAACCACATTAGAGGCATAAATCAGGGTGCATAACTCACATTTCATACGCACCACATACATCTCATGAGGGCCTGGCGCCCTATCCAACTAACACAGTCCCCCTGGCCAACTGGCCTTCTCAGAGGGTTCAAATGCCCTATGTCCATAATGTCAGGGCGTGCTGCCAATGCTGCAGAATCCAAAAGTGAGCAATTGCGCAGACCTAAACGTTGCAGCTGCCACTAATTGCTGTGCAGCTGGGAAGATACTGGGGGCACTGGCACTCACTGTGCCCTCTAGGCAAATGTGCCCAATCGTTGCAGCTGCCCTCTATCAGGCGGGGCAGCTGGGAAAAGAACCAAAAAGGCCTGGCACCACTGTGCCTCTCCTGTCCCACTCAGGGACTTCTAAACAAATATGCCCATCGTTGCATCTGCCCGCTCTGGAGCGGCGCAGATGGCAATAAACGAATCAGCCCTGGCACCACGGTGCCGCCTGAGCCCCTCTCTGGGACTCTCTACTCACATGCTGCCAAACGTTGCAGCTGCCCGCGCTGGTGCGGCGCAGCTGTAAATAAAGTAAAGGGGCCCTGAATCGTAGGAGCAGCCCGCTCAGAAAATGGAACTGGCACTGTGCCTCGATCGGCACACACAATGGACAACTGAGGAGCCCCACTCACCGGGGCTGCCGGGGAACTCCTCCTCTGGTGCTCCTCTCCTTCGCTTCGGACAGGTGGCGGGGATCCTCTGTGGCGTGCGTGGGGCTTCCCTCATCTCACAGGAGCCCTGCCTGGAATTTCCGGACCTCCGCCTTCCTGGCGCAGCTCCGCCCAGAGTCAGGCAGCTTGCCTGGCTTCCTGGTCGTGCTGCGGCAGCCGGCGACACCTTCTCTCTGCGGCGGCAATACGGGGTAGGCTCCCTTTCCAAATAAGGATGATTGCGGGGTGGGCACCCGCCTCAAAGACAACAATTGTGGGGTGGGCACCCGCCAGTCAAATAACAGCATAAAGCGGGTTAGGCTCCCGCTCGAAGGAAGCACAGATGCGGGGTGGGCACCCGCTGCTAAAATAAACATAAAGCGGGGTGGGCACCTGCTCCCAAGGCATCACGGGGGAATCCCTACGATGGGGATTCCCTCTAAAAAGACGGGCAGCTTAGCGCTGCGCAGCCCACGCTCTCCTCGTTCTTGGGGCGAGTAAATCACAGCGCTCACGAGGCGCTAGAGGTCCCAAAAAAGTCCTTACGGTCCTGGAAAATTAAAGGAAAAGCGCTCTCAGGGCGCAAAAGTCTTCCAGGATCCCTGGGGCATAGCTGGGCCCAGGGAGGCCAGCACACAGGGCCCTCCAGCAGGGAGGCGAGCCCCCATGGCGGTTCCTCCTGGGCCCCAGCAGCAGCAAGCCACAGCAAGTCAGGAACAGCACCAAATCATGGGGTCACAGCCCCTATACTTATACTACTTCTCTCCTTTGTCTGCAGTGCAGGGTTTGGGGGAACCAGCAAAAACTGGTTCAGGGGGGAATTGGAGCACTCTGTGTACCAGGCTCCTCTTCCCCTTTGTCAGGTGGGGGCTCAGTGATCAGACACACCACAGGGGGCGGAGCCAGCATTGTACAGGCTAGGCACAGATCTATTCAGGGTCAGGGGATTACTCCTCCCACTACTCCCAATGCAGGTGTCCCATTCAGCCTAGTGCTGACTCACCCTGCCCCTCCTGGAGCCACACACACCTCCCAGCCCCTGTCACTCAAAAGCCAGACATGCAATTCACATCAGGCAGGCAGACACATAGCACACAGAAATGCCAACTTCTAAAAGTGGCATTTCAAGGATAGTTATAATAAATCTGCACACACCATTGCGCAGCATTTATTATGACAATTCCCAATATACTAAACTTGACCACGCTGCTCCTCTCATATCAGGAATTCCACTGAAACACTTATCAGGGAATCCCCAATGCATTCCTATGGGAGGGCAACCCCACAGTAGTGAGAAACCAAAATGGCTGTTTGTCACTACCAGGACATGTCACTCACTTAAGGTACATGTCCTATCTTTTACCTACAATGCACCCTGCCCATAGGGCTAGATAGGGTCTACCTTAGGGGTGACTGATATGCAGAAAAAGGGGGGTCACAGACATGGCACACACTTTAGGTGCCACGTCATAGCGGCAGTGACACTGCGCGCACAGGCCCTGCAATGGCAGAGGCCTGAGATAGGTTTGCAAGGCTACTTTGGTGGGTGGCGCAATCAGCGCTGCAAGCCCACCAGTAGCATTTAATTTACCAGCCCTGGGTATATGAGATACCACTTTACAAGGGACTGACAGGTAAATTAAATAGGCCAAACAGGTGTAGACCAATCTTACCAAATGTAACACAGAGAGCGCACGCACTTTACACTGGACAGCAGTGCTAAAGTGCCCAGAGGCCTAAAACCACCCACACCATGTCAGAGAAAAGGGTAGGAGAAAGGCAAAAAGTTTAGGGATGACCCTGCAAAAAGGGCCAAGTCCTACAGTGTGCTACTAAAGATGGGTTAGAATATGTATAGTTTACTTTTGCACTCGGTGTGCTACTAAAGATGGGTTAGAATATGTATAGTTTGTTCATATTTACTGCCTTCAAATATTAAAAGTGATGGTGTTAAAATTAATAATTGGTAACAAATATCAGGTCACGGAAACACGTTTTTAAAGTAAAATGTGGTCAGAATAAACATAGATGCAGTAGTCCCGTTGTCCTTGGTAGGTGCACTTTTTCACGAAAAGTGAACAAGAATTTTGCAAAGATTTGACATAAGACTGTGAGATTTCGAAACGAGAAAGAATATGGCAATAATAAGTGTATAAAAAGAGATAAGATACCAAAAAACAGAGTACACATATAATTCTATTTAATGTACCTCAGGAAGTTTCAGTAAATAAACAAATATATAGAACCGAAATCATTAAAAACTCAGTAAAAATTGTTGTTTATTGGGTACAACACTTTTTCAGGTTTCAAACTTGTACATAAAGAGATGTGAGATTCTTTAGGGTAAAAGCATCTGGCCCCACCGATATTTGAACTCGGATCAAAGTCCCGAGTGCTGCCAACTATTACACCATGAAACCTTACTTCTGGGGAGAAGAATGGTTTGGCTTTTGCAAGACATTTACTATACATTCACTACTTTCTGCTGTGACTTTTTCATGTATATTTCCCATGCCCGTTCAATAGTTGGAGACATTAAACGTTTAATTATCTGTCTGAACTGCAGTGCAATGTGCAGATGTAAGGAGTCGTGAGGGCCGAGAATCATGAAGGGAGAGGAAGGTCTGCCCTACAGGAAATAGAATACTAAATTACTGTCTATGCTAAAGGCAATAGTGCTGACTTTTAGATAGTGACAATTTGCTTTTCCAACCTCAGTGATAATCACAGAACAAATACACTCAGCAGCAGCTGCAGTTCAAGCTTCTGTCACACAAGAAAACAAACACTGGCAAAAACCAATAGGTGTCGCCTATGGAAAATCTATTGGCTTTGTCATTCTTTTTTACATTTTGCACAGCAGCGCAGGCTGCGGTGCAACATGGCTTAAAGTTTTTTTTTTTAAAAGCGATAGGACGCAGCCAGTCTTGACTGTGTCATAGCAATTGTTTTCCTTTAAGCACTATTGCACTACATTCTGCGCTGTTGTGCAACATGAAAACAAGCATTTGCAATGCAATAGGTGTCGCATTGGCGAGCGTTTGAGCTATTGGCATTGTAAAAACCAATGCCTTTTATTTATGTATTTTAAAAACCCGCAATCGGTGCATAAACACACACTTTGGGGCAGATTTACAAGCCCCTTGCGCCTCCGGTGCATCACGTTGCGTGACGCACCGGTGGCGCAGCCTGCTAAGTGATATTTACAAGAACAGGTAAAGTCACCCTGCGTGACTTAACCTGTGCTTGTAAATATCGCCCCTGTTCACGCAACACTTTGCGTGTTAGGGGCGTGACATGGGTGTTGCTGTGGGTGTTACCACGCAGCACCCATGTCAACTGATGCATTTCCAGATTTACGAGAAATCGTAAATCTGGAAATGCGTCAGAATGCTGTGCCACCCTAGGGGTGGCGTAGCGAGAGTACAACGAGGAGAAATGTTTTCATTTCTCCTCGTTTTTTCCTCTTTCAATGCGTGCTGCATTCTGCAGCACACATTGGAAGAGGAAATCACCTCAATTGATTGTTTTTGTGCAGGAAGGTGCCCCTTCCTGCACAAAAACAATCTCCCAATCCTTGCACCATGGTGCCAGGGTGCCTGCGCCGGCGCATGACAGCAGTTTGTGCGCCAGCGCAGGGGAAGCACAGAGATGCGACATATTGTTGTAAATATGTCGCATCCCTGTGCTTCGAAACTAACGCAGCGCGGCGCAGCAAAATGCCTTGCGGCACCGCGCTGCGTTAGTTTCTTGTAGATCTGCCCCTTTGTACTTACAGTCGTTGCTTACGAGAAGCAACGCTGGCAGTAACTATGCCTCTTTTACTGCCAGCCTTGCTTCTCGTAAGGAAGGACTATAAGTACAAAGTTTGTGTTTACGCACCATTTGCAGCTTTTCTAAACACATAAATAAAAGGCGGTGTAATTTACAATGCCAATAGCTCAAACTCTCGCACATGCAAGACCTATTGCATTGCAAATGCTTGTTTGGGTTGCAAACTTCAAATCTAATAATTTACAACCGAAAAAAATGCGTTGTACATCTGGCCCATAGTTAGCACAACAGCTTTATCATGCAGTGGCATGCTGCCATTATGACTATTATGACAAACCACCCCAAATTCACACCACCACACATAGTTATTGGCCGAATTCTAAACCTCGGGGTCCACTGAGCATATCCCAGCTTTCCATTAGATCTCTCACGAGACGCTAATGGGTATTAATGAACTCTTTCTTGGGGACTATTGCGTTTTCTGTTGTGATGTTAATCACCAACATGCCCTACGATCAGGTTCGTCCATTTGTAGGTATATGAGATGACAGAGCTTGAGAGCTCCTTGGAAATGCAAGCTGGAGCGGTGGAGCTGGAAGCAGAGAGCAGTCATCACCACTGAAATTAAAAAACTTCAGGCCAGCAGCGGTGCGCTCTTTCTATTCCCCTTTGTACAGAGCTAAGTACGCGGTGTGCACTTTATGAATTCAATATATTATCAGCATTATTATCCTGTGCCTTCCAGATGTTTTTCATTCAGTCTCAGACACTTTAAGTGTTTTGTTCAGAAACACCTTCTAGCTTCAATTTCCCCAAAGGGAAGAGGGAGTGGATGGAGCCGGGGTGGCTGCTCATTTTCTCCTGGTATCTTAAAAGATGCTGTCTCCTTCCTTTCTGAACACACTGTACAACTTACGGACAGTGTCGAGCGGCTTTTGTTGTTGCCTCTGGATGCAAAGATGCGGTAATTGATGCGTTGTGCAATTTCTGATTTAATGTATAACGAGAATTGCCATCGAAACCAGAGAGCTGCCCTTAAAAGTCGATGCCTGCTAAAACAAGCATTGACAAATCTAAGAAATCTAGTGGGTTTTTGTAAGCACTTCTTAACTGATTGGTGTAGGTGTGTGTGCGCAACCAAATGTGGTTTAATGGATGAATGAATGGGTAAATCTGAGAATGACTCAAATATTGATTGGATGAGTTAATTGATGAGAGCTACTGAGAGATGAATGTGTAAATAGCTAGGTCCATAAGTGGATGAGTGAGCAAGTGTGTACGTGCATTAATGGTTGTATGAACGGGTGAGTCAGTGCATTGATGAATGAGTGCATGTTTGACTATGGACATTTTGTACTACAGTCTCATTTCCTCACAGTGCCCTGCACATTTGTGTCCCAGCTGTATGGATGCCTAGGTGCATGGGTCTGGTGTGCGGGGTGGGGTCACAGCAGCATCTTCTTGTAATCACAAAATCTTGTAATCACAATGCCACACCGGCATTATAGTTTCAAACAGGAACTTTACTCAAGATAAGGATGACTGCAGTTGGTGCTCCCTCTCCAACCAGCAGGCAACTAACTGACTGTAGAGAAAACTGAACTACGTCACAGTGCACGGCTTGCTAGAACACCTGATACTAAACATTCTAAGTTTACAAACACTAATGCCCAAGACATATGATTTAGTAGTTAGTACAATACAACACATTCCTGACATTTTTCCTCTTTTCTCACCCATATCAGCCCATTTCTTTGGAGTAGGGCCTTCTCCATGGTCAACGATCCCCTCCACCTCAAAGATTCACCTGGCTCAATGTGTTCTAGAGCTTAAGTCTGACCCTGTTCAATCTGTATGTAACCTCACTTACAGGGATTATAGAGGACCATGGTTTCTCCTCCATATCCTACATGTATGATACTCAGATTATCATCTTGCTTTCTGCCCAATCCAGCAGAACCTTCACTCAACTTAGTCCATGTCTTAAAAGAGTGGTAGAATGGATGACAGCCAGCAGCCTAAAATTAAATGGCGACAAAACTGAGGTGATGGTAGTGGGAAACAACCCTAGCAGCTGGATGGAAGTCAATGGGCCAAACGATTTGGGTGCTCTATCAATGACAAAACCAGAAGTCAAGAGTCTGGGTTTTTGGCTGGATGAGAAGCTCTCCTTGACCACCCAAGCTAAAAGACTAGCAGCAACTTGCTTTGGTCTACTTAGAACTCTTCAAAGGCTTCTCAAATGGCTTTCCTAATCATCACATTGAATCATGGTGCAAGGGTTAGTCATGTCCCGTCTGGACTATGAAAACTCCCTTTATTTGGGTAGCTCCAGAATAGTAGTCAAAAAACTACATGTAGCACAAAATGCAGCCGCACGAATACTTCATAGAAAACCTAAATTCTATTCTGCCACTGCAGCACTGATCAAGCTTCACTGGCTGCCTCTGACCAAGAGAATTCAGTTTAAGTCCCTATGCCTGGCACATCGGGCTATGTACAAAAGAGGACCGATGCTAATCCAAAAACATCTTACTCCTTATAACACTGCTAGAACACTGTGCTCCACAAACCAGCAGTTATTTGCTGTGCCCAGAATAAAAAGAACAAGAAGATGAAATTAGAATGTGTTGGAAAAATGCTTATTAGCAGTGGCAAATGTATATCTGCCACCTGCAATAAGACCACTAACACAATATAGGACTCAGAACAGTGTTTTTAGAAAATTATTCCCATGCTCAACTCTTGGTAGCTTGGCAGCAAGCAGGCAGGCTTAACTTCAAAGACAGGCATGTAAAGCATTTAAACAACACCAATTCAGTAAATATTTAAAACTCAACACTCGATAAAAATCCAACACCATTTTATAAAAAAGGAACTATTTCTATCTTTAAAATGACACCAAAACAAAAAAATCCAATGTAGGGAACCGGAGATATGAATTTCTAAAGATTTAGAAGTATGTAGGACATAGAAACCTATAGCACCTATTGGGGCATCTGGTCGGGCTAGACCAAGATAAAGTCAAAGTTTCAGGCCGACCGTGATGGAGCCCTGCGCGGCTAGCCGTAGCGGTTGGTCTTGGTCAAAGTTTTTACCTTCTGACTGGAGCTTTTCTTCCCAGGGTCCCTTGAAGCTGTCAGCCAGTCTGGATTCAGTGAAGGTCCACCAGCTTGCCTTGCGACTAGCTCCTGGTCAAACTTGTGGAAGTCTGACTTCCGGAGCATTCCAGCGGGACGAACCAGGGATCCAGGCCGGCTCGCGGTTGAAGGTGGGCAGCTTGACTCTCGCAGTTAGTCCCGGTCACCTCTCCTACATTCGGACTTAGAAACATTTATGAAGCTTTTTCTTCAGGGGTCCCCCTCTGCTCTTCACCAGGCTTACTACGGTGAGGGTTCGCAAGCTTGGGTTTCAGCTTACTCCCGGCCAAACTCTGCAAGTCGGACCTCTGGAGCTTTTCAGCAGGATGAACCTGGATGGCAGGCCGGCTCGCTGTTGAGGGTCGCCCGCTTGGCTGGCCAGGTCGAGTCGGTCCACTTATGGAGCTTTTTTCCAAAGTTGCTCCAAACTTCTGGAACTTCTTCCTGCAGTTTTCCAAAGGGTCCCAAAGTGTCTAAAGCTTACTCCAAGGGTCTGGAAGCTCCAAGATGGCAATTGAAAGTTTGGGACTTCAGTTCCCACAATCCACTTTGACAAAACCCTTGCAAATCCACTGGTAGTACTCCAGGCTGAGGATTCTTAGTGGTGTTGTTCCGTAGCATCCTGTTCCACTTAAACCTGGAAGAACCATACCCCATCCATACCAAAACATCCCTTCAATGGTCTAGAAACCTAAGCCAGGTTCCCCTAGCTGATCTGGAAGAAAAAATGATCTCTAGCCCCCAAAACCAGACGACCTCTCAACGATCGAACTCACAACGCACTTTAACTCTACGATGTCAGCCATCCTAGACCAAGTAGCCCCCCTGAAACTAAAAAGTATTAGAGACACCCCTTTGAGATCCTGGTTCAACAAGGACCTCAATACAGAAAGAAGAAAACTCAGAGCTGCAGAAAGACTCTGGCGTGTAAACCCTTCCTCAACTCACCTCCACCAACTCAGAGCAGAACGCAGAACATACAAAAATCACATCATCAATGAAAAAGCAGCCTTTTTCCGCAATGCCCTTGCAAATGTAATAAATCGTCCAAAAAACCTTTTCAACATCATAAAAAACCAGACTTCTAAACCACCCGCTAAACCCCTTCAGGGCTGCAAAGAACGCTGTGATCAATTTGCCAAATTCTTTGATGATAAAATCTCGATGATCGAGTCCTCCCTTGAACGCCACACACAAGTGCCTTCCGCAATCTCCCTCCACCCCACAGATACTAGAAATCCCACCTTTCTCTCCCCGGACTCCGGATCAGGGATCCCCCTTCCAGAGACTAAGGTGGGAATCCAAACCTTAAGATCCCCCTCTACCCAAAATTGCTGGAAAGCATTCAACCCACTCTCAGATATGGACATCTCCAAGATCTGATTGCTTCAGTTTGATTGCTGTCCTTCTGCTGATTGTGCTGTGATTGTGGTACTACTCTTATTTTTTCTTCTTCCCTGTCATCCTTGTTGAATCTTTTGCCTTCTGTAGCATAGATATGTTTTACTATGCCACACACACTTAAAAGAAGCCCTTTTCTTCTTTGAAATGGAGGTTTATTCTGACAACAGAGGTTATCTGCTTTTATTATCACAACAGATGTTATCTGCTTTTATTATCACAACAGATGTTATCTGCTTCCAAATGTATATACACTAAGACATGGGTGTAATTGCTTTATTTATGTGAAAGGATTTTTTGGCAAATGCCATTTTTTATTTTTTTCATATTCACGCCTAGGGAGATTAACTGATTTACTCAGAATCACACGGATTTTGTGCCAAAACCTAAAAATTATTGGCAAAGCCTTTGAAACTATTGCCTATGCCATTGACTTTTATCTATTCTGTACAGCATGGGCATTGCTGACTTTGTCAATGATTTGTAGCCATACTGTAGTGCAGTTAGTAGTAGTGCGGCTGCTATGTAGAATGGCATAAAATGATAGTAAAAAAGGTCTATAATCATCCACTGTTAATGCACTTTTAAATAAAAAAACACATTAGCCCTGGTTGCATCATAGCACTTCATACAATTAGTTTAGGCCGCACTACAAAGCATCCGCGCTGCTAAACAGCATAGTTACAAAACATTGCTAAATCTAACAGGTCTCAAAGGCGAGACCTATTGGCTTTGTCAATGCTTGTTTATCAGTGTAATTGTTGACCTGCCGGCGCGAGGTTCCCGGGTTATCACTGTGTGTATGTATGCCATTGATATGCCTCGTAGTTTGCCTTATCATTTGTGTAGACCCGTTTTGTCTTTTATAGATTAGCAGGGGTGAGTAGTCCAGGCCGCCCGTCGCCCCAAACTTGGTTATCTTTTGTATGACAAAGTAATATATATTGACATTATTCTGACTTTTCCCTGATTCATTAAAAGCAACAGGGAGGGTCACCGCCATGACTAACTTCCTTTTGTGTTGCAATCCATCGATAAAGGGCTGCAGGGGATGTGAATACCAAGTACAAGGGCAGTGAGCTCCCAGTGGGAATTAAGTGAAAGCTAATAGCTAACTTTTAGGGAAGAGAGTACGGGAAGGTTGCAGAAGCTGCCACTAGAAAACTACAACACCTGGAAGGGTAATGCGGTGACTGTCATCTCTCTCGTTTCTTGGCGCCCTCCACCCTCATGCCACCATTCGTGCTCTCGAGACTGCAGCCGCCTATGGAGCGGACAATGCCACCACCTCCGCCCATGGTCAGGAACGCACAGTGCAGCAAAGTGACTCTGGGGTTGCTGCTGGCCTGGGGCAAGGGCATTGGAAACCCACAGTGTAGACAAAATACGGCCGTGTTAAAGTCCCCAACCAGTTCATGCTTGCTACCTCTGACCCTGCTCGCAGGCAGGTCGCTCCCCACGCTGCTGCACTGCTCTGCCTGCATTGCTTTTGCCTAATCCTGTACTTTCCCCCTGTGCCTAACTTGCTTTCTTGCCCAGACTTGTTTTTTTCCCCCTGTGCCTAACTTGCTTTCTTGCCCAGACTTGTTTTTATCCCCCTGTGCCTAACTTGCTTTCTTGCCCAGACTTGTTTTTTTCACCCTGTGCCTAACTTGCTTTCTTGCCCAGACTTGTTTTTTTCCCCCTGTGCCTAACTTGCTTTCTTGCCCAGACTTGTTTTTATCCTCCTGTGCCTAACGTGGGGGCATATTAACAACGAGGCGATAAGCAATTATCGCCGCTTTAGCGTCTGTTTTCGGACGGAAAGCGGCGATAATTCTATCGCCTAATCAGCAAGGTCACGCTATCGCGTGAATCCTTGCACTATCGCCCTTTCCCCCAACGCCCATCCTTGCATCTCTAATGAGATGCAAAGTGGGCGTTACTGGGTGTACCCCGGATGGGCTACGTTGCAAATATCGCCGATGTTCACATCGCGATATTTACAAGGCAGCCCACAGGATTATAGCAGACTTTAGATTTTGGCGAAACGGCCGTTTTCGCCAAAATCTAACGTCTGCTATAATCCTGACTTACCTATGTTAGGCATAGGAGGTGGATTCTGCTGATACGACCACAGGGTCGTATCAGCAAGGATATCGCCCTTTTGCAGGGAACATCGCTGGAAAACCAGCGATGTTCCCTGCAAAGAGCGATACCTCGCTATCTCTGGAATTTTTATCGCCCTGGAGTAACGCGTTGTTAATAACGCGCTACCAGGGCGATAAATGCCAGAGATAGCCTGCGATAATATAATTATCGCTAAGCACGGCCAGCGATAATTAACGCTGGCCGTTGTTAATATGCCCCTTGCTTTCTTGCCCAGACTTGTTTTTATCCTCCTGTGCCTAACTTGCTTTCTTACCCAGACTTGTTTTTATTCCCCAGTGCCTGTACTTGTTTTCTTGCCTAAACTTGTTTTTCCTTCCTGTGCCCAGTTCTCCCGCGGCCCCGCCCGTTCTTCCCGCCGCTCCGTCCCTGCGGCCCCGACCCCTGCATTCCCATTCGCTGCCCCGCTCCCGCCTCCCAGATGCTCCTCCCTCCCACATCCCCTCATATGGAGGCCGCTCAGCGGTGAAAGGAGCGACCTCTGACCCTGCTCGCAGGCAGGTCGCTCCCCACGCTGCTGCACGGCTCTGCCTGCATTGTTTTTGCCTAATCCTGTACTTTCCCCTGTGCCTAACTTGCTTTCTTGCCCAGACTTGTTTTTTTCCCCTGTGCCTAACTTGCTTTCTTGCCCAGACTTGTTTTTTTCCCCCTGTGCCTAACTTGCTTTCTTGCCAGACTTGTTTTTTTCCCCCTGTGCCTAACTTGCTTTGTTGCCCAGACTTGTTCTTTTCCCCCTGTGCCTAACTTGCTTTCTTGCCCAGACTTGTTTTTATCCTCCTGTGCCTAACTTGCTTTCTTACCCAGACTTGTTTTTATTCCCCTGTGCCTGTCCTTGTTTTCTTGCCTAAACTTGTTTTTCCTTCCTATGCCCAGTTCTCCCGCGGCCCCGCCCGTTTTTCCCGCCGCTGCGTCCCTGCGGCCCCGCCCCCCTGCATTCCCATTCGCCGCCCCGCTCCCGCCTCCCAGCTGCTCCTCCCTCCCACATCCCCTCATATGGAGGCCGCGCAGCAGTGAAAGGAGCGACCTCTGACCCTGCTCGCAGGCAGGTCGCTCCCCACGCTGCTGCACGGCTCTGCCTGCATTGCTTTTGCCTAATCCTGTACTTTCCCCCTGTGCCTAACTTGCTTTCTTGCCCAGACTTGTGTTTTTCCCCTGTGCCTAACTTGCTTTCTTGCCCAGACTTGTTTTTTTTCCCCCTGTGCCTAACTTGCTTTCTTGCCCAGACTTGTTTTTTTCCCCCTGTGCCTAACTTGCTTTCTTGCCCAGACTTGTTTTTATCCCCCTGTGCCTAACTTTCTTTCTTGCCCAGACTTGTTTTTTTCACCCTGTGCCTAACTTGCTTTCTTGCCCAGACTTGTTTTTATCCTCCTGTGCCTAACGTGGGGGCATATTAACAACGAGGCGATAAGCAATTATCGCCGCTTTAGCGTCCGTTTTCGGACGGAAAGCGGCGATAATTCTATCGCCTAATCAGCAAGGTCACGCTATCGCGTGAATCCTTGCACTATCGCCCTTTTCCCCAACGCCCATCCTTGCATCTCTAATGAGATGCAAAGTGGGCGATACTGGGCGTACCCCGGATGGGCTACGTTGCAAATATCGCCGATGTTCACATCGCAATATTTACAAGGCAGCCCACAGGATTATAGCAGACGTTAGATTTTGGCGAAACGGCCGTTTTCGCCAAAATCTAACGTCTGCTATAATCCTGACTTACCTATGTTAGGCATAGGAGGTGGATTCTGCTGATACGACCACAGGGTCGTATCAGCAGAGTTAGTCGCCCTTTTGCAGGGAACATCGCTGGAAAACCAGCGATGTTCCCTGCAAAAGGGCGATAACCTCGCTAACTCTGGAATTTTTATCGCCCTGGAGTAACGCGTTGTTAATAACGCGCTACCAGGGCGATAAATGCCAGAGATAGCCTGCGATAATATAATTATCGCTAAGCACGGCCAGCGATAATTAACGCTGGCCGTTGTTAATATGCCCCTTGCTTTCTTGCCCAGACTTGTTTTTATCCTCCTGTGCCTAACTTGCTTTCTTACCCAGACTTGTGTGCCTGTACTTGCTTTCTTGCCTAAACTTGTTTTTCCTTCCTGTGCCCAGTTCTCCCGCGGCCCCCGCCCGTTCTTCCCGACGCTCCGTCCCTGCGGCCCCGACCCCTGCATTCCCATTCGCCGCCCCGCTCCCGCCTCCCAGCTGCTCCTCCCTCCCACATCCCCTCATATGGAGGCCGCGCAGCGGTGAAAGGAGCGACCTCTGACCCTGCTCGCAGGCAGGTCGCCCCCCACGCTGCTGCACGGCTCTGCCTGCATTGCTTTTGCCTAATCCTGTACTTTCCCCCTGTGCCTAACTTGCTTTCTTGCCCAGACTTGTTTTTTTCCCCCTGTGCCTAACTTGCTTTCTTGCCCAGACTTGTTTTTTTCCCCCTGTGCCTAACTTGCTTTCTTGCCAGACTTGTTTTTTCCCCCTGTGCCTAACTTGCTTTCTTGCCCAGACTTGTTTTTTTCCCCTGTGCCTAACTTGCTTTCTTGCCCAGACTTGTTTTTATCCTCCTGTGCCTAACTTGCTTTCTTGCCCAGACTTGTTTTTATTCCCCTGTGCCTGTACTTGTTTTCTTGCCTAAACTTGTTTTTCCTTCCTATGCCCAGTTCTCCCGCGGCCACCGCCCGTTTTTCCCGCCGCTGCGTCCCTGCGGCCCCGCCGCCCTGCATTCCCATTCGCTGCCCCGCTCCCGCCTCCCAGCTGCTCCTCCCTCCCACATCCCCTCATATGGAGGCCGCACAGCAGTGAAAGGAGCGACCTCTGACCCTGCTCGCAGGCAGGTCGCTCCCCATGCTGCTGCACGGCTCTGCCTGCATTGCTTTTGCCTAATCCTGTACTTTCCCCCTGTGCCTAACTTGCTTTCTTTCCCAGACTTGTTTTTTTCCCCCTGTGCCTAACTTGCTTTCTTGCCCAGACTTGTTTTTTTCCCCCTGTGCCTAACTTGCTTTCTTGCCCAGACTTGTTTTTTTCCCCCTGTGCCTAATTTGCTTTCTTGCCCAGACTTGTTTTTATCCTCCTGTGCCTAACTTGCTTTCTTGCCCAGACTTGTTTTTATCCTCCTGTGCCTAACTTGCTTTCTTGCCCAGACTTGTTTTTATTCCCCTGTGCCTGTACTTGTTTTCTTGCCTAAACTTGTTTTTCCTTCCTGTGCCCAGTTCTCCCGCAGCCCCTGCCCGTTTTTCCCGCCGCTGCGTCCCTGCGGCCCCACCCCCGCATTCCCATTCGCCGCCCCGCTCCCGCCTCCCAGCTGCTTCTCCCTCCCACATCCCCTCATATGGAGGCCACGCAGCGGCACGCCTAAAGCAAGCCCGTCTGCGCCCGTCCGCGCCTGGACCGCGCCCAGTGCCAGGACCCCTGGACCCCGCGAACGCCACGACGCCCGACACCGCTACGATGCCACACACTCAACACCGGATGATCACACACCTGCTTCCTGGCCGCCCCGAAGCGCACCCACGGAGCTTTCACCTGCCGGAACTGCAGCTTCACAAGCATCCGCCCCACCATGCCGCCGACCAGGAAAGAACCCAACCACATCAGATGCATCCTTCTCAACACCCGCTCCGCCCGCAAACACGCCGTTGAACTCTGGGACCTACTCGACTCAACCTCCCCAGACGTCGCCTTCCTGACGGAGACCTGGCTGAACCCCGCCTCGGCACCCGACATAGCCATAGCCGTCCCGGAAGGCTACAAGATCACCCGCAGGTACCGCACCAACAGAGCAGGAGGAGGAATCGCCATCGTCCACAAGAACACTCTCAGAGTCTCGACCAACACCGACGACACCCTCAGCACCGCCGAACACCTGCACTTCCAGATCCACACCGATCCCAACACCACCCTCAGAGGAACCCTCATCTACAGACCCCCCGGATCCCAACCACAGTTCAGCGACTCCATCGCCGACTTTGTCAGCACACACGCCCTCGCCTCCACGGACTACATCCTCCTCGGGGACCTGAACTTCCACCTCGAGAACAACAACGACACCAACTCCACCACCCTGATCGACAACCTAGCCAACCTCGGACTCAGACAACTCATCACAACACCCACCCACTCCGCCAGTCACACGCCTGACCCCATCTTCTCCGCAAGCCCCCATGTCTCCTTCAACCACACCACCGAACTCCACTGGACAGACCATCGCTGCATCCACTTCACCTTCAAGAAACCCACCACGCACCACCACACCCAACAGATGCCCCGCTGCTGCTGGAGCAAAGTCACCGAAGACCAACTAACCACCACCCTCGCCCAGAGCCCACCCGCCGACCCCACCGACCCCGACACTGCCGCCCGCAACCTCAGACAGTGGATCAACGACTGCGCCAACACCCTCGCCCCGATCAAGAAACCCTCCAACAGTCACACCAACAAGAAAGCCAGCTGGTTCACTGAAGACCTCCGGGCCTCCAAGCAAACCTGCCGAAAGCTGGAGAAGATCTGGCTCCGTGAACGAACACCGGACAGCCACGCAGCCCACAAGAACGCCACCCGCAGACACCATCACCTCATCAGATCCGCCAAAAGGGCCTCCTTCAAAGACCGCCTAGACAACAACGCGCACAACAGCAAAGAGCTCTTCAACATCGTGAAGGAACTCTCCAACCCCAGCTCCAACACCAACGACGTTCCACCCTCGCAAGACCTGTGCGACTCGCTGGCCACCTTCTTCCACCGCAAGATCGCAGACATCCACGACAGCTTCAATGCCACGACCGCCCCGAAAACCACTGAGACCTCCGCCCCCATGACCACCATCCGCACCAACTGCCTGCTCTCCTGGACCAACATCAACGACGACGACACCATCAAGATCATGAACACCATCCACTCCGGATCTCGTCAGACCCATGCCCACACCACATCTTCAACAAAGCCAGCACAGCCATCGCACCCCATCTCCGGAAAGTCATCAACACCTCCTTCGAGACAGCAACCTTCCCGGAGAGCTGGAAGCACGCCGAGATCAACGCCTTACTCAAGAAACCCAAGGCGGACCCCAAGGACCTCAAGAACTTCCGGCCCATCTCCCTGCTCCCGTTCCCGGCAAAGGTCATCGAGAAGACCGTCAACAAACAACTGACCCGCTACCTCGAGGAGAACAACATCCTGGACCCTTCCCAGTCCGGGTTCCGCAGCAACCACAGCACCGAGACTGCCCTCATCGCCGCCACCGATGACATCAAGTCCCTGCTGGACAACGGAGAAACGGCGGCCCTCATCCTCCTGGACCTGTCAGCCGCCTTCGACACGGTCTGCCACCACACACTACGAACACGCCTCCACAACACCGGGATCCAAGAGAAGGCCCTTTACTGGACCACCTCCTTCCTCTCCGGCAGAACACAGAGCGTCCGCCTTCCCCCCTTCCGCTCCGAAGCCACCGAGATCATCTGCGGCGTACCCCAGGGCTCTTCCCTCAGCCCAACTCTGTTTAACATCTACATGGCACCGCTCGCCCACGTCGCCCGTCGGCACGACCTCAACATCATCTCCTACGCCGATGACACCCAGCTGATCCTCTCCCTCACCAAGGACCTCCACACCGCCAAAACCAACCTCCACGAAGGAATGAAGGCCGTCGCTGAATGGATGAGGAACAGCCGACTGAAGCTGAACTCGGACAAGATGGAGGTCCTCATCCTCGGATCCACCCCTTCGGCATGGGACGACTCCTGGTGGCCGACCGCACTGGGAACCGCCCCAACACCCACCGACCATGCACGCAACCTAGGGGTCATCCTCGACTCCACCCTCTCCATGACTAAACAGGTCAACGCCGTCTCCTCCGCCTGCTTCAACACCCTCCGCATGCTCCGCAGGATCTACAAGTGGATCCCCACTGAAACGAGAAGAACGGTCACCCAGGCCCTCGTCAGCAGCAGGTTGGACTACGGAAACGCCCTCTACGCAGGAGCCTCGGCCAAACTCCTGAGACGGCTCCAACGCATCCAGAACGCCTATGCACGCCTGATCCTCGACATCCCTCGCCGCAGCCACATCACACCCCACCTGAGAGACCTGCACTGGCTCCCGGTCAACAAGAGGATAACCTTCAAACTCCTCACCCACGCACACAAGGCACTCCACAACACCGGACCAACGTACCTCAACAGACGACTCAGCTTCTACACCCCCACCCGCCAGCTCCGCTCCGCCGACCTCGCCCTCGCCACTGTCCCCCGCTTCCGAAGAGCGACCTCCGGTGGCAGATCGTTCTCCCACCTCGCCGCCAAGACCTGGAACACCCTCCCCATCCACCTACGGCAGACCTAAGACCTGCTGACCTTCCGAAAACTCCTCAAGACCTGGCTTTTCGAGCAGTAGCAGCATTCCCCACCGCAGCGCCTTGTGACCCTCACGGGTGAGTAGTGCGCTTTACAAATGACATGATTGATTGATTGATTGATAACTGATCCTAGGCATGCTCCTGCAGTTCCAGACGCACTCGTGCAAGAATACCAAAACTAATTGAACATGCCCACCTCGCCCTTTAACCCCACCGAGGAATGCAGCATTCTCCCAGTCTAGAATATAACCCTTGTTTGCTTCTGAGAGCGCCTCCGGCTCAGCAGCAGGCACCGTTTCTTGGCCAAGCGCTGCTGGGAGGGACGGGCGTTTCTTGTGAGAAAATACATACACTATGCTTTACACCGTGACACTAGGAGGGCTCCCAAATACGCGAACAAGGCACAGAGCGGGTTAAAGTAAAGAGTTGAGTAATAAGCGACAAAGCTCTGCCCATGAGATAAACCGCTCTACCACCTATGGATGGATGGCACACAGTCAAACTCTCGGCTCCGCTGGGCGAGGGGCAAGGCTCAAGAGTTCCCTAGAGCTACTGTATTAACCAAGCGATGACTAAGTCCTTGGGAGGCACCCTGGTCTGAGTTGTTCTATTTGCATTTGGTGACTCTCGTCCTGCATGCTAGATGGCTAAAACTTTGCAGCAACCAACCAAGAACCGCATTACCAGTCATGTACATTTGGAGTGCTCAGTCCATGTACACCGTTTACCTTGCGGGAGCGAGCAGCGGCACCATCGGTTTCCAAAGTGCGAGCGTGATAATTGCAAACAGATGGCGCCGCTGCTCGCTCCCGCAAGGTAAACGCCGTACATGCACGATTCCAAGAGGTCACTCCAAATCAGCGCTTGCGCGCTGCGTAGGTGAGACCTAAAAACCGGGCTTAGACCCTGAAGACCTTAACAACTTCAGGCCAATCTCTAACCTGCCCTTCCTGGCCAAAATCCTCGAAAAATGGGTCCTACTCCAACTCAGCCAGCACATTGACACCAACAATCTCTTGGACTCTCACCAATCAGGCTTCAGGAAGGGCTGCAGCACAGAAACAGCCCTGCTACATATAGCAGATGACATCCATAAATGTATGGATGCAGGTAGGTGCTGCTTGCTCATCCTCCTAGACCTATCTGTGGCCTTCGACATGGTGGACCATAAACTTCTTCTCAACACCCTTAAACAACGGATCGGAGCAGATGGCATGGTGCTGAAATGGTTCACTTCTTTCTTTCACAACCGTTCTCAACAAATCAAAATAAACAATGCAACTTCTGATACCGCCACTATAACCAGAGGTGTCCCTCAGGGCTCGGTCCTCTCATCTACTCTATTCAATATCTACATGGAACCCCTCACTACCATAATCAATCAAGCCAACATCAACTACCACCTCTACGCAGATGACATCCAGCTCTACCTGGAAGTCTCCTCCCCAGAAGACATACGCCGTCTTAACGATACTCTAAAAAAAAATCCAAAACTGGCTATCACACAACCACTTAAAACTTAACCAAGACAAGACGGAAGTCCTTCTCCTCTCAAACAACGGACAAACCCACCAGGCCCAAGAATGGATTAAGCATATGGACTCCCTAAACTTTGACCAAACCCTGGCCTGCTCCGCCAAGTCTTTGGGTGTCTTACTGGACCTGAACCTGAACATGAGCTCACACATTAAGGAGTGCTCATTACAAATTAAAACTACTCAACAAAATCAAGCCCTTCCTCCCGCCTAATGATCTCAAGACTGCAACGCAAGCCCTGGTTCTATCCAGACTAGACTACAGGAATGCTACCCTCACAGGCTCAGCAAAATCCCACCTATCCCCCATGCGAACCACTCTAAACGCAGCAGCAAGGATGGTCACTGGAGCCAAAAGGCACAATCAAATCTCCCCCTCCCTGAAAGAGCTCAAATGGCTACCTATTGAAGCTCGCTGCCAGTTCAAAACTGCCTGTCTCACCCACAAAGTCCTTCACACTGGTAAACCAGTCAACCTGGCAGCCAAGCTCACCAAGGCAGGCCAGGCAAGAAACCTGAGGAGCACCAACAACCTACTTCTCATTCCCCCAAAGAGGCGTAAACAAAAAGCCCTGGCCTGCTCCTTTTCGGGCAATGCCCTCAAAATCTGGAACTCCCTACCAGTGGATCTCAGAACTAAACCCTCCTTCGTGACCTTAAAAAAAAACCTCAAGGATCTCCTCCTCGCTCGGCACCTTTAACCTTCGGATCAATATACTGTTAGCCACCATCTCCATTTCGATATGTTATTTGATATGCTGTCTGTTCTTTCTTATTTCCTGTGAACTTGTTGTAAAGCGCTCTGATACCCTCGGGTCCTGCCAGCGCTATATAAAACTCTCTAAATAAAACTAAATAAATAAATATGGTGAGCTCTGTTAACCTGTAGCTTGCAGGAAGTCCACTCTTTAGTCCTTTTGAAGCAAGGTAGTCCACAGGGCTGTAGTTCTAGACTGTGCAGCAGGCACAGTCTCCAGAGTGCAGGGCCTGGTTGTTGCAAATCAAACTTCTCAGCATGGACCCTTCTTTTTTCTTGAGTTTCAAGCAGCAGATCTGAGAGGCTCTCTCCCTCACAGACACTTATTCCAAGTTCTCTGGGTCAAGCAGGAGGGCACTCCTGTCCAATGACGTCCAGTGCAACACCCAAAGGGTATGACACATCCTCCAAAGTGTGGCACTATTCCTCCCAGAGAGGATAATTTCTCCAAAATTCATCATGGCTGATTTTCCAACAGGAAGAGAAGAGCCTGCTAAACACACCTCCGGGATGGCTAATCTCCATAGTCTCTCCCCCTTGCATCTGCTCATTCCTTCCTTAATCCTACTGATCCAGCGGGTTACTAGCAACAAGCATTCATACACCGAATACTCACCTGGGCCCATTCATTCATACTACGCTAGCAATTTCCGCTGGTGGGTCAATTGTACTCTTTATCAATATCCCTGCTACAAATTACCTTTCTGATTGAAGAGTAATGACTTACCAATGGACCCTTTGATAATTGGGAAGTTTAAAATGAGTGACATTCAATACAATTCATAAATTTCTAAAATAATCACTGAGTCAGGAAGTTTTAAAATGTTTATCTAAAGATTTAGCAGAGTAAATTACAAACCACATAATACTTAATCGTATATCAAGGATGAAGCATATTAATAATCAATTATCCATCAATGACGGTCCCTCAGAAAGAAGAAGATAGAGACAGCAGCACAGCTAAAGGTTGCATTTATATTTACCTAAAGGTGCGAGAACCAAACCCCTTGGCCAAGGAGTTGGAAAGATAGGTCCCAAGAAGGATGAAGACCAAAGACCTCCGGACCAGGTTCAGGACAGGACAGGTGACCTCTCTATCAACGACGCCTGCGTCGTTCCCTTCTCTGACACTTCGCTTCTCCTCGATTTCTTCCGTGTCTTCCTTCTAATGGAATCCGCCGCCCCCACCTCAGGACCTCTCTGGACAGCGGTTCAGTCTGCAATCGATCAGCTCGTTGGTGGTTCTAAAAGCTGACAGCCTCAACGCCAACGTCCTGTGCTGTGCATCGCCTAATGCTAACTAATTAGCTAATTCTATATCTATTATACCCTTCTACACCCAGGTACCTCCCATTAATGTTTCAAAATTATGGGCTGACTACTTCTGATTGGACAGGGACAGGGGGTTGATCCTCACACCATGTCAATTTAGTTCAATTTCTTTAAGCCCATTGTTTTTAAATACCGCCCCTCACAATTAATATATTTGCTTTATTTCCCACCCGTCTCACGACAAAGTTTAATACAAATTGTATACAAAATGTTGCATTTGCAAGAACATCGCGGATGTAGTGGAGTTGGCCAACAGGTCACGGCCTTGGATGACGTCCAAGTTGACTTCATCGCTGTGCCTTGACTTTCAGGGCGCATGCGCACATCTCATTGGCTTCAAGCTGCCGTTCCATTAACCCAGGCCCCATTTTACGAACTAATAAAAAGTCAAAGAAGAAAACATTAAAATCACAAATAAATGTCTTCACTGTATACCCCCTACTTCTACTCTATTCCCATTTAATTATAAATCTATCCCGCATTAGTAGCATTAGAATACCACAGTTTTAACTGCAGCATATGCGCAAGCTTTAGCACGTGAAAACATTAAGCAGCCATTTTAACACACACTGCGCAGAAGCAAAGTTTTCCCTCCAAGCAAAGAAGGACGTCATACCACGTGATATGGTTGACACATGCGCAATGGAATTCCCGCGCTTTAGCGGCCATTTTGGATTAGACAAGCATTACTTATTAGTTAGAACACATAGGCAAGCTTCACTTGGATACTATGTTCGTATATGCATTTATTAGTAAAGACGTTACAAAGTTTAATTAATTAATACTGTGAGAGGATTGCTTACGAGCAAGTCTCATTTTGAGCTCTTGCTCCATCAATCCCCTCTCTGATGGCGTTTCTGAGCCATCAAATACTACCCACAACCAGATGCCAACTTTTAGCACAAATTTGTCTCAACTTCAGCTTTACACCTTCTATTTTTATCGTCTCCTTTCAGTTTCTTGTCTAAATCACTTTTCAGATCTTCTAGTTCAATTTCATCAAACTTTCGTTTCTTTCCTTTTCCCGTCACTCTATATTTCTCATTCTTTCTACAACATTTGCACCATATCATTATTGACAGTACTATTATTGCTATCCCTGCTAAGGGAACTAATATTTGACCTATAAGTCCTTTCCCTACATTAGCAAACCAGGTTCCAATTGATGCAATGCTATTTGTCAATCTTTCCCATACGCTATCAACTTCCAGTGGTTTTAGTTCATTCTCAAGTTCTGTGATATTCTTTATATACGTTCCAATTTCTGCACTTTTGTCAGGAATATACGTGCAACAATGTTTCGCTTTCAATAATTTACCGACTCCGCCCTCTTTTGCCAATATTATATCAAGAGCAAGTCGATTTTGCATAACCATTGATCTAATCGCAACCATCTCCGCATTAATCATTAGAAACCCTCCAGCAGTATCCGTAGACAAACGATCCACCACTGTAGATAATTTACATATCTTCCTTGAGTTCAGAATTATTCCCACTGAAGGTATCAATGCACCAAATATGTCACCTATAATTTCAGAAAAACTAGCTCTTTTACTACGTGTTAATTCACTATTATTTTCATTGCTTCCAGTGTTTCTTTTTACGTGGTATATTTTTGGAAAAACTATTCCAAAATAACAACTTCCATACCACCGTGCAGGAAGCCTAAAATAAGCCTTATTCCCAAACACATAATAAATTCCAGTAAAAACTGAATCTGTTCCTCCTTTTAGTCCCCAACATCCAAGAATTAAGAAATTATGTTCACATTCACTGGTACCGATGAAAATATTATTATAATCAGTCCTTAACCTATGCAGACAAATTTTCCCTGTCTTTACAAAATCCAGAGCCATAGCAGCTTGAGCCTTGCCAGGTGTGTAAATACCCTCTTTCTCAGCCAAGGCGGCAGATGAGCCTTATGCTCAGATGCTTTCTTTTGGAAATGTTGTCTTCTATCTTCTACTAAATTCAAAAATATCTTTTCCTCTTCATGTAACGAACATGTTAAATTGCTTCTATGTGTATTTGTTATATCTATCGACTTCATTGTTAGGAAAAATTCTCCCATAAACTGTGCATCTTGACTACTAAACACTGGGTTCATATTCTTTCGAATCGGAACCTCAGAAAATATCACATCTTTATCTGAATAATAATACTGAAGTCTCCCTGTTCTATAAAATAAACTAGTTAATACGCTACATGATATGCCATAAGTTAATGGCAAATGATGGTATGTTAACCCTTCTGCTACTGATTCGGGTAACTTCATACAAACATAACAATCACTAACTTCCATTGTATCTACGTACTGAAACAATAATTTAGTGAAAACATTTAAACTAGTATCGTTATCTGTTACCACGTGATGAAACTCTGGTTCATCTTCTGCTTCTATTTTTACTCTATCACCTTGTAAGTTATCTATCCTTCCCTTCGTTTCGTTGTTAATCTTTTTATCCATTATCATAAGGTAAGGAATTGCTACAATCACAACTAACCACACTACAAGCACCATTACCAGACTACATATGCATATAGCACAGCATCTTTTACAACATTTCTGTTTCGGTCTCCCAGAAACTCTGTCGTCAGGCATTTTGACAAGGAAGATTTCTCTTCTTATCTTTTTCTTTCAAGACTTTAACGTTATCAAGGTGGCTTTACTTCTTTTTCATAAGTCAGTTCTGCACTTGTTCTTTCGTCACCACTTTCACTTGACTCGGAACTCTCGTAGTCTTCGAGTATTATATAAGTCCAATCAGGACCTTTAAACTTATTGTTCACAAGTTTCAGTCTTTTGCTTTTTCGTTTTTCAGTTCCACTTGTTTGTCCAGTTAGGCTTGTTACTTCATTTACTTGTTCCGGATCGTCACTCCTGGTTTCTATATGGTATTTTACTATTTTACTCTTTTAATGACACTAGGCCAATGATCACCATTTCTGGCTTTCTTTGTTTGCACTGTCTCTTCACTTTTTAATTCTTCTCCAAAAGATCTTTTATGTTCAAGCTGTTGTACAATTTGTTTTTCTTCGTTTTCTGTTTCTTCTTCTGTTTGTTCTTGATCAGGTCTTATTGATTTTTCTTCACTTGCTTCAATGTGAGTTTCTACTAACTGACCCTGTTCAGGATTTACATCTTCATGCTTGAGATTTTCGTGATTTTCTTCTCCCTGAACGTATTTTCCTAGTTCTAACTGGTTCTGATCAGGGCTTATTGCACTTTGTACTTCTGCAGCCTGACCGCGTTCTTCTAAACCTATCTGTCCCTGCTCAAATTTTGTTGTTTCGTTGTCGATTTGAGCCCAATTTCCTCTCCCTATCTGGTCCTGCTCAGGTTCTCTTACTGTTTCTTTTTCCTCTTCCTGAGCTTCTTCTTCTTCACCTATCTGGTCCTCCCTAATTTCTTCTAATTTTGCCCGGCTTCTTGTTCTGTTGTAAACTTCTGGTATATCAACCACTGGTATCCAGTCCTGACTTGTGCTCGGTTGTTCTTCTTCAGCTTCTCTCGAATCTCTCACCTGGGATTCTTCAACTGGCCAACCTTCAGCTTCCTCAGTTATTGATGCTGTCTGAGGATCTTGTCTTTCAGGATCTGGCACCCTTTTGGTGTGGCTTACATGGATCCAATTAGGCAATCCTGCACATTTCACTGCTGTGTTCGTAACTAGTATAACCTGACAAGGTTCGCCCCACCTGGGTGATAAACACGTTTCTCTGGTGTGATTCTTCACAACCACCCAGTCTCCGGGGTTCAGATCATGCTCTTGTTCAGGCTGCCTGGAAACTGCGTCTTCTCCAACCTGGTGAGAGACAGAACGCACTAGGTCAGCCAATCCCTTGCAATAATCTAGAACCATATCATCAGTTATGTTCAGCAGTTTATTTGTAGGTACATGTGCTTGTCTCATTGCTCTTCCCATGATTATTTCATGCGGACTCAATCCTGTATTTCTATCAGGAATGCTTCTGAGTCCCATTAAAACAAGAGGCAATGCATCTGGCCAATCTAATGATGTTGATGCACACATCTTTGACAGTCTTGATTTTATTGTGCCATTCATTTGTTCAACCACTCCTGAAGCCTCTGGGCGGTACGCACAGTGCAATTTCTGTTCAATTTGGAATGCTTCACAGATTATTCGGATTACATCTTTATTAAAGTGACTTCCTCTATCTGATTCCAAAGTTACTGGGAAACCGAACCTAGGAATGAGTTCTCGTAACAACAGTTTTGCGACTGTAATGCTGTCATTCCTTCTGGTAGGGTAAGCCTCCACCCACCTTGAAAACAGACACACTATGACAAGTACATATTTCAGTCCTTTACATGGTGGTAACTGTATGAAATCTAGCTGCAATTTCACAAAGGGACCTTCAGCTTTACCAATTTTTCCCAAACCAATTACTGTTCTCCTTCCCGGATTATTCATTTGGCAAGTTAAACACCTTTGGCAAAGACTCTCTGCTGCAGCCCTACACTTTGGCATCTCTCCCTACATGTGTGTCTCCATGATACATTCTGGCCATTTGTGAAATCAGACAGTCGGGCATGACTGGTCTGCCATCTGTATATACCTATACATCGTCATCTGTTCTTCGGGTACATCCTATTTTAATCCAAACATCTCTTTCACTTTCCTCAGCATCGTCTTGCAGTCTTTTCACATCATTCCATGTTTCAGGTGGTACGCATAGCAAAAGTTGTCAGCTGATTCCCATCCTTTCAACCTTTTAATTTACTGCCAACCTGTTTTTGGCACAGTGTTGAGTCACTAGATCTGCATATCTGTTACCGACTACCACCCAGTCATCTCCTGACTGGTGTGCGGCACATTTCACCACCGCCAATTCTTTTGGTGATTGTATTGCTTCCAATAATTCTTTTGCAAACTGTCCATTTTTGATTGGGGATCCTGAAGAAGTCATGAAATCCCTCTGCATCCACAGTTGGCCAAAGTCATGCACAACCCCGTACCATATTGACTGTCCGTAAATATGGTTACTCTTAAATTTTTCCCAATTTTTGAAGCTTTGATCAGAGCAATTAATTCAGCTACTTGTGCAGACTTGACTCCTGGTAAATAGGATGCTTCGACTATTCCAGTTAGTTCACACACAGCATAGGCTGCGCTCAATTTACCATCCTCATGCCTTAGGCATGAGCCGTCCACAAACAGCTCCTTATCTGAATCTTTTAGAGGCGTCTCTTGTATGTCAGGTCTCGGTTTTGTACACAATTCTGTGACCTTTTGACAATCATGTTCTGGATCATCCTTAACTTCCTCAAAAATTGGATCTGGCAATAACGTAGCAGGATTCACAACAGTGCACCTAACTATGGTCACATTTTCAGCTCCAAGAATAATTCGTTCATACCTTGTCATCCGACTAGGTGTGAGATGCTGAGTTCTAGTTCTTGTCAACAAGATCACAACTGCATGTGGGACAAACACTGTTACAGGATATCCCATTACTATTGACTCACTTTGTTCAATGCTCATACAGGTAGCAGCGACTGCTTTCAAACAGCCTGGCAATGCTGCCGCCACTGGGTCCAATGTAGCAGAAAAATATGCTATAGGACGCCTGTCTATTCCATGTCTTTGAGTTAACACTGAAAGTGCACAATTTTCTCTTTCATAGCAAAATAGTGCGAATTCTCTTGTATAGTCAGGCATACCCAAGGCAGGTGCCTCACACAATGCATTTCTTAATTTTACAAATGCACCAGCACTTTCATCATCCCATTCAACTGGATCTTTGGCTTTCTTTTTGGTTAGCTGAATTAAAGGCTTTGCTAGTAGTGAAAACCCTATAATCCATTGTCGACAGTATCCTACTATTCCAAGAAACATTCTCACTTCTCTTTGTGTTTCTGGCATTTTCATGTTCTTGATTATTTTTATTCTATCAGATGTTATTCTTCTTGTTCCCCTTTCAATTTGGTGTCCCAAATATTTAACTGCTGTTGTACAAAACTGCAGCTTTTCAGGTGACACTTTGTGTCCTTCTTCAGCCAAATGGTTGAGTAACGCAATTGAATCTTCAACACAATCATCATGGGTTTTGGATGCTACTAGTAAGTCATCTATGTACTGCACCAAGACTGAACTCCTGGGCAGCACTAATTTCTCTAGACATCCTTTCAGTATTTGATTAAAAATGGAGGGACTTTCTGTGTATCCCTGAGGAACACGATTCCATACATAGACTTTATTTTCAAATTTAAACGAAAAGAGATATTGACTATCTGGGTGCAATGGTATTGAAAAGAATGCTTGGCATAGATCAATCACGGTAAACCATTCTGCACTCCAGGGTATCTGGTATAGGATTACTGCAGGATTTGGTACTATAGGACAACAAGGTACCACAATTTTATTAATTTTTCGCAAATCCTGAACAATCCTATACTTTCCACTAGGTTTCTTCAAACCCATGATTGGTGAATTGCAAGGGCTACTCATAACTTGTTTTAATATGCCTTGCTTCACCATTCTGTTAATTTCCTCAACAACTCCTGCTTTTACTTCTGCACTCATTTTGTACTGTCTAGTATTTGGGAAAATTGCACCTTCCTTTACAGTGATTTTTACTGGGTCTATTTTGGCCATAAGTCCTACTTTTTTCCCTGTGAAATCCTTTACCTTGGAATTCACTGTAGTTCTTAGTTCTTCTGGTAATTCGTTTTTTGTTATCAAAGAGAACATCTCATCTATTTCTGTACCTTGCTTGGCTATCATGAACTTATAAACATGATCTTCATCCGGGGTCTGTATTGCAACACCATCCGGTGTGCAGAAAATAGTGCAATTCATTTTGCACAGTAAGTCTCTACCCGATAAGTTTACTGGACTGGAATCACACACTACAAATTTATGCATTTCCCGGAAGTTTCCTATTTTTACTTCCATTGGCTCAGTAAGGGGTGTTCTGATCTTTTGATTAGCTACACCTACAACTTGGATAGCTTCTCCAGAGAGAGGAAGGTCTGGGATGTCTGCTGTTCTTACAGAACGGGTAGCACCAGTGTCCAAAAGAAAAGTGATATCATTACCTCTTACTTTCCCTTCAACATATGGACCTGACTGATCTACCGGTAAGGATGCGCCAAGTACGCACTCCTTCTTCCCCTCTCTTAGGCACCGTCATTGATGATTATATGGGTCAAATTCATCCTGTAAAAGAAACTGTGAAGTTACATATTCATTCTTACCACTTCCTCCTTGATATCCGACGTCTGTACCGTGCTTTGCTCTGCTCACATTACCCTGTGTAGGGGCAGGTGGCAACTGACTCTGTGGGTTTACACCCTGCTGTGAGTCATTCTGCGTCTGTGGATTTAAATTATGATTTGGGCCATTATTATTTTGAATCTTTTTACATTCGTTCTTCCAATGTCCCAACTTTCCGCATTCATTACAAGGAAATTTCTTTTTAGCCTCTTCTCTACTCATTCGTCCTCTCACTTTACCACCATTTCCTGAATCACCATTCATTCCAGAATCTTTTCCCTGATTATCAGTTGGATTATCCAAATTAATTCCCTGTCGCTCAGCCATTTTCACCTGAGCCCACATCACTTTCTCTTGCAGTTTCTTGTGCCTATCCTCAATGTCGTCTCCACAATATTTTGCATATTTCAAAATCTCATCTATGGGCTTCCCTTGCCAGAACAACATGTGCTGCTTAATCATCTGACAAATCTCTGGCTTTAAACCATAAACAAATCGGTAGACAAACTGACTCATATTTTTATCTCCAATGTCCTCAAATCCACTATACTGTTTGAACACCTGTAATAGACATTCATAATAGGCATGTACCGATTCACTTGCTTCTTGGGTAGTCCTGTCTATTTTCACCCAATCTGTTTCCTTTGGTGGTATTTTCCCTTTCAGGTTAGTTATTACCTGGTGATACTTTTTCATTACATCACTTGATGGAGCACCTGTCTTCACTCTTCACTCGGCCAGTCAACTGTAATTTTACAATCTGTCCACAAATCGGCAGGTACCACTATGTCAAACAGATCATCCAAGTCCTTCAACAATACCTTTGACATTTTCACAAACCTCTCGACCTACTTATACCATTCAATTGGCTTTTCTCTCAACTTTGGAAAATCATTCGTAAATGACAAAATATCTTGTCTACTCCATGGGACATGAACGTAACCTCCTCCAGGTACTTCCCGCATCGGGTACATCTGATCTACTTTCTCTGTTTCCTTCAATAAATATTCAGAAGTCGATCTACTGTACCGTGCCTCTTCCTTTTTCTTTGTCCATCTAGTTTTCCATTTATCTAGATCTCCCCATTTCTGTAATACTGACATTAATTCTTTAACTTGTAGTTTTCTACCAGAGGTATTCATATTTTCTAGATCCTTGTCAGTAAAGTCTGCTCTATAGGGTTTCTGTAGTACTTTTGACTTCCCTATTTCAATCCCCATTTGTAAGGCCAAATCCGATAATTTCTCATGAAATATCTTTACATTTCTAGTTATGCTCCTGCATACGAACAATAGTTCTTCTTCATTGTAAGTATTTAGACGATCTACTCCTACATTTCCTGCTATAATTTCTTCTAACTCGACTTTTAATTTGTAGATGTCCATGATCTTTGGGGGTGAACTCTGTCTGTCTGATCCTTGTGCCCACCTTTCTAAGTCTTCTGGTGTTACTACTGTGGCACTTTTAGTTCTGGATGATGTTACTATATTTACATCTTTGGAACAACCAGGTGTCACTCTTCTAGGAGTGCTATTTACAGATCCTCGAATAGGTAAATCCATTAGGGAAATCATAGATTCACAATCACTGATATGGTCATCAATTATTACAGTTTCAGGTTTGGGAATCTCTACAGGTGTAGGCATGACTAGAGGTTTCGGGTAATTTACTTTGTCACAATATAAGGGAACCACTGGACCAATTGTTACAGGTATGGTCAGGGAATCAGGATGTACATTCAGCTGGGTTATTTTCTGTATTAATTCTGCTCTGTTTCTGTCTATAGCCTCTTTTTCCTTATCCTGAAGTACCCTATTAACTGGTGGATTATGCAATACTTGCGGTACCAATGGTGTTCTTAAAATTGGTGCACTTGGTGTACACCCACTTGTCCCTTCCTGATATGGTGGCGCGTTCTTTAATATTTCTTCCATAAATTCATCTTCAGAATCTCCAAACCCTGTCAAATGTTTTGGCTTTTCTGTGCATTTGCTCCCTAACAACTCTTCGGTCATGAATACTGGATACAAACCCTCGGTAAGCATCGCTCTTCTCCACTGTTTCATCTGACTGTCTCTTGACTCATTTTGGTGTCTAGGGAAAAATCCAATATAACCCCTATTGCTTCTTGGTCGGTCAAGTTCAAATGCCTCTGTTTCCCACTCTTCTAGGGCTTCGTATTGCGTTAATCTTGGTCTGGGTTCTAAGTCATTCATCCTCATTCTTAAATTTTGAAGAATTCTCCCATTGAAAGTACCATTCTCTGGTAATGCTAACATTCCGTCATTTTTGGTATATTCTATCCAATTTTCTAACCATACTCAAGTATGATAACCTCTCTCCATCATCATGAATGAAGCGGGCGTTTTTGTTGGTGGAATGATAATTCCTTCCCTAGTTTTGATGGGTTTATCCTTCTTAAAATAATTCTTAATCTTTTGTAGAAATGACATTTTTCTCTTTTCTCCATACATTTTGGGTAAATATCTATGTATCGAATTATATTCTGCAAAACCTAGGAATCTCCTGTCTGGACGGGTTCCTGTTAAAGTCGGATGACGTTTCCACATATAATCTCCACTGTCCACTAAGACTTGGACTTCTATGCTGACAACCAATTAAATTTCATCTAACATTTGTCTCTGAACCAATCCTAGCGCTGCTTTTCAGTGACGTCTGTCTGACGACCCCTCCTTTACAATCTGCGCTTCTCTGTCCCTCGCTGTTTCAACCAATCCCAGCGCGACACCTGTGACGTCAGTATTACTCCTGACTACTGACCCCTCCTTTACAAGAGTCGTTCCACGCCCGCTGTTTTCAACCAATCCCAGTGCGGCGTTTGTGACGTCAGCTTTTACTCCTTCAGCTGACCCTCCCTTTACAAAATCGTACGCAAAACTTTATTTTCTCTACGCTTCTTATTTAAATTCAGTAACAACATAAAACATTCGCTATCGTGCCAGTTTCTCTAAATTGGAAAAGATAGTTTCTCTCACACTTAGTAAAACTCTTCCGTTTACTAAACATACACTACGAGTAAAACTCTTCCATTTACTCTTCACGTAAGCTTCAGAAATACCTGCTACTTCTTCAATGTTACCCTTTCTAGGTGATATAACATCAAATTTTTACCAGCGTATTCCTTTGCTATCACTCACACACATAGAATCCCTAACAAGTACTGATAGCCCTGCTTAACTTTTCAGTATTATTTCTGCCTGACAGATAACCTCACTGCAGTATGGCTTCCACTTACCATCCGCTATTCAATTTTCCCCGGGGAATTCTAGACAACATAAAACAAAACTTTTAAACAACGGATGTTAGTTTATAAAAAATAAATTCTCATTACCCAATTAACAAAATGCAACCATCCTCTGATAACCAGAAAACTGATCCAGCGGGTTACTAGCAACAAGCATTCATACACCGAATACTCACCTGGGCCCATTCATTCATACTACGCTAGCAATTTTCGCTGGTGGGTCAGTTGTACTCTTTATCAATATCCCTGCTACCAATTACCTTTCTGATTGAAGAGTAATGACTTACCAATGGACCCTTTGATAATTGGGAAGTTTAAATTGAGTGACATTCAATACAATTCATAAATTTCTAAAATAATCACTAAGTCAGGAAGTTTTAAAATGTTTATCTAAAGATTTAGCAGAGTAAATTACAAACCACATAATACTTAATCGTATATCAAGGATGAAGCATATTAATAATCAATTATCCATCAATGACGGTCCCTCAGAAAGAAGAAGATAGAGACAGCAGCACCGCTAAAGGTTGCATTTATATTTACCTAAAGGTGCGAGAACCAAACCCCTTGGCCAAGGAGTTGGAAAGATAGGCCCCAAGAAGGATGAAGACCAAACACCTCCGGACCAGGTTCAGGACAGGACAGGTGACCTCTCTATCAACGAAGCCTGCGTCGTTCCCTTCTCTGACACTTCGCTTCTCCTCGATTTCTTCCATGTCTTCCTTCTAATGGAATCCGCCGCCCCCACCTCAGGATCTCTCTGGACAGCGGTTCAGTCTGCAATCGATCAGCTCGTTGGTGGTTCTAAAAGCTGACAGCCTCAACGCCAACGTCCTGTGCTGTGCATCGCCTAATGCTAACTAATTAGCTAATTCTATATCTATTATACCCTTCTACACCCAGGTACCTCCCATTAATGTTTCAAAATTATGGGCCCACTACTTCTGATTGGACAGGGACAGGGGGTTGATCCTCACACCATGTCAATTTAGTTCAATTTCTTTAAGCCCATTGTTTTAAAATACCGCCCCTCACAATTAATACATTTGCTTTATTTCCCACCTGTCTCACGACAAAGTTTAATACAAATTGTATACAAAATGTTGCATTTGCAAGAACATCGCGGATGTAGTGGAGTTGGCCAACAGGTCACGGCCTTGGATGACGTCCAAGTTGACTTCATCGCTGTGCCTTGACTTTCAGGGCGCATGCGCACATCTCATTGGCTTCAAGCTGCCGTTCCATTAACCCAGGCCCCATTTTACGAACTAATAAAAAGTCAAAGAAGAAAACATTAAAATCACAAATAAATGTCTTCACTGTATACCCCCTATTTCTACTCTATTCCCATTTAATTATAAATCTATCCCGCATTAGTAGCATTAGAATACCACAGTTTTAATTGCAGCATATGCGCAAGCTTTAGCACGTGAAAATATTAAGCAGCCATTTTAACACACACTGCGCAGAAGCAAAGTTTTCCCTCCAAGCAAAGAAAGACGTCATACCACGTGATATGGTTGACACATGCGCAATGGAATTCCCGCGCTTTAGCGGCCATTTTGGATTAGAGAAGCATTACTTATTAGTTAGAACACATAGGCAAGCTTCACTTGGATACTATGTTCGTGTATGCATTTATTAGTAAAGACGTTACAAAGTTTAATTAATTAATACTGTGAGAGGATTGCTTACGAGCAAGTCTCATTTTGAGCTCTTGCTCCATCACTACCATCTGGCTGGGTTCAAAGAGTAGAGGTGTAAATGAAACTGGTTTCTTCTGCCTGTCTCTTCCTTCCATTGAAGAATATTGTTTACGACCCCTCCCCCTGCTCTGACATTCCTATGTAGCAGAACCCTGCCCTCCCAGAAGAGCTGGCTGTCCCCAGGGGCTATTAATCACCTCATCAAAGGAGACTGGCTAATCCACTTAGCTATGACCAACATCTAGGGGAGACTTTAGGGGTTTTGAATATGAAAAAATATTGCAGATTCTCACTCCACAGTGCTCCTAGCACAAACGTCGATTATGGGAAGCACTTTACCACAATAATGGAAGTGAAAGTGCAATTTCACTTAACCCAGGGCGACTAAAACTCATTTTATATGGGTCCTCCTTATAATTACCTGACCCCCCCCACCCCTGGGACACCTAGGGAAGACCCTGGGGTACTTACTATGCCCAAACATTGTAGTTTACCAATTGTTAAGTGTCCCAAACACCAAAGTCGAGTTTGGGCACAATGTGCATTTAAAAAGCAGTCCTGCAACACAGGGCAGCTTTTAAACTGACCTCAGGCTTCAGCACTGCACACATGCAAATGCAGAAAGGGCTGCTGGCCTCTAAATTGCCATTCCCTATTATATACTAGGGACTTAAAGGTATTTTCAATCCTCCTGCCCTATTATGTACTAGGGCCTTATAGGGGCGATCATGCCAATCATAGGGTACCCTAACCCATAGTGTACTCTAGTGTATGTAGGTATTTTCACTGTATTCTAAGTGTGTCTTCGGCATTGCACTGGCCCTGGGCGTGGTTAGGCAGAGCCCATGGTCAGTCAGAGTCAGTTACCATCACTAACAGTCAGCAAAAAAGTTGGGGGTGCTCAGGGCACAGGATGACTTTACAACATAAGCCAAAGAGCAATTGGCTTTCCTCGTGTATGGCAACTGAGAAGAAGCAGGACAGAGATCAACAACAGTGAACTATTTGTCAGTTGCAGGGATGCTAGACAAAATGTTAGCAGGGTGGGTTCAACAGGAAAGCTCTGTATCACAATAGAATTAATCACTGTTTGATCTTGAATATACATCAAGGAATCCTTACCTGTATTTTTATCAGCAAAATTGGAGTATTACTTATTACACTAAGAGCACTTGCTTTATTAGGGCTGTGATGACTTTTCAAATGCCTGCTTTAGCCTCTCGTCCTAGAGGGTACTGTGGAATTCACCGTAGTTTCTTCATAAGGTTGATTTCAATCTTGAGCAGAGAGAATTCAACCAACTTCATGTGTATGTTTAGAGCACGAGGCAGCGGGAAGTTTGTCAAGAATGAAGAAATGAACAAATTCACAAGCTTTCAGATTTCTCAGTATAATCTTCACATTGACTTTAAATTACCAACACTTCATTATCTTTGGCCATGAGCTATGCACACATTCAAGTACACAGCATCAATGGTGTGATACACAGTACAGTTCAGTTTACATAGAAAATCTCTTTCTAGTAGGTTTGCAGGTGAAGTGAATCTTTGCAAGAAGGCATGTCAGTCTGCTATGGGACCCAAGTTAATATAAATAGTATTGGTGATGCGGTGGGTTACGCAAGAGTTGGGAATTCCAACTGCATCTATAGACAAGTTTGAGATAGTAAAGGATGGAATTTAGAGTTTTCAGAGAAGAGTAGCTAGCACCAGTGTCAATGGGACATTATGTTATTCAACCATTAATCATGCATTTCATATAAGGACCATTCTGATCAAACCAAGATAAATGCATTCACATGGCTTTTGCCACCTCTCAGGCTGTCCTAACAATTAATATATTGATTATGGGGTAGTTGGGTGACTTCATGCTAATCAACATAAGTAGATGCACTTGCATTTGGAGCAGCATAATTTTGACTCCTCCCCTATACGTCACAGAAGTGCATTTATTTACATGTACTTGACACCTCATACATTAAATATTTTAACAAAACTAATTAGAAATATAATATGTAGACCCAATTAAAACCATCCTCACATTAGAAATGTATCACCTGTAGAAACTAGAGCTCAATTCATATATGCGTGCTATAATGTTTTCATAAATCATATGTAATGTAGTTCTAATTCAGTTTTACATTTGCATATTCTGAATTCAATCACATCTACTGAAAATATACGTGTGTAATACTGATTTATTAATAAAGTTTTCATTTATTTGTAGCTGAATATGCACTTATAGTCACATACTAAACGTGAACATGGAGACTTTCATATTAATGTTAGCCTGACTAGGCCTGCATTTCTATAACATGACGTTGTCTTTTCTCATTTCGCTTGCAATAACTTTTCCTTTGTAGGTGCTTTCTTGTGACTTTATTAGTAGGAGTTAGGAGGACAATGTATTAGTGATAACAAGGCCAGGAAAGGAATATTGGCAAGAACATGATAGTTTACCATGTTGCGAGAGAGCCTCCTACGAAGCCTGTACCAGGAGTGGAAGGTTGTTCAAGGCTTAGAACGGTTGTCCTAGCTGAGACACTGGGAATGGGGAGCCATGTTGCAAAGCACCTGAACACTGTTTTCTCATTGGATGTTGGTGGTGTGATCGAGATAACACCATCTGCAACTCACATTTTTCCTATATCCTGATGTTCACGCAGTTCAGACCAGAGCAGATTCCTTTTGGGCTTTGAGAGGTATAGACCTCTCTGCTTTCCTTATTCTTTCCTGAGTGTGGCTATATATTAACACTAGTTATCTTTTTGGGAAACGTGTACAGATGTTTCCTGCAATGCTGACACCTTTGTAGCCTTCCAAACCTTTTTTTCCTGCTCCTAATTCTTTGGAGACACATGCTTACAACTAGCCCTATCCTAATTTAGAGCTCAGAGTAGATGATTTCAACTGTCCTACATTCTTTTTGGACTTTAACTTGATGACTTATTCATAGTTATTGAGGAGAATCAGAGTTTCCGTAAGGAACATCACATTTTATTTTTCACCATCTGTATCTTTGTGATTGTTTTTGTTTCATGCCTTCTACTTCAAAGGCTGAACTTATTTCGAAACGTGAATTTACATATTATAATTCTGTATCTCACAGACATTTTCATGACTTGAATAAATTCTGCACTAATTGCAAATTTATAATAAATCTACTAAACTTTATCCTACGATTCCCAGTCCTCATTGTGTAGCCAAATTGGTTGCACAAATGTTAATTTGTTGATTATATGTTAATTTCTTTTCTGCCTCAATGAAACCAATACAGTCCAGGGTGGAATGAGAAGCGGGAACTGCCCAAATCCACTCTAGCATGCTGATAACAGAGGATGGTTGGCTGATTGATGCAAATGGAGTTAGGGTGAGCCATCTAAATATTGTCCCAGTCCAGTCTAAGCCACTAAAGCCCATGATTCAGTCAGAGGATTGATGGAGCTGCAGCGGTTTGGGAGAGAGTTGTAACAGCGGAGGTGTGAGTATTAATAGCGTTGTGCGTTGCCAATGCTTATATCTAGCTTGCAGTGTTTTGTGGAGGTTGGGTGGTAAATTGTTGTGTGAGTGTAGCGCTTAATGCAGAGAAGTTGAAGTGGTTATCGGGTATGTTATGGCCTAAGATCCCGGATAGTATTAAAAAGCGTAGATGACACTATATTGTAATTTCCTGACTTTGTTTTGTGGTGCTTGTCGTGAGACATCGTTGACAGCCCGATTGAGTTAGGGACATTTATCTTTGTGTGAGTGTTAGGTGTGGTTGATGTAGTGGATCCTTTGCAGAAAGAGAGGCTGCACTAATCCGGGTGATTCCTCGCTGGTCGAGGTCTCATCTAAGTGTTAGTCAGAGTAGGTTGGAAAGTGTCGCTCCGGACCATTTCTTGTGTGATTGAATACTTTACTTTTAGTTGAGTGGGTAAAAGTTAACTGTTGAAATTGCTTTGCGTTTTGTCGTGCATGCTAATTGCTGAGAAGTCTGCGTTCATGCAAATTGTACAGGAGGGTGAGCCACGGCGAGGACTGAGACTGATGTCACAGTGTGATGATCTGATATAGGTTGGTTGGTGCATAGCCATGCAGGTATTGGTTGACTACGTCATAGATTATTGCGCTGTTATTGGTTGTTGATGCCAGACTGAGAGTTGTGGGTAATGAATTATTTCCTGGGTTGGACGAAAGGTCACTTGTTATTGTTGAGATTACGGCTGTAAAATGAAATTCTTTAAAGCGATATGAACTTTAATGAGGGGAGTTATGACAATACCTGTTAGAGAGTGAGAAGAGGCTCCACCCGAAGGTACTCCAGGTCATATGATGATAAACGTAGGGCATCACACATGTATTTGCCCTAGTCAATGGCACAAGATCACATATAAAGAAGGTGCACTGACGTTTCCATGCTATGGTACTTTTAATTTGAGAGTCATTGAAGATTTTAGGAGGATGTTATATGACATGAAACCACCTCCTAAACCTGCATAATGGGAAGCACTCAATTCTTGGAAACACATATCTCAGGTTAAACAACGGGAGAGATATCAGGGATGAGTGAAAAAGGCAGGATGCACTTGTGCAGATGATAGGTGTGATGCAGAACAAAAGAGATGGAGGACTGATATGGCAGAAAGAGCTAAACTATATACTTCATTGAGGAGCGAAGAATCTGGGAAGGGGAAAGGAAATGTAGAACAAGGAAGAGACAGATGACACAGAAGGTGTAAATTAGGACAGTGAGAGTGAATTTAATGATGATTTTTTTAACAAATATCTGACAAATCACCCACCCACATCTAATGAAAACCGACTTGAGGGAACGAGTGATCCACATACTAAAGACAGTACTGGTACACCCAGAGCACCAATAACTCTAGGATCACTGAATTCTGACAAGATCATTTGGAATTCCCCACCACACACGAACTCTCTTACCTCTTCGGGAGGGATAATATTTAATACACCTGCAGTACAACCAGGTTTCAGTGCCCAGGAACTTGATGACTGCCTCAAGCAAATAGAACCATCAGGGGAAGATGGAAGTGCAGGACCAAGTGGAGGGACTGTTCAGACTCCAGTGAGGGAGAATAAAGTGGATATTGCCAAATTATAAGTAGAATTAAAAGAATTGATACTTGTAACTCTCAATTTATCCAGATTAGAAACAGAATTGATTTGTATTCATGTTAAAGATGTAACCAAGCATGCTAGACAGGTTTATAAAAAGGTTGCCTGGATTGGCTCAGAAATACAAAATGCATTTGAACAGTATCAATACATTGCAGAAACTTTACTGTGCATGTTTTAATGATGAGGACATCACTAGCATAAGAATACCAGGAATGAAATTACAAATTAAGGAACTTATTGGCCATATCCAAAAGTGAAGTGAACTAGATAGGTGGGAAGGCAGATGGGCTAAAAAAAATAGAAAAAAGAAACCAATGGTAGTGCTGCCTTCATCCATAGGCGGCAAAGAGGACATGTCAAATTATCCATTGAGAGAAGTGTCTGGTGGAGGTTATGTCTATGTGCCTTGGAGCAGGAGTGATCTTGCGTCATTCACAAATGATTTCCTGAAATTGAGAGAGAAGCCAGTGGAGTGGTACAAACAGGTTGATCTGTTTGTGAAAATATCAAAGATTCTGAGTACAGATTTGAATAGCCTGTTTGACATTGTGATTCTGAGTGATTTGTGGGTTGAATGTAAAGTATCTGTAGAATGGCCTGACCAGGAGCCAATGAGACATCCTGTGACAACGCCTCCATCGCTGTTAGTAATGAAAAAGTACCAGCAGGTGATCACATTTTTTAAATAGAAGATATTCCCTAAGGATATTGATTGGCTCAAGATTGACAGAATGACCCAAGAGTCCATGCATTCTTATTATAAGAGACTGCTGCAAGCGTTTAAACAGGACAGTGGTACAGAGACTGTTGGAACCAATGAAGTGGGACTTTTTGTGTTAAGATTTGTGCAGGGATTGAGACCTGAAATTAGCATGATGATTCAGCAGCATTTGACTTGTTGGCAGAATAAGTCAATTGATGGAATCTTGAGGTATTAAAGTACTGCAGTAATGAATTGGAGATAAAGCACAATAAACTGAAGGAGAAGTTGATGGTGATACAGATGAGAGATGCACAGCAAGGTCAAAATCAGCCATTTGTTGGGAATGTTGGTTCTATGCAAGGAGTGAAACAGCAGGGAGTTCCTATGATGGAAATGTGTTCACTAGCAGGGTAGACATCATGGTGTTCCAATTGTCCTGAGAACTGGAATTGCTGTGGCGTCTTTGAAGAAGTCGAATCCTTGTCACATTTGCTGCAAGCTGGGGCATTGGAAGAAGGAGTGGAAACTTAATGCTGTGAAACAGGTACAGAATAATGGATTTGTGCAACCCCAAAATAATAACCCTGCTCAGACACAATTCCCTATGATAGAAGCATTTGAGGATTACAATTCTGATACGTCTCAATGACTGTGCCTCAGAAGGGAGGAGGATTGCGTGTTTGTCGCAACCTTAGAGATAGACAAGAGTGGTCCATTCATGGAAGGTGAGGTGAATAGCCACCCCGTGTCATTTCTAGTTGACACTGGTGCTACCCACTCTACTGTTAGAACAGCAGAGGTTCCCCACCTACCCCTCTCGGGAAAAAGAATTCCAAGTTGTAGGAGTCGCAAACAGACACATGAGATGTCCCGTAACAGTAGAACTACCTGTAAGAATAGGGTCCTTCAAGAAGAATCACTGAATTGTGGTGTGTTCGAGTCCTGTGAATCTGCTGGTGCGTGACCTTTTGTGCAGGCTAAATTACTACTGTACCGAAATGCATTGAGCTTCATACTCATGATGAGGACGTTGCCTTCAAACTCACAAGTCATGGCACAAACGTCACACTGTACTCAATGATGACAAATTATGATTTACCTCCAGATCTTAAAGACACAGTGAAACCTGAAGTCTGGGACCCTTCAGAAAAAGACATACGTCTCATCAAAGGTCTTGAGCCTGTCCGCATAACAGTGAAACCTAATGCAGAGTATCCAAGAACCCCGCAGTATAATCTGACGCCTGAAACTATTGCTGGGATTACTCCTGTGATTGACTCAATAATCCAGTAAGACCTCTTAAAAGAGATTAAGGGGAGTTCATGTAACTCACTCATCATGGGCTCACAGAAGCCTTGGGGTAAGTACCACATTGTCCAGGATTTGAGAAACATTAATGCTATAGTGGTTCCTTGTTGTCCTGTGGTACCGAATCCATCTGTGATTCCATCTAAGATTCCATGTGAGTCTGAGTAGTTCACTGTCAATCATCTTTGTTAAGGCTTTCTCTCTAGAACGTTACATGAGGACAGTCAGTTTCTCTTCTCATTTCGGTTTGGCAGTCATGTTTTGGCACGGTGCCAAGTCCAACAAGGGTATACGGAGAGCCCCTAAGTTTTCAATCAGATTCTTAAAAAGAATCTGGGGTCCCTGGTCATACCTTGAAACTCTGTATACTGACCTGTTGGTTGAGTCAAATACACAGGGAGATTGTAAGACGGATGCCATTGCCCTGTTGAACCACTTAGCTGAGAATAGACATAAAGTGTCCCAGATAAGTTTCAGTACTGTAAGAAAAAAGTTCTGAATCCCGGCAATTCTGAGAATGAATCTGCCAACCACACAGAGAGAACTCAGGATGTTCTCAGGAATGTTGGGCTAGTGTTGTCAGTGGATTCCCAACTTTTCCCTGGTGGCCAAACCTTTTCAGAGGCTGACACACAAGGATGTACCTTGGGATCACATCTGCTTGAAAGCTTTTCTAGAGCTGAGAGAAAGTCTCTGTCATGCCCTGGCTCTAGGAATGCCTGATTACAACAGTGAGAGGGAGGGCTGTGCTCTCTCTGTGCTTACACAGTTACATGGCAACAGTCAAAGGCCGGTTGCTTACTTTTCTGCCACACTTGATCCAGTCTCAAAGAGTGGCTATTGTGGGTGTCAGCATTGAGTGCTGTGAAACTTTCTTCAAGGGTCATCCATTCACAGTTCATGTGCCCCATTCCCTGGAAATATTGTTAACCAGTACCTGCACACAGAACCTCACCAACAGTCTTCTGATCCGGTATGAACAAGTCATACTGGCGGAAGACAATATCACCCTTAAGAGATGTATCACATTAAATCCTGCTAATTTGTTGCCCGTTGTTGGAAATTATGTTGATGAAAATGAAGTTGAGAATGACTGTCTCAATGTTACTGAACTGTGCACTAAGCCAAGACCCGATATATGAGGTGAGCCACTACCTGAATCTGATCATGTGCTGTTTGTTGATGGCTCCTGCAAGACCGCAGAGGAAGCCTGAGAACCACTTATGCTGTTTGTACATTCTCAGGTGTGGTCGAAGCCTCCTGGCTTTAAGGAGTGTTTTTAGCACATGTGGCAGAGCTGGTTGCTCTTACAAGAGCATGCGGTGTTTCAGGTCAGCTGAAAGTGGCGATTTTCACTGAGAGTTTGGCTTTGGTGTCGCGAATGACTTTGGACAGTTATGGTCATGAAGGGGTTCCATAACCTCTTCAGATTCCCCCATTCACAAGGGAAAAAATGCAAATAATTTTCTTGAGGCATTGAAAAAGCCTACCCAGATTGTGGTTGTGAAATGTTCTGCACACCGCACAGGAAATGACTATGAGACAGTGGGCAATAGGTATGCAAATGAGATAGCTAAAAACTGTGCACACAATGCTTGTACTTTCAAGCGTGAATTTGTGAATGAAAATGTTGATCAGACCAATTGCAATTTCTTGTTAACAGCAGCTGATACATGGAATGAGGTCAAGAGGTTGCAGAAAGAAGTGACGTAAGCAGAACAGCATGGGTCAGAACAGTTTCAGAAGTTGGAAGACCTGTGTTGCCAGACAGTTTTTTCTCACAGTGGACCTGTAAATGTAGGAAGGGATGCCATGGTCAGACTGTTTATGCAGATGACACGCAATTGGTGTTTTCTTTAGAAGGGAATCAGGCAATCACCCTGGATATATTTCAGGAATGTATGCAGAATACCGCAAATTGGCTCAGGAATAATTCCCTACAATTTAATGGAGGAAAAACGGAGATCGTATATTGCTCCACGTCTAGGATTGCTCGGCCTTTTCCCATAGAGCTCCAAATAACACCAACAGATAAACCTGTAGTGCCAGCTAAAACGGTGCGTAACTTGGGAGTTCTGCTGGATGATAATCTCCAGCTAGAATCACAAGTCACCAAAGTAGTTGGTACATGTTTCTCCCTGCTCAGAGCTCTGAGGAGAATTTTGCCGCTACTACCAACCGCCATCAGACCCCAAATTGTGAGGTGTATAATCCTGAGCAGACTAGATTACTGCAACTCACTATATTTGGGGGGCCAAAGTCACTACTTCAGAAGCTACAAAGGATCCAGTCAATTGCAGCTAAGTTGGCTTTAAATAGGCAGCGTAGTTCTTCACTCTCTTTGGCCTTGAAAGATCTCCACTGGCTGCCGATCTGCCAAAGGATACAATTTAAATCCATGTGCATCGTGTTCAGAGCACTACACGGAATGGGCCCTAAACCCTTACAGAGGAAATTTTTATGGTATGTCCCTGCGAGAGACCTTCGGTCAGCAAATGCACACTTAGTGAGCATCCCAAGAATTAAGAAAATGAAGTCGGGGGGTAGAGCATTCGGTGTAGCAGCCGCTCGGCTGTGGAATGAACTTCCCTTAGATATTAGGCAAACTCAATCTTTGCCCCTATTTAGAAAGCAGCTAAAAACCTGGCTGTTTCCCAGGTAGGGTATGACCCCCAAAAATGTTTTCCTGGGTAAGATGCTCACAGGCTCGAATGTTGATTTTGCCAGTCACAGCGCCAGGATACCCGTAGGGTGACAGTATGCGCTATATAAGACTCATTTACATTACATTACATTACATTACTGTTTAGGCAGACTTGGTTTAACCCCAGCTTCAGACTGATGGCTGAAGGATTGTGTCACAGATGCGTTGTGTGTCAACAGATGAATGTAGGGAGAAGCACCACAGTACCACTAAGCCACAGAGGGAGATCAGGGGGTCCATTCAACAGGATGCAGCTGGACTTTATCGAAATGCCTTTGTGCAATGGGTTGAGATATGTCTTGGTGATTGTGTGTATCTTCTCGCTTTGGGTTGAAGCTTACCCGACTAGATGTTGTGACAGTCTCACAGTAGCTAAGTTGTTGTTGAGGGAGTTGATACCACATTTTGGATTCCCGACTTCTCTGGAATCAGTTAGGGCAACTCATTTTAATAATGAGGTCCTGAAGATGCATTTACTGACCTGAAGCTTCAGGTATCGTGGAACAGGTGAATGGGACTTTGAAGTCCAGACTGGCTAGAGTTTGGCCTGATGCATTGCCCCTTGGTTTAATGAGGTTACGCAGGATTCCTGAAAGGGGGATTGTCCCCCCATGAAATAATCATGGGAATAGCAATGAGACTGCCAGCTGTGCCTGCAAATGCGCTTGTTAGCATTACAGATGACATGATTCTTGATTACCTCAAGGGACTGGCTGATGTTGTGTGTTATGTGTCTCATCAGGTTGGAGAAGCCACAGTCCGCCTCATCAGTACCTCTGTCCCGGTGACTGGCTGGTCACTAAAAAACACATGATAAAGACCTGCTTGGAACCTCATTGGTGTGGGCCTTACCTAGTTATCCTAGTCACCACAACAGCTGTAAAGTGTGGGGATCTTTCCAACTGGGTGCATGCCGCCCATACTCGCAAAGTCCAGTGTCCCCTTGATGATCTAACAAAACCTCTCCCTGAAGGGCTGGTAGGAACAGAGAGACCGAGGGAGCATGTTAGTCAAGCTGAAAAACACAGCACATGGTCTGCTGGAGGTGGATCTTGATGAGTCAACAGTTGAAGCTGAAATAAGAGAGTCTCGTCCTGTGGTGTTGACTGGCCTAGATTCAGACCCTGGCGAAGGGCCTAGTGCTGTGGAATCTCGAGCTGTGACTGAAGATCAGGGAGCAAAAAGGCAAGAGAGAAAGAGACAGAATTTGACTGCAGAACACATGCCTCAAGCCATTGCAGAGGAAACAGAGGAATCATGCATAAGTGACAGTAAAAAGAAGGAAATCCATTAAGGAAATCAAAAAGAGCTAAAGGAGGGGGCGTGGCCTGCCAACATAGCCGCGTGGACGTGTCCTGGCTAGGCTCCGTTCCTCGCCCTGCCAGAATTAGCCGTTCCACGTGCCAAAGATCTGCCATGCTGCTTAAATTACAGGCACAGGGCGTGTAACAAGTTGAAGACATCAGAAACCGTGAGACAACCGGCAAGCGAAGCGGCACTACTGAAGATTCCCGGGCCCAAGTGCAGTGCATCGTATCGGGCAAGATGGCAGTAGTGCACCTCGAGGGGTGAGCTGCCACGGAGATTCGAGCCACCCGGGAACCTGGAAGCTGCCAGGGACCTGTGTAGAGATCCGCTGCACCGGCCTCACCCTGCAAAGCTGTGGGGAGCTCACGTGGGAGTCCTGGTGGCCCGAGCCGGGCAGCAGAGGAGAGGGCCCCCGTCCAGAGGAAATCACGGTGGAGGAGTACCATGCTGCGCAGGTGGTATTATCTATGTGGGTGGGCGGTGAGGGGGGAGCCCCCTGGAGAGCCTCTCCTGCAACCCTATAGGGGGGGCCTGCGGTTCAAGAGTCTAGGGACTCCACCAGAGTTCACATACTGCTGCCTGACCCTAAGATGGCACCTGGCGGGCCCGTACCAAGCTGAGCTGCCTGGTTAGCCAACTGAGGTGGCACAAGGGGAGCTGTTTTGTGATCTGGAGGGGGCAGGCGGTGGTGTGATAGCGAAGCAGAGGAAGCAAGACACACAGATGATGGACGGAATGCAGAGCAAATCAAACATTCTCCCCCAGTCAATAGATCTGGGCTAAATCCCAGCCGCGGTCTGTGCAGGAAACAGAGGTGGGGCAGTAGGGCCGGGTAAGGTGGGATTTTGAGGGACGATGCAGAGGGAAGATTGATTATTTATTTAATTTTCCTTCGGCATCATCCCTCAAAATCCCCACTTACTTGGCTCCACCGCTGTTACCTGCACGGACCGCGGCTGTTAAATCCAACGTTCATTTGCTCACCATGCCACCCCAGTTTAGACCCAGCCATATGCAAATCAGTCTTGACCCTGTGCCTCATGGGAACAGCCCAGACTGAACTGCCAAGCGAAGTCCTCCCTGGACCGGAAACAAGCATCCTGGGACCGGTTTCGGGGCATCACCCCTCATCAGCCAGGCTAGCTTGAATCCAGTGGCACAGTGAGCCCGGGACCCATGTCTGGGCATACCCGGCACACTTAGGGCGAGAAAACAAAAGACACACAGATGATAAACACACAACTGAAGTGGCCACTTTTGGAGGACACTTGGGGCACCACGATGGATATGTTATGATCATGATGTAAAGGTCTTGCTGGAGAAGTCCGCTTTGATGCCCTGCACCAGGCTGGGGATAAACAGCGCTCCTCTTCTTCCGATCCGGACACCCTGGCCCTGCACCTGCACTGCCCAACAGCGGCATCGTGCTGACAAAGGTCCCCGTCCCTATGCCACCTAATAAGACCCAAGTTAATAGAGTCTCCAGTTACTTCATTCCCATCGACTCTCGGGTAGGGAAAGAGGTGGTCACTAATACAGAAGGCAACATGGCGCTCACTAGAGAGGACCTCTACATGAGTTCAAGAAGGAGCTCAGAGAGGACATCAAGATGGACATCGGTGCCTCATTCGACGCGTTCCGTTCTGAGATGGGTTCAGAACTGGTCTCGATCAAAGCGGATGTGGATTCTGTGGGTGCCCGTACTTTGGATTTTGAGATGGAATGCCAGGAGCTAAAGGAGCGGCTAAACCCTCTGGATGGGTGATCTGCTAGCATAAACAACCAGTTGCATGCCGCCCTACTGAAATGTGAAGATTTAGAGAATTGCTCCTGCAAAGACAACATAAGAGTAAGGGGCCAGGAGGAAGGAAGCGAGGGGCCAGACCTAGAGGCGTTCATGGTGGGCCTTTTCTCCAGTGTCCTGGGTGATGACTACCCTGAGGTTGGTTTGAAACGAGTCCACAGAGTGGGCCAACGATCACCGGGCGAAAGCAAGCATCCAAGAGCCATACTAGCCAAATTTAGTTAATTCAAAATTAAGGAACTCATCCTGCGGAAAGCCAGTAGCAGAGACTCTATTACCTTCCAGGGGGTGACGTGCTCGCTGTTCCAAGACGTGGCCCAAGCTACGTTAGCTCGCCAACAGCAGTTTAGACCATTAACCGTGGCACTGCAGGAACGCCAGGTCAAGTATAAATTGACCTACCCCTTTGGCATCGCCTTCCAGTTTGGCAACACCCAATCTCACTTCTCTGAATTAGAGGGAGTGGCAGCCCTGATCGGCCTAGAGGTGCCCACATTGCAGGAGACCACGACTTCTGATGGGAAACTCCTGGATCAATCGCTGGAGCAGCGCCCACTGAGACCCTGGTAAACGACCAAGAACGGTGGCAAAACGTCGAAACGCTGAATGCCGTTGATCCTCCGAAGAAGAGCCTTCTGGCCGGGTCACTTAGGCCTGCGGGCCGGGGGGTTAGAGGTAGCATTAGAGGGGTTGTCGTGTAGTTCCTATACACCTATATAGGATCTGCGTGTTTAAACAACATAGACTGTGGGATTGGTGTCCAGACTGATTCCAGACACCCCTACTGGGTATGTTTGCCTGTATACCAGCTAGCTCACAGTGCCACTAGAAACCCCTCTTACCAAGGAGAGAATAGTTTTTGGCAACTATCAAACATGAGAATCCTGATCCCTCAGAATTGTGGAAACAGTGCAATACTTTTCGCTCAGTCACTCGTGCTCACTTTGTCTCAGAGAGATACACAGAATAAACGGTGGGGACGTTTTTCAATAGGCATTTATTGAATCAGCGTCATTCTAGTGTAAAATAGGTGTGCTGAAACAACCATTAGACAGTTTCAGATATAAATGATTATAAGCAGCAGAGTAAAAGGATGGTAGATTTCTACCATTGTGCTTAAACAATGAATACAGGCAAGTATATAAAATACATGACAGTAATAAATGCGTACTCCTACGATGCAACCCTAACTAGATGTACCTAAGTGTACCTAGCATGTATGTGGGTGTAAAGTCAAGAATCCCTCTAGGATAAAGTCAACCCCATTACCTGAAGTGAGAGACTGTGGGACCCCGTCTTGGTCTCGAGATGGACATCCCGCAAAGTATGTCAGACCACTGCGAGCTGGAGTGTCTGCGTGCAGGAACCTCAGCGTCTCGCGTCAGTGTGTCGGCATGGAAGTCCTTTTCTCCTCTGACTACCTCAGCATGATATGGTGTTTATATACCCAAAGTGGTACCCTCAGGGGTTCTGCCTTGCTGTGTCATATCAGACCTAGGATGACAGAAGGGATGACCCGTGTACATAGTTATTATGCAGGAGATGGTAGTCCTGCTGAGTTTCCAAGAATCCTCATGCGTAATGGATGAGGCTAGTTTCAGGGAAAACCCTACGTCTTGTAAGCAGTACCGTAACTGGGTAAAAGGTCAGTCCCAAGAACCGTTATGTAGTGTAATGCTAGGGGAGAATATAAGTGAAAGGTTAGGTGACTACCTGAGCCTACATTGGGGTACCTATATGGAACATAACAGGGTATCTTCTTTGCAGATAAGTACTCTCACCGGGGGTTCTGGGTTCGGGGGCAGGGGGTGCCGGGATTTTCAGTTTTATGGTCCCAGGGTCTCAGCCCACTTCAGGCTGGATGAAGACACTCAAATGAAGACTGGTGTCTGGTGATTCATAGATGCGGGGCGCCAGGCGCGGTCCTGGGCTCGCCCCTGGTGTCATCAAAATGGGGACTGGAATATGGGACTTTAGCAGTTGTTAGTTTTTCTCTTGTTTCTTCTCTTTGTTTTTTCCGTGGTGCTTGTGATTTGTTTGTGCAGCACAGGTGGGGGATGGGGAAGGGCAGGCGGAGCAGTCGCTGGGGGGGGGGGCGGTGGAGCTGGGCCCGAGGGGTGTTATCGTCAGCAGATAGGGAGACCCCATCATTCGGCCTAATGTCATTTAACTGTATGTCCTGGAATGTCAGGGGGCTTAACTCCCCCAACAAGAGACAATGTCTGTGGACATTTTTGGGGGACCATGGAGTGGGGGTGGTGGCTCTTCAGGAAACCCACTTCAAGAAAGGTGAGGACTTTCGACTCCAGCATAAGTCTTATCGTCTGATCTTTCGCTCCTCTGCTGCCACTAAACAAAATGGGGTTGCACTCCTTTTCCACTCCTCGCTTCACTTCCAACCCCATGACATGAAAACGGACAAAGCCAGGAGATTTCTTTTGGTTAAGGGGTTGCTCATGCACTATTGCCATGGTCTATGTACCTAATTCGGGGCAGTCTTATTTTCTCCTCACCTTTCTCACAACGCTGGGTGGGTTTGCTACAGGGGCATCATTTTATTGGGGGATTTCAATCTTATTTGGGACCCTGTTGTGGTCACCAACCATTCACACAGATCTGCAGCTAGAGTCTTTACTAAGGCACTCAAATCTGCTTTGCAGCAATTGGGGTTGATATTGGAGATCTCTGAATCCTACGACTCAGGATTACTCCTTTTTCTCGCACTTCCACAGATCATACTCTAGGATAGACCACATATTCATTAGTCAGGCGCTTTGCCAGGGGATCTCGGCGGCTCACTTGCACCTGATTTGCCTGTTGGACCACGCTCCTCTGGAAATAAGAATCAACTGGCCCGCACCTCGATCTAAACTCAAGAGATGGTACTTCCCCAACATGTTTAGCAAAGACCGGCTCCTCCGTTTTGAGCTGAGAAAGTCGATCAAGGACTTCTTCACTGATAATGACCCTAAAGACTCATCCCTCTTGAACAACTGGGATGCTTTTAAAGCAGTCATACGGGGCAAATGTATTGCCCTGGCTACCACTTTGCAGAAACAACTAAATGAGGAGCGTTTGTCTCTAGAGGGGGATTTACAATGTATGGAGAGGCTACATAAGGACGCCCCATCCGTAAAGACCCAAAGGAAAGTTTCAGCGTTAAGAGGGAACTCCAGGCAATTTACACTAATAGGGCAGAAAAGTCCCTCCTACGCCTACAGATTTGGGGATATGATAGTAGCAACAAAATTGCCATGCTATTAGTGCAACAGCTCCACGCCAAGCAGGAAAAGGAGTATATCAGACATATAGATGATGACCGAGGTACCACACACCATAGCAAATAAGGGAAAGCAGGAGCCTTTCGTGAATTCTATAAATCTCTTTACACGGCCGACCCCAAACTCAATATCTGGATTTACTGGAGCTCCCCCAGGTCCCCCCGCCACCAATGAAATGCTCAGCCAACCCGTAACGCGAGATGAGGTCCAGAGGGCTATAGACGCTCTAAAACTTCAAAAGCCCCCGGGCCCTCATGGATTTAACGCCCAGATCTACAGAAAATTCGCTGCCAAGCTACTCCCCACCTAACAGATCTCTTCAATGAAATTGCATCATCCCAGCAGGTATCTCAGTTGATGGGGAGGCGTTAATTACCCTGATCCCCAAAGCAGGAAAGTTTCCCCAACAGTGCACCTCATACAGGCCTATTGCGCTTTTAAACTTAGATGCCAAGGTATATTCTAAGATCCTGGACACCAGGTTGGAGGGAATTCTTCCACACTTGATCCACCCAGACCAATCTGGCTTCATCAAGGGACATCAGACCCATGATGACCTGCGCAGGATTGTGCATCTCCTTGATAAGGTTCAGAAGAAACACATCCCGGTGGCGTTGCTCTCCTTAGATGCAGAGAAGGCCTTGTACCGGGTTGATTGGCCCTTCCTGATGAGTGAGATGCAATGTTTCAGGTTCAGCAACACCTTTTTGCGCATGGTGAAAGCCAACTATCGTTGCCCCAAGTCCTGAGTTCTCGTTAATGGAGTAGCCTTGGGTTTCTTTAACTTATCAAGGGGCACAAGGCAGGGGTGCCCCCTCTCGCCAAATGCTTTTTGCGCTCTGCATAGAATCTCTTGCGGCACGCATCAGGGCTAATCCAGGCATACACGGGATCAGGTTTGGCCCAGATGAACATAAAATCTCTCTCTTTGCGGACGATGTCCTTCTTCCCCCTACAGATCCCATCACATCCCTGCCAGCCATACAAGTCGAACTCAGTACATTTGAAGGAGTGGCGGGTTTCAGGGTTAACCTCTCAAAATCTTTCTTACTTAATCTGTCTTTGCCACCGGAGGCACTGTCCGCCATCACAGCGACTTCGCCTTTCAGGTGTGTACACAAAGAAATCACTTATTTAGGCATTAAAATTACTCCCCACCCAGCGGACCTATACAAAGCGAATTTTCCGACTTTGGTACGACAACTTAAATCAGACTTCAAAAAATGGGGCTCTGTATATATTACCTGGATAGGTCGAATAAATGGGGTCAAGATGAATCTCCTGACCCGGCTTCTCTATCTTTTTTCAGGGTCTGCCGATTGCGGTCGACAGGAAGCTATTCGTTGAATTAAAGGTAATGCTGACAAAACTTTTCTGGCAGGGCCGCAGGGCTTGCTTATCCCATCATCTTCTGACCAGAGCGCGACTAGCAGGTGGGCTAGCCCTTCCAGATTTCTTCCTTTACTATAGAGCAGCCCAGCTCCGGGTCTTGTCTGAATAGTTCCATAGAGCCTCAGACAAACATTGGCTCTGTATGGATAGGCTGTTGGCGGGGAGAACCATATGGGATCTTCCTTGGTAATCGAAACAGAGCAGACCAAAGAATGTCTACCTCAGCATCCCTACAGCTACTACCCTTAAACCCTGGGATATCGTCACCAAATCCTTGCCTCTGACGACTTTCCCATCCCCCTACACCCTTCTTCATTTCAATCCTGCCCTCCCCCCTGCATTGCTGGTGGGCCCCTTTGATAGATGGTGGGAGGGTGGTTACCTAATGCTGTCAGACATGTTCGTTTGTGAGGAACTGCGCTCCTTTGCAAACTGTGCCTCCACGTTTAGTCTTCCACTCACAGAGGAATTTCATTATTTCCAGTTGAAGCATTGGGTGCAGCAACCTCAGATGTGAATGGGAGCGACCAGGGATCTGCTTCCTATAGAGAGATTTGTGCAGGCAGGAGGCACGGCTAAAGGCTGCATCTTATTTCTCTATTCTCTCCTCCTATTGGTGGGTCCCTCTCAAACCCCACGTCATATAGCTTTTTGGGAGGATATCCTGCAGACCCCTATAACGGATAAACAATGGTGTTCCATATATAAAGACATCGCTAAATATAATCGTTCTATGTTTCTAAGGAAATCCCACTACAAGATCATGTATGACTGGTATCTCTACCCCCAAAAACTACATACTCTCTTTCCGAACACAAAGGACCAATGTTGGCGGAGTTGTGGGCTGCTGGGGGACTTCCGTCACATATGGTGGGACTGCCCTGCAATGCAGCCCTTCTAAAAGGAGATTCTCTCCCAAATCAGACAGATTTTAGGCTACACAATTTCTGATTCTCTGGAGCACGTCCTACTTGGGCTGCGTGACCCCAGCTAGAAACACCAAACCGTGGGGGACCGTTCCATTATGTGGCTATGTTTGGGGGCGGCCAAAATGGCTGGAGCAGGAAAAATAAAAATTTTAACCCCTAACAAATTTTATAATTAATTAAATAAAATGTTCGTTTAAATGTATTAATCAACACTGTATGTGTGGGAATGGTAATATGCCAATGTGTGTGCTAAATAATCTATTAATGAATGTCCGTGTGTCTAATTATAACGTAAAAATAAATGCGTAATAATAAAAATAAATGCATGATATTGTGCTTCATAGAAATAAAACGTGTCATTGCAAAAACAATAGTGATGGTAAGTAAGGAACAGCTTAAATGTTGCTTTCTGCTAGGTAACAACTAATTGGGGTACGTAGACGACGGGAGGGAAACGAAAGGGCTATTTTTCTCTATTTTAATTATGTTTTGTTTGCCTCAAATTAGTGCTTCTAAAGTATAACCGAATGGCGAGATAAAATGGCCGCCAGTGGGAAGATGTGCGCAGGCGCAAGGGAACCCATGACACGTGATGAAATGGGAGAAAGCGAGCTCGTGGTTTAACAGAGAGGCTAAGATGCAAGTAATGGTCAAGGCTGATGTGACCTAATTGAACTGATAGCGTGCCGTGATGATCAGCAAGAGCCCGTGGGAAACAAGTCAAGAGAAAGGACAATGACTGCGGAGTTCTCAAATGTGTCGAAAGAAGTTACAAATGAACTGATCGAATCGGATGGAAATGTTTAAGCGTATGGGAAAGGAAATGATCCAAGGACCCTTGAATCCAAGAGAACTTGATTAAAGAATGAATAAGCTGACATGCATGGACCAATGGAAGAAAAGCGTGATATTAATGTTGCAACAGTTAGTTAGCAAAGTTAGAATTAGGGTATAAGAGGGCCTACTCTTAGTGGGAGGGGGTCAGAGTTCCAGTCAAGAGAATTGATGTCAGTCGTGGTTGCAGTCACAGTCAGGAGAGGAGTTGAAGAGTCGTGTTGATGGCTTCCAGTGCTGGGTGGTCCTGATCGATCCCTTACTGAGCGGGAGATGCTGAAAGACTGTTAGAGGAGACGGGTTGCAGGTAGCTGATGCTGACGAGCTGAAGTTGCTGTTGCTGTCTTAATTTTACAGTTGAGTATGAGAATCAGGCTAATTCTAATTCCTAACTTAGGTTAGAAATCATTAGGCTAAATTAGGAAGCTAGGCAGGTAATTAGGGTTTTGGCTTCATGACAAAATTTCCTTTCTGCAATAAATTGATTATGCTTAATAAAATTGTGAATTTAAGAATGAATAATTGAATAAAGTATTAAAATTCTTTTCATGCTTTAAAATTTATATAAAATTTAAGATTCTTTAAACCCAAAATGACTCAGTGGTTATTTTCCTAAATGATTGTGACATAAGTAATTGGTTATTGTGATTCAGCTGGTCTTAATCACTATGAACTAATTTCTTAAATGAATGATTCATCGACAAACAATAAGCAGGAATATCTTAAGAAATAACTAAAAGAAAGGGACAAAATAAGGTAATAAGATATCCTGGCTCTTCCAGCGGTACATAAAATGGTGTTTTCCATTTAGTTCTCATGCTTCTCCTAGGAGTACAAAATTTCACAAAGGTGTAAAGGAAATCCAGGAGTGTGCGTGTGTGTTAGACGATGTTTATGGGCCCCATCGTCATGTGGATATGAGAAATATAGTTTGCCCCTGGATGACCTATAAGTAACCTAGGAGGAGAATAGTTTTTATTGTACGCGCTGCATCAGATTTCTTGGTAGCAGAGTTATGGTTTTCTATAGATTAGTTTAGTGATTATTGTTTATTGATTATTGATTCTTTTTTGATGACTAACACTATATGTTGAGTCACGTTATGTTATATGTAAGTTTTCACGCTTCTGGGATGTAGGAAGTGGAACACGTGTGGCAAGAGAAGTCACATGGAATTTGGTACATGGTCTGAATTCATTTTGGTTATAACGCAGGTTGTGTTATGTTAGGGATTTCGGTGTGAAAAGTGTGTAAATGAAATAGCAAATCACGTTTACTTGTGAAACTTTGGCCTTAATTCTCAGGAGCCTAGTCTCCACATGTGTCTTATCCCCAGAGAAACGAGTAAATTGTTTGTTTGAAAGAAGGGTAAGGTAGAGGGAAGTGCTACTTTATCGGCGAGAGTAAAAATTCTGTGGTAGGGTAGAGGTAAGCGCTGCCTACTGGAAAAGCAGGATTCTTGGGTAAAAGGACAAAGCTGTCACTTTGTTTAGCGAATCAGACTATGGAATTGTTTATTTGTTGTAACTAACGAAGAAAATAGCGAAAAGAAAAATTGCCGATAAATTTTGTAAAGGAGGGGTAAAGAGTAGAAGTGACGTGGAAAAGTGCCGCGCTAGGATTGGTTAGTGCACTAGTCACGTGAACACAGAGCAGGAGTGACGTAGAAAAGTGCCGCGCTAGGATTGGTTGGTTCGCGGACGGTGGGAATTGTTCTGATTGGTACGTTAGTGTGAATCGCGCTGTAATTGGTCGAAGTTCAGTACACAGAAACAGCATTAGAGTAAAGAGAAAACAAATAGAAAACATGCCGTATTACGAGTATGAAAGGGAGAGAACGTCATGGACGACGAAATTGAAGAATTTCTTTAAGAAAGACAAAAAGGTTGTGACTAGAGAGGGACAAGTAATTCCTCCGCCGAAATCAGCAGCTTCACACATGATGCTGAAATATGGATATCATACGTGCATATGGTTGGACAATTGGGTAAAATATACCAAGAATGATGGAGCATTGGCTTTCCCTGAAAATGGTTCTTTTAATGTAGCGGTTTTACGGAATTTAAGAGAAAAGATGTTTAAATTGGAACCTAGACCTAGACCGACACAGTTTGAGGCTTTAACGGAATGGGAAGATGAGATGTACGAGCGAGAAAGATTCAGAGGAATGAAAGGTTATGAGTTTGTGCCCGGAAGATTGTGGGGAATGAATCATGAGGACAGAATAAAACGATGGAGATGTGCTAACATGACAGGAGGTTTGTTTCCAGCTTTTACAGTTGAGGAGGGGACTAAGAAAAAACGGACTGAGAAAAAGAAACATATAGAGAGAGAAAAGTATATGCATGAGAGCGAAACGGATGACGAATTGCTGGAAGATATATTAAATAGAAATCCACCTCCGTATCAGCAGAGTTCTACAGTGGTGACACCAAATGAGCCACCAATAGAGACTATGCGAAATAAAAGTCCGGAAAAGAGAAATGAGGTAAATAGGTCACAAGAACAAATGAGAACTTCTCAAAATGAGGGAATAGAAAGCGAAAATGCAAGCGAATTGGCAAGGACAACAAAAGAACTGAGAAAATTAGAGAATTAACGAAAAATATGGAAGCAGTTACTGTGCCTGTAACAATAGGTCCAGTAATACCAGTTTTTGAGAATCAGAAAATTGATGAACGATCTTTGGTGATTCCCTTGAGTTCACAATTTCAGAGAGAAAAGGAAAGAATGGAAACAAGTCCAGGTACAAGCAATTTGGCTAGTGCTTACAGACCAAGTCCACCTGAAAATTTGACAATAAATGAGTGTAACGGTAGAAAAATACCTATGGTAACTGAATCTGCAACAGTGACACCTGAAAAGAGTGGAAATTGGACAGAAATAAATAGTACTCCCATAGGTCCGACTCCTGATGAGTTAAATGAGTGGATGAAAGCTTTTAAAATAAAAGAAACAGAAGAAAAACCATTAGATGTGATCAGATTGAAAATTGACATGGAAGAATTAATTCTAGGAACGATTGGTACTGAAAAGATAAAAAATTATCAGGATGATGAAATAATGTTTCTGTGCAAAAGTATAACATGGAGGGCAAAGAATTTACATGACAAACTAGAAGAAGTGGCTAGTGAGATTGGAATAGATTTTGCAAAAGTAAAAACATTGCAGAAACCATACAGAGTAGACTTTTGTGAAAAAGATATTGAAAATTTGAATACAGCAGGAAGGCTGACACAGATAAAGGAGTTGATTGTGTTGTTGAGAAAATGGGGTGATGTGGACAGGTGGAAGATTAGATGGACAAAGAAGAATGAGAAAAGTATAGATAAAGGTTCATTGGCTTTTATGATAACAGAAAAAGAACCTGTTGTTAAAGAATACCCTATGAGAGAAACTCCAGGTGGTAGTTACGTGCATGTTCCCTGGACTAGGCAGGACATCCTGTCATTTACAAATGACTTTCCAAAGTTAAGAGAGAAGCCAGTTGAGTGGTACCGACAAGTAGAAAGGTTTGTAAAGGTCTCAAAAGTGTTGTGGATAGATTTGGATGGATTGTTTGACATAGTGGTACCAACGGATCTGTGGTCAGAATGTAAGATTACGGTTGACTGGCCAACTACAGAATATCCAAGAGATCCTAAGACAGGAGCTCCAGGACCAGATGTGATGAAGAAATACGACAAGGTGATTACCTTTTTGAAGAATAAGATTCCTCCCAAAGAGACAGATTGGGTTAAGATTGATAGAACTACACAGGAAAGTAAGGAGTCTGTACATGCATATTATGAGCGACTGTTATTGGTTTTCAAGCAGTATAGTGGTTATGAGGAGTTGAGTGAAAAGGACATGAGTCATTTTGTATACCGATTTGTGTTTGGCCTGAAACAAGAAATAAGCGATATGATTAAACAACATATGATAAACTGGCAGAATGGAAGTGTAGATGAGGTGCTGAGGTATGCTAAGTATTGTAGTGATGAAATAGAGAGTAAACAGCGTAAGTTGAAAGAAAAGGCAATGTGGGCACAAGTGAAAGTGGCAGAAAAACAAGAAGCCCAGTTGGACAATAATAATGGAAACGAATCAGGACAGAATAAGATGCGACCAAACATAGGTAAAGGAAAAGGTCAAGTGAGTCTAGAAGAGGCAAAGAAGAAATGGCCCTGTCATAATTGCGGAAAATTAGGGCATTGGAGAAATGAGTGTAAGTTCCCACCTAAACCTAATCCGGAACATCAATCATTAACTCCACAGGTGCAGAATGAGGTAGTTGTTCAACAAAGTCAGGTGCCACAACCACCACTTCCCAACACTGTTAACCAGCAAAGATACAGTACAGAAACAGGATTCTACGGAGGAGAGCAGGTAACACAGTTGCCGCGAGCAGCTAACATTTCTCAGTATTGGTTGCGTCAGAGTGAGGATGACCCGGATGAAAGTTTCTGACGGTGCGCAGGAGAGGGGAAAGAGTGCGTGCTTGGCGCAACTCTAGAGGTAGATCAGTCTGGTCCCTTTGTGGATGGAGAAGTGAATGGTGCAAACGTAACATTCCTTGTCGATACTGGAGCTACCCGTTCTACTGTTAGATCAGTGGAAATTCCAAACCTTCCTCTCTCAGGTGAATACATCCAAGTGGTAGGAGTAGCCAATCAGCAGATTAAAACCCCACTTACTGAATTGGTGGAAGTAAAAATTGGTTCTTTTAGCAAAATGCATAAATTTGTAGTGTGCGATTGTAGTCCTGTAAATCTTTTAGGTCGTGACCTTTTGTGCAAAATGAATTGCACAATTTATTGTACGCCAGATGGAATAGGTTTTCAGACTTCAGATGAAGATGTTTTGTACAAAGTAACATTGATGAATCAAGAACCTGAAACGAATGGTTTGTTTCCTGCATTTGATGCAGAAAAACTTCCAGAAGAACTGAAAAGTACAGTAAAAGAAAGTGTGTGGGATTTTACAGGAGAGGACATTGGATTAATGAGAGAAGTTGATCCCATAAAAGTAACAGTGAAAGAAGGGATAATTTATCCAAACACGCCACAGTACAAATTAACTCCAGAAATAATTGAAGGAATAACTCCTGTGATAAATAAGATGATTGAACAGGGAATTCTGAAAGAAATCATGAGCAGTCCATGTAATTCACCTATTATGGGACTGAAAAAGCCAAATGGAACATATAGAATAGGACAGGATTTGAGAAAGATCAACAAAATAGTTGTACCATGTTGTCCAATAGTGCCAAACCCTGCAGTAATTCTATATCAAATCCCACATGAAGCTGAGTGGTACACTGTGATAGATTTGGGTCATGCATTTTTCTCTATTCCTTTGCATCCAGATAGCCAGCCATTATTTGCATTCCGGTTCGGAGAGCGTATTTTGGCATGGTGCCGAATTCCACAGGGGTATACAGAAAGCCCCTCAATTTTTAATCAGATTCTAAAGAAATCTCTGGAAGATTTAAAAATGCCAGAAAAATCAGTGATGGTGCAGTATATCGATGACCTATTGGTGGCATCGAAAACTAAAGAAGCATGTGTAAGTGACACAATTGCTTTACTGAACCATTTGGAGAAAAGAGGACATAAAGTGTCCCCTTCAAAATTGCAGTTTTGTCAGAAAGAAGTCCAGTATTTAGGGCATAAAATTGAGAAAGGAGTGCGGAAAATAGCGACAGAAAGAGTAAGAATGATTCAAGGAATGAGAGCACCAATGACTCAAAGAGAGGTAAGAATGTTTTTGGGAATGGTTGGATATTGTCGACAGTGGATAAGTGGATTTTCTTTGATTGCAAAACCATTACAAAAATTGACAAAGAAAGATGTAAAGGACCCTTTTGAGTTAAACAAAGAAGAAATGAAATCTTTCAAAGAATTGAAAAAGAAACTGTGTGAGGCCCCTGCATTAGGCATGCCTGATTATGAGAAGGATTTTGAGTTGTACTGCAGTGAAAGAGATGGATGTGCATTTTCAGTACTGGTACAAAAACACGGGACCATGAAAAGGCCAATCGCTTACTTTTCAGCTGTTTTAGATCCTATAGCAAAAGCATTGCCTGGGTGTCTGAAAGCAGTTGCTGCTACTTGTGTAAGTCTGGAACAAAGTGAAGGTATAGTGATGGGGTATCCACTGAGAGTGTATGTTCCCCATTCAGTAGAAATTCTTTTGACAAGAACAAAAACACAGTACATGACACATAGTCGGCTGACTAAGTACGAAAAAGTCATCTTGAGTGCTGAAAATGTGACCATAGATAGATGCATAAATGTAAATCCTTCTACATCATTGCCAGATGAAGAGAGTATAATTGAACAAGACGAAGTAGATCATGATTGTCTGAATGTGCTGGAATATTGCACAAAACCAAGAGCTGACATAAAAGATGAACCGTTAAAGGAATCGGATTATGTCATGTTTGTAGATGGTTCATGTTTACGCACAAAAGAAGGAGTGTTAAGCGCAGCTTACGCAGTATGCACAGTGGCAACAGTGATGGAAGCGTCTTGTCTAAAAGGAGTTAGGTCTGCCCAAGTTGCAGAACTAATTGCTTTGATTCAAGCATGTAAATTGGGGAAAAATGTACGAATCACGATTGTGACCGATAGCCAATATGGTTTCGGCATCGTACACGATTTCGGACAGATTTGGTCACAAAGAGGATTTCTGACATCTGCAGGAACACCTATTAGAAACGGAGATTATGTTAAAAAACTGCTTGAGGCGATACAGTTGCCTAAACAAATAGCTGTAGTGAAGTGCAAGGCGCATAAGAAAAACGAAGACTACATAGCGGTCGGCAATAATTATGCTGATGAGATCGCTAGATATTGTGCGGAAAACATGGCGTCCCTGAACAAAAATAGAGAAAGGGAGCATGTCTCTTGTCCTTTGCTTTTCACTAATACTGTCGAAACATGGGATGAAGTAAGGCAGTTACAAGAAACAGCAAGAGATGAGGAAAAAGATTACTGGATAAAAGCAGGATGTAGAAGACAGGAAAATAATGGTGTGTGGGTATACAGAGATGAAAGACCAGTTATGCCTGATAGCATGATTGCAGACATGGCACGGATGTACCATGGACAAGCTCATATTGGGAGAGATGCAATGATCAGACTTTTTAGACAGACCTGGTATAATCCAAAATTCAGAGCCATTGCTGAAAGTCTTTGTCAAAGATGTCTTATTTGTCAACAGTTTAACCCAGGAAGAAAAACAGTAGTGAGTCTAGGAACAATAGGACGAGAAGGAGGTCCATTCACAAGAATACAGATGGACTTTATTGAAATGCCCCCTAGTAACAGATTAAGATATGTTCTAGTGGTCGTCTGTTTGTTCTCTCGTTGGGTGGAGGCATACCCCACAAGAAGGAATGATGGAACAACAGTGGCAAAACTTATGCTGCGAGAGTTCATTCCAAGGTATGGTTTTCCAGTCACGGTTGAGACAGATAGAGGAACACATTTCCAAAATGAGTTGATCCAATTGATTTGTGAAGCACTGAGTATTAAACAAAAACTACATTGTGCTTACAGACCAGAGGCTTCTGGGGTAGTAGAGCAGATTAATGGAACAATTAAAAACAGATTAGGAAAAATGTGTCAAGCTACAGGACTCAAATGGCCGGATGCACTGCCTCTTGTTCTGATGACCATCAGAAGCATCCCTGAAAAGAAAACGGGACTCAGTCCTCATGAGATGATCATGGGACGAGCAATGAGACAAGCACACGTACCCGTCAACAAGTTATTAACTATAACTGATGATCTAGTACTGGATTATTGCAAGGGACTGGCTGATGTGGTGCGTTCTGTGTTTCATCAGGTTGGACCGGATGCGACCACTCTTGAAAGAAAACCAGCCCACGACTTGAATCCAGGAGACTGGGTCCGCATAAAAGTCCACAAGAGAAGAAACTGTCTAGTTCCGCGTTGGGACGAGCCAAGACAGGTAATCCTAGTGACAACGACTGCCGTCAAGTGTGCAGGAGTGAAGAACTGGGTTCATGCCAGCCACACAATCAGAGTTCCAGAACCTACAGATCGACATGTGAGTCGGCGTCTGGAAGTGTGGGATAAAAGTTTAACGGCTGGGACAACAAAGATAAAGGAAAGGGTGCCAGAATTTGAAGATCGACCTGAAAGTCGACATCTGGAAACCCCAACTGTAAACACCTCTAGAGAAGAAGAGGAACAAGAAGAAGAAGAAGAAAGAAATTCAGAAATTCCAGAACTTGAAGATCGACCTGTAAGTCGACATCTGGAAATATCTGACACAACCTCAGGATCTGATGATTCAGCTGCAAACTGGGAAGAATTCCGAAAGAGAACTTGGGGTTATAAACCAATTAGAGAAGAAACTGAGCAAGAAATTGAGTTAGATGAACAACCAAGTACAAGTTATGGTGGAAATCCTTCAGAAACAATATTAATAGATGAAGTAGGGAAAGAAGTACACAAAAGGTTAGAAAATCGAGAAGAACCCCGAGGAGCAATAGGGACAGATAGAGAAACAGAAGAACAGGGAAATTTAGAAACAGAAAAGGAGAAAAACACCAAATCGGAAGAACACCGAGGAGGGACAGCAATAAGGGAAAACAAAAAGGAGAAGACAGATCCACCAGTAGGAGATGACGAGATTATAAGTTTCAAAATAAGAGACAATAGTGAGACAGTTGAAACAGAAACAGAAGAAAGTGGAGGAGAGGAAAAAGCAAAGACTGAATCAAGAAAAAGAAATTGGAAATCAGAAAGAGAAGAAAGAGAAGGTGAAGCCAAAAGGCCAAGAAAAGGAGATAATTGGCCCAACAGCTATGTAAGAAAATTGAGATATAGAATAATAAGAGCGGAAGACGAAGGTGCTGAACAAGTAAATGAAGTAACAAGTCAAAAGGGACAAGAAAATCCCAGTGGAAAAAGATTACAAAAGTCCAAAAGGACAAAGAAAGTGAATTCAAAATTTAAGTCACCTGAGTGGCTGTATATTGCACTAACTGATTACAAAGAAGAAGAAGAAAACACTCACGGAAACCAGAGACTGAGAAGTCGGATGGGCAAAGGTGAGATGCAACAAAACTGAAGTGAAAACTTATAGTGCTTCTGCCGGACATGACAATTTTACTGGATGTGACAAATCACCGGATGTGACAACGAAAGAATTCTGGAGAGAATTAAAAGAAAGTACCAAGCAAAGACTTTTTGAAAGCAGAGTGGCATCTAAGTCATTTCTGAGGTGTAGTGACACAATTTTCTGAAACTTAACAAATAGAAAAAGAAAAATGGAAAATAATAGGGATAGAAGAGATAAATGTGCATTTATAAAGAGATGGTGCAAAATGTGCTGCTTTTGTACAGGGTTATTAATGACCATATGGATAGTTTTAGCAATCACAATTCCTATTAGTGTAGCTGTGATAGAAGCAAAGAATGATACTAAACCAGAAAAAGAAACTAGTATTAAAGAACCAGTTATTTTAAGAAGTAGTGCAGAGTTGCATAAGGATAGGTCAGTAACAGATTTCTCAAAGAATGTTTTTACAAAGTTGTTGTATGAGTATGTAGAAACAATGGACGTAAGAGATTGTTATGTTTGTATGCAATTGCCTGCATCAGTATCAGAAGGTGTGACTTATCATCACCTACCTCTGACTTATGGAATAACATGTAGTGTAATAGCGAGTTTATTTTATAAAACAGGTAGATTAGAATCTTATTATACTGATATAGATAAGATTTTTGCAAACATTCCAGTAGTACCAGAACTTAACAAAGTAAAACCAGCAAAGGTTTTAGGAGAATTCTTTTTAGAACATAGAAAATTAACGTTAGAAGAAATAGTTAGTAACAACCTTACCTGTGAGTTAAAGAAAGAAGAAAAAGTATTTTTAGAAATGGTTGAAGAAAGAAGAATGAAATTTCAGAAAGAAGCAATAAAAGAGGAAGGAAAACGCTTATGGACGTTTGAGGAAGGAAATCATGAAGGGAAAAAGATAAATGCAGCAATGACATTAGACTGGCCGCAAACAGGAAAGTTGTGCATTAGGAGAAATAAGACAGTCTATGACAATTACTTTGTAGGTTCCAGTATCTGCCATGACAATTATCAAATTCTGGGAGGTTGGGGATTCAAAGGTGGAAAGGACCCAATATTTCCAGGTATCTATTATGTTTGTGGGAATAGAGCTTATTACAGGTTACCGGACCATTGGTATGGAACTTGCTATGTAGGCCTGGTCTTTCCAAAAATTTTTCACATGGACAGAGAAGAAAAGGGAACATACAAGATGATTAATAGATTTACACGTAGAAAGAGGGAAAGTTTTTCAGAAATTGTAGGTGATATTTTTGGGGCATTGATACCAGCAGTGGGAATATCTTTGAATGCATTTAAAATTCGGAAGTTATCCACAGTAGTAGATCGTTTGTCTACAGATACTGCGGGAGGGTTCTTAATGGTAAATACCGAAATGGTTGCCATGAGAGCTATGGTGATGCAAAATCGGCTTGCCCTTGATATTCTTTTGGCAAAAGAGGGTGGAGTCTGTGGAATGTTGAAAGTCCAACATTGTTGTACTTACATTCCTGATAACAGTGAAAATATACAGAAGTATATTACAAATATTACAAGTTTGCACAAAGAATTAGTTCCACTGGAGGTTGAAAGTGTTTTGGGAAAACTTGGTAGAGGGTTTTCCTCAGTAGCGAATTGGTTAACTAGAATGAGTAGACTAGTGATAGGGAAAGTTATAATAGTAGCAACTATAGTAATATTGTTAGCCATGATATTGAAAATAGTAATAACATGTATAAAGAGAAAAGTAAGACAGAATAAGATAAGAAGAAATAACAGATTAATGAGAGAAAGAGAGAGAGAAATGGGTGAAATTGAGTTGGAGAAAATGAAAGAAAGCATGTACAAAGAGACTAAAAGGCAAGATGAAGAAGAAACAGATGTATAAATAACAGAAAGCAAAGGATGAAAGACATGCTGCCTGAAAAGAAGTATGACTTGGGTTTTATGTGGTGATTTAAAAATCACCAAAGGGGGGATTGATGGAGCAGGGAAAATAAAAATTTTAACCCCTAACAAATTTTATAATTAATTAAATAAAATGTTCGTTTAAATGTATTAATCAACACTGTATGTGTGGGAATGGTAATATGCCAATGTGTGTGCTAAATAATCTATTAATGAATGTCCGTGTGTCTAATTATAACGTAAAAATAAATGCGTAATAATAAAAATAAATGCATGATATTGTGCTTCATAGAAATAAAACGTGTCGTTGCAAAAACAATAGTGATGGTAAGTAAGGAACAGCTTAAATGTTGCTTTCTGCTAGGTAACAACTAATTGGGGTACGTAGACGACGGGAGGGAAACGAAAGGGCTATTTTTCTCTATTTTAATTATGTTTTGTTTGCCTCAAATTAGTGCTTCTAAAGTATAACCGAATGGCGAGATAAAATGGCCGCCAGTGGGAAGATGTGCGCAGGCGCAAGGGAACCCATGACACGTGATGAAATGGGAGAAAGCGAGCTCGTGGTTTAACAGAGAGGCTAAGATGCAAGTAATGGTCAAGGCTGATGTGACCTAATTGAACTGATAGCGTGCCGTGATGATCAGCAAGAGCCCGTGGGAAACAAGTCAAGAGAAAGGACAATGACTGCGGAGTTCTCAAATGTGTCGAAAGAAGTTACAAATGAACTGATCGAATCGGATGGAAATGTTTAAGCGTATGGGAAAGGAAATGATCCAAGGACCCTTGAATCCAAGAGAACTTGATTAAAGAATGAATAAGCTGACATGCATGGACCAATGAAAGAAAAGCGTGATATTAATGTTGCAACAGTTAGTTAGCAAAGTTAGAATTAGGGTATAAGAGGGCCTACTCTTAGTGGGAGGGGGTCAGAGTTCCAGTCAAGAGAGTTGATGTCAGTCGTGGTTGCAGTCACAGTCAGGAGAGGAGTTGAAGAGTCGTGTTGATGGCTTCCAGTGCTGGGTGGTCCTGATCGATCCCTTACTGAGCGGGAGATGCTGAAAGACTGTTAGAGGAGACGGGTTGCAGGTAGCTGATGCTGACGAGCTGAAGTTGCTGTTGCTGTCTTAATTTTACAGTTGAGTATGAGAATCAGGCTAATTCTAATTCCTAACTTAGGTTAGAAATCATTAGGCTAAATTAGGAAGCTAGGCAGGTAATTAGGGTTTTGGCTTCATGACAAAATTTCCTTTCTGCAATAAATTGATTATGCTTAATAAAATTGTGAATTTAAGAATGAATAATTGAATAAAGTATTAAAATTCTTTTCATGCTTTAAAATTTATATAAAATTTAAGATTCTTTAAACCCAAAATGACTCAGTGGTTATTTTCCTAAATGATTGTGACATAAGTAATTGGTTATTGTGATTCAGCTGGTCTTAATCACTATGAACTAATTTCTTAAATGAATGATTCATCGACAAACAATAAGCAGGAATATCTTAAGAAATAACTAAAAGAAAGGGACAAAATAAGGTAATAAGATATCCTGGCTCTTCCAGCGGTACATAAAATGGTGTTTTCCATTTAGTTCTCATGCTTCTCCTAGGAGTACAAAATTTCACAAAGGTGTAAAGGAAATCCAGGAGTGTGCGTGTGTGTTAGACGATGTTTATGGGCCCCATCGTCATGTGGATATGAGAAATATAGTTTGCCCCTGGATGACCTATAAGTAACCTAGGAGGAGAATAGTTTTTATTGTACGCGCTGCATCAGTGGCTATGTTTGGGGGCGGCCAAAATGGCTGTGGCAGCAGCCTGGATGAAACCGGAGGCCCCCTCCCTGACTCAATGGCATGCGTGGCTGTGGCATGCTCTGGCCCTTGAGCGTATGACTGACATTATGATGAACTCCCATAAAGGGTTTGATTATATTTGGAGTCCGTTGGTGGGGTATCTCTCAGAGGCTTTCCCACTTTGTGCCTATGGTCCCAGACTGCGGGCCCTGCATCTTTTTCAAACCTAGCAAAATTGGTCCCCTTTATGGCCCCTAGGGGTTGCGGATCTCGGGGCACTGGCCCCTCCTCGCCTGTGTGGGTCTCCCCGCTCCCCCCTTGTTGGGGGTGGGGGGGGATCTCCTGACCTCCTTGGTCGGGCTCTGCCCGCTTCACACTCTCCCAAGATCAATGCAGCTAATAAGTAGCACGTAAATGTTTAGGTGTTTTTTATTTTGGTTGATTTTGTTGGCTCTTGTTTATCTTTGCAAAAGGTGCCTTGTGAGACATGGGGTCGATATGCGACATATGTAAGCTAATAATGGGGGGGGAGTTGCACCTGATTCTTGTAAAGGTATCACCGTGAACTTGTAGGGAAGATGTGTTATATCTGTAGCTGTCTAATAATCTCGGCTTGTGGCAAGTAAGCCTGGGCGTAGTTCGCGAAGTAGCGCTACGCGAAGCTACGCAAAGTGCAGTTCGCACTACGCGAACTACGCGTAGAACTACGCGAACTGCGTAGTGCACTGTTCGCAATGATTGCACAGTGCCGGATGCTTGTCCGCACTGTGCAATCATTGAAAACGGCATCTTGCACAGTGCGAGCTGTCTTTTACTGCTGCTCGAGTAGATTTTTACTCGAGCGGCAGCTTTCTCAACGCGGACTGGTAGTTTTCATCGCGAGCGGTCGCGAGCATACGCGACCACTCGCAATGAGAAACCTGACCTCCCCGCGTTGAGAATCTCGCCGGGAGGTTTATTTTCCACGCTCGCGATCGGCAACTTGATGTTGCTGATCGCGAACGAGAAAAAGTCTCGCCGGGATGTCATTTTGCTTGCTCGCGGTCGCCAACTTGACGTTGAGGACCGCGAGCAAGCAAAAAATGACCGCTGCACTACGCTACGCTACGCTACGCATGTTTGCACTGTGCTACGTGCAATTCGCGTTGTGCGAAGTAGCGCAAACTTCGCAAACTACGCGAGCGTAGCGTAGTGCTTTGCCCAGGGTTAGTGGCAAGACTATGTTGAGCCTCACAAGTTGTATAATTGTCTGTTCTGTGCTTTTTTGTAAAATGCAATAAAAAGAATTTGAAGGAAAAAAAAAAGAGCTAAAGTACCCTGTAGAAGGTACTCCTCACCGGAATGGACATACTTTGCTGCCAATGACTGGGAGAGAGAGTGCTGGAACGTTTGCTAGAACAGTCCAGAATCGTCTGAGCCTCCTTAAACAGAACTTTGTGATTGAACTACATTTCAGATTTACTTTGCCATTGAATCAGCTGGCACAGCTTTTGATTGATTTACTATTTAACATTGAACTGCGAGCTATTAGAGACATTTAAATAGATTTTGTAGGGAAGAAAGAAGGGCACCTAGGCCCAAATCTGCTGAAGGAGCATAAGGTTGCATTTAGAAGAACACGTAGTAGGGCTAAGGAAGACTCACAAAGACCTTGTAAATAAAGAAAGAGACTACATTCCATTGCATGAACTTTGTTTTGGCAAGTTTGCACAGGTGGAGCCCGACAGAGAAGACTCTGCAGCTGCTACGTTACACACTTTTGAGAAGTCATTTAGCCGAACAATAGTTTTAGACATAGGTTTATACTGACAGGAGTGTTCGCTGTTGCTACTATAGTATTAATTGCTTTGCTTGTAGGATTGAGCCTACATGCACCTTCTATTACAGGAGAGATTAGATCCAGAATTGTTCCTAAAGTACCACTTCCTACTGACAATATCTTGCTTGCAATTGATAAGAAAGACTTACATATAGATACTTCTAAAGGAAATTATTCACTGAATGCTTACTCTAAGTTGCTTTATGAGTATGTTGACACTATGAATGCTAGGGATTGTTATGTATGTATATATGCAATTGCCTGCCTTTACTGTAGAGGGTATTATGTATCATCATCTTCCTCTAACTTATGGTGTATCCTGTAGTTTGTTGATGAGTCTTTTCTATGGCAAGGGTAATTTCCAATATTATTTTTCGAGTTATGATTTCGTTTTTTCAGAAGTTCCTTTGTTGAAGCATTTGAATCATCAACTTGATACTAAAACACTGGTGATTGTTTGACATTTCTTTAAACCAACCATGACATAAGACACTGCTTATGCTCACAAACACAATTTGACTTGTATATTAACAGATGTTGAGAAGAAATTTGTGGATTCATTAGAGGAAGGGGGGAGAAATATAATGGCTAGAGCAGCAAATCATACAAATGCACCTAATTGGGCCAAAGAAGAGATTGAGCATAAAGTAGCAAGAAATATAGCAGCATTAGCATTATATTTGCGACACCGGGGAAATTGTGGGTATACACTAAAAGATCCAAGTTAGACACAAATTTTGTGGGACACAGTGGATGTGATCATACGTTTGAAACCCGTTGAAATTTGGGATTGAATTTAAATGGAGAGGATCCAATTATTTCTGGAATTTACTACATCTGTGGGAAAAATGCTTATTATACGTTACCTAGGAGATGGTTTGGTATATGTTTTATGCAGTAGCGGCCCGTGCAGGGCGTGCTGCCGGGCGGTGACGTGGGGCGGGGGGTAGTAAACACTGGAATATGGATGATTGCAGGTAAGTAGACAATTAAGTCAATAAAACGAATTTCGTTGCGCGCGCTGCATCGCATTTGGCGATGCAGCACGCGCAACGAAATTCGTTTTACTGATTTAATTGTCTACTTACCTGCAATCATCCGTATTCCGGTGTTTACTACCCCCCACCTTGCCCCTCCCCCGCCCCACGTCACCGCCCGGCAGCACGCCCTGCACGGGCCGCTACTGATTTTATGAGGATAGTATTTCTGGAAATCTATCATGTGGGACATCTTGATAATTCAGTAAGAGGAGAAATTCGATCCATAGGAGGTGCCAGTGCTAGTGAAATTGTTGGAGACATTTTTGGTGCTTTTATTCCATCTGTAGAAGTGACACTGAATTATCACAAGATTATGTTGTGATTCCCCTGCAGCACCCACTGTAGGTTTCCCTTATATTAGCCCAACTGTGCACTCTGCACATGTTGTAGGCTGCTTTTGCTTTGCACATGTAATGAAATAACATGCTTATTTTTGTTACAAACTAATATTTTAGAAATAGGCTGCACATGTTTTATTATTCTGCTTTTTGCTGAGATTCAGTATGAACATTTAGTACAAGGTCAAACAACATTGTACCCTGGTATTCTCTGTGGTAGGACACTAACACCTAGACACATTAGAAGAGAACCAGCTGCTGTTTATGAGTAGGGCATTTCTTATCATATAAATTGAGACTTGCTGTTTTGAACATAGAGAGGAGGATTTCTAGCAGAGAAGAGGTCCAGGAACAAGAGTCCCAGCTTTACACAATCTGAAATGCAGACCAGCTAACGGCAAATGCTAGGTATCTGGATCACCATCCCAGAGATCTTTAGCATATTATTGTGAGGCTAGGCTTAGGCAGATACACCAATAACCATGATAGGGCTTTTCGTTGTGTACTGTTTATTGGTGATGCTACTCACATTATTAAGTTTTGTATGTTTTCTAGTTGCAGCACAAGTGCTTCATAATAGAGAACAATAGTTTCAACAAATATTGTAAACTGTTTTGTGTCTCATTTCTGTTCATTTTGGACGTGCATTAGTGATAGAACGAAAGGTGATAACCTGTTACCGCGGTTCCCTTCGGGGACTAGAGTGTTGTTTTCTGGGGTGCCAAATTACCTGTTATTCTAGGAAGCCTTGGAGGGCAGATTAGGCACTATGACCAAGTCTGGATTGGGGCTCATGGTACTGATGTCAGATGGTGACTAATTCCCTACATACTGACCTTCCTTGATCCCAGGCATAGTTCTGTTCCAAAACAGAATGCCTGCAACAATTAGAAAATTGTGCACTGTGGTTGACAAGCTGTCTAATAATACAGCTGAAACATCTTTAGTTGTAGATACTGAGATGGTAGCAATAATGTCTATGGTTTTGCAGAACAGAGTTGCGTTAGACGTTCTTCATGCAAAGGAGGGTGGAGTCTGCAGGATGTTAAAGGTCCAGCAGTACTGTACCTATATTCCTGACAAGAGTAAGGACTTGAAGAAGTACATTAGGAACATTGCTGATCTGAAGAAAGATTTGAAAGGGTTAATAGCAACAGGTGCATGGGAAGCAATATGGAATGGATTTACTGCTGTAGGCAGATGGTTTGGAAACTAAGGGAGTGGAATTGTAGGAAGCATCATGAGACCCCTAGTGATAATTGCTCTTTGTGGAATACTTCTGTTTGTGATCTATAAGTGATGCAAAAGAAAAAGGCTAAGAGGGGGGTGGAAAGGGGGAGAGCAGACATAGAATTAGAAGACAGATAGTGCAGATGTTATGATGACATCATATGTCTGGAGGAGTCCAGACGAAGGTTTAGGAAGCCCACTAAATTGTGACTGGTCTATATGATAAGAGATTTTGATGTAGATTAGCCATCAGAGAGTGGAATTAGAGCAGCATCATTTTGGCTCCTCCCCTACAGGTCAGTAGTTGCACATACTTCATACTATATACATTGACTATTTTAAGATAACTAATGAGAAATGTAATACATAGGCCCTATTAAAACCATCTTCATATTAGCAATGTATCACCTGTAGAAACTAGAATTCCAATCATATACGTGTGCTCTAATGTTTTCATAAATAATATGTAACATGTAGTTCTAATTCACTTTTACATTTGCATATTCTGAATTCAATTGCATCTATTGAATATATATAATAGGAGTGTAATATGGATTTAGTAATAACGCTTTCATTTATTTGTAGCTGTATGTGCACTTATAGTCACATATTAAACATGTACATTTAGTATTTCATATTAATGTTAGCCTGATTAGGCCTGCATTTCTTAAAGTGAAGTTGCCTTTTCTCATTTCGCTTGCAATAACTTTTCCTTTGCAGGTGCCTTCTCGTGACTTTATTAGTAGGAGTTAAGGGTACAATGTATTAGCAATAGCAAGGCTGGGAAAGAAATCTTGGCAAGGACATGATGGTTTAACATGTTGCGAGAGGGCCTTCTATGCACCCTGTACCAGAAGTAGCGAGTTGTTCAAGGCTGAGAACGGTTGTCGTAGCTGAGACGCTGGGAATGAGGAGCCATGTTGCAAAGCACCTGAACACTGTTTTCTCATTGGATGTTGGTGGTGTGATCAAGATAACACCATCTGACTCTCACGTTTTTCCTATATACTGGTGTTCACACAGTTCAGACCAGAGCAGATTCCCTTTGGGCTTTGAGAGGTACAGATCTCGCTGCCCTCCTTATTCTGTCCTGACTGTGGCTTTATGCGAACACTCTTTTTAGAAAACTTCCACAGACATTTTCTGCAATGTTGACACGTTCCTAACCTTCCAAACCTTTCTGTCATGCTCCTGATTTTTTAGAGACTCATGTCTCTATCCTAATTTAGAGCTAACAGTAGATGATTTCAACTGCCCTAAATTCTTTTTGGACTTTAACTTGATGACTTTAAAGCTTATTCATGCTTAATGAGGAGAATCCGAGTTTCCTTAAGGAACACCAAATTTTAATTGTAACCATCTGTATCTTTGTGATTGCTTTTGTTTCATGCCTTCACCTTCAAAGGCTGAACTTATTTCGAAATACGAATTTACCTATTGTAATTCTGTATCTCATTGATATTATCATGACTTGCAAAAATTCTGGACTAATTGCAAATTTATAATAAATCTACTAAAAGTTATCCTCCGATTCCTAGTCTTCATTGTGTTGCCACATTGGTTGCACAAATGTTAATTTGTTGTTTGTATGTTAATTCCCTTTCTGCCTCAATCACAGCAATATGGTCCAAGGTGGAAGGACAAGCGGGAGCTGCTAAAATCCGCTCCCGCACAGTCAAGTAGGGTCTACCCTGTTTCCAATGTCCTAGTTTTCCTCATTCCATTCCTGCATTTGATTTGACCCACTCGCCCTCCTCCTTGACCACCTGTCTCCAGTGTGATTCATCTTTCCCTGCCACTCCCTTTTATCTACTGCTGAAATTATGGCATTTGCATAGAAATCAATTTAAATTATTTTGATTCCTTTTTCCTCTTCTGCACCACTACACAGTGATTGGCGACAATAACTGAGTCAAACTCTTTGTCTACCAACACAATTGTTACTGGATCTTCAGTAGCAGCTCCTGAACAACAGCAGCATCTACTGCCTCCTAAGCTTGTTCTACAGTCTAATTGATAGTGATACCAGAATACCTTTCAAACACATCCCTCTTGTCACCTATATAACTTATGGGAGAATCTCCCTTGCTTTGCTTACAATTTGTGATTTTGTTCTCTTTGATATTGCACTCCAAGTTATACTTATGTCAGTGTCATAGCCACCACCCCTGCACCGAACGCCAACACATCCAACACCCTTAAGTGCATACTCCTCAATGTGCGCTCCCTGCACAGACACGCCATCGAGATCTGGGACCTCCTGGACACCCTCTCTCCAGACGTCACCTTCTTTACATAAACCTGGACCAACGCCTCCTCCGCCCCCGACATCGCCACCGCCATACCCGACGGCTACAAGATCCAGAGGAAAGACCGCCCTAACCGCCCAGGAGGAGGACTCGCCATCGCACACAAGAACTCCCTCCGACTCTCCACCTCCACCAAGAATGACTCCCCCTCCACCACTGGACTCCTTCACTTCCAGATCCAGACCAGCCCCAAAACCACACTTTGCGACACCCTCACCCACAGACCGCCCGGACCTCGCGCCTCGTTCGCCATTATCATCGCCGACCTCATAGCGCCTCACGCCATCACCGCCATGGACTTCATACTCATCAGAGACCTGAACTTTCACCTCGACAACCCCAACAACCCCGACTCCAGCACCCTCCTGGACAACCTCACCAACATTAGCCTGAAACAGCTCATCACCACGCACACCCACAAGGCAGGACACACCCTCGTCCCAATCTTCGCAGGAGGTAACTATGTCCATTTCAGCCACACCACACAACCTCACAGGACGGACCACCACTGCGTACACTTCATCGTCGACAGACCCAACACCCCCAAACCTGCACCGCGCCCGCCAAGAAGAAACTAGAGCAAAATCACTGAAGAACAGCTCAACTCTGTCCTCAACCACGACGCCCCCACCACCTCGACCAACGCCAACCTAGCAGCCAAAGAACTCCACAAATGGATCTCCAACTGCACGGATAAGCTTGCACCCCTACGCTACCCCGACAGACAGCGCCCCAGGAAGGCCACCTGGTTCACTACTGACCTCCAAGAATCCAGACGCACCTGCAAACGTCTCGAGAAAAACTGGAGATATAGCAAAACGCCAGAAAATCACACCACCTACAAGAACACCATGACAGAATACCACCAATGCATCAGATCCACCAAAAGGGCCTTCATCCAAAACAAGATCCTTGCCAACTCCAGCAACTCCAAAGAACTCTTCAGCATCAACCAAGAATTCACCAAGCCCCACAGCGATACCACTGACATCACCCCCTCCCAGGACCTCTGCGACAAGCTCAGATCCTACTTCCGCCTGAAAATCAAGGGTCTCTACGACCGCTTCAGCGACCAGACTTCTGACTCCGAACCCAAATCCACCTCCTCCTCCAGCAACGACAGCCAGCCTACCATCTCCTCCTGGACACCAGTCACCACCGAAGACACCACCTACACCATAAAAGGCATCCACTCAGGGGCCCCCACGGACCCATGCCCGCTGCACATCTACCACAGAGCCACCACCGCAATCGCCCCAGAGCTACGAAGCACCATCAACACCACCTTGAAGACGGACACCTTTCCCAATGACTGGAAACGGGAAGAAGTCAGACCCCTGCTCAAGAAGCCCTCAGCAGACCCCACAGACCTGAAGAACTACCAACCCATCTCCTTTCTCCCCTTCTTGGCCAAAGTCACAGAGAATAGTCAATGCCCAGCTCACAAAATTCATCGAAGAAAACTCCATCCTTGACCCCTCCCAATCCGGATTCCGCAGCAACCACAGCACAGAGACCGATCTACTCGCCGCCACAGATGACATCCGCACCCTCCTCAACCAAGGACACACCGCGGCCCTGATCCTACTCGACCACTCTGCAGCATTCGACACCGTCTCCCACCGCACACTCACCGCCAGACTCCAGCTGGCATAAGGGGTACCGCACTCGACTGGCTCTGCTCCTTCCTCACAGGCAGAACCCAAAGCATGAGAATGCCGCCCTTCCTCTCCGAACCCACGGAAACCAACTGCGGAGTACCCAAAGAATCGTCGCTCAACCCCACCCTCTTCAACATCTACATGGCCACCCTCGCCGCCATTGTGAGACAGCACGGACTCAGCCTAGTATCCTACACCGACGACACCCAACTCATCCTCTCCCTCACCAAGGACCCCACCACAACCAGAATCAACTTCCAGGAAGGAATGAAGGACGTTGCATCCTGGATGAGCAGAAGCTGCCTGAAGCTCAACTCGGAAAAGACAGAGGTCCTTGTCCTCGGACCCTCCCCCTCTGCATTGGACAACACCTGGTGGCCCACTGCCCTCGGCAGCACTCCCACCCCGACGGACCACAGCCGAAACCTCGGCATCGTACTCAACTTCTCCCTCTCCATGACCCGACAGGTCAACACCGTCACCTCCAGCTGCTTCAACACCCTCCGCATCCTCCAAAAAACCTTCAAATGGATCCCCCCCGAATCAAGAAAGATAGACACCCACGCACTCATAACCAGCAGAGTGGACTACGGAAATGCCCTCTACGCCGGGATCAACAAGTCCCTGCTCTGCAAACTCCAGACCATACAGAACACCGCAGCCAGACTCGTCCTCGGCATCCCTCGACACGAACATTTCACCCAACACCTGCGGAACCTCCACCGGCTCCCCGTCGAGAAGAGGGTAAACTGCAAGATACTCACCCACGCCTACAAGTGCCTCCACAACACCGGACCCCAATACCTCAGCGAGAGAATCACATTCCACGTACCCAAGAGAAACCTCCAATCCGCCGACCTCGCCCTTGCCGAAACCCCGCTCATCCACAGAGCCAGAACAGGTAGAAGAGCCTTCTCCTACATCGCGCCCCATCCCTGAACATCTTCACGAAAACACTCAAGGCCTGGCTCTTCGACTGAGCGGAGCTGCTTCTCACCCCCTCCCCCCCCCGAGCACCTTGAGACCCTCACGGGTGAGTAGCACACTTAGAATTCCCTGATTGATTGTCATATAACTGGTGTATTTCCCTGGGTAGTGAATTTTGAAATGGTAGTGTTTTTTCAGTGAAATTCTAAGGTTTCTTCAATGTAAGTTAAAATCTTACTAACTTCCTCACCAATAGCTTAACTTAAACCTTTCTTTTTTAAGTGAATTTCAATTTATTTATTGTGAAGTAATATCTTATCACAATGGGTGTGCCACCACTTCTTTGCTGTGCACGGCCTTTGGCCAGGCCTTGTGTCGAACCTATCACACCGCTCGGCCTTCGGCAGGGGGTTCGTCGCAGAGCCTGGCCTGCAGACAGGCCCTTCTCCCAACCCATTGTTGTGCATGGCCTTTGGCTATGTGCAACGTGGGTGGTTTCTTGATTGGCCAACATTTCATTTTTTTAAGGGTTTTGGGACCACAGGGGGTGTGTGCTGGGTCCCACTGGACTTCTGTAAAATCGTGACGGGGCAAAAGTTTTTTTTATTTTTGATCACTGGGGAGATGGAGTCCCTTTGAGATCTCTCCCACAAGAGCTAAGTAGATCAGGGTACCCCTACCCTGCCCCCTTCTCTATGTTTCAACCATATTTTCAGGACCAAGCGTCTGACCTACCAGAATGCACATTTACACATTTTTTCCATTGGAGTACCACAAACGTCCTATGGGACTCCTGTAGCAACACGCATCTATAAAAGTTTGAGCCTTAATAATGAAATGGCTAATCAGAATTACATTAAATCACAAAAAGCACACATTCTGAGTAAACATCGAGGGCCATATTATGAAGAACGGCGATAACATTATCGCCGCTTTAGCGGCAGGAAACTGCAGCTAAAGCAGCGATAAGGGGCTTGATAATATGCCGTATAGAATTCCAATAGAAGCCCAGGTTTGAAGTCCTTCACACCAGAACCTGGGCTTCTATTGGAATTCTATAGGGCATATTATCAAGCCCCTTATCGCTGCTTTAGCGGCAGTTTCCTGCCGCTAAAGCGGAGATAATGTTATCGCTGTTCTTGATAATATGGCCCCTAGTTTTCTGTCAGATTCGATGTCATTCTGTTCAACCATTTTTCCTGCATCTTTTTATAATTTTTCCTATGGAAAATGCATGAGGGAAAAGGTTTTTTGGTAACGCCCATTTTTCTTGTCCCCTGCTTAACAGAGTAGACCAAAACTTTCATAGAAAGAGCTGAGGTAGATAAACTTTTTTAAAACGTTTTGTGAAAGATTTGTCAAAATGGTACCCTTCCAATACAAAACCTGTGCTACGCTCACCCAGACACCTTTTCACAATGGTGCAAAGGTGTGTGCATGGCACTCAGCAGCCTGATTGTGCGCTGGTGCTAGGGAGAGAGGAAGAGAGTGCCGTATTTCTGTAGATATGGTGCTGTCCTGCTCTCTCCATCTGATGCAAAGCAGTGCAGTATTTTTGGCTGCTGCGGTGCATGAGAGTTTCGTAAATAGAACCCTTAGATTGTCCAGGCCCCATTGTGATTTTCTTCTACTCCACTCATTCATTCATTAATACTTTATTCAGTTAAAAACCATAAAAGCATACAGTAAGAACATTAAAAAAATCAGATAATTGCACTAGAATATGTACAAAAAATGTATTATAAGATGCATATCCAAGTAAAATGCTTCAATACAAATTTAAGACAGTAATCCTAATAGTAAAACATTTCATGCAATAAAATGTAACACAAAATCCTAATAAAACTCATCATTATTTCCCCATTACTTTCCTATATTTTATAATATGGGCAAGGAATCCTTATTTCATAACACACACTTGATCTGTTTGAAGCAGTTTCAGATGCTCTAAAGCCTCTTTACAATTCCTAATATTTAAAATTCTCAAAAGTGGCTTTAAAAACGAATTTCTCTGTTCTTTGTAGAGCTCACCAAAAAAAGAACATATGCAATTGGGATTGGGGGGTAACCGCATTACATAGACATATATCGAAATCCTTCTCAGAGAAAACCTTAGAAGGGTAGGGCACCAAATAATCTAAACCTCAACAAAATAAATCTCTGATGACAAGGCACCCTCAACAGATTGGCTCAATGCCAGGTTTAGTACACAGTGGGAGGTATATCATCACCCTACCCTTCTTCCGCTCACCCTCCCACCTCTGCTCCACTATACAATCCAATAATTCATTTTTTTACCAATAACCTGGTCTGACCCTCAATAGACATTGGGGGGCCGATTCACAAAGGTAATCTGAGACAAAAGTCTAACTTTACGACTTTTGGTATTCACAGAGATCATTTACGAATCGTATCTTTATGTCCGCAGTCGGGCAGGAATCTCCGCACCCGGGCTGTACTCTCCACACCCGGGCCGTACTCTCCAGCTCAGGCCCTACTCTCTGGCTCGGGCCGGATGAAGTGTAATCAATGGGCCAGAATGTAATTTTTACAAAATTGAACATTAGGAACGTGTGATAAATGGTAGAGGAGGTCATGAAAAACTGTTTGGGCAGGGAAAAGGGTGTGGCCAGACACTACATCATATCCCAGAAAAGTTTGCTCCTTTGTATCATGATACATGCAGTGCACAATTTGATTTCCCCTCAATGTTGACTGTAGTGTCAACACTACAGTCAACACTAAGGGGAGCGCCCTTAGTGTTGACTGTAATGTTAATACTACAGTCAACACTGAGGGGAGTGCAAATTGTACCATGATTCAAAGGAGCAAACTTTTCTGGGATATGATGTAGTGTCTGGCCACACCCTTTTCCCTGCCCAAACAGTTTTTCATGAACTCTTCTACCATTTATCACATGTTCTTATTGTTCCTTTTTGTAAAAATTGCATTCTGGCCCATTGATTACACTTCTTCTGGCCGAGCTGGAGAGTACGGCCTGAGCCGGAGAGTTCCGCCCGAGCCGGAGAGTACGGCCCTGGTGCGGAGAGTACGGCCCGGGTGCGGAGAGTACGGCCCGTGTGCGGAGAGTACGACCCCGGTGCGGAGATTCAGGTAGACTGCAGACGAAAGATACGACTTGTAAATGATCTCTGTGAATACCAAAAGTCATAAAGTTAGACTTTTGTCTCAGATTACCTTTGTGAATCGGCCCCTGGGTTGCTAAACAGCTCTCTCTTACCAATTGCGTGAAGTTCATTCTTTAAATAGGCCAACCACCTAATCTTATGGACCTTTGAAAATTTTAGACAGTCATTAATTATAGACTGTGTTAGTGCTGCCTCAGATCTTGACCAAATTTAAAGCCAGGGTAGGGTAGGTGCAACATTTTTAATGTCCCCAGTGTACTGCAATCCTACTTCCATATGCACTATTGACAAAGGGGTACTACACGGGAGTGACAATCTACGCAGAAATGTATTTTCACTATTTTGTAATGCGTATTGATCTGTGTTACCCTCATACACCAGCACCATAGGTGGCTATTGCGATGAGTCTTTCTTTATAAATGGTGAATGCAGCATCCAACGTCAAGGACCCTAGCATGGAGCCAAATTTGAAAAGGGCCACAATGGCCTGTTCCAGCTGGGTAACCCTTATACTTTTCAGGTGCACACATGTGCTCAGAGAAACAAAATGGATCCCTAAATATGTAAAGGTGGCAAAAGTTTTAAGAGCAGTATTGGCAATATGGAATGTAGATATTCTACTACGTGGTCGCCCAAATATTATGGCTTATAATTTAGTTTTATTTGTTGACAGCCCTAAATCAGACATGAATCCCCCAAAATGAGCCATTAGTTTCTGGAGTCCCCTTCCTGTTTGAGCTATACGTACACAATCATCTGCACACATTAAGAATGGTAGGTGACGGGTCCCTAACCTATGGAGATCAATATGCGATAACATCAAGTGCTTTTCCAGCTCATAAATATAAAAGCTGAAAAGAAAAGGAGCCAGCACACAACCTTGCCTAACCCCTTTTTGAATCTTAATGAAAGAGGTACATTCCCCATGTGGCCCAAACCTAATTCTACCTTCCACATCGGTGTGAAGTTGAGAAAGGAGATGAACAATTTTTGGATTAGCCGCTTTACTCAATAGCATGGACCACAGGTTCCCCCTCAAGACATTGTCAAACGCTGCGCTTAAATACATGAATGCCAGGAAGAGGCAATCCTTCCTGGCGGCCACGTATTTACTAAGGATCAAGTGAAGATTCAGGCACTGATCTACTGCCCCTAATGCGTGTCTAAAACCATATTGTACTGATTGTTGCTTCTGATTTTCAGTTGCCCAAGTTTCCAAATGATCTAGCAAACTTCTGCCTAATATCTTCGCAGTCGAGTGTAACAATGATATAGGGCGATAGCAATTAGGATCAGTCCAATCCCCCTTTTTAAAGATAGGGCCAATTGTCGCCTGTGACTAGGATTTAGGAGGAGCATCCTTAATGGCACTCCTAAGCACGTTCACCAGGACCAGAGGCCACAGTACCAAATTGTCCTTAAAAAGATCAATGGGGACTCTGTCGGGTCCCGTTGCTATGTGATTTAGAGATTTATTTATTGCAGAAATAACATGCGCAAGGGAAATAATAAGATCTTCTGAGGTAGCTAGGGTCCCTTTATCATTCAGAGTGCTACCTCCGCTAATTGCTTGCTCATTAGAATCATACAGCTTTTTGAAATGCGCAACCCATTCATGTTCAGGAATGGTTACTTCAATACCGACTTTAGGACAGGTTGAGAAATAAGGAGCAATAACTATCTTCCAGAATTGCTTAGCATCATTTCTGGAAGAAGCACTGACCAGCTACTGACACGCTTCGCTCCGATTTCGTTTTCCCTATGCCTGAAAGCCACTTTATAAATCACCCTATTGTTCCTAATATCTGATGGAACCCATGGGGTAGCTTTCAGGGCATTTGATAGGTTTCTGTGGGCTCTTGAACAGAGCTTATGGAACCACTTAGTTTGCTTCTGTGAGTTAATACGATTTGGAACAGCTAGTTGGTCTCAGGCCTGACAGCAGATTTCAGAAAAAGCCCCCAATATGCCTCAGGATCAGGAACATCAAACTGGTCCTTGCATTAGCCCATCAGCTGAACCAGGTACCCGCTGGGCTCAATATCCTTCCATTTCTGCTGAATCCCCCCATTTCTGGTATACTTAATGGGACAAATCCTTTTATCGAAAGAAGTTTGATTCATCCCAAGGGTTTAACTAAAAATTAAAGGGTTGTAATCACTTAGGGCACAGCTTTATATAAAAATACATACCATACTAGCTAAAGTTTTAGATAGTACAAAAAAGTCAATTAGTGAACACTTCCTTCTACCCGTAATGTCATCTGCTGAGAAACTTCAGATGCCACCAGGTCATGGCTAAACATAAGATCATACACACCCAACATCCTGTTCAGCTTTCCTCCACAAGGATTATGAGAAAAATGCAAAAGATTGGAATGGCCATCACCAAAAATACCACTGACATTATAGTCAGTAATAGAAATTAAAATCTCCTCCCCAGATAATTACATAATCCTCTGTTAATACTGAGGTGACAGTCGCTAAATCATGTGCTATGGAATCAATAATTTGAGTATTACTACATGAAATTATGATAAAAATGTATGAATATTACCAGAGGTGCCCCAGACAAGGAGAGACAAATAATTTGGAAAAAAGGAGAGTTTTTCCAGGACTTCACTACCCATTGGTGCCAAAGTGGTGCCTATGAGGGTAAGCAAACCTCCCCTGTGATGTCCTGAGGGAGATGGAGTAGTAAGGGAGAATACTAATAGAAAGCTGTTAACATGTATTATAGACCGAGACCAAGTCTCCTGGAGACATACAATATGGTGGGTCGATATTAATTCTATCCAACTACTATCAATTAATTAGTTCTGCATCCCTGTGACATTCCAGGTAAGTACTGAGATGTCGGGTTGCAATACCCCATACTAGATTTAACCTCAACTCTCTCCCCCCTCTTAAGTGAGCAGTTAAAATGATCCTGACCATTTGATCTTGAATAAAAGGAGTCAATGTAGTCCATCACAGCAGGCCCTGTCATTGAGTCAGCTTGGGAAAGTCAAAATTGATCAAAGTCCTGACCCTGGTTTCCAATTTTAGTTAGCAGAGTTTGCTGTATATGGCGTGAGATAGCATTCGGTGATCTCGGAGTGGTGTAATTGTAATTTTCTTTTAAGGGCGCCTCCAGTGCCCTGTTATCCGCACTAACAGCCTGGCAGAACCAGATTTCATTCCCCTTAGCAGGTCAATCAATGTCCTCCAAAACAGAGTAGCGGTACTGGGTTAAGTCAGAAAAACCTCCATTGTGTTCCACACAATGCACCCTGGTGGGTTTATAGAAGTAGCCCGAAGGGACCAAGCAGCTTCTTTCAGCAAGCTCTCGTAAGTTGACAGCACCTTCCAAGATAAAATTCACGAGCTTAGAGTCACAAAAATTGATTACAATACAGTCACCTGATCCCACTTTAGGGGATTTACCCAGCCATTGCATCCTGCAAACACCAATTATTCCATCAGCAAAAAACATCACATCCTGTCAATACTCTTAAGTACGAAAGCCACAAGGATCAGTAGCCTTGCAAGAACTCCTTCTAAAGTGCGGAGATCTTCATGGGGGTGGCTACAATTGACTCAGCTGCCAATACCTTCGTTGTCTGGCCCCTAAGGTCGGAACCCTGGGGTGTTTCCTTCTGCTTTTCTTAACTGCACCCTTCTGACAGGAACCCATCTTTTTCTTTTTATTTTGGGGGAGAGATAAGTAGAACTGAGTTGGGGCCTTTTACTTGTAATGACTGGTGGTCCGTTGACACTACAGAGATGCCTAGCTCTCCTGTGAAAACACAGCAGTTCCCTGGTACCTGAGTGTTACCATTCAATTGGCCAGATTCCCCATCATTCAATTTAACAAGATTTCCACCTGCAACAGGTTTCTGCCGGGGCACAGTCTGTTTGGTGGTGGAGAATAAAGATAGAGATTTCTTGTGGCCCCCATTCTCTCTTCCACTGATTCAATCTCAAGGTTAATCGCGGTCATAGCAGTGGTTGAATAATTAGTGATTGTACCGGCCCCCCGTTTGTCCCTATCACCAGTAACAACAGTATTGGCCTTATGTTTACCCATTCTCCCAGATGACAAGTCAGTTTTCAGATGGGGGATGATGGATCTTTACGCCAAGAGGGGTGGCCCAGCCCAGGCTCTTCTGGGCTCTGACGGGCGTCCCGCGCAACAGGATGATGTCAGCTATTTTATAGCACTTTCTTGATTGCAGGGTGTTGTGCGACAGCGAGTCCCCAGTGGTCCAGGAAGCAGCTCCCCCGCAAGTTGCAGCAGTACAGGCAGATTCCTCAGTGCCCCAAAGGCAGAGAGAGGTATGATGACCGGCGCTTTTATAGCGCCTTCTCGAGTGCAGGGTTTTGTGGGAAGGCGATTCCCCCCCAGTGGCCCAGGAAGCGGCTCTCCCGCAAGTTGCAGCAATACAGGCAGATTCCTCAGTGCCCCCAGGCAGTGGGATGACGACTGGCACTTTTACAGCACGTTCTCGAGTGCAAGGTGATGTGGGACAGCGAGTCCCCAGCGGCTCAGAAAGCGGCTCCGCCGCAAGTTGCAGCAATACAGGCGGGTTCCTCAGCGCCCCAGGCAGCTGGATGATGACCAGAGCTTTTATAGCGCTTTCACTAGTGCAGGGTGTTGTGGGACAGCGAGTCCCCAGCGCTCAGGAAGCAGCTCCTGCGCAAGTTTCAGCAATATAGGCAGATTCCTCAGTGCCTCCTACTCCACTCATTCTTGTATAATGGAAGAAGAGTCTGCAGGCCTTGTACCTACAGCTACTCCTGTGGAGGGAGGGAAGGAAGGAAGAAAACAGAAAATGTGATAGGGTTCCTTTCAGTTATAATTCCTTCTAACTGATCTTGTGGAGTGGGGAATGGGAGGGGATCATGTACTCACACCCAAAGGTCCCCTTGCATTTTACAAATTTTCAGTTTACACCTGGAGGGTCGGCCAGCTCATAGGGCCTCTTCCTCGCATACGTTCATCCTTCAAAGGTCTGTGCTGCAGGTCCTGGCACTCCCACCTTTCTTTCCAGTTGCCACACTATTGCTAGAAGCTACTCTCCCCATTCCATGTAATCACACTAATACTCATTTTCCCTTCTTCTGGACTCCTCCCAATCCCACCAAGCCAACAATTTTTTTTAAATTCTTCCCATCATCTCCCGTCATCTCTTTGACGACAGTTGTGTACATCAACATTTTAGCTAAAAACAATATAAACCATGTCAGTAACACAAAAAAATGATAAACACTGTTAAACTTGTACCTAATATTTTTGTTCTGGGATGTTCTCCACCCCATTTCCCCCAGAGAAATGTCTCTCTTACCTCTGGGGCATGGGTTAGTTGCATGGAGCTCATTCCAGCCCTCCCCGGCTTCTTCTTTCTGTTAGGCTGGTCCACCACTGCATGCACCATCTGTTAAAAATAAAACACAGCACATCTGGGACCCTAAAGTCCAACAAGTGTTTAATGCCAAATAGCCCAGCAAAAGATAAAACACAATTGTAATTTCAACTGTCCATGGCTCTCACTAGAAATTGGTCAGTTGAAGCCAAAAACTAAAAACATCAAAACAACACCACTATGCGTATGTTTTTTCTTAATACAATTCAATTAAGAATAATCACATGACATAAACTTGTTCTTTCAGTGAAAACCTGTCTAATATGAAGTTGGCAGGATCTTACCCTCAAGGAAGCACAAAACTGCCATGAGGAGAAGATGTAAGCCATATAGACAATACTAGTCTTATTATTCTCACAAAGTCCCACTTTCCTTGTCAGGTTCAAAACTAGGTTTCGATGTTAGAAAATGTGCAACATACAACCCTGCGCCTTATGGCTTCTGCGCCTACCAGAGGCACGAATGTTTGCAAACATATTCAGTGTCACAGGAAGCTTCAAGCTAATATAAAAAAACATCCATTTTTGATTAAATGGTTGATACATTCAAGATTACATATATCGCTACTAACACTGCATTAGAATGAAGTATATCAACATGATGCAGTTTGTTTTCAGTTTCAAGAACCTTTGTATCCCCACAGACTTTTATAAGGTTGTACTTGAAGAAGGGGCAGGAGTGGAGACTCCACTCCCTTCTTAAAGCAGGTACAGAATAGGAAACCCTACGTGCAACGTTAGGGGGACCACATCTGCATACCTTGAAGATCCCATATAACTGCTATACCAGACTTTTGGCTGAAAATGGTAAGCTAAGTTCGATTTCGATTTCAAGCATTTTATTTCGGTCAAAGACTTTAAAAGCAGCATATTAAGTTACAGTCACGGAATGACCCATAATAAAACACATCTAACACTTGAAATTCACAGTAACCAAATTCTTTAATAAGTGGATAAAAACTTACAGGTGAGATGAGCGGAAAATACTTGCAGGGTTACATTAATACATAAGCAATAAAAGCTTACAAAGACAAACAAAGATTATGCTCAAGCTCTAAAGTGCTCCTATTTGGTAAGTTACAACCTGCACAGATGAAAAAACCAAAAAAAATATATATATATTTTGTAAGAAGAAGGGAAGTTCATATCCTTCTAGCTCCAATTTTAAAATCCAGTATTGGGTGTGCTAATTAATAAAGTGCTTTAATGAGATAGTTATACATACAAACACGAGTAAACAGAGCCCTAGCAGAAAAGCATTTGTTAATCAGATGGAATGCGTTCAAGCAGGCAGTGTAATGTCTTGGACTGAATTTGCCAAATACATTTGAAGTATTTAGCACTAGAAAACACTATGTAGGGTGTGGTGTCTGATCTACAGATTCTCAGTGCAATCCAGGATAGGCGAGCTCCCAAGGAACGGCAGAGAGGAACAATCCAGCGTTTGCGTTGCCTAGTGTACTTTGGGCAAAAGAACAAAAGATGTTCATCATTCTCCTACTGCTTGTTACACACTGGACATAGTTTGGCACCCTCAATGGAGCCCTTCCACTTGAACGTAAATGTTGCGAGTGGGAGAGCACCTAGCCTGCATCTTATATGTAGGGCTTTAGTGAAGGGTGGATCAATCTCATCCATGTAAGGCTCAAACTGAGGTACTGGTTTTATTTCGAGGAATCTGTTCATTAGGGAACCAGAATTTTGTCGTTGAGTCATGGTTCTCACTTCGTTCTCCCAGAAAGCGATTTTCACCGATATAAGAGAAGAGGTGTGTTTTAAAATTTGATTTTAACCAGAGATCAGTCATGTCCAAGGAGATTAACATCCTCTTAATGTATTTAAGCCACGGTAGCGTCACCACGTCCTTTGCCTTTCTAAAATGTCTTTCAAGCGGGCCCTGTAGGGTTCCATCTTGATGGGTGACCAGATCCTTAACCAATATAAAATTGATTTGAGTCTTGCTTTAGGAATAATGATTGCATATCTAGATCAAATTTGAAAACTAGTAGGGTGCTTTGGGGGAGTTTAAGAGCCGCCCTCAAATATTTGTTTTCAGCAGCTTCTAGAGCATCAGTGTTACAATAGCCCCATAGAGAGCGGCAAACACAGCTTCGGTTCTCCAAATTTCTAGCAAGGGAGATACAGGATGGACTTAAGTATTTTTTTTGTGAATCTCAATATGGCTGCCGCCCTTTGATAAGCTTAGCTATTTGGCACATAGATTGCAGTTTATAACACAATATTTGTTAATGCATTGGAGCCAGGCTCACAAAGTGAATGCCGGGGCCCAGCCCAATTGTGTGAGGAGTTCCATTAAGGTAAGATAATGAGATCTGAAGTGGACTCAACTCTGTAAGCCCTACACAAAACCAAAATACAAGTCAGATCTTAGCACAGAAAGGTGAAAAAACCTTTACATGCAATTTTAATGCTTAAAGCTCCGAATGCACATTTTCTACAGACTTATGTAAAATTGCACTCATAAATTACTCAAAGAGACAACATTTTAAAACAAATGGGAGGAAAGCTTGGTTGGTACATTTAGAAAGGGCAGTTTTTCAATGAGCAAAGCAAATGTTATGAGATCTAAGTAACTATGCTTCAGTGCAAATATTCTAAGAAAAGAAAGGAATGACTTGCAACCTCAGACATGTATTTGTCTCCACTGATCCCTAAGCAGCCTTCTGAGAGGTGGTTCAGACTGTTCTAAAGATATCAAAGTTAGTGTGCACCTTGCAAGAACTGCATATTGTCTTTGACAGTTATCTTGAACTATCTGTCAAAGAATGTGAGAGAATCAGACGAATGTCTAAAAGTGGAACAGCTGACCTTGCCTGCATCAAAAATGTGACACCTTTACCTGTGCAACTTGATAAATTCTGGTCATCAACATCGAACAAGATGAATTTGGAGATGTTAACTAACCAAAACATTGCTGATGCTTCAGTGAACACTGAATTTCCAAATATTGCAAGTGGAATGATTGCCAATGAGGAGTTTGTGCATGCAGAGATATATTCAAAAGGTACAGGCCATATTGTTCAAGAACTTAACAGCAAATTGGAGGAAGCTGACCTTCATGTTGTGCTACATGTTGAGTGTGCTGTTTGAAATGGTTCCAATCAAGTCATTTCACAGTCAAATGACACAGATGTTATTATTGTGCTACTTAGATTTCTTGCAATGCCCATAAGTCAAAGATTGTCAAGAGTTATGGATGCGTTATGGAACAGGCGAGAAAAGACACTTAATCCTGCTTTATATTCTGTACAAGAAACTTGACCCAGAGATGCCCCGTGTTCTTATCAAGGCACATATTCTTACGGGTGATGACTATGAGCAAAATTGGAACAAAGCTTGGAGCTTTTCCCTGCTGAACCTGTGAAGTTTCTAAGAGGATGTGCTGAGAAAGAAGAATGTGACTTTAAAGACGTAGAAAAATACCTTGTGTGTGTGTGGGTGGAAAACGAGTTATGACTGTCATACATTTGACGATGATCTTCGGTACAGTGGGTTCAAGAGATCAGTCCCGCTAAGTGACCTTCCACCGACGTCATATTCTGTACATGGACACATTAAAAGAATGTTCTACTTAATCAGAAGATGTGTAAGTGTTTTCGATCATGCACATGTAGAGAAAGATCTGTGTGACTTTGGTAGGGAACATATTGATGGGGTGCTAAAACCTACGAAATTTCTAAAGCCTCTACCCACAAAACTTACACGTACATGTGCTTGCAAAACCTGTGCTACAAAAATGATTTCTGTTGATATGCTCTTCTCAAATGTTCATCATTCTGCAAATGTACCACGAGCGACTGCCGAAACAAATAAAGATAACGATGAAAATGTGTCTAAAACGAAGTGATAAACATTTTTTTTTTTTTCATATTCAGATCATAAACATTGTTTAGTGTACACATAAAAGGATTAAAAAACATTATTATTTGTTTCATTTCTATATATGTCTCTTCTTCCTCTATTATAGCCGCCATTTTGGAAAATGGCGGAAGTGTTGCTTGAGAATATTATGTTTTTACACCAAAATAAAGTATATAGGTCTCATGGTTTCTGAAATATTACATCATCACTGCAACACATATGCCATTTTTAAAAATGCCGTCCAGAAAAATTTGGCCCGGATCAACAATGTCTACCCAAGCTAAATTACTTCTCTAATGATCCAAAAACACAAATCAGAAATGAAAATCTCTGGACAACAATTTATTTACGGAGGTATATTGGGGGGCCGGGATTATTAGTCTTGCAAAGTGCTGTACTTGAAACCAACAGATGTTGTTTCAGCAACCCAAAGATGAAAGGGTTTTAAAGTGCCATACGGCTGTCCTGTTTCCTCCTCCTTGTTTCAGACAGGGACATCGCTGGCAGGCAGGTGAGGCCAAGAAAACAACATTAAATTTCCTTGCTTGAATTATTGTTGGAGCCCACGACCCTTGAGGTGTTTTAACACAATATTGAGCTTTAAATAGGTTTCTATCAAAATAATGCATCCAGAATATTGAATACCACAAGTCTGCAAAGGTAAGTAGGATGATATGTTTAGGTTTACTGTTTACTGTTAAGTATAGTAAATTTATGCTCACCTTAATGCTGTTGTGATAGTCAATATTCTAGAGAAAATGTAATTGCTGGATGATATTATTTCACTCGGTATTGTGACTTACATCATATTCAAGAAACCATGTAACATGGCACCTGTGGGAAATTCAATTTTAGTTTATGCTTGCCCTGCTATTCTGGGGATTATTTTCAGGGGCGGCCGCTCCATTAGCGCGGAGGAGAGCCGCCACCCCTGCCACCACCAGAAAATAAAACGGGTTTTAAACCCATTTTATTATTGTTTTATTTTAATCCCCTGGACCTGCCCCAGGACTCCGACGAGTCTTGGGGGCGGGTCCATGGGATGACACTTGGTGGGGGAGTGGTGGGTACTCCCTTCACTGCGCATGAAGTGTTTGGTCGGCTGCCTCAGGCCGGCCAAACCCCTCATGTGCAGTGAAGCTCTCTCCAGCCTCAGCTGGTTGCTGGGGTTGAAGAGAGCAGGCACAGGCTCCCAGTCTGCCTGGGAGCGCAAGTTGCCGATGCTCAGGCCAATACTGTAGCTGCTCTCATCCGAGAGCAGCTTCAGGATTGGCCGCAGGGCAGGCTGGGAGCCAGTGCCCAGAGCCAGAAGCAGGAAGAGCAGATGCGTGGGAGACGGTGGCGGTGCAGCAGCGTTAAGGTAAGTTTATTTTTATTTTATTTACATTTTTTGTACCCGAACCCTCCCCACCTTCCTCCTCACCGCCTCCCTCCTCCCTCCTCTGGCCCGCCCCCCCACTTTGTCAGGGGACGGGGCTCTACTGTTTATTGTAGCTCTTACGTGATAGCGAGGCCTTGACAATGAGAAATGAAAACAAGTTACCTGTGGCCAAAAAGAGACATGCATTTTTTATGATTGAGTTTGGGAGGGGTTTATGCAAATTTAACCACAATGGTTGCAGTAGAGCAGTAAAGAGCCCAATGCTTGATGGGATGTTGGATGACAGATCTGGATTTTGGTCCGAACTCCAACTTCCCAGGTCCTTCCCTCTTGTTTTCCACACAGGCGTATTTCCCTGTAGACCACAACAAGTCTCACGCGAAAGAGAACTCTCTGTTTCTTGGGATCTTGTCGCCTCCGTCTGACACAGTAATGCTGGTACGTGCACTGCCTTGTTGTTGTTTCTTTTTTGTTTTAGGGATTTCACCGTGGAATTTGTCACTGTGACAGGGAAAGTGGGCATATTTATCTCACTGTCTGATGACTCTGGAAGAAGGTGTCTGCCAAAAGTGCAGTCAGACAACTTTACCGAAGAAACCTTATTCGTGAAATAATTGTTCTTTTGTTCTGAACAAAACAACCTCTTTAACTTAGAATTTCTATTATGTATTGAGATTCAAGCAGGCGTGAATTAAAGGAAGAGTCTGCATCTATAACAAGGTAGCTGAAAGAATCTCGCCAGCACAAATGTTCATTTTGGTAAATGTCAAAACGAAGAATAACCACTATTTTTGGCAGCCCCCATCCAGGGGACCAGGCATCAAGGTCGCAGGAGATGTGCCCTGTAAATAGGGCTCTAGGTTATGACCTTCTTCTCTACATACGATGAGATGGAGGGGAACAAATTCCTCAAGTTTTTCTAAAATTGGTCATTCCAAATTGTAGTTCTTTGTATCAGGTACTACACTTACATAATCTACTTTTCACCCTCTACCACTTTTGCTCATTCACTTCGCTACCCAGCGCTATAAAATGGTGGTTCTCTCTATACTGTTCAATTCATTCACATATTTGAAGCCAAATACATATATGTAACACCAGGGGTCCAGGCTTTCCTTTGAAGTGACAGGAATTGATTAGTGACTCATTTTTAACCCAATCTGAATCAATTCATGCCCGTATGCACGAGGGACGAAATGAATGCCTGATTATAAGTAAAGTAAAATATGGCTGCAAATGGAATAAACACTGATTTTGTACTGTGGAACGCCTTCCCTTCCTAATACTGAATGTGGCATTTAGTTTAGATATAGTGCTGACCTACTGAAAAGAACAACACAGTGCAAATCGATAAGGGCATAGATGCTTGGACCCTGAACACTTGTTTCATGCTTTCAGAAAATATACAATATCTGACAACTCTCAAACTAAATGTACGATCTTCTCAATACATCTTTTTCCAAAGCCTCCAACTTGTCCCTGCTTATTACAGAGTGAATAGGAGAGGATATGTCATTTCTGTATGTACAAATATTGATTTATTAATCTATGCACACCTTATCACTTCGACCTTACATATAATCATGTAAACAATTTCACTTTTGATTAAGTCAAGTTATTTAAATTGGAACGGCGTCGTATCAAAGTAAGCAGATGCACACATATTTAACTTTATTTGTGCAGTAGTCATAATTAATATTGATGACAATTAAGGGTTGGCGAGTGAAAGGCCTTTGTGCATAGTTGAATTATAAAAACATTTTTGGATTTTTTTCAAGATTGTGCAAATTGATACATCATTAGTAGGGCAACTCAGATATGCAGTACTATAGTTTAGGCGCTTAATGTCTTCTTGTTACTTGGTGAAAGTCTTTGTATGTTTCACAAAACCAGCTTCCTTAGTTAAATGTTTAAAGTGTTTCTCTCCAATAAAAACTTTTTTCAAAGTATGAAGTTAGTAGCTCTTGTGAGCAAAAAAACTGATTAGGATTAATGACAAGAGTTCCTGCTTTCCCTGCATTATAAAAATACCAATCAGCTACCAGCAACCACCTGGCCCAAATTCATGAGCTCGCCCACATCACTGCACCCTGAACCGCTGAAGGACCCATCATGAGTTTTCCCCCTTTCCTTCACTCTATTAATGCTAATCATCGACCTCCAGGCCCAACACCTTGACCCATTTGCCTACACAACCAACCATGTCCCCAAACTCTTTTTTGACCTACTCGTTGGGCATCCTGTAACCTGGACTTCCTGAAGTGCTGCAGATGCGAAGACAAGGACGTCTTTCTATTTTGTATTTGCTGAACCATAACAATGTGGTGCAGCGGCCAGAGCTGTGTACTTTCTAGCTGTGGATCCGGGTTCAAGGCTTGGCGTCAGCGCAACATCCTGTGATTTTGGGCAGATCACTTAATCTCCCCGTGCCCATGGACAGTGTCTGGATACCCTCACGGGCGATAAGCCATGCTATATAAATCTACAAACTAAACTTTCAACTTTGTTTTTTTCAATGAATTTCCTGGATTTTTTTGCGATTTACTGAATTCAGCCACCATGCATGAAAGAATACTAGGGCCTGTGTGAGTCAGATACTTCATCCATCAGGTAAGTAATAAGCATCACGTGCCACACAAAAAGTAGAGCAAACCATATACCCATATTTTCTCAGCAAATCACACAAACTAACACAGATTATAACTGCACAATATGAACAATCTCATCCAGATACCACTCCCTAACACTCACGCCCAACAGCACAAATCATCAAGTGCATACTCATCAATGCACCATCTGTGGTCACTCATACTGTTGACATAGTAGGTATCATCACAGAGCAGATGGTTGGTGCAGTCTTTATCACAGAATCATGGCTCATTCCCACCTCAACACACACCCTAGGTTGCCTCATTCCTGCAATCTATATCATTTGTCACATAGACTGCACAAACAGAGGGAATTAGTCATAATCAAGTCCTCCAGGACTTACACCATCAGTGACTATGAAACATCCAGGTGGCAAGCTACTCACCTGCTGTTTTTAACTCCTCCTTCAATCTGATGTACAGACTCAGCATGATCTCACAAAAAGTTGATGGAAGAAATGTCACGCCCACCCCATAATCCACCCTGCCTTCCTCAGAAACTTACACTTCTCAGTTTGTCCAGCTCAACATGCTCCTCGATACTCTGGGCATCAAGAAACACATCACTAAATCCTACCTGTTCCATACACTTAACCTCATCCTCTTAGCATTACCCCAATCCACTCTGGGGCCCTGATGCCCCCACCTTAATCTACTGTGCATTTCACCATGCCCTTCCCTGTCCTTCACTCCACGCTATTACACCAAGGTGAACTAAAGAGAGAAAAAGTGACATTATGCACCTTCACAGGCCTCTCCATAGACACCCTAGAAAATAATAATATAAGGCTATTAAAAACATCCAGGTCATATCCGGTGGAAACCACGGAGCCCCATTGATGTGAAACCCAAAAACCTTATCACCATTACATCAGTTCTTAATGCCACCCAATCCAACTGCCACCAGATTTGATATTTTCAATCCAACCTCTTTATAAATGGTTAGCTCAAACCATCCATTACATGTTAAACCCCCTTCCCTCATTTCACTACTATGTCTTACCCACCTTGGCTGACTTAATTGATCATTGCTTCAAGTCCAAACATTTTAAAACATAGAGCTACCTTTGCCTACTTGCTCATAGCACAACCTTCTCCATGTTACTCTTTACCTCTCTCTCACCAACCAGGACCAACATTGGCAGGAGGGAGATTCTGGGCACAGCCATATTTACACTTGAATAGGCTGCATCCTGCCTCCGCACAAAGAGCTGCATATCCTCCGTGGTTAGTCTGGAGCCAGGGCAGGGAAGGCTGGGCACATGTGCACTTCAAAGGCATGCCTCTAAAAGTGCTTCCCCATTTCAAAGGCACAACTGGGTATAAATAATGGACCTCAGACCCCAACTTTTCAGTACACTTATGGACCCGTCAATACTCTGCCAGGAAGAAGAACTGCTGTGCTGCTGAAAGGACTGCACTCTGCTGGACTGCTACTCTGAAGAATTTCTGCCCTGCTGTGCTGACCTGCTGCCTGCTGCCCTCTTGCCTGGGTGAGAAGGACTGGACCTCTATCTGTTGAACCCCACCAGAGTGACTCCAAGGTCTAGGTGGCTGGCCTCCTGGTTTGAGCCTCAGGGACAGAAGGCTCCAACAACCTCGACCCCAGCACCTGGACTCTGCCATCTGTGAGTCTACCCTACCAAGTGGCGCCGCCCTAGTCCTGGAACCTTGGAAGTGGGCCTAAAGTACTCTGCCCGCTTCTGTGGATCCAGCGGAACTGACACATCTCCTCTGCTGCGTGGTGCCACACCGAGCAGAGCTGATGCATTGTTATGTTTCGTATATAGGCCCTAATGTAGACCCGTTCATATATGCCATAATGTAGAAATACTCGTATATGCCCTATTATGGTCATACCCGTATATGCCCTATTTTGGTCATACTCGCATATGCCCTATTATGGTCATACTCGTATATGCCCTATTATGGTCATACTCGTACATGCCCTATTATAGTCATGGCTCCTAATATAGGCATGATCTTTCACCTACATTAGTTCCTTACCGTACACAACGAGCTCTGAGGGCTGAACGTTATCTAGTCTGTGGTTAGAACACTGCAAGGTCTTTCCAGAACACAGGCCTACAATGTACTCATAAATTATGCATGAGCATTCACCAGCTACATCTCCCGCATAATATGTATGTACAAAGTTCACCCCTGACGTCTTCCTCATGTCGAACAAAGACCAATACAAACCATACTGAGGGACGAGACACTTTAGGGTATAAAAACACCACATCTTGCCACGGTAAGATAGAGGGAACCGAGACTTCCATGCTGACACACTGACCAGAGACGCTGAGGCTTCTGCATGCAGTCGCTTCAGCTGACAACGGTCTAACACAGCCCTTGCGGGGTGTCCAACTCGAGACCAGGACGGTGTCCCACACTCTCTCTATTCAGGTATGGGGGTTCGACTAAAACCTAGAAGGATTCTTGGCTCTTAGGCTTTTAGACCTACACATATGCTAGGTACATTCAGGTACACCTAGTTAGGCATCATAGGAGTACGCGCACTTTTCATAATGCTTTTATATTCATGTATGTATTCATGATTATTGCAATATGGTAGAACTGTTCTATCCCTTTGCTTTTATCGTAGTGCTGATAATATATCTCTGCTATTGTCTGCTGATTGCTGCAGCACATATATTTTACACTAGAATAACAACTGTTCAATAAATACTTATTGAAACGCCCAGACTGTTTATTCTGTGTAACTCTCTGAGACAAACTGAATAAGTAAGCACGAGTGACTGAGCAAAAAGTAGTACATTGTTTCCACGATTCTGATGAATTTGGGTTGTCATGATCTAAGGTTGCCAGAAACTAATCTCTCCCCGATAAGAGGAGATTCCAGTGGCACTGTGAACTAGCTAATGCAAATCCGGCTAACATATGCGGTGGGGGTGCACAGAGTCATTCTAACACCAAGCCCACGGTTTATGTTATCCAAACGCGCAGGTCCTGCAGGGGTACTATAGGAATTACACGACAGCATCATCGCTGATTTGTGGATCGGTACCGCTGCAAAGACTCACATTGCATTGCAGACGTTCGCCCATTGGAACCACTGCAGCGCAACGCATTCTTGGTGCAGGCCCTCGCATCCCCAATTGACGCTAGCCTCAACAACGATGAAGGACTCTGCATCACAGTCTCTCAGCTCCTCTGAATTGATGCATCACTCCAACTGCGCGATGCATTCTCAACGCCAGACTTCGCATCACAAGCCCTCATCAATGGGATCCTCAATGACGATGCAGGACCTCGCACCAAATCCTCGCCGCATCTCGGAAGCGATGCATCACTACGGCTGTGCGACACATCTTAAACACAGATCCTCGCACTGTTCTGCAAACCAGAATTTAATGTAGCTTGTTCAATTGGCCTACCTGGGTCCCTACAGCCGGACCATGCTCCATCAAGGTCGACCTAAACTTCTGACTTTGTCCCGGTCTGGCATTGCCAGATATCCACAGGTTATGCTTAGTGCTTGTTGGCGCTATTTTCAGTAAAATCTGAAAAACAGCATATCTCCTGTTCTACTGCATGGATTTTTATTGTATTGGTCTTGTTTTACTCTATTTTTCTAACTTGGTGTCGAATCCTTTTTGTGGTATTTTTCATTTTATTACTGTTTAAAAAGTTGCACAAATACTTTGCACATTTCCTTTTAGTTAAGCCTGACTGCTCTGTGCAAGATACCAGAGGGTTAAGCACAGTTCAATTTAGGGTACGCTTATGCCTCACCCTGACAAGGATTGTGGTGGCTACTTGACGAGGGCTCACACCTCAGTCAACAAACAACCCAATTTCTTACACGTCGTTATAAGGTCTGTATCACATGGAAAAGGAGGGTGTAACAAAGAAAACCAAGGAAGTATCGCAGTGCCTTTTGGGTGATCCTGTTCCACATTTAAGCAGAGATGGCTTATTCTTGAGTTGTTCCATGTCTGGTGTGGATAGCTTATCTAGACCTGTTTTTGCTTTCTTTCTGGTTTTGGAAGTCTTGCATTTATAGCAGAATAAACAGCAAGTACCAGACCTCATTGAGAAAAACAAGATTGTATATGGTTGTTGAAATTGAAGTGAGAAAAAGAACAATGGATTGGATTGCTACTCCGAGCGATTGCCTTGGTTAAACTTATTGCAAGCATCCTCCCATCACCTTTTGTGTATTTGTGAATCCCGAGCTCACTGTGCCATTAGAATCAAGCTAAACCTGAATGACGAGACCCAATTAGGGTGAACACGATCTTTTGGTTGCTTGTGTTTAGTTCAGGGAGGACCTGGTCTGGCAGTTCAGGCTGAACAGTTGCTATTGGAGCAAGGTCAAGGCGGGTTTGCATATGGCTGGGACCAAACTGAGGTGGCAACGTGGGCAAAAGAATGATGGGTTGGAATGTTACCCTTAGCGATTGCCAATGGTTAGACAAATTGCAAGTATTCCTCCCTTCACCTTTGTGTGTTTGAAATATTTGTTGAATGCCATTGCCAATAAAATTGGCTTGCACAACAGCATCAATCCTGTGTCGCTAGATGAACGTGTTATTACCGCAAAATGCCAGTCCTGTTTCAATGAATGGACAGCAGTGCTACAAAGAAGTGCTGTTTAGAATCCCTATCACCTATATTTAGAAAGGTAAATGCTGAGTGCTTGTCCATTAAAACCACTGCCATCAATGTGAGATATGAAAGATGGATTTTACTCAAGGCATTCCTTAATATAATATTAAATATATTTCCTGTGTTGGTAACTGTAATACTGCTAATAACTAAAAACATTCACTTGAATATAAACTGCGCAGCAGCAAGTTACTTCAGTCTCAGGTCTTGGGAATTTGAGTACTTGCTGATGAGATGTACAGTCTAAATGAAATGTGAGACAAAAGAACAACTCTTTTCCCATTATTCATGACTCAGCCGCCTCCTTAATTAAAAGCAATATCTGCTGTGAAAGGGCTCCTGGGTCAGCGCTGCATTCTTGTGCTCCTCCTGAAACTGAGAGTAAAGAGGGAAAGTGGAACAGAAAGACATTTGCAGGTTGCTCGTTGTTTACAGCCTCTTTACTGTTTAACAGATAACTCCATGTGAAAGGATGTGCAATTTTTTATATCGTTGGATTTAATTTTACAACCTAATGCATTCTGGGATTTGTGTTCTTTTGCTTTTTTTGTTTACTATTAATTGAGCTAAAGTGCTGGGAGATAAAGGTCTGTGAAAGGAAAGCCATCACTACATATGTGTACCCTATTTAAACATGCACATTTAACCGCATCCACACTCACAAACCTTTCTCTGGATAGGGGAATGAAAGGCGCAAGGCTAAAGGACACAAATTATGGGGCTAGAAGTAGGCTCTGTGAGTTTCATGTAGCACGAGTCCTGATTGTGGCAGCTGTTAGAGGCAGGAGAAGGAGGAGGCACAGGAAGAAGGAGGATGGTGTAAGGGGCGGAGAGTTCTGAGGAAGAGAGGACTACCTATTTAGCTTCACCTGGCTACCCTTTGGGGTTCTTACGAGGCAGCACTGAGTGTCTTTCAATATGCAGAATCCTGTCTGTTGTGCTGTTTGAGGTTGGTGCACTCCTTAATGTTGCCTTAAGTGCTTGAAGTAGAGCTCTCTTACCTATTGATAGCCGGTAAGGGTGGTGGAATGGGCGTAAGCGTCTCATAGAAGATAGGCTCAGTGCTCTGAAATCACAATGCTGCTGGCCATAGAATTATTGTCACCACTCAGTCTGTACCTGCAAGCAACTCAACTCTCTGCCCTATAAAATAAGTTTATGTGCTGAGATTTGACAAATACTAGCTGGTACAAATTCAGTGCTGGACTTCTCAGATCAACTCTACACAAACATCACCTACATCTTCCTCTTCCTTATTTCTTTCCGTATTCACCTAGCTCATCATCACGTCCCTTCATTCCACTGATCCCTTTTCCCAATGATATCTTCACTCAGTTTCCCTCTGTTAATAATCTAGCCTCATTGACTAAAAAATGCACTTACAGTGCATGTCTATTGTAGCTAGAATCAAATTGTTTAATACTCATAAAATAAAACTCCAAAATCGTTTCCACACTGAAAAGGGCCTCATATACACAAGTATTATGAGTAAAATTGACAACTGCAATAGCATATATTGGGGTCTCCCAAAGTATGCTTTCTCTTCCATAGACATGCCATCCACTTTGAAACACATAGTTTCCTACATCAGCCCATGACCATTAACAACAAGCTGACTGACTGTCTTGTAGCAGCAGAGCCCCATTATCCCTTTTTATCCTGGTGTTTTAGTTGGTCCGTGTTCTACCCACCATTAAAGTCTGAAAGTATTTTGTGATGCTCACTCAGCCAACCTCTGTGCTGCACTTCCCTGTCTCCTCACCATTCATAAACATCCATTTGCACAGTTCAGCTATCACGTCTTCCACCTCCAAGCACTAATTGACTAGAATGCCTTCTGCTGCTCAAGTCTCTGCCTCCCTTACTGTCCTTTAAAATCAAACTTAAAAGCCCCCCTTCTCTGAAATAAACTCGCCTGACTTATACTCCATGCTTGTTCCTCCTCTCCTGAAGTCCACCCCAATATTTTCCCTGCCCATCCTTATGCTGCCCCATTCATAATATATAACATGTAGTTTATGTATCATGTTAAATGTTTCTTCTATCTTGTTCACATTTACCCTTCATCTTGTCCTCGATTTATGATGCCACACACCTGGCAATGTTCTGTTGTTTCTTTTTATACTATCTACAGCATTTTTTTCTAGAAACGTATATGCTTCAAATAAACAGATATAAAAATTAGAAGGAGTATAACTGTTTTCAGGCTTTTTAACTCAGAACACCATTGCCCTGAAACTATTTTGTTTGGCAAAACTACATTGCAAGAAGATTAGCTTTAACTTCACTTGTGTGCATAAATCAGCGGCATACTGCAAGTAAACTCACAACTCACAATCCACACTTTGCTGTGGATTTGTGGGGGTGTCCCTTCAATATAGTTCTGCCAAACTCACTGTCTAAAGACATTGCAAACAGTAAGGGCATTAAACAAATACTTTATTCTTTTAAACCTCAAGGACCGGAAGAATTTTCTTATGATCTTCCACAAATTTATGTGGAATTTGGCAATATATTTTACAAGACAGAAATTGTTGAAACAACTTAGCATCTGCTGCTTCTATTCCTGGAAGCTGTATCTTTGCCCTGATGGCCTATACTGACCACAACCTATAGGTGGCCTTCAATAAGCATTTCCAGTCTCCTGCATCATCACCCATGTTTTTGTCACCCAAAAAGAAAAAAGTCCTTCGACCATGTGTTGATTATCAGGTATTGAATAGGGTGACTATTTCATCCCTTGAGACCAGATCTTATTTACCAGGGGAAGTAACCTACCATATTGCTGAAATAGGTCAGTGAGCTACCCACCACTTGATCAGTATTTGGTAGGGCTATGACCCCATCCAACTTCAACTGTACTTTAACTTGCAAAAACACAGATTTCATGAGTGACGTTCTTAGCTGTAATATCTCACCCAAGGAACTTCAAATGGATCATAAGGAGGGTGCATAAGTGAAAAAATGACCAGCACTCATTATAGCAAAGGAAGTACTTAGCACCCTCTGCTTTTTCAATTTTTAACCTTGAGCCATTAGTGACTTTGAAAACCTCATAGCACTTTTTGCAATTATCCTGGTGAAAGGGGTTAACATCAAAAGGGTTTTAGCATCCAGTGAGACGTTTCAACAACCAAATAAGCCTTTGGCAAAATTCATCCATTATTAGTGCAAGGACACATTTCGAGCTAAAAAAATAGTGTAAATTTGCATGTGATCAGCACAACAGTTGCTCGCATTCTGTTTGCATTTTTACCGAATGCCACGCATTTTGTTTGCATTCTTGCCGAATGCCACAGCTCCTTTCATTGAGAAGACTGATGTCTCAGACTTAGTTTTTTGGCCAGGCTTGTTCCAGTAACAACAGTAAAAAGGGCATTTGCATTATGTGGCATTTTTAAGTCATAAGTGGGGAATGATGGATGCCATCTATGTTGCCTTTGAAGAATGGCTTTTGGATTTAACTTCCAGTCCTCATGTATGTTGATAATAAGAAACTTGAGTACTTTAAGATCGTCCCTGGCCTTGCTACCAGCAGCTCTGTCGACTCTGTCATTCAGGCAATTATGACTTTCTCACCATCTAAAAACTACACAGTAAGAAAATACCCAAACCGATCATCCAGAGACAGGTTTTGCCGGTGTTCTAAAATCACACAATGTCACTATTCTTTAAAAACAAACCTCAAATCTGTCACAATAGGCTGCAATATATATTGATAGAGAAATCAGTAATTGCCTTATTACCAAGTAGGAATATATTTGCTGACTCAGACATTGTTGTCTCTGCAACAGAAGGAACTGTATGTCATTTTCAAGAATTAATTGGAAATAGATAACAGGAGGTTTAGGGGAGGAAGACTGAAATAAGAAGGGCACATTGTGCATGGCAGCTTTGAGGGCATGATGTTCTTTGGGAATATCAGTGGAGAGAGAATTAACATAACAAGGCTGATCAACAAGGCTTGTAGCATTGCATTATAGCCCTGTTCATGGATGATGCCTTTTATTCTTTTTAAACCCTGAGATGGGATTTCCCATTGTTATTGTTCACCTCCCTGTTGAGATTAACGAGGTCATTTAGGGTGTGATGTAACGAGGCATCTGCCGATAACTGGATATGCTTTATTCTGCCTCACTTGCAGTTTCCATGTCTAATTTAGAACCACTAGGATTTCAATAACGAAGTCTTAGCTAGCTCTGCTATCAGAAATGGTTTGACCGTCTACCTACCACAGCACCACCACTGTAATAGCATGAGAGGTTTTTGCCCAATTTAGGCAAACCTTCAGAAACTGTTTTGAGGGTCGAGCCTGTGAGAGCATGTGCTAGTCCGTACATCTCTCTTGCGAAATACTCTTGTATCAAAAAAGGGCTTGGAGCCCACCCATTGCTTACCATTTGTTGGCTTGCATGGTACTCTTCTTTACAGCCTCGTAAAATGTCAAGGCACTCCTAAAATCATTTCCATTCCTGTCTGTGGAGCAGGGACCAAGCACTGATTGATTCACCGCTGCTCCTGACTTTGATTGAGGTACTATTTTGTTCTGTTGACTGGCAAAACCGTGCCCAGCAGGAGAAACAAAATCCCAAAAATTTATTTTCTATAGTTAGCTTTCTTTTTTTTGACCAAGTCTTCTTACCTCACCATGCACTCATGTTTTCATTTGTTTTTGCTCATGGGAGCTGATCTCAAAAGATGAGGATTATCTTATTGCAAAGCGACATTGTTTCTTTCTTATATTTAATTTCTGAAATAATGCTTTAACACATAATCGTGCAGTACACCCCAATCCACCCCACTCCAATCTGCCCACTCCAATCCACTCCACCCCACACCAATTTGACCCATTCAATCCAATCCACCCCAGACCAATCCACACCACACCACTCCAATCCAAACCACTCACCACAATCCAATACACTTCAATCCACCACACTCCAACCTCCAACCCACCCCACTCCAATCTGCCCCACTCCAGTCTGCCCCACTCCAAGTTGTCCCACTCCAATCCAAAACTATCTACCCCAATCCTGTCTTCTGCACTCCAATCTGCCCCACTCTAATCCAAAACAATCTCCCCACTCCAAAACAATCTGGCCCACTTCAATACAAAACAATCTACCAAACTCAAATCCAGACCAATCTGCCTCAATCCAATCCACTTCAATCTGCCCCACTCCAATCTGCCCCACTCCAACTCAAAACAATCTGCCCCACTCCAATGCAAAACAATCTGCCCTACTCCAATCCAAAACAATCTGCCCCATTCCAACCCAAAACAATGTGCCCCACTCAAATGAAATAATTTGCCCCACTCCAATCTGCCTGACTCTAATCTGCCACACTCTAATTTCCCACTCCAATCTGCCCCACACCTGTCCAAAACAATCTGCCCACTCCAATCCACCCCACTCCAATCTACCCCACTCCAATCCAAAACAATCTGCCGCACTCCAATCTGCGCCACTCCAGTCTGCCCCACTCCAATCTGCCCCACTCCAATACAAAACAGTCTGCATCACTCTAATCCATCCCACTCCAATCTACCTCACTCCAATCCAAAAGAATCTGCCCCACTGCAATCCATAAGAATCTGCCCATTCCAATTGGCCCCACTCCAATCCATCCCACTCCAATCTTCCCCACTCCAATCAAAAAGAATCTGCCCCTTTCAAATCCAAAACAATCCGCCCCACTCCAATACCCCATTCCAATCTTCCACACTCAAATGCACCCCACACCAATCCACCCAACTCTAATTCGCCACATTCTAATCCCATCCATCTCACCCCAATCCACCCACTCCATCCCAATTTAGCCCACTCCAATCCACCACAATCCACCCACTCCAAACCAAATTCCAATCTACCCCAACCCAGCACAATCCAATCTACCTCACTCCAACCCAATCTACCTCACTCCAATCCATTACACCCCAATCCCTTCTGAATCCAGCCCACTTTAATTCAATACACCCCACTCCAATCGAAAACAATCTGCCCCATGCAATCGAAAACAATTTGCCCCACTCTGATCCAAAACAACCTGCCCCACTCCAATTCAAAACAATCGGCCCACTCCAATCCAAAACAATCTGCTCAACTCCAATCCAAAACAATTTGCCCCACTCCAATCTCCCCCACTTCATTCCAAAACAATCTGCCCCACTCCAATCTGTTCCACTACAATTTGCCCCAATCAATCCCAAAAAATCTGCCCCACTCCAATCCAAAACAATCTGCCCCACTTTGAACTTTCACACTCCAATCTGCCCTACTTCAAATCCAAAGCAATCTGCCCCAATTCAAAACAATCTACCCCACTCCATTCTAGAACAATCTGACCCACTCCAATCAAAAACAATCTGCCCCACTCCAATCTAAAAAATCTGCCCTACTTCAATCTGCCCAACTCCAATCTACCCCACTCCAATGCAAAACTATCTGCCCAACTCCAATCCAAAACAATCTGCCCCACTCTAATCTACCAACTCCAATCTGCTCCACTCCAATCCAAAACAATTTGCCACACTCCAATCTGCCCCAGTCCAATCTGCCAGACTCCAATCGGCCCCACTCCAATCCACCTCCTCCAATTCCCCGCACTCTGATCCAATCCATCTCACCCCAATTCATCCACTCCATCCCAATTAAACCCACTCCAATCCACCACAACCCACCCACTCCAATTCAATCCACCCCACACCAATCAAATCCAGCCCAATCCAATCTACCCCACTCCCTTGCCAATCCAATCCACCCCACTTCAATCCAGTTTACCGCACTCCAATCCAAAACAATCAGCCACACTCCAATCTGCCCCACAGCAATATGCCCCACTCCAATCCAAAGCAATCTTCCCCAATCAATCCAAAACAATCTGCTCCATTCCAATCTATACAATCTGCCCCACTTCAATCTGCCCCATCCAATCTGCCCTACTCCAATCTGCCCCACTGCAATCCAGAACTATCTGCCCACTCCAATCTGCCCCTCTCCAATCTGCCCCACTCCAATCCAAAGCAATCTGCCCCACTCCAATCCAATCTGTTCCACTCCAATCCAAAACAATCTGTCCCACTCCAATCTGCCCCACTCCAATCTGTCCCACTCCAATCCAAAACAGTCTGTCCCCCTCTAATCTGCCCCACTCCAATGCAAAACAATCTGCCCCACTCCGATCTGCCCCACTCTAATCCGCCCACTTCAATCTGGACCACTCCAATCCAAAACAATCTGCCCATTCCAATCCGCCCCACTCCAATCTGCCTCATTTCAATTTAAAACAATCTGGCCCACTGCAATTCATCCCGATCCAATTTGCCCCACTCCAATCCAAAATATTCTGCCCCACTCCAATCCACCCCACTCCAATCCAAAACAGTCTGCCCCACTCTAATCCATCCAACTCCAACCTGCCCTGCTCCAATCAAAAACAATCTGCCAACTCCAATGTGCCCCACTCCAATCCAAAACAATCTGCCCCACTCCAATCTGCCACACTCCAATCTGGCCCACTCCAATCCGCCCAACTCCAATCTGCCACACTCCAATCCACCCCCTCCAATTCGCCGCACTCCAATCCAATACATCTCACTGAATTCATCCACTCCTTCCCAATTCACCCCACTCCAATCCAACCACAATCCACCCACTCCAATTCAATCCCCCCACACCAGTCCAATCCAGACCTATCCAATCTACCCCACTCCAATCCAATCCATCTCACTCCAATCCACACCACGCCCTTGCTAATCCACCCCACTTCAATCCAGTTTACCCCACTCCAATTCAAAACAATCTTCCTCACTCAATCCAAAGCAATCTGCCGCATTCCATTCTACACAATCTGCCCCACTTCAATTTGCACCACTCCAATATGCCTCATTCCAATCTGCCTCATTCCAATCCAAAACAGTCTGCCCCACCACTTGAATCTAAAACAATCTGCCTACTCCAATTTGCCCCACTCCAATTGAAAACAATCTGCCCCTCTCTAACCCGCCCTTCTCCAATCTACCTCACTCCAATCCAAAACTATCTGCCCCTCTCCAATCTGCCCCACTCCAATCCATCCCATTCCAATTTGCCCCACTCCAATCCGAAACAATCTGCCCCACTCCAATCTGCCCCACTCCAGTTTTACCCACTCCAATCTGCCCTACTCCAATCTGAAACAGTCTGTCCCTCTCTAATCCATCCCACTCCAATCTGCTCCAATGCAATCCAAAACAATCTGCCCCACTCCAATCTGCCCAACTCCAATCTGCCCAACTCCAATCTGCCCCACTCCAACCCTAAACAGTCTGCCCCACTCAATCTGGCCCACTCCAATACAAAACAATCTACCCCACTCCAATCCAAAACAATCTGTCCCACTCCAATCTGCCCCACTCTACTACACCCACTCCAATCTCGCCCTCCAATTGAAAACAATCTGCCTACTTCAATCCACCCCACTCCAATCTGCCTCACTCCAATCCACAACAATCTGGCCCATTCCAATCCATCCCACTCCAATCCATCCCACTCCAATTTGCCCCACTCCAATCCAAAATAATCTGCCCACTCCAATCTGCCCCATTCCAGTGTGCCCCACTCCAATCCACCCCACTCCAATCCAAAACAGTCTGCCCCACTCTAATCCATCCCATTCCAATATGCCCAACTCCAATCAAACAAATCTGCCAAGTCCAATCTGCCCCACTTGAATCCAAAACAATCTGCCCCACACCAATCTGCCACACTCCAATCTGCATCACTCCAATCCGCCCCACTCCAATCTGCCCCACTCCAATCTACCCTACTACAATCCACCCCCTCCAATCTGCCACACTCCAATCCAATCCATCTCACCCAAATTCATCCACTCCATCCCAATTCACCCCACTCCAATCCACCACAATCCACCCACTCCAATTCAACCCCCCACACCAATCCAATCTATCCCACTCCAAATAAATCCACCTCACTACAATCCCATCCATACCACTCCTTTGCCAATCCACCCCAAATCAATCCAGTACAGCCCATTCCATTCCAAAACAATCTGCCCCACTCCAATCTGCCCCACAACAATCAGCCCCACTCCAATCCAAAATAATCTTCCTCATTCAATCCAAAACAATCTGCCTACTCCACTTTGCCCCACTCCAATCCAAAACATTCTGCCCACTCCAATCTGCCCCACTACAATCCAAAACAATCTGCCCCACTCCGGTCCATCCCATTCCAATTTGCCCCACTCCAATCCAAACCAATCTGCCCACTCCAATCTGCCCCACTCCAATCTGCCCCACTCCAGTCTTACCCACTCCAATCTGCTCCACTCCAATCCAAAACAATGTGCCCACTTCAATCTGTCCCACTCCAGTCTTACCCACTCCAATCTGCTCCACTCCAATCCAAAACAATCCACCCTACTCCAATCTTCCCCACTCCAATCCCCCGATTCCAATTCTCCCCACTCCAATCCACCACAATCAACCCACCCACTCCAATCCAATCCAATCCAAACTCTACACCACTCTACTCTAGCCACACAGGTGTACAATATGGTAAAAACACATTGCTAAAGCCAATAGATCATGAATAGGTGAGACCTTTTGGCTTTGCCAATGGTTGTTTTATGTTTGTGATTGCCATGAAAGGCACAGTAGTCACTAATAGGAAGCAAATCAAAGGAGCTCCTTATGTGCTGAGAGAAAACCCGAGGTGCACCCTGGTCATTTACTTTTTTTTTTTTTTTTTCAGAAGAAATTGAAACTATGCATCTTTTTAAATTTAACAAAATCTGACCAGGCAAACATAACATGATGGGCTGGTTGACATTTCATTTTCAAAAAAAGTGCTTTCACTGTGTCATGAAGAGCACTTTCAGTGAACATTGCCATCCAGAGTGGCAAGGAGCTAGGTTTGCCTATTCTGGTCTGGCACAAGTGGTGACTTCCTTGCCACAAATGTTGCCAGCCAGTGCTAAATTTGTAAAAAAATAAGTGCCAGGCTCTCGTCAGGAGGCCACTGCCGCTTGCACCACACAATGTCCCTGCTATGATGCCAATGATAGTGACAACACAACTACTAACCATCACACTCCTACAAGTGTGACAACTCGGTCTATTTCAGGCCCCCAAACATATTAGAACGGCTTGGGCGGCAGGTAATAGTCATTTTTAATCTATATTGAATGAATAATTAACTGTTGTTGTGGTCATCTCTAAATTAGCCAGACAGCGCCACCTTGTGGCAGACAGTCACAAGCTCCAATGTTGACAATTAAGAGCTGGTGTCGAGCATCAGAAATCACCAGCTCAAATTAAAGTCTGGGTTACTCCATCACAAACAAGACGGATATCCTGCACGCCATGTTACAAGTGCCATATATCCAACAGACTTTGTAATACAGTGGACGGGATATCCATCATTTTTTTGACTGAGTAACCTGTCCGCCAAACTCTAAATCAGACCGCAAATATTTTCAGGTTGCCAGATTAATTTGTCAAAGAGGAAAATATTATCTATGACAAAGTACACCGTGGGCCACATTACAGACAGTGTCCTGAGGGCACAACAGACATGTGCACCTGTTTTTTTTGTGTCGCTGGTGCACTATAGCATTACAGAAGGGGCTGCAGATACTTTTGCGGCCCATTTTGTTGTACAGATAGCTCTGGGTCTATCTTAAGAGTGCATTCCCTCATTTGCATGGGGGTGTGGCCCCATGGAAATGAAAGAAACACTTTGCTTCTGCACCCTCACCGTATGATGGATGTGGGCACGGAGGTAAAGAGGCCACCAGGAGGCGCACTGATTGTGTCACAACAATCAGGTGGCACAGAGTCCATGCACCCCCTGAGGGCTGCCCTCTGGATGAGGGAACAGGGGGCTTATGGAACACCTCTCCATATATATCCTGGCAGGCGGGTGCAGTCACTCAAGGCACTCACCTGCCATGGAACTCTGTCCCCCCACCCTCCTCCTTTGAAGTGCAGGTGTTAGCCACCTGCATGACTGTACTCTTGAATATTAAGTACAAGAATATAGTGGCACGCTACTATCATGGAAAAAAATATTGAGGAACAAAATATCGAAAGGTAAGTGCACAGAGGGAAGTATAGCTATACTATTCTTAACTTCACATCCATTTACCTTGTAGATATACATATTATCAAGGTACATATATGTGGAGCTAGGCATAGACCATCTATACATACTTACCTTTTGATATTTTGTCCTCTTATATTTTTTCTATGATATTAGTGCCCCACAATATCCTGAACTCGATATTCAGAAGCCACACCCATCTGCACAGTGAAAGATGTGCTGTCCCCAGGGCAGCTGCCAGTTTGCCCTTAGTTTATTGCACTATCAATAATAGAGTGTACTGTCCTTGTTTGCTCCTGACGCATCAATTTGAAGGTGCACCATGGCACAAAGAAGGACAGTAAGTCCTCTTTGTAATACAGCCTCAGAAATGCGTTGCTGGAAGATAATTTGTATCAGTGGTCCCATATATCTGAAATATGTTGGCATATTGGTAAATCAAAGACTGACAAAGGTGGTCAATAACAGCCTTCCCTTTATGATGAACAAGACATGAGCCGATTTTCTTTATTGCTCAAATATTTGACAGGCATTGTAGGGGAAATCACAGGAAGTACAATTAAGGTTGTTCTAAGTTGCAAATAATTATTTGACACAATATTTATGATATTTCTTTTATCACACATCAAAAGGTTAATTTTGGAAGAGGCTAACATCTTTGCAACCTTGTATTCTGAATTCCACCAGCTTTGCTCAACAATGGAGATACTATCAGCTATTCCACTTCTTGAGGCACACTACTGTCATGTGAACTACCATATTCACTGATATTATCCTACGCAAGCAGGACAATTCAAGGCAGTAGTGTTGGGACTCAATAGCACATTGGTTGAACACACTTCTTGACACTTCTTGACCACTACAGAGGATTTGCTCAGTGACAAATTACAAGGACTCTTGTTGAGACGATTTACAGAGAAGAAATTGTCTGATCTACTGCTGCTCTAGCCTTAGAGAAGGACACCCTAAATACAGGTTTTCTTAAAATTCTTCATGACTGGTACTGGTCATCATCTAAACTCTGATATGCCAAAATGCATCCCAGCTCCTTCTGCTGGAGGTAGGACATGTGTTTTTAAGTGTTACATGCCCCGGTAGTGAAAAACACCTAAAGACGTTTTTCACTACTGTAAGGCCTATCTCTCCCATTGGATTACATCAAGTTACCTTATTACATTTAATAAGTGCTAACGTTTGATTGGGAGCAAACAGGAATGTCATGTTTAGACTCAAATTAATTGCAATTTAAAATCATCTTTAGTGGTAAAGTAGCATTTTAAGTCACAATTCTGAAAATGCCAGTTTTACAAAGTTGACATTTTCTTGTCCTAACTATTTAGTGCCTGCTGCCTGTGTCCTGGGTCACATGACTGTGAATAGCTTAGGCATTGACCCTTGTGTATTCCTCCCAGACAGTGAGACAAAGGGGGACTGGTTGTTGGCAGGAATGGCCTTTCTGCCAGGATAGGCCTGGCAGAGCTGTTCCCTGCTCCACTTACATTTCAAAGAGCTGCCTCCAGCACACAAACACAAAGGGACCAGACACCAGTCTTTTGTCCACCCAGACTACCTGAAGCTTTGGCATGGGAAGGGAAGAACTTTCCTGAACCAGATGTGGCAATAGCCAAGATGTCGCCCTCACTTCAAAGGCTGGCACCAGCTATAAATATACAACCTCCTGAACCATCTCTACAGTACACTTCTGAACTTGTCGATACTACAGAAGAAAGACTGCCTTGCTCCCCAGGGGACTGTCCTGCTGCTTGAAGCCTGTCTTGTTCCCCAGAGGACAGCCCTGCTGCTACCAGAGGACTGCGCTGCTGCTTGAGGCCTGCCTTGTTGCCAGAGAACTATCCTGCTGCATGAGGCCTGCCCTACTCTCTGAGAAGGAAGAATGGACCTACTCCTTTCAGGCCAGGCTAACCTGAGTGACTCCACTATTTTGAGGTACAGGGACACAAGCTCCAGAGGCCTCCCTGGAACTGTCCAGCTGACCTGCTGCAACTGAATGTGCCTGGATCGGCACCTAGACCTGGTTGAGCCCTGCTGGGCTCTGCTAGAGTGAGTCCCTGATCCCCAAGTGGTACCACCCCAGGTCCTGAACCCTTGACTGGCATCAGCGTGCACTCATCTGTGAAGAAAGGAGAAATCCAGTCATTTTGGGCTCTTTCTGACCACGAATGGGCCCGTTCGCAACAAGATCCCACCAACCATGACGACCATCAATGTGAAGCAACCAAACTCTTCATGCTACGGAGACCGCCATTGACGACCGGAAAATTGAGATTTGCACTTCGCACTATAGAGACTGGACAGCGACAACCAGCGACAAGAGATCTGCACTTCATTCTACAGCAATGACAGCCCGCAGTGACTGTCAATCTGAAGCTCCAGCAATGGCCAATGGCGCCGCCTGACCGGATCTTCGTGCTACAGTGGTGAAATGTCTGTGACACCAGGCCTGCTCTTCATGGTTCAGTGATGATCATCTGCGATGCTCTCTCTGCTCCTTGCGGCCTCCTCCATTGCAAGTTGGACTCTTCATGCCAGGGTCTGAAACAGTAAAATTTTCAGTGTGACCTGCCTGGTTCCTCTATCTGACCCGCACTCTACTTAAATAGTTCTTCAAATTTATCTCAGACCTGCCAATGCAGCCTGTGTGTGCAGTTTGAAACTACAATTTCGACCTGGAAAAATAAACCTTTAGCTGGGCGTTAACCGTTCTCTTTAATACATATAAGTCACCCCTAGGATAGAAACTAAACAGCCCAGAGAGCAGGGTGCAGTGTATTTAAAAGGTTGGACATGTACTTTTAAGTTTTACATGTCCTGGTAGTGAATATAGGATTGGGTTAACTTATCAAATTTAATAATTGCTAATTTTCAATTGGGAGAAGGTAGAAACCTCAAGTTTGGTGTCTAAAGAATTGTAATTTAAATCCTCTTTATTGCTAAAGTCGGATTTTAAGTCACCATTCCGATAATGCCACTTTTAGAAAGCAGACATTTTTCTTGTCCCAACCATTTGGAGTCTGCTGCCTGGATCCTGGCTCACATGACTAGGTGTAGCTTGCAGTTGGTCTTTTTGTATTGTTCTTAGACAGTGAAACAAAGGGCCATAGGTGTTGGCAGGATGGACCATCTCTGACTTGATGAGGGGGAGGAGTTCTCACTTACCTCACCTGCACATTACAAGTGTGCTTGACCATATTCATAAAGGGTTTGACACTTGTCTATTGTGACCCCAGACAATCTACGGCCAAGGCATGGAGGAAGGAAATTCTAAATCCGTCAAGGGGTGGAAACCTTCAGAACCTTCTCTCACTTTTAAGTGGGCACCAGGTATACCAGGAATAAATATTGCACCTTCATACTCAACTCTTCAGTACACATCTGGACCTGTAGGAAGACTTACAAGGACTGCTGTGCTGCTCGGTAAGAAGGACTGGTACTCTGTTGCCCTGCTGCCTGAGTGAAGGACTGGACCTGCATCTTGAACCCCGGATTACCAGATTGACTGCAAGGGCCATCTGGCTGGCCTCCTGATCAGATGCCTCAGGGACAGAACAGGCTCTAACCACCTTGAACCCAGCACCAGGACTTCATATTGCAGTCCACAGCCTCCTTGGTACCGCTGCTGCGTAATGCATCCTTGATGCACGACTTCACATGGCAAGCCCCTCATCGACGGCATCCTCTACAACAACACAGGACTTCGCATTGCACACCCCGCAACTTCTTCGGAACTGTCAGTGCCCAATGAATCTTTGACGCAGGACTTCGCATTGGAAGCCCCTCATCGATGACATCTTCGACGACGCCGCAGGACCATATATCGCAGCCTCGGAGCTCCTTGGATCTACTACTGCAAGACGCATCCTTGACGCGGGATCTTGCAAAGCTTCACAAATCCGGATTTAAGGTACTCTGGTTCGGCGGGCCTAACTTGGTCCCTGTATCCGGCCAGCACTCCATCACAGTCAGCCTGAACATGTGACTTTGCCAATTAAAGGGCCTTCATAAATGGGGAGTCATAGGGAGCGAATATTTGGGAGACATATGGAGGGGACAGAAACTAATAGACTTTGATGACCTAAAGCAGGAGTACCAGATGGCTGACTCTGAACACTTTCGGTATCTACAGCTCAAACATGCCCTGAGGCGACACATTCCCGACTATGAACAGTTAGCGGAATACACACCACTCAAGGACAGACTGCTCGTGGACCCCATGAGAGGCAAAGCTACTTCCCTAGTATACAGAAAGATAATGACCAACTCTGCAGACCAGCTAGGGGCCCTCCGAGATGACTGGACAGAAGCAATACAGAGCCCTAGAGAGGTGGGTATTAAACAGGGTTTCGCCTAATACAATTGCGTATACTACATAGATCATACACTTCAAGGACACTATTAAACCGAATGGGACGCAGTGACACAGATCAGTGTGTAGGGGGCTGCGGGGAGGCAGGCACCTTCTTCCATATCATATGGACTTGCCCCCTAATTCAACAGTACTGGAGAGGAATAATAGGGGTAATGTCGGAAGTGATAGATCAAGAGGTAGCAATGGGGCCCAAATGGCACATCCTATGCGTGACTGTTATAGATAATTGGCCTAAATATTCCAAATTATGGCTTATGCTAGCAGATATAGTAGCAAAAAGAAATATAGCAAAGGCGTGGGGGGCGCACCAGCCTCCGACTGTGGAACAGTGGAAGGAGGATCTGGACTGTTGCTGTTTGGCAGAAAAGGTGGTGTTCTAGAGCAGGGGATGCCCGAAGAGGTGGGACAAAATTTGGGGTCCATGGACACAATATAGAGGCATCTGAAAGAACTGTAGAAGGAGGGGTTGTGGGGGAGGAGGGGGATACAAGACCCTGCACTATGTAGGAATGTACTTTTAATTGCTTACATTGATCATTTAGAATTGTGACTTGTAAAAACTCACAGATGTTAAAGAATATGTATGGAAAAGATTTGTCAATGGATACACTGCCAGGCTTGGTTTGTTTGGTTATTCAATAAACAGATTAAAAAAAAAAAGAACATGTGACTTTGTCTTGGTCCGGCATCACCAGATAACCACAGGTGGTGCTTTGCGCTTCTAGACACTTTTTTTTCACTTAAATCTTTACAATTGCATCTCTCCGGATCTACTGATTGGATTTTTGTTGTTTTGGTCTCAAATAATTTGTTAAATGTTACTCTATTGTTCTTAGTTGGTGGGAGATTTTTCTTGTGTTGTGCCATTTTATTGATGTTTGTAATGCTGCATAAATACACATTACCGCTAAGTTAAGCTTGACTGCTTTTGTGCCAAGCTACCAAAGGATTGAGTACAGGTTAATTTGGGGTTTGCTTGGGTCTCATCCTGACAGAGGTGGTGGTTGCTGCTTGAGTAGGGTTTCACCCCCTCAACCAGTAATCTAATGTCCAACATTGGTGTTCCGCTGTGAGATCTGGACCTTCATAAACTTGGGAGTCTTTTGTTGTTGCACCTGTGATACCTTGCCGGAATGGAAATAGATCTCAACATGCTACAATACGAGAGAGAGAACAAGTTCTGCAAGGAGAGTGGGCTGGCATTGAAGAAGGGGTCTACTAAGCAGGGCCTGCGGGATGCAGTGTATGAATTTGAGTTAGCACGCTGGTGTGGGACACCCCCAGAGGACCAAGAGGGTGATGACCCTAAGAAGGATGATGAGGAGGAGGAGGAGGGAAATGACTTAGCAGTGGCTCTAGAGGAGAGAGGAGGGCCCACAGAAATGGAGTTCCCTGCTGGATCCCATGCAGGAAGCAGTGTATCTTCTCACATCTTATCTCCTGAAGAGTTGAAGGACAGACAGGCTGAGAGAGACCTGAAGCTGCAATTAGCCAGACTAGATGCAGATGAGAGAGGAGCAGTTCTTTCTGAAAAATCCTTAGTGGAGGAGAGAAAGGGTGAGGCAGAGAGAGCTCTGTAGGAGATAAAAATGTTGAATCATAAACTGAGTTTAAAGGAGCTGGACTTGAAACCAAACAGTTGTCAGAGTCCAGCAGAAATGGTGGCAGTGATACTGCACTCTTCAAAGACCTGGTGCTTAGCTTTGAGGTTGGGGATGATCTTGACAGGTGGTTTGTAGCATATGAAATAGCCCTTAGAGTATATAGGATCCCAGAGGGGTTTTGGGAGGCCAGTCTGTTGAGGCACATGCCAGTTGTAGGGAGGGATACCCTTTTGGCTTTTGGGGTGACTGTCCATATGTCGTACACCCCCATGAAGTCCATAAGTTTAGTTTCACCCCAGATTGATACCAGTTAAGGTTTATGGAAAGTCACAGACTGACTGGCCAGTCTTGGGTAGATTTTCTGAACTTCTCCAGTAAAGAAATGAATGGTTAGGTGAAGGGCAGGAAAGTGTGTATTTATGAAGAGCTTTATGATCTAATTTTGAGAGAGCATATGTTCAGTAACTGTTTCACAGAGTTGCACCAACACCTGGTTGACTGCAAGCATACTGACTGTCGGCAATGCATACTGGCCACCTTCATGCCATCTATCCTAGAAAACATGTTGGGTTAGACACATACAAAGAGGTACCCATTAAGGATTCCTATGAGCTCACAGATGTGGTTGAGAACCTTGCTCTCTTCTTCCACATTACACTAGTGGGCAGGATGGTAAATGCTAGGTTAGGAATCTTCTTTATTATGACTTTGCATACTCGTATTTCACCATTGATCAGAGATGTGAAATGTAATACTAATACATATGCACAAGTATAGGCAATACTTTAGAATCTCTCTCACAAGACTTCCAGCAATCTTGGGCTTAGTTCTATTTAAACCACACTCAGGAAGCATTAAGAGCTTGTTATTCGAGGATATCCTACCTGCAACACCTCAGCGTGAGCTCCCACTCCACAGTAGAGCTTCCTCCCAGCAGGTCCAGGAAATCGCAAGGGTATTGTTGTTCCTCCGTAGGCCTGGATCTTCTTCTCCACTGGTGAACCCCTACACCTGAACAAAAAGTAGAAGAGAAATCCATGAGAAACATGTCCTTCTGGCCCCTTTAGTGCACGCAAGAGTTAGAAACTAAAATCTGAGTTTGCTGAGCATTTTGGAATCCATTTAAATACTGATTTAGAGAACTAGAATTAAGACTTCAACACAAGACTTTCAAAAGTGCTTGTTTGGGTGAAGGGCATCAGTGCAGCAATTGATAACAAACCATGTGAAAGACAAAAGCACAAACTCTTTAGACAACTGTAATTTGGAATTAGTAATGTGTATGTTATATTACTTAACATTGTTCTTTCCTTCAGGCTGAGATGTGAATAGGGCAAAGTGATAATCATATTCCGTAAGGTGGGTTAGTCCTCCAACAGTGGCCTGTTTTTAAATAAGGAACTAGTATTTAGAAAGGAAAGGGTAACCTAGAATGTAAGCTTTCATTGTTGGAATTACCATGAAAGCAAGACCATAGAAGTCAAGATACATGCAAGACAAACAGGGAATGAGGTTTTAGAAGGTATTTCGCTCTCACATGTTAGTTCTGTCATGAGGGGAGTTTTTAGGGAGTATTCGTGTGCATCAGCTGATTCTGGCCTCATCTCGCTCCCACAAGATCAAGCACCAGGTGAGTGCCTCAGAGCTTGACAGAATAACAAGGCCATACTTACATTCTGTCTGAGGGAGATGGAGACCCAAAATGTAACCCTGGGGGCTTTAGGCAACATGAATCTTTAGGATGAGACCCAAGTTTTAGCATGGTGAGTTGATAAGTTGTAGGACCAGGTTCTGGCTGTGACCACCTAACCCTGTGGAGGAACATTACCTTGTGCCATGATAGGGAAGCCAGTGTTAAAACCACCAGCCTTTTCTCTTCCAATTGCTTCTACAAACCTCACTATTCCAACCATTGGGAGAAGTGAGGCACCAATAATCCACATACCCCCTCCCCCTGCTTTTATTTTGGCAGCTCCTGAGCGATATTCAGGGGACCCTGCCAAATTTGCCATGTTCATAAACCAATGTCCCCTCCACTTCATGTGATGGCCTTCTTTCATCCCTGATGAACACTCAAAAGTGGTCTTTGTCTTGTCCTATTTGGGAGAAACCATGGCTGCCTGCTCAATTCCACTTGTAGAAAGAGATGATGCCCTTTTATATAATTACAGTAGTTTCAAGGCGGAAATGAAGAAACTGTTTGATTGTTATTCCTTCATTCAATCTATAGACAACAAATAGTTACATTTAAAACAGGGACCTAAGGACTTGTTAACGTACATCACCACATTCAATAGACTTGTGGCTGAGTCAGATTGGCCCGAGTAAAAGAGAAACTCCCTGTTTTATTGTGGGTCACAGAAGAATAAGGTTGTCTTGGCCCAAGTGATTGACCCTCCAGAACAATGTATTGACCTAGTAGTCAACATTGATCACAGATTGGCAGAAGGAAGCTCAGACTGATGAAAATCTGAGGGTATGCCAGTGATAGTGCACGAAACAAAGTGAAGCAAGAGTGGCTGATGACTCCGAACATATGAATATCTGAGGTCTGCGTGGACGGCTCTCCAAGGAAGAAAGACAATGTTTCAGGGAACTAAAACTCTGTTTATATTGTGCCACAAGTAGCCATTTCTTAAAAGATTATTAAATTTAATCCAGAGACAAAAACAAGAATTCAGACTTGGGCAAGAAGGATTCAGAAAACTGGCTGACCTGGAAACCCAGGGAACCGGTTTTCCAGGGTTAGCTGTGTTCCTACCGTTCAGCACAAATTAATTTAATTGCCACCTCTTCACATCTTTAATAACATAATGAAGCTCCCAAGTAAATTGACCTATTAATAGACTCCGGAGCAACTGGAATTTTTTTAGGTATCGCCTTTCGCTTTTGGACAGATTGAGCATGAGAGATAAACCTCTGGAATCTTAACTCCTATCGACAGAAGTGAACTTTCGTCAGGAGCAGTTACCAAGAAAACAGATTTTCTGTGATTGATGATGGTAAATGGGCATACAGAAGATATATATATTTTGATCCATTTAAAGCTCTCAGTTTAAGGTGATTCTAGGTATGCCTTGGCTGGAGAAATGCAATCCGAACATAAACTGGCCAAATAGAATGGTGGAGTTCCCTTCTTTATTTTGTCAAAACCATTGTTATCATGCAAACCAGGCAACAATTGTTAATGTTGCAAGCGGAATCTCTTACAAGACATTTTTACCTGAGCAATATCAGGAATTCGGCAATGTTTTTGTTAAAGACAAAGCTATGACCGTACCACCTCACAGGCCATTTAACTGTTGTATTGATTTACAACCAGGAGCTCAACTACCATGCAGCAGCATTCATATGAGATGGTAGAAAACGAAAATGAACACTTACGACAATATCTAGACGAAATACTAGACATTGGGTTCATTTGGCCTTCTCCGTCTCCAGCATTATCTCCTCTATTTTTGTGCCAAGGAAGGGAGGGGAGCTGAGGGCCTGTATCAACTACAGGGCCCTGAATCACATAACTGTTAAAAATCGATACCCTCTGCCCTTGATTCCTACCTTATTGGATCAAGTTAAAAAAGCAACCATTTTCACAAAGTTAGACCTATGAGGGGCCTATCACTTGGTGTGGGTCAGAGAGAACGGTGAATGAAAAACTGCCTTTCGTACAAGTTCGGTCTATACGAATACTTGATAATGCCATTCGGCCTCTGCAATGCACCAAGGGCCTTCCAATTCTTCATTAATGAGGTTCTACATGACTTAATTGACTGCTGCCAAGTCATCTATATTGATGTCATCTTGATTTACTCAGATTGTGTGAAAGATCATGTTATGTATGTTAAGCAAATTCTACAACGCTTATGAGATAATGACTTGTATGCCAAACTAAAAAAATGTGTGTTCCACACACTGGAAATTGAGTTCTTAGGATTCCTCATTACTTCCCCTGGAATAATAATGGATCCCAAGAAGGTGGAAGCAATTGAATAGGGGCAATCACTGCTAGATGTGAAGGAGGTACAAAGCGTTTTTGTAAATCACTGGGTTGTTGAAGAAAGGAACCAAATTTTGTTGGAGTGATGAAGCTGAACTAGCCTTTCATTAACTAAAGACCAAGTTCACTGCAGCCCCAATTCTTGTGCGCCCCAATTCAGAATCACCATTCATAGTGGAGGCGGATGCTTCCCAAGTTGCTGTTGGAGGAGTGTTGTCACAACAGAACCCAAAGACTGGTCTCTTAAACCCGGTGGAATTCCTCTCCTGTAAACTGAATTCAGCTGGACAAAACTATTCCGTAGCAGACAGAGAATTTCTTGCCATTAAGAATGCCTTTAAGGAATGGTGACATTAACTTCTTGGAGGGCTCCAAACTGTTACCACAGTCACTGACCATAGGAACTTACAGTTCCTAAAGTCAGCCCCACCCCTTTCAGCCCGTCAATTGAGGAAGTTTCAATTTTTAGCAACTATAATTTTTAAATCCATTTTTGGTCTGGTAGGAACAACTGGAAGGCTGATGTCTTATCAAGGTATGCCTTTGCCATCAAGAATGGAGCATCTGCCCCTTCTCTCATCACCCCTCCAGAAAAAATCATAGGGGCCATGATTTTGACAGAAGTCCTTCTCCAGTTGCATCAAAGTCAGATCAATCCTGAGGTCCAACAAATATTCAAGTCCAAAGAAGGAACTATTCAATCTTAGCTCTGTTATGTGCATGGTGCCTTGTTCTAACCTACCAATGAACTTCAAAGAAAACCACTGGAATAGTGCAATTCAAGTGCCATACCATCCAGGGTAAAAGAAAACACTCAACTTGCTCAAAAGATATTTTTGGGGGAGTTCCTTGTCTTAAGATGTAAAATAATTTATCAAAACATTCACAATATGAGCTTCAGGGAAAAGCTCGAAACATAAGCCTACTGGGTTGTTACAACCCCTTCCACTACCTTCGGAGCCAGGGCACATTGTGTCCTTAGATTTTATTGCACAATTACCAAAAACTTCGGAGGGTTACAACACAATTTTAGTGGTAGTAGACCACTTAACAAAAATGGCTCATTTCATTCCACTGAAGGCTCTACCCTCTTCAGTCAACTTAGCTACAGAATTCTTACAGAATATTGTAAAACTTCATAGAATCCCATCAGCTCTCAGCTCTGACAGGGGTGCACAATTAATTTCAAAATTTTTGAAATCCCCGTGTGATCTTATGGATATCGATGCCAGGCTTTTCTCTAATCACCATCCACAGGTGAATGACAAGACTGAAGGGGTGAATCAGTGTTTGGAGCAGTTCTTAAGGTGTCAACTACTACAGTCCAATGAGGAGTGGGCAGAGTTGTTATGGATAGCTGAATTCATGCGCAATAACACCTTCACACGTCTACTGGATTCTCGCCCATTTACTGTGCATATAGAATGCATCCCTGAACAATTGCCTTGGACCTCCGACCATCCATCTCAAATCCTACAATTTCAGAATTTCATGATCATCTGCATGACGTGCAACAACATGTGCAGGACATTCAAACCATGGCCAAATCCAAATTTAAAGAATATGCTGATAAGCATAGTGCCTTCAAGTCTTGTGTTTACTCCACGTCAAGAAGTCTAGCTTTCCACCAAACATCTATGTTTAAAAGGAAATAATAAGTTCCAAACAAAGGGGCATATTTACAAGGGATATCGCCACCAGAACATCACTTTTAGTGATGTTCTGGTGGCGATATCCCTTTCTCCTTATTTACAAAACGGCGTTAAGCCACTTAACGTGGCTTAACATTGCCTTGTAAATAAGGACACTTTTCACACTTCCTTAGAGTGAAAGGGGCATGCAATGGGTGGTGCAGTGGGCATTCTGCCGCAGCACCCATTGCTTTTTGATCCTCCCCCATATTTACAGGCTGGGGCAGTGCTAAAAACTAAGACCAGGGAATACCTGGCTTTAGTCTGGCAATACAGGTAGAAATTATAAATTTCTCCTTGTTTTTTGCTCTTTCCATGTGTGCTGCATTTTGCAGCACACATGGAAAGAGCAAATCACCTTTTCAAATTGTTTATGTGCAGGAAATTGTCCCTTTCTGCACATAAACAATGCCCCTGCAATGCAGGCAACCTTGCAACATGGCACAAGGGTGCCTGCACTGGCACTAGGTAAGCCTGGGTGGAGTTCGAGGAGTTCTGCTATGCGGAACTTCGCTTGGTCATGCCTCTTCGTGTTGATTTTCAATGCCGGGTGTTTTTCGTGCGTTTGAAAATCAACACGAATGGCACCATGCGCAGCTCAAGAGAGCACTGCTTCTTTTCTCAACGCGAACACCCGCGACTGTCCACAATGAGAAATCCGACCGCCCCCGTTGAGAAATCTCGATGGGAGGTGGAATTTTCTCACTCCCGTTCACCAACTTGACGTTGGGGAGCATGACTGAGAAAAAAAAACTCCACTAAGCGACTTTTTCAGAACTCCGCCTGCTCCGCGGAGTGCGGAACACTCCACAAATGGAGCTAAGTTCACCGCCTTGGCTTAGCGCTAGGCAGCTTTATTAGAGCTAGGGAAAAGACAGGGGTGCGCCATTTTTTTGTAGATATGGTGCATCCCACCATTTTAAAAAAGATGCCCGCGGCGTTACCAATTTTGGCATAACACCAAGCTCTGACATTTTGTTGTAAATATCCCTCAAAGTACATTGGACTATTCAGAATCACATTCTTGGAAAATGAGCCTAAAACACTATCAGTACATCTGGTGGTCCATGTATCTCTTCTGAAACCTGTTACTGAAGGAACACCCATCCTAACAAAACTGTTATCTGACATTATTAATGAGTGCCCAGAATACGAGGTTAGGATAATCCTAGATTCCAAACGAGTGAGAGGCAAATTACATTATTTAATCGTCTGGAAGGGATATAGTCCCGAAGATGGAACTTGGGAATCCACAGGACATGTACAAGCCCCCAAAGTTAGTTCATACATTCCCTTTGCACCATCCCTCCAAACCAAAACCAGTGGGAGGGGTCCTGGGAAGGGTACACTGTCGGGAATGCACACTGACCACCTTCATGTCATCTATCCTAGAAAACACGTTGAGTTAGACACATACAAAGAGGTACCCATTGAGGACTCCTACGAGCTCACAGATGTTGTTGTGAACCATGCTCCCTTCTTCCATGTTACACTGGTGGCCAGGATGGTAAATGCTAGGTTAGGAACATTTTTTATTATAACTTTGCATACTCTTATTTCACCATTGAATAGAGATGTGAAATGTAATACTAATACATATGTAACAGTACAGGCAATGCTCATGATATTCTCTCTCTTGCAAGACTTCCTACAGTCTTTGCCTTTTGGGCGCAGTCCTATTCAAACCGTGCCCAGGAAGTTTCCAGCACTTGATAGTTGAGCATCTCCTACCTGCAACACCATCGGCGTTGAGCTCCCACAACGCACCACCGCCTCTTCCCAGAGGGACCAGGAAATTGTGAGGACTTTGTTCTTCCTCCTTAGGCCTGGATGTTCTTCTCCACTGCCAAACCTGTACACCGGAAATAAAAATATAAGAGAAATTCATGAGAAACATTGTGGTAACACACAACATGGCCTTCTGGCCCCTTTAGTGCGCGCAAGAGTTAGGAAACTGAAAATTGAGCTTGCCGAACATTTTGGAATCCATTCAAATACTGGTTTAGAGAACTAGAATTGAAACTGGGCACAAAACTTTGAGAAGTGCTTGTTTGGTTGAAGTGCACCAATGCAGTAAATGTTAACGTTCCTCTTGAAAGACGAAAACACAAACTCTTTTGACAACCCTAATTTGTTGTTAATAATGTCTAAGGGGCCTATTAGCAACAACCGGCGATAATTATCGCTAAGCGCAGTTAGCGCTAGGATAATTATCGCCGGCTATCGCAGGTTTCTATCGCGGAGATAGCGTGCTATCAGCAACGCTTATCTCCAAAGCGATAGAAATCCTGGAGAACAGTGTGAATATCGCTTGAAAACAAGCGATATTCACACTGTGACCAGTGTTAGCTTGGCGATAGGGCGAGGATTTAGCCATGTAATCCACCTCCCATTGGATTACATGGCTAAGTCAGGTTTAGACCAGGCGTTAACAAACCAGCGCTAAACGTGTTTAGCGCTGGTTCGTTAATCACCTCCCCAGCCTCGCTAATAGGCGATAGCGAGCTTAGCGACTGTTTCCAGTCGCTTTTAGGTTGGGAACGCCTACTTTGCATGCCATTAGCGATAAATATCGCTGGCATGCAAAGCGGCACCCAACCCGGTCGCTATCACCTAGAAGCTGTCGCTAACAGCAGTTAGCGACAGCTTGCTAATAGAGCGTTTGAATTATCGCCGCTTTAGCGGGAAAAAGTCCCGCTAAAGCGGCGATAGGGCCCTTGATAATATGCCCCTATGTTTTATTGTTTAATATCGTTCTTTCCTTCAGGCCGAGATGTGAACAGAGGAAAGTGAGACTCATATTTAGTGAGGTGAGTTAGTCCTCCAACACTAGGCTAATTTTAAACAAGGAACTAGAATGTATAAAAGACAGGGTAACATAGAACTCATGCTTTCATTGTTGGAATTACCATACACTCAAGGCTAAAGAAGTCGACATACATGCAAAATGAACGGGGAAAGAGGGTTTAAAATGTAATTCAGAGAATTCTTGTTGTGGACCAGAATAAGTGACATTTGGTGAAAGATATTAGAGGAGTACAATAGTAACATCTACTTTGTCTTTTTTAGGGAACATCTAATACAACCACAAGGGGTCATCAGTGAGGCCTCTAAAGCAATCAGCAACCTCTACCAGAGAGAGTAGTCACACAGAGAGCATACCAAGACCACCCGATGCCAGCATTCTCTCTCTCATATTCCAACCCCTTTTCCCTCGAAGGCAAATCTGTTCTCACATGTTAGTTCTGTGATGAGGAGAGGTGCCTAGGGAGGAATTGGGTATCAGCAGCTGATTCTGACTTCATCTCGCTTTCCCAGGATCAAGCACCAGGTGAGTGTCTCAGACCTTGACACTGACCCCTGGAAGCTTGCAAAGGAGGCAGACTTCTGGGTTAGTACCAGAGTTTCTGGGAACATACTTGGGAGTGATTCTGAGGAGGGTGGTTCCGATTTCTCCCAAAAGAGTGAGGGGAAAGTACACAGTGACTCAGACAGGTCTCAGAATAGAGTGGGAGGAAAGGTCTCGCATACCCCATCTGAGAATAGGGGGGAGTTTCTGATGGGCAGAGGCCCAGGGTGCCCCATTTCCAACTGTGTTGTTTTGATGGCTCCCCGTTGGGGCACAATCAACCAGGTCTGTACCCAGAGGGCATCCATTAGAGGGAGCTCCATAGTGTCAGAAGAGCTGGGAGGGGCAGCTGCCCAGGGCACCTTTACAGCTCAGTTTTCTGAGAGTACCTCTCCAACGTGGAGGGTATGGAGTCCCTGATAGAAGAGAAGGGAGGACTCACCCCTGTCACCTGTTCAGCTTCAGGGTAAAGACCTCAGGCTGAATAGCCAGTCTCAGGCAACCACCCCTGAACTGATGGTAAGGATTGTGGCAGAAATGTGCCTAACACCAAGGGCTGTTGCCCCTCCCCCCACTCTGAGAAACCTCAGAGGTAAGAGGGCCCTGGATGGTCTGTGGCCTGGCTCTTGACACTTACAGCTGTCAGTGGCCTCTGTTGGTAGTTGTCCTTATGGGCAGGGTTTTGTTTGGGTTGGGGACAGAAGTCTGATTTAAGGGGTGGAATGGGCCCATGGGATAACATCGGGTTAACATATCACATTTGATATGTGATAACTTTCAATCTAGATCAGGTAGGAATATTTAGGTTGATGTCTAAAGAATTTCAATTTATAGTCCTCTTTCAATTCTGAAAACGCAATGTTTAGAAAGTAGCCATTTTCTAGTCTCTGCCATTTGGTGTCTGCTGCCTGTATCTTGGGTCACATTACTATGTGTAGCTGGCAGTTGGTCTTTGTGTATTGCTCCTAGACAGTGAAACAAAGGGAAATAGGTGTTTGCAGGATGGGCCATCACTGACTTGATGAGGGGGAGGAGATATTACCTATCACACTTTATCATCACAAAGTCTCTGTTGAGCACAATCACTAAGGGTTTGGCAGTAGTCTACTGTGGCACAAGACAATCTGGGAGGCAGGAAATGTCAAACCCCTCTGGGGGTGAAAACCTTCAGAACCTTATCCTACTTCAAAGTGGGCACCAGGTATAAATATTGGACCCTCAGACCCAACTCTTAAGTACACCTCTGGACCTTGTGGAAGACTGAGGAGGACTGCTGGGCTGTTCTGTAGGAAGGACTGCTACTCTGTTAAACACAGGTTATTTTGCGGTATGCTTGTGTCTCACCCTGACAGAGATTGTGTTTGCTGCTTGAGTAGGGTTTCATCCCCCTCAACCAGTAATCCAATATCCAACAACCGGTTCTACTGATTGGATTTCTGTCATTATTTGTTACAATTTATTCTACTTTTTTTAAAATTTGTTTGAGATTTTTCTTGTGTTGTGTTTTCACTTTATCATTGTTTCTCTAAGAGCTTTGTCTGGTATGATAGGAGGGAGTTGGGTCTGAAGTTGGAAAACGTGGCTACGTCAGCAGATGCTTTCTTGAGCACAGGCATGATAATGGCCCATTTCCAGGTGTCTGGGAATATGGCTAAGTTGGTGTGCCATTGAAGATGGGTGTTAGTGCTTCGCTGATTGGTAGGAGTCCTTTGGTGAAAGTGTAGTGGGGGCAAGGGTCAGATGGAGCCCCCGAGTGGATTATTTACATGGTAGCAGCGATTTCAACTGTGGTGACGGCCAGTGCCTCCATGTCACTCTTTAATCACATCCTAATAGCATGCATAATAAATCGGTAAAATCCATTCTATGTACCCATTTACATGTAATACATCAACAGCCACAAGGACAAAAGTAGTACTGTTTTATTTCTAATGTATACAATGTGCACTGTTGTATACAAAATACAAAAGTGATGGGTGGAACACTAGCAAAAGTCTTAAAATAGCTGACAAATAATCAAGGTGCATTCCAGTCCTTTGTTTGTTTCCTCCCTGTACCACTCCAGACAGGGAGCAACCACAACAAAATCACTCTTGGTCCTTGTCCAAAAGGAGAAGTCCAGCCTGAACTGCCAGGCCATGTCCTCTCTGTATGAGAACACAAGCAACTCCATACTGGTTTCAATCTTGTTGTGACTCATCAGTAAAGCAGGTTGTATTCCCATGCACATTTAGCACAGGGCCCATAGCTGGGCATCTTGTCCCATATATGGTGTTAAATTAAAACATCAAAAAAACAAAAAAATGCATTTTTGTACTAACCACTTTAGTCTTCCTGTCATCGCTTGGTCCTTCCTGTCTACTCATGGTTAGCTCTAGGCAGAATTCCGATTACACTGGAGTAATCGGAGTAATTTTGATAATACATCATTACTCTTTGATAAGGAATTATAGATAAGTATGTGATTAACCCCTTCGATGCTTGTGACGAGCTCAGCTCGTCATGCTGCGCGGTAGCGCTGTGCGCATGACGAGCTGAGCTCGTCACGACCACACCCGCGATCGGAATGTCCAGCACACGAGCGGAATTCCGATCGCGGTCAAGGGGTTAATCCTGCTTGTGTAATTAAGAAGATTTTTGAAGGAAAGAAATCCTACTGCAGGAGCACATTAAGTGAGCCCAAGCGGCTGCTTGTGCTAGTTATTGGTGTTCTGCTGCATTTAACGCTGTTACTTAGCGCAAAAATACATCCTTGAGTCCATTTTGGACACAAGGGTCAATTTTGTGCTTAGAAAATAGCGTTAAAAGAAGAATTACTATTCTTGCATAATTCAAGCATGATCTCGCAGAATTCTTAGGTAATTTTAAGTGATTACTCTACACGAAATTACACGGGTTACACCCACCCCTTCTCATGGTGTTTAATGGCTATGCCGTTTGAGGTAACAAAGCACCTTAGAGATAACAATGTACAGTACTCCTCGCAGAAGAGTCAAGCCAATATAAATACAAATAAGTGCTTAAATTGTTTACTTTATTTACATGCCCCATGTGTTCAATAGTAGGAGAGCAAGGATAGGCCTCACTTCTCCTTACTGGATCTGCTCAGTCCCCTTCACTCTAAAAACAAGCAGAAGGCACTTAATGTGTATTACTGGAGTGTCATCAAGGTCCTTGAATGGAAAACAGATGTTTAAGCCGCCATCTATTCATAACTAGTCATGTTAAGCACTCATTAACCTACTTCTTTCTACCTCTTTCGCAGAATGATATAAATCTTACATCAAAAGTTTAAAAAACTCACTTCATAATTATGTTGTGCACATAAAGCCACAGCTAACACATCAAGTAGTCATACGAAATCAAATTCTCCTGGGCCAACTTGTCATTTCTTTTGTAACACAAGACAGATGAAATGATGTCTACCCATACTCTGAAGGTTAGTGCAACCCCAGAGCTAAATTGTCACCTTGATTAAATGCTGTTACATTTTTTCTATCTATCATGGCTCCCAATATAGCTCTGTGATCAGAATCTTCATTATTACCATTTTACTAACCTTTTAATTATTGTGTCAAAAATATAATAATTTGAGATCTCACAAAGGACTGTATATAGGTTGCACCACATCATTTCGCATAGTGAGATAGTATTTTTTTATTTGCAAATACTAATGCTTCCTATTACTGCCCTGGTCATTCCAAATGATACTTTCTCATGTGTTTATATGTTCAGTTGTCCAAATGCAGACAAATAATAATGAGGAGTCTGAGATCCCATGATTTATTACAGTCCTATAATATTTATATATTACACAGTGGTGGTCACCACTGTGTAGTTATAGTTAGGATCCTGTTTCCATAGGAAATGGTTATTTTGGTTCGCTAATAACTTTGTTCTGTTTGGCAAATCTTCACAAAACTTTCCTCTAAAAAGGTTAAGAGAACTCAGCTTCTTCATAGAGGTTTCAGCTGGATCCATTTGGCGGGAGCTGAGAAAAAGGGAGTCCCAAAATGTGTTTTCCCCAAAACCACTGAAATGCAACAGTTACCTCGAGAAACTATAAATCTTGCCCTGAAGTAACTATAAATTGCACCCTTGCAATTCACTGCTAATTACTTCACATATTACATCACTCATTACATGTTCAATGACATATTTGGTAGCAGTACTGCAACATCTGAAATGACATCATTATTTAACAACACTGAGCATTTGGGAACTCGAGTTATAGTTAGTTTAGGGCAAGCATTATGGTTGAATGAGCTAAATATTACTGGTTTATTTACATTGTTTTGTTGGGTAGAAACGTTATGTTTTAACTGCCATTTTCACCTAGCTTTAACATCCCTTTTAACTTAGTTTTTTTCAGTGAATATTTATATATATATATAAACCACTTTCTCCGTAATGGCATAAATGTCTCCCTGCTCCAGACCGAAAGGGAGCATCAGCTTTCGAGGAGCCTGCTACTCCACAAACGTACCAAAACCAATCCCTCAGTACTTTAGTGAAGGCTCTGATGCTCTCTAGTTGCCTCCACAAGTATGTTTATTCACAGTACAGTTCTCCGCAGCCTTGTTCGCAATATAGAGGCCAACCTCCGGAACACAGCTGTTTACTGCCCGGGATATTACAGGCATACCCTGCCCGCACTCTGCTGGACAGAAAACAGAACTTTGCTCCCACCTGGCGGGAACAGTGAAAACTGGAGCAAAGTTAATGCGCTCCTGTCAGCACTACTATGGATACTGGCTTGGGAGCCAGTTGGGGTAGCAGGGACCTTGGGGCTCCTCCCACAACCCCTAACATTAGGAACAGACGATGGTGCAACAATGATGAACTAGTTGACTCACACCACACCCACAATGGGTACCAGCTGGGGAGCTGAAAGGGGCGGCAGGGGCCTTGGGGATTCCCCCGTAGCCCCCAACATGTTCAGTACCATCCACTTTCAGAAAAAAAAATGTCAGACTCCTGCTGCCTGCTGCCAAACGTAGATGATGTAGTGAGCGAGACGCTCTCCTCCTTACTCTCTCCTCTCCTAGCCACGGTCTGCATATCGCAAAAAAGTAAGGCTGATTAGCCCTATCACCAGCATTAGCAGGGGTAATCGCTGATATTTTGGGTCTCAATAACCGACTGGTTTGCACATAATTAGTCCTTTACCAAACAGGAAATGCTTTGACCAGCAGAGGGCATTGCTTTGTTCTGTGAGTGATATTCCTGGTCTTAATGAAGAATTGTAACCAGACGTCGTTTGTTCAAATTATATCATTTTAAATTGAATTACATTTTTGTTCCAAACTTCCTGTATTCTCAGTATATTTCAGCAACACTGACTCAAAGTGGTCACTTTTGTCGTCATATGCAATATTCTTGGCAACAATGAGGTGCACTTTTGATCCAAATGAATGATCACATTAATCCAAATGAGTAAAACACTGATTTGAATTAGCAATAGTTTTGTTATGTAAATAAACAATACGGAATAAATTGTGGGGGGGGGAGAGTGGGAAAGACAGAGGGAGGGGGAAGTAGCAAATTGGGAGGGAGAGAAGTTGAAAGGGATGTGAAACAGGCTGAGACAAACATATGAGAAACAAGTGCAAGAAAAGAATATGCCAAAATGAAGAAGAAGGGAGCTCAATGCGAAGAGGGACCAAAGCAGAAGGGATAATGAAAGATAGAAGAAGACAATGGAAAGTCAAAAGAAGCATGGAAAGAAAGGAAAAGGAAAGTGAAACGCAGGAGGGAGAGGAGGAGGAAAAGAAAAAGAAACAAAAGAAGTGGATAGATGAGTGCATTGGGAAGAGTGAGAGTAAAAAGAAGAGGGGTGCCAGGGAGTGTAAATGAAAGAGATAAAAAGAAAAGAACAAGGACATAGAGAGAGACAATAGGAGACAGAAAAGAAAAGAAATATAAAAGAGGAGGAGGCTAATGAGAGGCAGTGAATCCAAAACATGTAGAGAGGGTAAAAGGAAATGAGATGGAAAGGAGGATAGAATGACTAGAAGTTGGAGAAGAGAGAAAAGCGAGTCAATTGAACAAAGGATGGGAATGAGGAAGTGAGAGAAGAAGAAAATGAAAGTGAAGGGAGAAGTGCGGTAACTGGAATTGGAGAAGGAAGAGATAAAAGGCTATAGGGAGGTGTAAATGGGTAAGTGAAGGGTGACAGTAGGAGAGATGGTATCTGAATTTTCCTCATCTGATGTGATGGATGTATAGTGCCTCATATGCATTATCTTAGCTTCTGTCCAGTCCTGCTTCCTAGGGGCCTGATTTAGAGTTGGGTGATAATTCTCCCCTGGCTTTAGCACTACCTCTAGAAACGGAGGATGTGTGTGGAGCTCAAGGCATTTGAAACAACACAACAGTAATCCATTGAAAGTCAAAACAGTCCACATCTTCATATGTTGATGTCCTCTACAGCAGGCAATTTCGGATCACTCACCATCTGTGCTGGTCCATATATTCCACAGGTAAAGGGACCAGAGGTACACAGTGAGATGAACATTGTCATCTGTCTGGTGGCCCCTATCATTTAATCAGGAGATAAGGTAGTGCTCTTACCTTAGCAGGTCTGGAGAGCTGCAGTCTAGTTTCTATACCTTTGTCTTTTAGAACAGGGGTAATGGCTGATAGTAATCTCCTTACATGAACATAGCTGCTATGTTTCAACTCGCTGTAACATTTTACTTAAAGAGTCACACCTAAGGCACTAAAATATAACATACAAGCTTACTGAAAGCATGGAAATGTTAACAAAAGGAACCTGAGAACTTGGCCTGGATATATGTAATGGAAATTACTCATAGTCCTTAGATGGGGCTTTCACTTAATGAATGTCTTTGCCTTCCCTACTCTTCAGTTGCATTTTTAATTGGTATTTTTGCTGTACCAGAACACGGGCAATGCCATCTCGCTTTAATTACAATTGATTCTTTAATTTAATTGTATCCCACTGAGGAGAACGCATATTGACTTGTTATGTTAACCTGGACCTTGAGAATATGAGGTATTTATCTGTATTGTTCTTCTTCTAATTATAAAGTATTTTCTTTTCACTTTGAGTCACTGATGATAGTTCCCATGTTATCCTGAGTTGGTTTTCTCACCAGGGGCCCAATTCTCCTTCACTCACTGTACCACTGTATCATTAGTGAAGATGATCAAGCTATTTTTACCTGATATCCTACTTTTCTTTGAAACAAATCCCTGTCACAACACTTGCAAAATCACTGCCCTTTAGGTTCATATACATTATTTTTCAATAAGTTGTCAGCTCTGAGGGTGGGAGTTGTATGCAGTTTACTCATGTATACACAACCTACCTCTTTGTGTGAAAATGTATTGTATTTTAAATTGGCAGTGTGGGAGCGGGAACGCCCCTCTCCCACACCACCAGGCCCATGTGCGCACCGCAAGCCAGATTATAACTTTTTTTGTCACTGGCGGGAGGTTCTTTGGCAGTCCCATGGTGGTACCCCACCACACCACCAAGCCCAAGCCCATGTGCACACCGCACCCCAGATCATAACTTTTTTTGTCACTGGCAGAAGGTTCTTTGGCGGTCCCATGGTGGTGCCTATAAAAAAGGCACTGCAATGAGAATGCCAAAGCAAGATCCTGCAGGGCATGGACTACTAAGTCCATGCCCTGCAGGAACTGGGGGTGCATGCAGACAGGGGGGCACACCATGTGCCCCCCCTGCATGCATCCACTTCTGTAGAGGCAAGAGGGGACCCTGTAAGGCCCCCTTTGTTTCCTCTCTGCCACAGTTTTCATGGCGAGCTCACCACCATGAAAACCGTAGTGGAGATGAAACTCGTAATATGCTTGGCAGGGCCACAGCACCCCCCACCCAAACAAATTTCTGCCTCAAGACCGCAGCAACACCACCAGGGATCGCGGTTCCCTGGCAGCAGCAGCGGTCCCATGGCGGTCCGACCACCATACTTGTTATAGGGTGGTCGGACCACCGGTGCAGCAGTAGCCGCAACACTACCATGAGTTTGGCGGTCCGGTGGACCGCCAAACTCATAATAAGGCCCTTGATACATGTATGATTACACTGAAATAGTACACGTGCACACATGCACTCACATTTAACACATACAAAAGCATCAACTTAAACAGAAAACACAAGGCATAAATATAGACAGGCAAATAATTACAGACAACACACAAAAAGGGACACATTCCCCCAGGAGGGATGCCTGAGTGTATGGGTGGAACAATCAATGGATGTATGGGAATGGAGGCCTTCGGTTTGAATGTCCAAGGGATAAAAGCCATGCACCATCCTACTCCATATTTTCTCGTTCTGGTTGACCTGGGATGCCTTCCTGTGCAAGAGTCGTTTCTCATAAGTCCTGTGATAGGTGCTGTATGTGTTACTGAATGTTGCTTAAATTTGAAAAATTGTTTGGAGGCAGGGTAACTGCCAAAGAGGTACTCCTTTGGTCAAGGGTGACTATTGCCCCCATAACCAGACCATGACTAATGGCAGCTGATACATTAGCTTGTCTTTATGTGTAGTGTGTCATGTCTGTCCCTCCACATTCCTCTGATAAAAAGGTGTTTGTGTAAGCAGCATTTGAATGCATGAGGGTGGGGTCTCTCTGCACATATGTTGTCCCTAGGTTGTATTATTCTTAATACAACTTAGTAATAATAGGGTAGTCAAAAGTTGCTTCCTTCCATTCCTGCAAGTACCCCCATAAAGCTCTGAGTCCTCCCTCTGAAGTCATTGTATAGACAAGTATTTGTAACTGGTTTAGATTCACGTATCTTTGACTACAGAAGTAAGCATTCCTTTTATTCGCCTTGCCTGGATGAGGCCAGTTCCAGAAGATTAGTCTGTGCTCTGTGAGGTGCAGTACCTGAAAGAAGCCAAGAGGATGGCTGTGGCTGCACACCTTCACAAGATTAAGGGGCTGCCAGCCCACCACCGACACTTGGGCTGATGGGGAAATAAGATCCAAGCAGCATCAGTTGATTGGTAAGAGATAATCTACAAAACCTAGTGGACATTGCGGCTTCTCTGCAATTCCCACAGAACCCAGAATGACAGTGGTTTTTTTGTTGATGATCTCTGCAATTCCAACAGAAGCCAGAATGATAGTGGGTTTTTTAGGTTGATGATCTCTGAAATTCTCACAGAAGCCAGAATGTCAGTGTTTTTTTTGTTGATATCTCTTGCAATTCCCACAAAAGCCCGATTGACAGTATTTTTTTGTTGATGATTGCTATGGAACTGGACAAGGCCAAGAAGAATGAAACACTTTGGACCTCTGGATCTCTGCAATTCCCACAGAAGCCTGAATGACAGTGTTTTTTTTTGTTGATATCTCTTGCAATTCCCACAGAAGCCAGATTGACAGTATTTTTTTGTTGATGATTGCTATGGAACTGGACAAGGTCAAGTAGAATGAAACACTTTGGACAGCTTGGTTTGCTCCAAGCGTGTGGGGAGAGTTTAAATGTGAGTAGTCAGTTGGTGTTGGCCCAAGTGCCACTGTTTCTGAATATAAAGCTGATAAGTTAAGCATTCAGCTTTTCACTTTGAAGAAGCTCTGTGCATCTGTGCAGAGAATGGTTGATACTACAGGTAGTAAACCTTAGCCTTTACTATTGATTGAGCAGTGAATATGCTCCAGTACTGAGGAAAATAATTTACTGCTGCTTAACATGAACAGAGAAAAAAAAAGAGATTGCCTGGCACATGGAGGACCAGGCATTTTTCATCCCAGCCCTTGAGTCTGGAACTCCCTTGCCCTGCTGCAGTCAATTTTGATCTGCAAAGACTGCAGAGATTGGAAGCCTTTGCCGGCTGACTAGCCTGACCCAATGTGGAGATAGTAAAGACACCACTGGGAGAGATGGTTAAGAAATACAAAGTTACCAAGGTCTCTTTCATATCTTATGACACCTGCCTCCCTGTACTGAACCGAGAGAGAGCGGCTATAGATCATCCCTAGACAGTACCTGGCAGCTCACCGCTGCTGTAGATTCTACCAGCGCAATGGCGGAGTAGCATCCCCCCACTGGCTCAGAGCCAGCAGCTGAAAATAAAAACGATATTTTATTATAGGTTTTTTTCCCAGCTTCTGGCTGAGCCAGCATGTGTAGGGAGGGCAGGGCCAGGCCATGGGAGGGAGGAGGTATGGAGTAGATGTGGACTTCTAAGTGCGAATATCTGTTTGGCTGGCCGTCTTAGGCCAGCCAAACAGACATGTGCAGTTAAGTTTCCCCAACCCAGCTGTATTGCACAGCCAGATTGGAGAAACAGCACAGACTCCCTGTGCCTGAGTGAACATTAACACAGTCCTCTCAGGCTAATCCCTGAGCTGCTCTCATAGCATGAGAGCAGCGTGGGGATTGCACAGGGAGTCTCTGCTGCTGTCCTAGTGTCTGCAGGGACTAGGCAGCAGAGAAACCCCAAGGCGCGAGGTGGACAGCAGCTTAAGGTAAGTCTTTTTTACAAATTATTATTAACCCCCCCCCTGCGCTACCCCCACCGCCCCCTCCACCAGCCCACCACCTTTTTTTGTGTCGGCCACCACTGCAAACTACAAATGACATTTCAAGAAGCCACCCAGATGTGGAGGTGTACCACATTCATGAGCACCTCCTAAACCTCCGTTCTAGTATCCTGTCCCTCACTATTTGTCTGGCTGCCTCATCTGTTAGATAGGAGCAAAGCCGACTGGTGCCACTGCTTCTGGAGCTGCCACTCGAAAACTGTTTATGAGAACCACACACAGAGCCCATGACCCTTAGAACTATATGATGCAGCTTCGGAGCATTGCCCACCTAGGGGTGTGTAGTACATATGTATGGCTTATAGTTCTGGATATCACAGGGATGACTTAATTTAGCTTTTTAAAAACTGGGTTTCCAATGTTGTGCCTCCACCATGTTGCTTCATAAATACTGCAATGATTTTTGGTACTTTTTTGTCCAAACCATTTCTGGCAAGGTGCGGAAATCAGCCGATTTCGTGCCTGACTCTTTCTGCATAGTGATGCAGGTACAGACAGCTACAGCAGGCGCGGCTGCTGCCTGGAAGCAGCAGTGGGGCGGGGGGTGGCAGGGAGGGGCCGTCGGGGATCACTATAAAATAAATATCACTTACCTCCCGGCTGCCGTCGCCTCTCCTGCGTCCTCTTTCTGGCTTCTTGTGAGAAACTGGAAGCAGGAAGTACCAGGGCTCCCGTAGCCAATCACAACGCTGCAATGCAGCTTTGTGATTAGTCTGAGCGCCATGACACGGTGCTCAGTCTGGGGCTGTAGGGGTGGGCATGTTCTCCATGCAGGCTGTAATGTGAGGAATCCTATCGCCGGCTATCGCTGGAAATTATCGCCATGCTAGCGCTGTATTAACAACGCTTAGCGCAAAGGCGATAATTTTCCAGTGATAGCGATGTTTTCCATGGAACATCGCTGGTTTTCCAGCGATGTCCCATGGAAAACGGCGATATACTTGGCGATAGGGCCTGTGGTCTTAGCCACACAATCCACCCCCCATGTTAGGTATGCCTTAGTCAGGAATTTAGCAGACGTTAAATTCCTGCGTTAAGGCATACTTAACGCAATTTAAAATATCGCTAACCCACGTTGCTAATATGGCGATACCTGGGTTAGCGATATTTCCCCTGTTGTTTTCACAGGCACGCCCCTTTGCATCTCATTAGCGATGCGATGGGGGGCGTGCAGAAAACGGACGCTAAGTCAGGAATCACGCGCTAGCGTGTCCTTGTTAATTCGGCGATAAAATTATCGCCGCTTTTCGTCCGAAAACGGACGCTAAAGCGGCGATAATTCATTAACGCCGCCTTGTTAATATGCCCCCAGATACCTAGGGGCATATTAGCAAGACCCACGTTAACTATCGCCGTTTTAGCGGCAGGAAACTGCCGCTAAAACGGCGATAATGGGCTTGCTAATATGCGTTATAGAATTCCAATAGAAGCCCAGGTTAGATGTGCAGGACATCTAACCTGGGCTTCTATTGGAATTCTATAACGCATATTAGCAAGCCAATTATCGCAGTTTTAGCGGCAGTTTCCTGCCGCTAAAACGGCGATAATTTTAATGTGAGTCTTGCTAATATGCCCCCAAATTTTAAGTTTCGTTTTTGGACTTCTCTTATATGCTTTAGCCTGACTATGCCATAAAAAAAATCAAAGCATATATTGATCCGTAAAAGGTCTATTGTGAATCAAACTTGCGGCCAAAATATTATTGCCAATTCTTGATGAACCATACAGTAAAGTCACTACTATGGTGTAGTAAATAAACCAATTTAGCGACGAAATAGACAAAACATACATGCACGAGGATGCCATTTAACATTTTTGTAATGCAATTTTATAATAATATACTGAACAATGTGCAACCTGCATTTACCTATCAATGTTTGCATTTCAATTTCTCAGTAAAATAAATAAAACACATTTGCACAGTTGCTTCTGTAGTCTATAAAAATGGAATTGCTCCATACATTGACATGGTGGAGATAATGAATACCTGATGAAAGTGATCCATAAAGAAACTCATCATTTTACAGTGTTGGATTCATCCTACAATTACTCAGAAAAGATCAAAAACTCACCTGGTGATAAGACTGGGCAGTGGTTTATACCCCACACTTCTATTCATTCCGTCAAATCCTTTCTCCATCCTTTTTATAATTTAATATAGAAAACCCAGATTGAAGTGAAATACAGAGCTTCATCTAATATTTATGAAAGTGGCAACAACACACCTGATCTTTTCAATGAGCTTTCCCATATGAGTCATGGGCAAATATTTTCACTCAGTTTCTCCTGTTGTAGGCTCTTTCTGTACTTGAAAGACTTTATTGTGTATTAAGGCACAAACAAACATACATATAAGCACCCAGAAATATAAAATGTAATAACTGGCAGAAATAACATGAAGAAAACATGGAGGTTAGAAGACAAGCAGGGATTGAAATGGGAATAATAATAATGATAATAAGATAATTTGTATAGCGCTTGGTTACACCTAATCGGTGTGTCCCCACGCTGAACCACAGATCACCTAGAGAAGGAACCGAGGAGCAAAGGACGTCAGGACCTGCTTAGAATTAAATATTATTACTGAACAACCAAGTTTTCAGTTTCTTCCTAATTTCAGTTTCAGAGGGGGAACCTCTGAGGGCAAATGGAAGAGAATTCCATAATTTAGCAGCTACATAGGCAAACGATCTTGCTCCCATTCTCGATTTCATAATCTTGGGGATAGTTGCCACTTTCGCATCAGAGGATCTAAGATTTCGGCTAGGTATGTAGCCTTGGATCAGGGAGTGGAGATAGCTGGGCCTTGTTTATTTAGTATGCGACGACGTATGCACAAGGCTTTGAGATCGATTCTTTTGGACACCGGAAGCCAGTGTAGCTGGTCAAAAGCGCCTGACGCTGATAATTGTTTGGGGAGATTCAGAATCAGTATTGCTGCCTCATTTTGGACACATTGCAGCCTGATGAGATTACCTTTAGAAGCACCCAGATAAAGGACATTCCCATAATCCAGTTGGGAAGTGATGAGTGCATGAACTATGGTTTTCCGAGACTTAGTTGGAATTAGGTCAAGAATTTTCCTCAACTTCTTGAGGGTGCCAAAACACTTTCGTGCTGTTTTCCTGATTTGGTCTTCGAAAGAGAGTTTCGAGTCAAAAACTACTCCCACATTTATACAGAAATCGAAGAATTACAGAAACAAAATGAACAAAGATGAACGAAGGAATGGAAAAACTGATCAATGAGATTACAAAATTGAAAATATGATTGAAGAAAGGAAAGAGAAGTATGAAAAAGACAAACAAAGAATGGAAAGATAAAAAGGTAGAAGGACAGACAAAGCCTATAAGGGAAGACCAAGCAAAATGTATTTCAAAATTCAAGAGTCCATATGATAGGATTTAAAAAAAAAAAACTGAATGTGCTGAATGAATACAGAATTAAAAAACTGTGACAACGAATTGCAACTACCAAAACAGTCACAACTTGAATGCCCAAAATGTAGGAAATTAGATTATTAATGAGGGGCGGGGGGTGAATATCCACTTCAAGTAATAATTACATCCCTAGTTGGGGTGAACCCTTAAAGTCACTAAATTAACCTCAGCTCGACCCCCTGGTAACAATGGCACAGAGCAGACAGTCTTAATTTAGGGTAATATGTAAAGTATGTATGCAGTACCAAAGCAGTACTAAAACTCAAACTGGAGCACAATAAAAATCCCAAACTGAATTGGACAATTAGAGTAAAAATTTCTGAATAAAATGACACCAAAATGCCAAAAATCCGATAAGGGGAGTATTACGAATGTTGGCGCAGAGGCAAAATACACCCTTAGAAGGTGCACTGAGGGCAGCCTTCTGAAGAGGGGTATGGGGGGGTCCCATGGATCCCTCCAGATATCCCCCTAGAAGTGTGTGCACTTACTCACTGCACCTGTCTGCTGGAGGATCTCTGCCCACTCCCGAAAGAGCAGGCAGATTGATGCCTACACTGTAAAACATGATGCAGCTGCTTTATTTCACTGAAAGCGCCGCCCTGCCCCCCCCCCCCTGCCGCCCCTGTCAGCAGAAGTTCGTGGCTGCCCTAGGCAAAGCACATTCATCATAATATGGTGCATTATCCCAGTCTGTGCCTGCTATTTCTTTTGAAAGATGCAACATGGGGCAAACAGGGACAGAGCACCTCATGTATAATATGGGCCCTGGTTGGTCCTGATCAAAGATTTTACCTTCTGACTTTAAGTCCTCCTTTAAGTCCTAATCCACCACAGGAGTACACTACACTTCTAACGTTCCCCAGGACATCAGGGGAATCACATAGAGAATCACAGGATGTCAGGCAAAGGCCAAATGGCAGGGACCAGTCCAAATCCAGTTGCCACTGGCCGACTGGGCAGTTACAGGAAAAGGCCTCTTGTAGATTGATGTGTCCCTGCAGCTTTAATGGTAGATCAGCCTTATGACCTTTGGACTCCACGTCTTTGTCCTGGGTACAGGAGGGAGAGTAGGTCTAGTCTTCTAGGCTCCTCTCAGGTCTCATACAGCAGGTTAAGCCCACTTCTGATTTTACACAGTTCCAGGAGTAATCTGAAATTGGTGCATGGAGATGTCACATTTATTCCTGGCACAAGCTACTGGGTGGAAATGACTCCTGGGTACTCCCTAACTAATGGGTTAAAAGTTCCCAGGGCCAACTCCATCCATTGTTTACATTACCAAGATGGCAGAAGCATTCAGCCACAGTACGCTTGGGCTCGGAGGGATGAGGGAGTGTACTATTGTAATACTAGTGTCCTCCCACATCTAACACAAAATCCAGTTTGGGCAGTGACTGTATACCAATAAACCCAGAGCCAGAAGTATGGATAAACAAAGCATGGTTTCCAGCAACCAGAAAGTCGATAAATAAGAATAGTTTAGGCATTCTATTTCTCTTGTTTTTAATTGTGCACCCAGTGTTTTATTTAAACCCCAGCAGATCTGTCAAGCAGAATGTGACACTCCGGCAAGAGTTTACACTATAATGTCAGAAAGAGGCTCTCTATGATAGGAGCCTGTCTGACTGGGGAGAGGGAACGAAGGAAGGGCCCTGCTCAGGTATCAGCTAACAGGAGCCTGTGACAGGGGAGGCCTCATTGAAGTTAATCCAGTTCCTGGGTACAAACCCACTGCTCATCCTGTCAACACAAAGTCCTCCCCACATCCAAGCCTTTGTTCTCCGATCTGGAAGCAGTTTTCACACCTCTTCAAATGATAATTACTGGCTGGCAGAAGTGGGAGAACAAATACAGATGGGCCTCCATAGACTTTAGACAGGGAAAATGTGTCTTTCTATAAAGTATCTTTCTTAAATATTTATCAAAATCCAACTTCACCTTGTAAATTGATTTTTAATAACTATTAAACAGAGTTGTTTAATCATTTTTCTAGCTGTTTCCAAGCTGAAATGAGCATTATTTAATGTAATAATGTAACCCAGTGCTTCCTATTGAACAGCCAGCCTGGCTAGAGTGAAAATAGCTTTTGGGCCTTGTTCACGGTAAGGACAACTTTAACATTAAATCCCTAAATGTTCTACTTTTAAATACCATACACCCTACCTTATTTGCAATAAGGCTTTAATGGAGGCCACTTATAAATATTTAAAGGGGAGGTTTTGACTTGTCAAAACGGGTTATTTTGACAGCCAAATTTGCAGTTTAAAACTGCAACAGTCAGGCTACAAATGGTAGGCAGTCATGTTTGCACTGTCACTGTATGGATAGCACAATGGGTACTGCAGTCTAATAGTGACATTTAACTTATAGGTCCAGTGTACCTTTTGTACCATATATTAGGGACTTACAAGTGAGTTAAACATACCAATTAAGTGTATGCTTATTTCACCATGTTGAAAGGGGTAGCAGATGCAATTTATCATTGGTTATCAAGGGTAAAGAGCACAGAGTTCTCCAGCCATAAAAAAAATATAGGATCCAGCAAAGAAAAATCTGGGGTGACCGTGTAGAAAAGGAAAATTACCTACACAAGTCATTCACAAATTTTTGAACAGTCGCAAAACAGGAAATTACATTAGCAGATGATCAGCAAATGAAAGTGGGTGGTAACCAAACGGAAACTGAAAAAGAGACCCAAAATGCAATGCAAATTTTGACAAAGACAGCACTCAATGCAATGTTAAGGAGGATCAGTATCCCAATAAAAGAGCAGAGGAAGAGTATTAAGAGAATATTTAGATGGTGAATCAAACTGAGGAGGAGGTGCATGCAACAAACAGGTTTAATAGGCAAGTTTTCCTACAAATAATAGATGATCTAAAGCCCATGCGTTGAAAGCACACATATTAAATTTCTACATGTTCCACACATGTACATGTCAACATATGTACATGTCCTGTTAGTATGAGGACGCTACTATGGCAATGCAGTAGTGTCTGGTCAGGAACCTCCTGCTTGTGGTGTTGTCCAGGATACACAGGGAAAAATAAACACTCCCGAGTACCATGGTGAAGTTCAGAGAACCTAGGTGCAATTGTGCAGGACACAAAAATTTGCACATGAAGAGCTGGTATTCACATCTTCATATGACCATCACTTAAAGAGTGAGTACATGTGCAGAAGCAACAAAAACCAGCACTCCCTCAACGCACAAGTAATGTGCAATGCTGGGTGCACTTAGCTAGTGGCACACTAGCCAGGGAGCATACATGATTCATAAGTGTTCTGTCTCTCTCTCTCTCCTGTATGACAAACGTGCAAGAGGACACCTGGGAGATAAGTGTCTGCTAAGTAAGTCTATATGGGAAACTCATGACACTTTAACTAGGGCATGGAAAGCACAACACTTACACCCTCAGAGCTCTGTTTCAGGTGGTAATTCATATGCCAGCTTACTTCGAACCATGGGCACAGAGGGAACAGAGGTATAACACTACACACTACAGAACAGAACCATCATTGAAAATGTTGTGTGTTTCCTCCATGGCCCATCGTAGTTTTCCCTATGTTAGCCTAATTGTGCACTTTGTAGGCCGCATTTTCTTTTGCACACATTACTATATAATCATGTTTAATTTTGTGCCACATTGTATTTTCACACAGAACCTGCATATGTTTTTGTGTTTTGTTCTTTTCCTGGGATTTAGTCTGAACACCATAGACAAGGTCAAACAATAATGCCCCTTGTTATTCTCTCTGGTGGGACACAAGCACCTAGACATAACATGAGAATGCAGCTGCTGTTTGTGATCACACATCTCTTGTCATATAACTAAGGACAAGAATTTAAAAAAAACACACACTGAGTGAAGGTCCTGAGGCAAGATTACCACGCCAGCTGAGATGTAGAACATCCATCTATGTATACTAAGGTACGGGGTTTGACACTCATCCCAGAGATCTTTCGTATACAATCATTAGCTTTAGTAGAAGCTGATATGTCTTATAACATGAGAGGGCTTTTTATGGTATATGGTTTGTTAACTATGCTAGCGATATTTTTGCTGTCCATTTGTTTTCTAATTGTGGTGCAAATACTTCATCTTGGAGCACAATAGTTTAAATAAATATTCTAAACTTCCTTCATGTCTCTTGTTTATCTTATTGTGGATAAGTACGAGTGACAGAACGAAAGGATGAGTGCTTTTACCACGAGAGGATCGGGAGTCTGGTGTTCTGGGGTGCCTACTCACTTGTTTCTCTGGAGAGGTTAGGAGGGCAAGTGAGGCACTTTAGCTAGTCAGACTCGGGCTCATAGATACTGAGGTAGTAGGATGACTCAGTCCCGACACGTCGATGTTCTCTGATCCCAAGCATACTTCTGTCCCTGCAACATGCCTCTGCCAATGTTTTGGTCAGGTACTACTTGCAGGAACCATTAGTAGTGCTTGTGCTTGTCCACAATACCCTCACCCCTGTTTCGGAGAAGTCCGTGGTGTTGGGAATGCTCCACAGTTTTAAGTTAGCACCTAGTTTTGTTGGTTTTCCAAGCTTGAATATTAAAAGGTGTTATACCCTGTTTGTGCAACGCTTTGAATCCAATATAAGTTAATTATTGTTCAACCTATTGCAATTGCGGCCAACTGCATCCGGCAGTATATGTCCATTTATAACAATATGGAGTCCCTAATGTGGGAGCTCCTGTGATGTTTGTAGTAGAAGCGGATGCTGCAGTCCACTTTGAGTTTTTTTTATTCCTAGGTCACATTTCCGGCTGTGGACGCTAAAACTTATACTTTCCATGAATATATAATACCCCAGGCACCAGCAACATTTCGACCTTATGCCCGTGTTGAAATTCCTCTTACGGTCTGCGAACACTAGACTTGGTTTAATGGCACCCTTCCCCATGTGCCTGGGCCAGTTCGAATGGGTCCTTTCAGAAATGAACGGGCCACATGGCCGGCATATATTTGGCTGGATATACACCATATCCAGATTTATTCACCATATCAAGATTTAGGTAATCTGAATCTAATACAAACCCATCCTTTGCATAATGTGTTGTCGTCTGATATCGACAGCTAATTTACATTTATTTAACATATATTACTGGCTGGTCCAGCTAGACTTGGCCTGCAAGTGCAAGCCCAGTTGCCTGCAGCGCCTGCAATAAGTCCTGTAATTGTTCATTCAGTTATGGGCAGATGGACCACTAATCATGAGGACATGTCATTTGGGATTGCCCAAAAAATTGACCAGCTTGAGGCGATGTTTTCCCCTATGGGACCACAGGACAAGCTCAAAATATTAACTATGTGCTTACTCACTGGACTGGTTCCCACTCTAACTGTCTGCCACACCTGGGGGACTATTTTTGCCACAATATACACTCTTTGTCATGGCACTCCCTCGAAAGCCATTCTATCGAATGTCCTCAAACAAATACAGAATGAGCATGGGGCTCAGATATGGGGATGAAGCTCATTGGGAATTTTCCCATTGTCTCTGAAATGATTCTTTCTAATGTTAAAGCTGCAGCAGCGTCTTTGGCTATATGCCAGCTACTTGCCGCGGTGGCAGTAGCCAACCGCGAATGTGAGCTGCCAGTTATCATTGCTAATGTATATATGTCTCTAGGATGAAAAAGTTTGGGAACCAGACCGTCAGTACCACCGTTTGGCAAGCCTAGCTCAGACAAGGATGCCCGACCAGCCTATCAGTTTGCTAAAAAACTATGGGATAAATGTAAACAAAAACAACAGAAAAGTAGACAGCGTTGAGGCACTCCACCTCTGTAGTCCTCTGAAAGATGATACGATTTTCGGAATCGCACAAAAATATAGACTCCAGACAAGTATCAGGATCCTGATACATGTTCTCCTCATTCCTTTCAGGAATCGTCTGATCAACAGTATGACATAGGAGGGTGGTCTGACCTCAGACAAGAAGAGTATGTGAAACTAAAAAGGGAGACACAACCCTCATCTGACGTAAAGATAAAGAAGGAGGACAGGCCTCCTCCATATAAACCGCCTTTTCAGAAAAAGAAAGTTGCAGCTCTAACTGCTAATTATGCCATAGACAGTGAGAACCCTCCTCCTGAACAGGAGTTGGACGGTGACTCTCCTCGACAGCACGGCAGAAGTCACCATAGTAAGCTGGACTCTCTACCAATTTCTGGAAGCTAAAGCAACTGAAACATTTATTATGGTAGAAACTGCTGACACTGATGTAGCACCTCCAGACAGGCTATATCACTTGGATATTCAAATTGAAGATGACGTTAAATGCACCGTTAAAGCGATATTTTGGGAAACCATAACCACGTTTTATGATGTACTATTGGCGGAGGTTGATTGGCCCCCATCTTTTGTTCTTACATCCCCCCAAGGAGAAGATGTAATTCTCCCTTATTTTTCACACACTTGTCCCAGACGAAGTTAAACAAGCTTATGCATCTGAATGGGCCCTAGCATTGGCCCCTGCACTTTACCATAACCATACTGGTTGGGATAAGGATTCCCTTTCCATATCATTCCTATACGGTCGACACCTCAAGTCCAACCACAGTATCCTATTAAACGGGATGCTAAAGCATCCATTAGGGAAATTCTTACTCAATTGGTGTACCAGGGAGTAATTGAACTGTGTGTATAATAACGTAGTTGGTAAAAAATACAAAACCACTTTGGATACTTCCAAAGGTTTTTTCAGTCACAATTTGGCTCCTGACTGGTCCGCATTTAGCACCATAGGCTTTCAATAAAAAAAAAATTCAATACTTTATTTCGGCTTATATAACCATAAAAGTTCACATTCAAACACACAATCTAAAAATACATTAAATTCGTAAGCCGATCAAATTAAAAATTAAGTTAAGAACAATAATAAGTCATAAACATTGGATCAGAGAACATTTTAACAGACAAAGACTTAGATCCCATCTAAAGTGCATGTGCGTCAAGTACTAAAATAATTATAAAGGGACTTAAGAGGCAAATCACCCGCTAGTTTATCACTTTTAACTTATCTGTTCTAAGTCTCCAAGCCCATAATAGATATCTGGACACACTGAACACAATGACCACCATTGTATCACAGCTAAAAAGTCTTGATACTTCCCAGAAATGGACAACACCCATCAACTTGCAAGCAGGAAGAATCCATTTCTTACGAGGCATAGTATACATAGAACAAAAGAATAAAACATCGTCCATAGTTTCCTCTGGGTACTGACAAAATGGACATTCGGCGGATGCAGGGTTAATTTTATCCCATGTGGTATTAAAAGAATTTAAAGGTAAAATACCAAGCCTAAATTTTATGTACAAAGGTTTTGCTTGGGCTGGCTGAATTCTATCCAAGAAGGGCTCAAAAGATGGGCCACATTTGTGTTGCAAGAATTTCTCAGTTACGCTCCCCACTTTTTGGTCTTCCCATACACTTTCCCAGGTGTCTTCCCAGTAAGATTGTTTTAGTTTTACTTTAATATACTTTGGCATCTTGTCAGGGTGTAACCATACTTCTTCCACCTTTAGTGAATCACACAACACTTTTATCTTTTTTAACCAAGGAATACGAAGTCCCTTATCTAGGCTAATAATCTCCTTTAACTTCCGAATTCAGGGGTATTCCAGATTCTGACCCAATACATTAAGAGTTTTGATAAAATCATGTGATCAATCCTTTTTAATCCTAGGCCAAATCGAAGGGGGATAAGTGGGGTAGGCTTTCAAATGCATTATGCACGATTCCCCATGGGCTTTGCAGCATGAATTGTGTCAATTCTTTATGAAATAGACCCTGATGCTCTGTTATATGTGGATGATATCTACCTGGCGGATGATGAATTAAACCCCCACTTAGCGAGAGTGGATCGCATAGCATTGGGATTTGCTGAACTTGGCTACAAGTCTTAGCCCCTTATTTTTGTGAGAAATGTGCACAATTGCAGCCTCCAAACACACTTAAAAAATTGCAGCCACTGCTGGGATTTTTTAATTTCGTACATACCTTACTATGCACAATGCATAAAACCCCTTTATGCATTAATAAATCATGATTTTTCCATTTGACCTGGGGCATCAGAATGAGGCCTGGGCGGTGAACTTCGCTCCATTCGCGGAGTTCGCGGAGTTTTCTGCACTCCACACTCCGAGGAGCTCGCTGAGTGCAGAAAACTCCGCTTCGCGATGTGCAGCAGAGTTTTTTCCCCGCTCGCGATCGCGAACGGTAAGTTCGCGAGCTGCCGCTTGGGTAGAATTTCTACCCGAGCGGCAGGAATACCAGCATAAACTGCACTTCGCACTGCACTCCGCCACTCGTGGAACTTCGTGGAGTTTTTTTGTAACTTCGCGGAGTTCAGCGTAGCAAAACTCCGCGAATTACGCCCAGGCCTAACGGAATATCAGATCATTACTATCTGACTTGCTTGAAACACCACACTTGCATACACATGTTAATACCACAAACCTCGTCATCCGAGTTTTACCGGGTGCAATTGGATTTACATGCGTCACCAATAATGAGCAGGGGTGGGTGGAGTTGGCGGAGTGCCACTACGTGGAATTCCACGGAGTTGCCTAAAAATTCCGTGGAATTCCGCTTCTCCGCCGTACATGCAGGCAGCAGACCTGGAGGGTTGCTGACCCCACAGACTGCCACCTGCTTTACAGCACTTACATGGGTCAGGTGTTTTCTGCCCTTCTCGGGATGGCCTCCTCCTGGTCTCCTCGGTGCAAAAGTAAAATCCCTATGCTGTATGACTTGCGAGGACTGTGCATGCATGCACGCGCTCTCATGTGCAGTCCTCCCAAGGCGTTCAGCGTAGGGGGTTTGCTTTTGCACCAAGGAGACCAGGAGGAGGACAGCCCAGGCATGGCTGAGAACGCCAGACCCAGGTAAAACCTGGTCCTCCTCACCCCATAACTCTCTCCACAGGGTGAGCGGCAGGGGCAAACTCTGCCATGCCGCAGAATCAGAGTTTTTGCCGAACTCCGTGTTCCCAGTGGAGCGCGGAGATGGCAAATCTCTGCAAACTCCACTGGCGGAGCAGAGTTCGCCACCCACCCTTAATAATGAGGGTGAAACAGTTCCTATAGCATATAAATCGCATTTATATTCCGCTGCAGAACTGTGTTTTGCTTCCATTAAAAAAAACCTGATTGCTTTGCAGATGACTATTCTTAATGAATGCCGATTGCACAAGGGAAACATATTATCGTTGTTACTCCCGTGCTTGCTGTCTCCGTAGCTTTCGGAACGCTAAAGCCCTTCATACACGATGGATACAATGGGCTATGTCCTTAACAGCCGTAGATGTTGACTTTATTTTCAACCCTTCTTCACAAACACAAGAATTGTTACAGTATGAGCAGGTCTATCCATTGCCCTCTACTGCTCTGCCTCTTAATCAGTATGAACTTTTTATTTACAATGATGGTTCAGATCAGCCTGATATAGGTTCAAAGCAGCGGCACTCTGCCACATGCACTATCCTTATTGGTGTCATGTTAGATGGCGTTTTTCACCTCCAAACAACTTGCACGCAGTCTTTAGGAGACTGCACTGTGCAGTGAGCTAAACTAAAGACCTTGGGGCATATTATCAAGAACAGCGTTAAAATTATCGCCGCTTTAGCGGCAGAAAACTGCCGCTAAAGCGGCGATAATGGGCTTGATAATATGCCCTTGAGAATTCCAATAGAAGCCCATGTTGACACCAGAACATGGGCTTCTATTGGAATTCTCAAGGGCATATTATCAAGCCCATTATCGCCGCTTTAGCGGCAGTTTTCTGCCGCTAAAGCGGCGATAATTTTAACGCTGTTTCTTGATAATATGCCCCTTTGCTTCTTGCACTTAAAAATGCAGATCCTGAATCCCCCACACTTATAGTGTGTGATTCTCATTACTGTGCCCAGTCTTTTAATGATAATTTACATTTTGGGCGACAAAATGGATTCAGAGATTCGAAGGGTAGCAAAATCAATCACAAACTGCTTTGGGTTAAAGTGGGAGATCTTAAGGATAGGTTGCCACTAACTCATGTAATACAGACATTGAATCATAAACATTGACACAGCTCTATCTTCGTCGGAAGGCTCCAGATGGTGGCGAACTGATCGGGGATGAGATTACACACTTCCGGACTGTTCCTTTACCCACTAGGTCGCAAGTAACTGCCTGCCCCGCCGCTTAATCACCTGCAGCGTTTACTGGGTTGAAAGTGAGTGCCACGGTGATGTTTGGTCCGATGGTCCCATGTTCCCGCCTGCAGTCTGCCGATCTGGGTGCAACTCGCTCTCCCAGCCCTCGCTGCTGCCTCGCTGCCTCCTCCATGCTGGCCGCCTGCTAAGATGTACTCCGCCTCGATTCCGTCTTCTGTGACCTGAGAGTCCCTTCCCAGGTATGGGGGTGCGGGAGCTACGCCTGGCGAATTGCCAAAACCGATGTCCCGGTGGTCCTGAGCCTCTGCACGCCTCTTCTCCCTTCCTCCCGCCTTCGACTTTGGAACTGCGTACCCTCCTTTGACTTCTCTTCTTTTTTGCATTTAATTCATGCCCCCTGGTTTGCATCTTTGGACTTTTTGTCTTTTTGACTTTTGCCCTGCCCGCCATTTTGTTGCTGATCTCCGCTGACTCCCCGGACCTGGACCCACCATCTTGTTTGAACTTATGTCCTTTCCCCCTTTCCTCCATTCTCACCCTGACGATCCTCAAACTTATTTCTCCCTCTTTCTGGTCTGCCTTACTCCACCCCTGGCTCCCTCCCATCCTCGCACCCTCTCTCATAACAACACTTTTGTCCCCCTCTACCTTTGGTTTCTTCCACTAGCCTTGCTAATTTCGTGCGACTCTGTCTTTAAATTATTGTACCCCGACCTTATGTTAATCGCTATGATTCCTTAACTCTTGAGTCGAACGTTTTTCTCTTTTCGCCTGTTCTGCCTTTACCCCCTCCCACCTCTATATAAAACTCAATAAATACTAAATACAAAATAAATACACACTGTAGGGAATTCTCTGGCTGATGAAGCAGCCAAATCTATAGAAATCACAGCTGAAATAGCAGCACTTAAACGCTCCAAAACCCGTATCGATAATGATATCTTGGCTGCCATAAAGGCATTTAAAAATGGCACCCCTTTACCTAAGGCTTTTCCTTCTAAATACTTCTTTCACTTAAAGGACCAGAATGTTCCTTTTGTGACTATTCCTGGAGTGGGCGATCGTGTGATTCATAACAACGACCTCAGACAGGCTTTGATTGTTGCCGCATATGAAGGTGTGTGAGAGTGGCAGTCACTATTTAGCTCTTACAGCAACACTATTGGTAGAACAGCTTATACCAACAGACAAAAAAATATGTCAGGGTTGCGAAATATGTCAACAGATTAAAAGCTCTACTGTGTCTTGTCCAGCGCAGACACATCTCTTAATTTCCAACAAGCAATTTTGGCTGTGTTTATTTGGATCATTGTGGTCCACTAGTTTCAGATACTGTGTTCAAATTTATCTTGGTTGCAGTTGATTCTTGCTCTAGGTTCCTCTGGGTTTGGCCACAGCTCTCAGCTGATACTCAAACTGTTATTAAAGACTTGCAAGTCTTCATCGGGACTTATGCATGCAATACTTTCCATTCAGACCAGGGTCCGGCTTGCGCCTCTAAAGCGCACTGTTATTCAATGTGGTCTATGTGTGCACAGGTGCATTATTATTCTCCATATAGGCCCGAGGGCAATTCTGTTGTGGAAAGAATAAACCGTGACTTAAATCAGTCCTTAGCAGCTAGAGTATTAGGTACAGGGCGTGGTTGGTTGAACCATTTCTATGGGGTTCAATGAGCACTTAATAATTTCCCCAAAAGATCTCTGGGTGGGTGGACCCTGTACAAAATGCTTTTTGGCATCAGGATGTATGTTCCAGACCTTGATGGTCCAGACATTGTGGCGGCTGCCGCAACCTTTGACGTTGATAGCCATTGTGCTGTCTTACAGGACATACAACAGTTCCACGATGCTCAGTCTTACAAACCCCTGCCTGCATCTCTCTCTTTGAGTACTGAGAACCAAACTCCGGTTTCCGGCTGGTTCCCAAAAGTTGGAGATTTGGTTCGGGAGAAGGAGGCAGTGAAAAAGTAATTCAGTCCAACGTACAGTGCTCCTGTTCCAGTCCTTGGCATGAAAGATACACGAACTGTGATCTGGCCACCACTTCCAGGCACTAAAGAGAAACGCTTTGAATCCATTGAACATGTCAAACTACACCATGTGCCCGATTCTCAGTAGTATGCAATGAAGTGTTCATACGCTTCCGCAAGACTTTCCTTTTCAGCCTGTGAGCACCACTGATGCAGATTCTCCCCGTCTGGGCGGGGAGGCTGAGTCCTCCACCGATAATTTGACAGTACCTGTTTCTATTATAACATCTTCTACCACAGATGTTATATATACATTGGTGAGTCCTTCCAAATTAGATTTTTCTGGTCCTACGGCTGAGTTACAGGCTCCAGTTTTCCAGTTCAGTACCTCCGGGTACTATATGGATCAAAATGATTTTTCTTTAGACAGTTCTGTTTTACATCCGCCTCCAGCACGGCTTTGTGTTTTTATTTCATGGTTAAAATGCACTTATCTAGTCTTGCCTTAGATATATGTGTGGATCATACTCTCCTTGGGTTTTCTGTTCATGTGGATTTCCTGTTAATCAATGGCCATTACCTCCCATAATGTTGTGCTATGGAACTGGTCGGCATAGTGTTGTCCCCCCCATTCTTCATCGCATAAACTGAAAAGAGACTTGTCCCTCGACAACATTTCAGCCATTCCAGTGATTGATAAGACAGTTTGTGAAAAGGTTACAGTAGACATCCTGCAGATACCATATGGGTTTAAAAATTTCTATGGGTGATGAAATAGTACCTGGGTTACATTTGGAAGATTGGGATGTTGATACTGTAAATTCTATGCTTTCAGAACGAGAGTATTATATTGTTTTTGAATCAGAGGACTTATATCTTAATTCTGCTCATTATGCTAATATGTTCTGTTATCATCATTATAGACATCGTTTTCGTCACAGAGCCAGTGGTCAGCGTCCACATGTTAATTACACACAATGGGAACATTGTCCGACTTCCCCCAAGGGAGTTCCCAAAAGCAAAAAGACAAGTTCACTTATTTTTCAGGATATGACACTTCAGACCCCACATCATATTATTTTAAATTAGTTCCTAGTATACCTCACCAAAAAATGTATGCTCACCAAGACTAAGCTCATATACACAGCTTCATTTGTCAACCAGTTAGCCTTTAAAAGCTATGATTACTAGAAGGACACCGTTGATTTAAAGTTAGTTTGGGGAACTTAATCTTGGCTGGTTCAGGATTTTCTTAAATGAAACAATCCAGCAGACTACCTGTCTGGGATTGGCCAAAATTAAAGAAATTAATGCCCCGACAATTCCCTCTATTGATTGCTTCCATAACTGGTAGAGGTACATGAATTACATAGAAGAACAGTTAAATAGTATGGAGCAGAATGGTACATTTAATTCCTCATTTTCGAGTCCATCCGGGTGGTTGTTATGGCCATTAGACACTAATGGTTGTCACACTCGTTTTCTCAATTCCACACCTGGGTTCAAATCAAACAGACCTGATCCCTGATACCCTCAATCACCCCATTCTGATATTGATACCACCTATTCAGTGGGAAATGTATGTTAACAATGGTTGAAACATTCCACACTAACTGCAGTGAAGCAATAACTATTAACTCCTGTCCGAAGCCATACATTTATCAGATTTTCTTTTAGGTCCCAAATCCCCACATAAGAAAAGATTTATCTATGCTACTTATAATGAGATTTGGAAATTGTCTCAGATGGTAGCTTCATCACATTTAAGACACATTGACCAAGATAATTCGGATTGAGTGCTTGTTGTGGTTGATAATAATATTAATAATTAGTCTTCTCATATTTACAAATTGAATAACAAATTTTCATCTGTTATTGATATTGTGCAGAGTGACCTGTGAACACTGTATCATGTGCAAAGTCAGCTTAGGAATAATATGCAGTTTAGCTGGACTCTTCAAACACTTAAAAATGGGCACGTTCCATGGCATTCTTTGAATTACAGTGATTTATTTCTGTAATTTAATTTAACATGCAAACCACGATTGATGGCCATGAAGGACACAACCTACACAATGCCACATTATGAAAAATTAGAACAAATTCCATTCACTATAGATGAAACTCTTTAGGGTGTGTGGGTAATACACAGAGTTATTTCTCTGCCTATCTTAACATTACAATTCACAGCTTGCATGACACATTTCCCTGTGGGTAGATATGAACCACTTGGAAGCACCTTTTTTATGAATTATGGTAACTTCCTTTTACATATCATTGTGCACGTGCCAACAAGTACGTTTTTATTAATGGTGAAGAATGCAACTCTACTGTCGGACATTCACTTGTTTGTAAACAAGTTAAAATTCATGGTGCATGTAATATTTCAGCGCCCAATTTGGCCTGTTATTTAAAAGTTATCCCGGTTACCACAATTCTGCCCCTTATTACGACACTCTCTAACAGGAGTTATTTAATGTTTTGTGATCAAGATTGTTGTGAAATGCGAGCTGGGGTTCTGTATATTTTATTTGTTTCCCATTTAGTCACTTGTTGCAACAATGTCTTATTTCCCCCTCCCCATGGGATCATAGATAGCTCGTTGTGGCCTTCCATTCCAACTTTGAAGGCAGCCTTCAACAAGCTAAACAAACTCAAAGCATTATTGTTCAAACAAGAAGTAGCTCTGACATCTACTCGTGAAACCTTCGAATTGCAGGTGGTTAGAACTTCTAGTGAAATACAGTCATTGTTAATTACAAACTTTCCCTTGCATTTCGGAGAATTAGTGCATCAAATCTTTAATGCCTCTAGTAAGGCTGCCCTTGCCCACTTTTTCAAGGTTGTACGTTCCGGCCTTGTTAGTTCTTTTGAAACCATTTTTGGAGTAATCCCGGCTTTTATCAACTCCATTTTCTCTAGTGTATTCAGAGGATTCCCGTTGCTCCTATTCCTCATTTGCAGCATTTTCACCCTGTTCCTGTTTCTCTGCAATGGATTCTCCTTTTGCGGGTGCTCTAGAACTGGCACCGTTCCAGCACTACCATGAGTGTATGATTCAGATCTTTGGAATGTTTCTACTGCAGGAGCTGGATCTTGATTGGTCCCTAACATTTCAGCCTGCCTGATTTACCTGCGTGTAGCCCATGTTCCACTGTATCTGGTGCCCCTTTGAATGGGCACTGGACATTTGCCTGGTTTCACAGATGTTGGTGACTTTGGACATTGAACTGCTAATGAGTCCCCTAGCGACCAATTGTCAGGAATGTTCTTAACGTTTGCGACTTCTACACAATGCAAGGTTTGAGACACTAACCTTCAAAGAAACATGTGCATCGGCACATGGATTACAGGATACAGGCTCTACTAACACGGATGCAGGCTGCCCGGTAACTGTCTCAGCATTGGCTGCTACTGGAGTTCATGTTTGTTCCTTGGAGCTCGTGACTTGGGCCCTTGACCAATCATCGTATGCAGCGTCGGACTCCTGCATGGATTCCTTAGCTTTTGAGATGGAGATTGGCACAATGGACTCCTCCGAGATACCATGATTTGATAATTTTCCAAATTGACACTACTATTCCTACTATTTCTACCATTCATTTTCAATATATTCAATTTCTGAACTATGCTCTGAATTTGTTTACCTTCTGTTGACATTTATTACAATTGGAATCCTTTTTAGTGCTATTATCCTGACCAAAGGGAGGGTGTTGTGTGTTTCCTGCATGGCCCATAGTACTTTTCCCTATGTTAGCCAAATTGAGCACGTTGTAGGCTGCATTTTCTTTTGCACACATTACTATATAAACATGTTTACTTTTGTGCCACAATGTATTTTCACACAGAACCTACATATGTTTGCCAACTTACTTGGTTCTCTAGAAAGGTTAGGAGGGCAAGTGAGGCACTATAGCTAGTCGGACTCGGGCTCATAGCTACTGAGGAAGCAGGATGACTCAGTCCCTACACACCGATGTTCTATGATCCCAAGCATAGTTCTGTTCCTGAGCAGAATCCCGGCAACAAAAGCACATTTGGATTATTAAATGGCACAAAGCACTGTCTACATAAGCGTTGAGGAGCACTGGGCAGCAACCCATAAATATATTGCAAAATTGTAACCACATGTGGGTTGTTTCACATTGACACAAGGAAGTGTCTGCCATTGGAGCCTGACAGTGATGACTTAGATGATAAAAAGGAGACCCCTCCTTGCCCACAAGCCCTAGGGCTAGCAGTTCTAAGAGTCGATGAAGGGTGGGCAGACAGGCCTGCCCAACGGTTACTTTAGAGGCGAATAGCAATTGACTCAACTTGAAAAAGCATTGACCTCTGTGATCACAGGTCACAAGAAGACATGAAACAGGAAATTAAATCATTATGCACACTGATCATGTCGCACAACAAAACAGGAAAGTTATTTAATTTGTAATTGCTAAATAAAGATGCATTAAACATCTTCCTCTTTTATTTCCTTGTTAGTTAGGCCACAGTGGCCCTCTCTTGTGTTGGAGGACCCTGCACTTCCCCACTCTGGTTCTTTGTGCTGCCTGCAGTGTCTGCCTCAGCCATTGAAAAACCTACTTACGTTGGAGCCCTTTTCACTTTCCACTGGTAGTAGTGCTGCCATTATGTGCTTGCAGATGGTGGAAGTTGCAGAGGCCAGTTTGTCAGCTGAATGAATATGACAATGACTTCACCTGTGTGCTGAGAAGTCCCCAACAATGGTTATGCATCAGCACTGTTGCTATGGCACCGCAGTAGTGGCAGCAGCATGTCAAGGGAATTTAGGAACCTCCTGGTTGCAGTGTTGTCCAGAATACACTGGAGAAAGTAACTACCTGAAACATCTCACTAATACCTCCTGTCATGCGGGGAAAGCCCAGTGCCACTGTGGTATTTCACTGTCCAACCTTCTTTCTCAACTCAGAGATGGTCTTGCTCTGTTTCTCTGTGCTAAGTAGCAACCACCATTCCAATGTATAGAACAGTTCAGTTCTTGGTGTGGCACTGTTTCATTGTAGTGGGATGACTGTACAACCTCACTTCATTAGCTTGCATGTGTTGCTATCAACTGATTGTTGTGTTAGGTGGCACAGCAACAAAGCAGGCCTAGCAGTGGTGCCTGTGCACCTTGATTTCGGCAGCAGGTTGTTGGACAAGGCATGACAATGGTAATCTCGGTGGGTCTGTTGATGCAGGAGCTCTCACAACTCCACTTATCCCTGCAGTGAAAAAGGTTTTCCAGGTGTGCAATTTAGAAGTATCATTATTACATGATATCATACATGTTCCAGTCCAAATCAGTATACAATGCCAAAGCATGTGTAGTGGATAGTGGGATTTTAAACGTTAGTGATTCCTCAGGGGTGTAGGCATTTGGCCAACTAAAGGCATGCTCCCAGGGGAACGCAACATGAAATACAGTTGGCATGGCACGTTGTGTGTAGCTATCATGACTTTAGACATGCATTAAATAATGCATGACGAATGATTGCGGTTGGTCTATATTCACTAAATCTTTCCCTGGTAGAATTATGGGGAGGCTTATCTGGTGTGGTGGGTTCAGGGCCTGATGTGTCACTAGAGCTGACTCAAGTTACTACCTCTGGCTGTAAGGTACCCTCGATTAACTCTCCCATCTGGGTTGAGGGTCGGGGTCCCTCACCTGTTTGAGATGATTTTAGCTGGGCAGCCCCTTTCTTCTATGGGATCGGCGATCACACAACTGCTTCTTGATCTCATTCATCCTTATTTCATCTGACGACCTGCAGACGTTTTACTTCTTTGGGAGAGATCATCTTTCTTGCTGCCTTAGATACAGCGAGGGAGTCCTTTCCAAAGAGTTAATCATTTTCAGAAATGTACTCCTCCACCAGGATCTCCAGTTCCATGATGCTGAACTTTCTCTTCCTTTCCTACATCCTCCTTTTGCTCATGGCTTGCCTGTCAGTTCAGGTGCAGTTTAACACAGGCCTACGCAGACCTCTGCTCTTTTCTACAGCTTTTCTCCAGGGACTCAGTTCCTGGTTCTGTGATACCATCACCAGCTGCCAATGTGGTGATTGCAGTTTGAATGCTTGTGATTCGGAAACTGACTTTTCTCAATTTGCAACTGAGAATCACAATTCAGTATTTATGGCCCACTCCAGTTACCCACTCCATTTCTTGGCTGTCGATCTATATAAGTCATTATTTCTTTAAAAAAGATACTGACTTGCAAAACTGTACGTTTGTACAATAGGCCCTCTGAGACGGAATCAAAGTCTTCTCAAAACAGGACACAAGCTGAACATAAAATCAAATAGTCCTGAACCAGCCGAAAAGAGCTCATTAAAGTGCCCAAGCTGTTTAAATGCTGCCAAGAAAGTAAAATGTTGAAAAGCAAACAGTGTAAATTCAAACAAAATATATTTATTTTTAATGAAGAACACAACCTTCCTTATACTTCAGTAACTACCATATAATTGCACGCATAACTAAGACACGTATCCATGCGGAATAAAGCTAAATGTAAAAGTTACACAGACTTGGCATTTTGTTATTTGAAAAGCAATGTAGGTCTCTAAGCGCAGTCAAGGTAGTGCCACATTTCCAGAACCTTCCTACTATCCCTGCTGAAGCATTCTAGATCAGTAGTAATCCACGCAACAAAATGTCTTGGAAGGCCCATGTACAAATTAATGCACTAGTTCTTTGTCTAATCTAGAATTGAAGGGGGCACTATTCCTCTATTCCGAGGTTCAGGTTTTTCTGAGGTCTCTGCGTGGCTTTACTTGCACCATGGTATGTAGGAAGGGGCAGATTTATGTTTCCTGGCGCATCCCTGCAAATCAGCAGGGATGCGCCAGGAAAGATGCGTGACGCAAGTTTACCCTTGCGCCACCACAGATGCGCCGCATTTACAATGCGGCGCATCATGGCGCAAAGATAAACAGATGCATGTCGCATCTGCCGGCGTAAGGTTGGCGCAGTGCTGGAGTTGTGTCGCGGGCGCGACGCAACTCCAGCTATGTTCCAACCTGGCCTATCCTCAACATGGTGCGTCACGCCTTACGCCTGCTTCAAGCAGGCGCAAGGTTTTGACGCAGCGGGGTCGGAAAAGTGACTGAGTGAAATCTTGTAGATTTCACTCAGGCACTTTTCCGAGGCGTTCCTGCACCGGAACGCCCACATGAAACCTGACGCAGGTTTCATGTGGCGCAGGGCTTTACAACGTGACGCATCTCCCTAGATGCGTCACGTTGTAAATCCCCCGCAGCATGGCGCTAGCTTTACGCCGCCGCTGCGTCACAGAAGTGACGCAACGGCGGCGCAAAAGTGGCGCACGGGGCTTGTAAATCTGCCCCGAAATATTTCAAACTCTAAAGCCTTTCCTGTACGCTTCTTGAAATAACTTCTGGAGCTAAATGTCATCAGCACATCAGTGTGGTGGTAGGAGTCTACCACCAACATCGATGTGTCGCTGACAATATCTTCAGAAGCTATTTCACATCCACCTAAGGAGCTGTACTTCACAGTATTATTACATGGGCATTGTTCTTGTCCAATCTACATATAATCACAGAAAGAGGACAGTATTGTGTGCAAATTAGTAGAAGCAATTTAATGTGGTGAACGGTTGCAGAATGTGTTGACCATCATCTATTAATAAAATGCTTAATACTACACTTCTGTCATGTCTAAGTGCTGCAAAAAAAGATGGTGCTCTTATCTACTTTATTGTTACTCGGTTTACCAGCCTAAGAATGATGGAAGGCTAAGTTGGTTCTGCCAGGAGTTGAAATGAAGGTAATATCAGCTCTCAGTGGTGAGCATTAACGCATGGAGCCATAACTTCCTGTCTAATCACTAGTGGCACCATGACTAAATGATGTAAAAGTATTTTCACAGGTGGTCCTACCTGGATCTGACAGATAAAGTCTGATGTTTATATTCTGGGTACCAGTAGTGAGAAATACTTCAACACATTGCTCATGTCCCCTCCACATGGTCGGAGATGACTAGAGGTAGCTTATACACCTAACAACACCTGCACTCAAACACAGACACCAACATCTTTTAAGGTCACCTGGGAGGGCGACCATTACTGACACTACAACCAGAGAGCCTGACGTTCGTGGTCAGACCGAGGAGAATGGGGCAGTAGAATGAATATGTATGTGCAGGAGCCTTCAGCTCCTAAGAATGTACTCCCAAAGCGAGGCATTTACTGGCTTGCATCACTCTAAATATTGCACATTGAACAGCACTGCTTATACCTCCAGCACTGCATGAATATGCTGTTTGTGGATATCAATGTGCTGACAATAGAGAGCTTCTCTCACAGCACCATAACTGTCACACACATCTAGCAAAAGTAAACATTAAGTAGGCCGAAGCACATACATCCAGCACAGAGGAGATGGGCCACTTAGGTACCAACATGCTCAAACCAGAACATATCCATAGCAAAACACCTTATAGGACATCATGCCAGCATGTGCATTTAACAGAATACTAAACACCTGCACAAAGTAGCACAAATATGTAGTTGACTATCACAGTCCACATATATTAATGCAGTTAAACAGAACAAATCAAGACAGAATTTTGACCATATCACATACATCTGCCGGACAATGGATACGTCCTGAGCGAGAAGATATGGAACCAACATTTATACTGTCCCTTGACTTCAACCTTCAAATCCTCATCATTATAAGGGCCTCAATAATAAATGCCTTTTAATTCGGCATTATTAGATCCACAGAAACACTGCTGATCTTTTCACTTTCACACTGAAAACAGTCAACATCCCTGTTGCCATGGTAATTCATCATTTCTTAGTGTACCTTTGAGGTTCAACTCTTAATGCACTGGATTTTTCCAACCTTGGAGTTACCAGCTCCGCCTTATGGGTATCTCTAGGGATGAGCAACTACCTTCCCATTTTCGAGGCCATTCCCAATGAGGGCCTAAGTCTGACAAATTCAACAGAAACACATTCCTTCACCCCATTGACAGCACATCCCCACAAACTTAGTCAAACTCTGGGCTGCAAAAGTAACTATAGACCTATTTAGAAAGTCCTCCCCAGACTACCAAAACTGCTGTGAAAATACATAAAAACCTAACATCTAAAAACCCTTCCTCACACATCCAATTCATTTTTTAAAAACCCTAAGATTTAAACATATATGAAAGGGAGTCATAAAAGTATAGTCCTGCAGAGATAAGTGATGTGAAGGTTACTATAAACCCCTCAGCTTGCATTTGGCAAAAATAGACAGGACGCGCATGTTTTGCAGGCGGAAATGTGTTCTCTCCTGGTCCAAAAAATATACACATAAAGCTAGAATTATAAGGATTATTGAAGAATCTAAAAAACTGCACTGGATGTCTGGGGTTACACCTCCTCCAAAACCAAAAGAATTCTGACGGCCAAATTAAATTAAATCATAAATTCACACCTGTAGATTTAAACTTACGTGTAGAGTAAATGTACAACGTTTTGAGAAGTCTAAAAAAACTACAGGTGTACTACTGGAAAGATGTGACACCCAGTTTTCCAGGTGTATTCAAAATTGGAAGTAATTACACATGTGTAAATATACATTACATACATTTTCTCTTGTACAAATGCTGATCAAAAGTGCTTTGTGACTTGCTCACTTTTTTGTTAGGTCGAGCATCAGCGCGCTTGCGCTGTCTGCAAGACCTGCTGTAATTGATTAAACCATGTTATTCCCGCCTCCTGTTTAGGATTGGTCCATTCCAGCGTTGCTCTTCTTTGCTGCCTCCTGTCTCGTTTCTGCACCCGATAGCTCACTTCCTTTCAAGGCTCAGGAGCACAGGTAAACTACAGTGTACTTACGCTTGCCTTTGTTATCTCCTGTTTCTGAGAACTTTTTAACTTTATTTTTTTTTATGCTTTTGGCCCGTGGCTGCTTCCGCCCTGTTTTCATTCCATGTCACGCACATAAATTGTATGAGAATGGCACCCGCTTTTTTTCAAATTTATTTTATGGTGCGCACATAACTTGTATGTATTAGGAATTGCTTCCAGTGCATATGCCAGATGAGCACGGCGCCCGCTTTCTAAAAAAATGTTTTTTATCGTGCACACATAACTTGTTTGTTATTTTGTTTGCAGGAGCGAACAGCCCTGATTCCGAGATTTATTTTATGGTGCGCACCTAACTTGTATGTATTCGGGCACTGCGCTTTATTCAATTCAAAGTACTTTATTTCGGCCTATGAGGCCATAAAAGTAAAAAGCAAGCAAAATACAGTACATACATAGGAATTTAAAAATACACTCATCCGTTGCTCGCTACAGTGCACCAGAATACATCTGTTTTGTAAAAATTCACAGTGAATTTAAATAAGGGTATCGCATATCCCACAGGGAAGCCTCAACAGTCTGAAGACTAACCTATTGTCATACTACTTTGTCATGCACTACTACTACTACTACTACTACTACTACATTGTCATGCACAAGCATAAAGTGCTTGTGCAATACATGAGCAGCATGATGCTGTTTATCTTATACCAAGCATCGATTTCAGATAAAGTGCATATACAGTAGATGTGCAATGGCGCAGTTGTTACGATAATCCATTACGCTCGACCATCAGCGTAAGCTAATTAAAGTGCATATACAAAAGGTGCAAGGGTTAATGGCGTTTACATTACTCTTAAAAATAAGTTCAATAAAATGCCTGTGTAAAGCGTGTCCTATCAATTCATAAGATCATCAAAATATTTCTAAAAATATAAAACGGTTATAAAAATGCATAACAGATAAGAATATTTTAGTAATTACACAGAAACTGTCAACTTCACTTTCAATACCATATGAACTTAGACAATAGCCTTTCCAGTGTACCTTCCCCACTAAAATAGTTGTTTGGCCATCTTCAGTGCCTATCAAGTCGGCATTTTACAAAAACCAGTATGGTCATGGTTAAGGTGTCTGTTCCCCTTGAATTATTTTTAACATGACTACTCATACTAAGTAATACACCATAGTCCCTAAGTACGAGCATCGGCCCGGCGTCCTGCTATTAGAATTAGAATTTTTGCCCTCTCTTTTTTCTTATAAAATTGACAGCCAGTAGGAATCTGCTGAGCCCAAATACTATGAGGCGGGAGTTATCTGTTTTTAATATTCGCAGCATTTCATTCAATTTCCTGACACTAAGGCACCTGCCTATCGGTTTTATCCATTTCCTTCTGGCGATTCTGTACGCTGGGCAAAAGAACAAAACGTGTGAGATATCCTCATCAACTCCCAGCTGGCATAAGCTACAGTGAGACTCCCCCTCCTTAGAGTGTGACGTTGTCCATTTGGAGATGAAAGTGTTTATCTGCAACATTTCATATCTGAATTTCAGATATAAACACTTTGCCAATTGTGGTTCTATTTCATCCAAAAATGGTTTGAAACAGGGGTCGTTTTAAACTGGAGGAATTGCATAGTGAGCCTACCCAATGTACTGTTTGAAGTTACCTTGTGCCTAATAAAGTTCCAGAATATAAGCTTGATCTCACGTTTTGATTCATGAGTCAGCAGACTCGGATTCATCCAGTATCTTCTCAGACCTAGATCAAAGAGCCATGTTCTAATATGGACCGACCAAGCGAAAGTGACTTGGGAATCAAGTTCCAGCAATTCACTAAGTGATTCTCTGTACGTTGCTAGTTCCGGTGTTGTCCAAATTCTGATCCAGAATGACAAAGTTCTCCAGATAGCTAGGTGCTCCAAACATTTGATACCCTAGTCATAAGTCAGAGGAATCAGTGGGGTGTGTGGAGGAAGGGCCACAAACAGTCTCACGATTTTATTTTCACCAGTGGTTAGGGATTTGAGAGTACCGCCTCCCCATATCTCTGAACCATACAAAGCGGCAGTTTGGGCTCTGGCCTTGTATACTTCCAGAGCGGGAGTAATGGCTTTTGAGGACGTTGTAACTTGTTTTTTTACAATGGGAATAGAGTTTGGCATTTAGATGGCCTTTGATTTCTCTATTTGTGGGGCCCAGGAAAGTTTAGAATCTAGGGTGACTCCCAGGTATACAAAGTTCGATACACGTTCCAAAGTTGTACCATTCAGGAATATTTTGTTCTTAAAGCTTCTATGTGGCCTTGTGGTCATGTATTTTGTTTTGGTTGGATTAATCTCAAGGCCTTTTGCTTTACAATATTTATTGAGGCTATGAAGTAGGTTCTGTAGACCACTGGGTGTTTGGGACAGCAGGATAGTATCATCCGCGAATGTTAAAGTGCAGATATGGTTACCTCCAAGCTTTGGCGAATCATGGGCAGATTTTTGGAGATGTTCAACCAAATCATTTACGTACAGGAGGAACAGAGACGGTGCCAGGACACAGCCCTGGCGCACGCCCCTCTTAACTGGGATCTCATCAGTAAGTTTGCCTCCATCGTACCTTAGCATAGTTGCCTTCATGTAGCCTTATAATTTGGATTAAGATCTTGTACACCCTGTTGGTGCAGATTTTCCCACAGCTGAGCCCTTGGGATAGAATCAAATGCTGCCTTTAAATCAATAAAGGCAACATACAAGTGGCTAGCTCTTAACCTTGTATATTTCCAGGCTAAGACCAGAAGTCTAAATACTTGGTCTATTGTGCTTGTTTTCTGTCTGAAGCCAGCCTGGCACGGTGAGAGTATATCTTCTGCTGTGATCCAGTCAATAAGCCTAGTTAGGATTTGCTTTGCATAGACCTTCTGTAGAACGTCTATCAAACTTATGGGTCTGTAATTTGCAGGCTCTTCCCTACTGCCCTTTTTATAGATAGGGACTATCTCAGCGCCCTTCCAGGACACTGGGATCGGCTGCCCCCTAGCTATTGCATTCGATAATTCATTTATATATGGCACCCACATTCCGGGGTGTGTTTGAATAAGTCCCCTGGTATTTTGTCAGGGCCGGGTGCCTTTGATGGCTTAATGGCTGCTATAGCAAGTGCTGTGTCCTCCATGCTAAACTGTAAAGCTGGTGCTCGTCTTGATATCAGGAGCCCCCTAAGCTCGCTTGTGGGGTCTTGGTCCATGTCTGATTCAGTGGTGGTATCATAAAGGTTTGCGAAGTGTCTCTGCCAGGTATTGGGATCTAGATAATGGTCAGAAACCGTCATGTCTCGTTTGCTTCCATGGGTCATTAATTTCCAAAACATGGCTTGGTCCCCATTATTTGCAGCTATTATAAGCTCTTCCCAAATGCTATCTTCCCAGTTTCTTTGGGCTATCTTTTGTGATTTCTTGTATTTTGATCTTTCCGATCTAATCTCAATTATATTTTTGTTTTTAAGGGCACTAATGAGCCAGTCTTTGGCCAATCTACATTCCTTGTCATACCAGGGTTGGATGACTGCACCCCTGCCTTGGCAGTACCTGTTACTGTCCGTGGTTTGGTTAGGTGGACTTGTATTTCCTCTACCAATTTTTGATGGGTGTGTGTTATCTGGTTAATTTGGGGATCTTGATCCAGGTAAGAGGTTACAAGGTCACTAAAGATGTTATATATGCTAGTGAGGGGTTTGACTTGATCTAATATGGCAGGCCATCTGACTGACCGCCGATTATTAGTTAACAGGGGCTGCCTTGTTTCTACTCCTGAGTCAATTTCTAGGGTTGCATGAGTTGGAAATTGTTTCCCGTCTAGGTATAAACATAGCGGAAATGGTCGCTCTCTTCTCTCTTTTCTACTTTGAAATCCTGTACATATGCCCAATGTGCTGTACTTATGAGCACATAATCTATTCTCGATGTAGAGTTTCCTCTTGAGAAGGTGTTTGCACAAGCAAGGTCTGAGGGAAAGCGACCATTGCATGCCCTAAGGCCTTTCTCGATGGTAAGATGGTATATTTGCATAGCAGAGGTGGTACACCTCACTGTGTCTTTTATTGTGAGGAGGGGGATCCCTCTGATTTGATCTTACTCTTCAGAAACGATATCAAGTCCCACTATGGGTTCATAGCAGCAATTAAAACCGCCCCCCACTATGATGGCATCTTTTGGATCTATGGATCCCAGGACCTCCTTAAAATGTTCTAGCAAAGGTGTTTCTTTTGAACGTTCCCTAGGTCTTACATAAATATTAAAGAGATGCAGCTGTATTGCATTAGAGAACTTGAGTTTCAGGCCCAAGATGTCCAATGAACCAGTGGGTACAATTTCTATGATGACATTTAAATGAATTTTTGCCCATATTGTCAGCCCACCCGAGGCCATCCCTTTTTTTGAATGTAGTGCCTCTATGCTGAAAGTTCTATACCCTACTTTATGTTGTAGTTCTCTAGCCCATGTCTCCTGAAAGAGACATAGGTCTAAATCTTCTACATAGCTCTGCCAATCAGGTTCCCTAAGTTTTTGTTTGAGCCCAGCAATGTTCCAAGAGACCATCTTTATCAAATTGAAGGCCAAAGCTGTGTGAGTAGTTGGGGGGTCACTATGTTTAGATAGGGAGTCACTCTCCCCTATAGCATAGATATTGCTTACCCTGGTTTCATGGTGTGGTGTATGTTCTAGGGTGACATCATAATTAGATTGGGGGCTGAGACCTGAACTAGCGAGGTTCATATCTTGCTCGGTAGGGGCTCTCTTTAACATTATGTTCACCCTATCTTGCTGAGTCAGTCAATCAACAGAGTCTAGGTTATTTGGCTCCTGCGTATCTTGAGGTGGATTGGTGCGCTTGGCTAGTTCAGGAGCGTTCTGTTTGATGCCGATTGTTGTTTCGAAGGAGGAGTGTGAACGGAGGTTCATGTCAATCAAACTATCTGCTATGTACCTTGAATGGAACGTTAACTTTATAACGTCCATACTCCCCACTTCCTGCTGGAACCTTTCAGCTCTTATGATGTCAGCTCTCACTACCGTAAGACACTGGCATTTGAATCTGATCCAATGGATCACTTTGTTAATCAAGGAACCCTCATCTTCTCTGGCTCCCCGATTAAACTCGGAGCATTTGTCAAGAAGACGTTATGTGTAGTGGGCTTGTGCTTAATCGAATGATGAGGTGTTGGATAAGTGTTCTGTGGTTGGCGATAGCCCCCCCCTCCCGGCCACTTTTTGGGTTTGGAACTGATGGCTTGTTGGTTTCATTCTATGTATGTTGTGGGGCTCCCGAGGAACTCTATTGCGTCTCTTGTGATTAGGAAGATTGCGTAACCCAGGTAATTCATCCAGAGGAATTGTATACGAAGTTGACCTAGATGGATAAGGACTATACTAGTTGGGTGTTTGTTCTGGTTTGTTGGATCCTTTACAGAATGTTTAGAGTGTGCCCCAGATGGATGCACTGGTTGCACGTTTACCATATTAATCGGATCTGGTTTTCCACCAGAGTGTTTAGAGCAATCTATCATGTTGTTTTTTTCTTCCAAAGTTATGGGCAAGCTTTTTAATAAATCCAGAAACATCCTCTTAAGTCCTGCGATCTCCTCTTGTTTAGAGTTCTGCTTTAGGCAAAGGTCCCTCAACACCCCATTAGTGTCCTCTAGCTCTGTTTGGGTCCCTACTTCTCTAGAGCCGGCTGAAAGCCGTGTATTACACTCAATCTCCTCTGCTTGTCCCCCAGAATTTTCTCCGTGACATCTTGTAATGACCTGCGTGTCATGTGTCATGTCATCTTGTTCCATACTTCTCAGTGAGTCTAGAGTTCCTCATTCTAGAGCCTTCGTTCAGTTTGAGTTGCTCTAGAACTCTGGGAATTCAGTTGCTGCTGGCGCTGTGTGGATGGGACGTTTTACCTCCTGATACTTGCTGTTACCGAATAAAATAACTTCCTTCTATCTCAACCAGTGTGATACGGCTGAACTTCATTACGCTTGCGACGACCTGGAAACGGACCCACAACCGTCTACATCGAGGTACCAGAAATGTCCCAACACATCGTTCTTACTACAGTGAACAAAGCTTTCTACTCCACGATCCTTGGCTACCCTACTATTTCATAAGGTACTGTGTACGCTCCCCGCCAGTCCAGCGTTTATTCTCTACAAAAATGCATCCTACAAGACCGATTTCCACCTTTCTCACCTTTTTCTTTTTTTTATTACATGCGCACTCCTCGCGCTGCGAGTCTCTTGAACGAAGCTTTCTTCACGACGATCCTTGGCTTCCCTGCTATTTCATAAAGTACTGTGCGCGCTCCCCGCCAGCCCTGCGTTCAATCTCTACAAAAACGCGTCCTACAAGACTGATTTCCATTTTTCTCATTTTTTTTTACATGCGCACTCCTCGCGCTGCGAGCCTCTCGCGCAAGCATGTCGTCATCCTAGCAACCATCCTCCTCAACAACGACGCTGCGTCTCCACAACAACGACGCCCGCCTCCTACGGAGCTACCTAGCTCCAACAATCAGTTGCCTAGCAACCTAGTCTTCAGTCTAAAGGGCTATACACAGCTGTGCACGATGTTACCAAGCAACTGAGGACTCTCGCAACTGAGAACGGCCTCCTAAACTCAATCGGCTCATACGCTACTCGCTGGCAGGCACAGCTTTATTGTGTTCTTACAACCTTCTTTACTGCCTGCTTCGCTGACAGGCACAGCTTACTCTTACCCCTACTTCACTTACTCGCTGCATTACGGTAATAGGCACACCACAGTTCACAAGTGTGTCTTCACTCTGCCTCTACAGTGACAAGCACACTTCAATCCGAAATGCTTTCACCATCTTGAATTTAGTGTATTTCACATGTCTTCTCTGCCTGCTTCACTGACAGGCACAGCTTACTCTTACCTCTACTTCACTTACTTGCTGCATCACGGTGATAGGCACACCATGGTTCACAAGTGTGTCTTCACTCCACCTCTACTGTGACAAGCACACTCCAGTTCAAAGTGCTTTCACCATCTTGACTTCTAAGGTGACAAGCACACCATTATTCCTAAAATGCAGAACGTCACGTCACCTCCTTTTTTCCTCTCCACCCCAGGCGAACCCTCCATCCGCAGGTCAAAGTGGAAGAAAGTATTTCTCAACTACGCGAGGGTATGCGGTGTGTCAATGAGTGCCGAAAGGAAGTCAGCCCTACTCCTGCATTGTCTAGGCTCGGAGGGGCAAGAGGTTTTCGAACATTTACCAGACTTAAATGACACAGAATCTGATAGCCTAAAGGAATTTGAAGTAGGTTTGAAGAAGCTAGACAAACATTACCTTCCCAAAGTCAGCACTGTCTTGGAACGTTATCACTTTGGGAAACGTGTACAACAACCCCAAGAGTCTTTTGAAGTGTATGTGACTCACTTGCGCAAACTAGCTTCCACTTGCAAATTTGAAGGCACGCTTGAGGAACGTATACGTGACCAATTCATGTTAGGATGTACTATAGAGAAGGTCAAGCAAGAGTTATGGCAAAAAGACGATCCCAAGTTAGATGAGGTTATCTCTATTACCAAACGTATTGAACACTCACTTGCTTGTGATGAAGTGATAAAGAAAGAGAGAATGGTACTAACAGTAATACTGATGGTGACAAAGTACAAACTGTGGTTAAGGCAAAGACATTTAAACAAGTTCAGTCTCAGCCTTCAAACCCCAAAATGACCTTCTCTGGAAAATGTTATCGCTGTGACATGGTAGGTCATCTGGCCAACGACAAGTCTTGCCCAGCTTTGAACTCCAAATGTCTCAATTGTGGGAAAATTGGCCATGTAGCATAGGCTTGCAGAATATTAAAATTTAAAAAGAACAAGCGTGAGAAGGAAGTTTGGGTTCAAAATGAATCAGACTCTGATCCTGATGAGTTACATTGTGGTGAGGTCTTGGTTCAGGCCAATCAGTGTAAGCGGAAAAGTCCCATCGACAGTGTTCTAGTAAATGGTCGCCCTGTCAAAATGCTTTTTGATTCTGGGGCAAAAATCACCTTGGTCCCAAAGAGCTTCTACGACACGTCTTTATTGGGTAAAGTGAAGGTCTTCAAGCCTGATATCAGACCACTTGCTTACGGTGGTCAACCTATAAAGTTATTCGGCTACTTTGAAGGTGACATTGAAAACAGAAACAAACTCACCTCTGGAAAAATCTACATCTCCTCCAGAGGTGACAGTATTGCACGTTGGATCTACAAGGCCGATCTCGGTGTGATGCTGATTCCTGGTGGGGATCCATGCATTGTTCTGAGAGGAGACCTAATTCCACCACTTCCTGATATTGCTGATTCTCGTGAGTCTGCCAACGTTCTCCAAGTAAATAATTTACCCACTGAGTTTGAGCAGGTCTTCAGCGAGAAATTAGGTTGTTTGTCTGACTATACACATAGAATTACCCTGAGGCCTGGTACCACCCCTGTCGAGTGCAAAGTGCGTAGTGTACCATTAGCTCTGAGAGAGTCCATGCAAAAGGAGCTAGAAAAATTACAGAAAGAAGGGATTATAATCGAAACTGAGGCAAGTGATTGGTTGGCTCCTGTAGTACTCGCTCGCAAAGCCTCTGGAGAGGTGAGACTATGTGTAGACTTGCGTGCTCTCAACCGTGCTGTCATAGCTGATAAGTACCCTCTTCCCAATATTGCAGAGATGCTAACACAGCTTGGTGGGGCTGAGGTCTTCTCCACTTTAGACCTCAGGGCCGCATACCACCAGATCAGGATTGAACCCGATTCCATGGACCTGACTGCGTTTATAACGCCTTTTGGGACGTATAAATTTACCAGGCTTCCCTTTGGCTTAAATTCTGCGGCCTCCGTCTTCCAGCGAGCTATGGAAGACGTCCTCTGTGGATTGCCAGGAGTTAAAATCTACCAAGATGATGTACTGGTACACGGCCCTTCTCAGAAACTGCATGATGAAAGGCTTAGGTCTGTTTTAGAACGTTTCAGGTCATGTGGATTGACCTTACGCGAGAACAAATGTATATTTAATCTTCCTGAAATTGACTATTTGGGCATAAGTTGTCTAAAGAGGGTGTAAAACCGAGGGACCATTTGGTTAAGTCCATTGAGAAACTTCCCATGCCCCAATCCAGAGACGATTTGGTTACCTTTCTCGGCATGGCCGAATACTACAACAAGTTTGTGCCACAATTTGCTTCCCGCACCTTTACTCTAAGGTCACTCCTAAAGAAAGGTGTAAGATTTACTTGGTCAACTCAATGCCAGCTAGAGTTTGACTATATAAAAGAAGCCTTGAGTGAGGCACCCTCTCTCCAGAGTTTTGACACTAATGCCCATTCCATTCTTATCACCGATGCTAGCTCCAAGGGTCTCGGCGCTGTTCTGAAGCAGGTGAAGGATGGAAGGGGAATTACTATCATGTTCCTCTCAAGGGCACTAGTGGGTCCTGAAATCCAATACTCCGTCATAGAGAAAGAAACTTTGTGCATCTTTTGGGCAATCAAGAAACTCAAAACGTTTCTTTGGGGAAGTTCATTTGTTGTACAATTTGATCATAAACCCTTGAAAGACTTATTCACAAAGAAGAGTCTGGATGCTGTATCCTCAAGGATCGCCAGATGGATAGTCGCTCTCCAGGACTATGATTGTGTAGTCAATTACATACCTGGAGCTCAGAACAAGGTCTCGGATTGCCTTTCCCGTCTTGTCCTGAACAATTCTGATCCCGCTCCAGACACCTTAAGCGACTTGTGGGAGGATGACGATTATAAAGTGTGTGAGGTTATGACAAGTGTCTTGAGTGAAGGTGAGTGGAAGTCATCCATGGAGACTGACTCAACGATTCTTGAAGTCTGCAAGTTGACGACTGAAGGGTGGGTGGGCATAAAAAGCCTGAGTGAAGAGACACGCAAGTTTTGGAATGTGCGTCATGAGTTATCCGTCTTCTCTGGGCTGCTTTGGAGGGGTACGAAACTCGTTCCTCCTCTCTCCGTCATGCAAAGAATTGTCCATCAAGGCCATCAGGGTCATCAGGGCATCTCCAAAACCAAAGAGATGATCCGATTGCACTTATGGTGGCCTGGCATCGATCTCCTTGTCGAGCGCATGGTGAGGGATTGCAGTGAATGTAGTGCATGCAACAAGGCCTATAACACCAGGGTTCAACCCATGGTCGTGCGGGAGACCTCTGATCGTTGTTGGCAAGAGGTGGCTTTAGATCTTCTGGGTCCCATTGCTAGCAGCTCTGGCCAATCCTATGTCCTTGTTTTGATAGACATGTTCTCTAGATCGCCAGAGGTCAAGATCACACACAACATTGAGACTAAGGACGTCATCAAGTTCCTTGATGAAGTTTTCTCACGAGAAGGACTCCCGGACTGTCTCCTGACTGACAACGGGGTCCAACTGGTCTCTAGCGAATTGGAGGAGTACTTAACTAACAGGGGTATTAGACACAAGCGTTGTGCCCACTACCATCCCGAAACCAACAGAATTGTGGAGAGGTTTAACCGTGTCCTAAAAGAATCCATCCAACTGGCCAAGGCCCAAAGTAAAGACTGGAAAACGGCAGTCGTGGAACGTGTGACGATTTACCCTCTCACGCCTCACTCAACCACGAGTAAGGTTCCCTTTGAGCTGTTTCGAGGGTGGAGTCCCAACACCCACATGTTCCAAGCGTGGATGGGAGACAAAAAAGAGTGTGTGGGCTTGCATGCTGGTTCTGGTGTGGTTCTTTCTGGTCATAATCCTGACATAGCGTCCTGGCAAGAAGGTCAAAACTTAAAGGCTGCCAAAAGAAAGGAGTACTTTGACGCCAGGCACGCTGTCACTCAGACTCGATTACGTGTGGGTGACAGATTAAGGGTACACCTTCCCCAGAGATCAAGTGGGATCTCAAAGTTCTCCTCACCTTTTGTTGTGAAAAGACTCTTTCAAAATGCAGTGAAGTTGAATGATGGACGCATCTGGAACTTGAATAGGATTGCTCCCATGCACACCAAGGTCCAGGCAGAGTTGGCTGTTCCAGAAGCAAATTCTGAGAGGTTGGCTGCATTGCGAAGGAGTACTCGCACTGGGAAGATTCCAGCAAAATTGAACGATTTTGTTCTGCATTAACGTTTCCTCTACCCATGAGTTGTTCTTATATTTTTCCCCTCCTTGTCCATCTCACTGTGTATCTCTTTCCTGTTTTCTTGTGTAAAGAGGGAAGGTGTGTAATGACCTGCGTGTCATGTGTCATGTCATCTTGTTCCATACTTCTCAGTGAATCTAGAGTTCCTCATTCTAGAGCCTTCGTTCAGTTTGAGTTGCACTAGAACTCTGGGAATTCAGTTGCTGCTGGCGCTGTGTGGATGGGACGTTTTACCTTCTGATACTTGCTGTTACCGAATAAAATAACTTCCTTCTATCTCAACCAGTGTGATACGGCTGAACTTCATTACACATCTGCTAATATTAAATATCTATTAGAGCATTCTGAGTTTATAAGATCCCTAGTTAAGGGGCTTGATTGGGTCGTTTCTATAGTGCCTCGCCCAAGGGAAACTGTTTGGGAGGGATTAGCTTTCGTAGCTGTGGGAGACCCTGGGGCGCGATGTACAGTTACTAGGGGGCTTGTTTGCTTTGGAGTTTGTTTTTTGGAGGTCACTTTGCCTTGCTTGCTAAAATATGTGGAGATCTTTTTAGTGCCTTTGGATGCTACTTCGTTCTCGTTCGCTAACATAGATTCAACCTCTTCAATCAAGTCATCAATAGCTGCTAAGGTGCAGTTATCTGCTGCAGAAATCACTGTTTTGCTAAACTTAGCCATCTTCTTCCTGCCGGCTGCTGACTCTATTGCCTTCCTTTTCCCCATTGTCCTACCAGCAAGCCGCTCAAACTTGCTGCTAGGGTGATTTCTCTAGGATTGGGGAAACTATCAAGCTTTTGCAGCAGCCACAGGACAGTTCTAAAAAGAAGAAGTGCAACGACTCTATAATTGGTATGTTATGTTTACAGAGTCCTTTGAACAGGATATCAGAGTCCAAAGCTCAGTTATTTATGCCAGCCTAGGTAGAACAAGTACGTGTGCCTTTAGAAGATGCGTTTTTCTGCAAGCGTTAAAGCTTATAAGTATCCATTTAAAGGCCTTAGACAAAAGTTATGGCAGTGTGTCTATATTAAACCATACAAATTGTTGCACAAAAATCGATATTCTGCCTGACCAAGTAAGGCTTCCAGTAAGTTCAAGTTAAGAGCAGATTACGCCCGGAGCTACAGGTCAAAAAATGACATCACATTTAGGGAGGTGAATCAATTGGAGAATAGAAGCCCGTCCGGCTCACACAGTTCCATGGAGATAATGGGAATAGTTCTTACCCAATAGCATGGTGTACTTGTGATGCTTGCGATGCTGTATCACTGCCAGGGGGGGTGGCCCTGCCCTGCCTCTGTCTGCCTCTGACGGGCTCGGACGGCCCTGCCCTTGGCCCGGGCACGTACCGCGCTGCGGGAGTGCAGGCACTCCTTTTCTGTGCCTCCATGCGCTGTGGGCGTGTTCCTTGCGGCATTCCCTGCCACGCTGCCTTCTGGGCGCTGTGGTTTGGCCCCCAATGCCGGTGTCAGTGTCCCGCGCTGCGGAAGTGCAGGCTCTCCTTTTCTGCGCCTCCAGGCACTATGGGCGTGTTCCTTGCGGCGTTCCCTGCCACGCTGCCTTCTGGGCGCTGTGGTTTGGCCCCAATGCCGGTGTCAGTGTCCCGCGCTGCGGGAGTGCAGGCTCTCCTTTTCTGCGCCTCCAGGCACTGTGAGAGTGTTCCTTGCGGCGTTCCCTGCCGCGCTGCCTTCTGGGCGCTGTGGTTTGGCCCCCAATGCCGGTGTCAGTGTCCCGCGCTGCGGGAGTGCAGGCTCTCCTTTTCTGCGCCTCCAGGTGCTGTGGGCGTGTTCCTTGCGGCGTTCCCTGCCGCGCTGCCTTCTGGGCGCTGTGGTTTGGCCCCAATGCCGGTGTCAGTGTCCCGCGCTGCGGGAGTGCAGGCTCTCCTTTTCAGCGCCTCCAGGCGCTGTGGGCGTGTTCCGTGTGGCGTTCCCTGCCACGCTGCCTTCTGGGCGCTGTGGTTTGGCCCCCAATGCCGGTGTCAGTGTCACGCGCTGCGGGAGTGCAGGCTCTCCTTTTCTGCACCTCCAGGCGCTGTGGGCGTGTTCCTTGCGGCGTTCCCTGCCGTGCTGCCTTCTGGGCGCTGTGGTTTGGCCCCCAATGCTGGTGTCAGTGTCCCGCGCTGTGGGAGTGCAGGCTCTCCTTTTCTGCACCTCCAGGCGCTGTGGGTGTGTTCCTTACAGAGTTCCCTGCCATGCTGCCTTCTGAGCGCTGTGGTTCGGCCCCCAATGCCGGTGTCAGTGTCCCGCGCTGCGGGAGTGCAGGCTCTCCTTTTCTGCACCTCCAGGCGTTGTAGGAGTGTTCCTTGCGGCGTTCCCTGCCGCGCTGCCTTCTGGGCGCTGTGGTTTGGCCCCAATGCCGGTGTCAGTGTCCCGCGCTGCGGGAGTGCAGGCTCTCCTTTTCTGCGCCTCCAGGCGCTGTGGGCGTGTTCCTTGCGGCGTTCCCTGCCACGCTGCCTTCTGGGCGCTGTGGTTTGGCCCCCAATGCCGGTGTCAGTGTCACGCGCTGCGGGAGTGCAGGCTCTCCTTTTCTGCACCTCCAGGCGCTGTGGGCGTGTTCCTTGCGGCGTTCCCTGCCGCGCTGCCTTCTGGGCGCTGTGGTTTGGCCCCCAATGCCGGTGTCAGTGTCCCGCGCTGCGGGAGTGCAGGCTCTCCTTTTCTGCGCCTCCAGGCGCTGTGGGCGTGTTCCTTGCGGCGTTCCCTGCCGTGCTGCCTTCTGGGCGCTGTGGTTTGGCCCCCAATGCCGGTGTCAGTGTCACGCGCTGCGGGAGTGCAGGCTCTCCTTTTCTGCACCTCCAGGCGCTGTGGGCGTGTTCCTTGCGGCGTTCCCTGCCGCGCTGCCTTCTGGGCGCTGTGGTTCGGCCCCCAATGCCGGTGTCAGTGTCACTGCGGTTTATATTTAGCAGAGCGCCCGCTTTTATGGGCGATCAGAGGGGAGATTAATAGAAGGCCAGCCGCATCCCGCCCTCGCCCTGCAGCTACGCACACATGACTTCCAAAAGCCGGAAGCTTTGGCCCAAGGTTAGAAAGTGCTTCTAACGCATTTGCCAGCTGAGCAAAGCGCCTGCTTTTTAAAAAATTTATTTTATGGTGTGCGCATAACTTGTTTGTTATTTTGTTTGCAGGAGCATACTGCCCTGATTCCGAGACCTTACCCATGCTCTGACCAGAATGTTTTCAAATAATATCTGAGTGGATAATGGTAGGAAACCTCGGTCCTTCTCATGGGTGACTCCATGAAAGATCGATGAATCGCACTATGCTTGGTACCGATAGCCTGGTATTGGTACTTATCAGCCTCCTCTTGGAGTAAGGGTTGCGGTGGAGTGCCCCAAGGTCAGAGAAGCCAGTCCTTTTCCCTTAAGAGACCCTCCAGTGTGAGAGACACTATCAGTCCAATGTCTGTCCAGCCCGTGACATGGGACCACAATCACAGGAAGATTGGGTTTTTACTGGGACTAAAGTTATGGATTACAATGGTTTGTAGAGGGCAACATGAACCAGAATATGATGTGCCTGGTGGCAGGGAGTAACCTTGTGATCCTAAGCACAAGCCTTGCAGCATTTTTTACCACATGATTTCACCAAACATATTCCCCAGAATTCCGATGAGGTCTTAAAGTCTTTTGCTGCTAAACTGCAAAGTTTGCAGGGGTTTGTACCTCTCAGCGCCCAAGGCAGACCCAGCACTGCTTTTGTTTTCAGGAGGGGAGGTTTGTGTACAACTAGGCCCCTCACTACAGTACTGCTGGTAGTGGGGCCCTGGGTTGCTTGTGTTCCGGTTTAGTGGGGACCTGGCCTGGCAGTTTGGAATGGACTGTTCCGATTGGAGCAGGATCCAGCTTGATTTGCATATGTGTGGGTTCAAACAGAGGTGGAATGGTGGGCAAAAAGGGTGGATTAGGGGGCTGCCACGAGTGATTAACAGTGGCTGAGATTAATTCATGCATACATGCATCCATCCATCACTTGTTCATCTTGTGAGGCATCAGTGCACTCTCGCAGTGCTCCCATCACTTCCACAAACAGGTGCCGCTTCCTGCTCACCACCACTCAAGGCGCTATGGACAGTGCCGATGTACACCAACACCCCCAGCGAGGCAGACTCAATAAAGATGCTCAGCACTCACTGTGAATAAAACTAAAACTGTCTCGCTCACTCCCGAGGCAAGCTGGGCCATGCCAGACAAGATGTATCTGTCTTCAAGGCGATATAGGGGAGGTTGTGCAAATTGTTTTTCTTTTTTGGCAGGCAAAGTTCACGATTTTCACATTTCACAACGTTTTGCAGTCTGCCTTTATCCAACTACGTGAGTAGTTTTTTTCTACATAACAATAAGATTTTCACAGCTTAGACAGATTTCTTTACTGTATTCAAACCCAGTCATGTAGGAAAATGTAAGCAGAATTTTTCTCTACAAAGCCGAGCTTTTTCAGATACATTGGTATAGCTCGGCAGAATCATGCACCATCTTTTCTGTGAAGTATATACGATATAGAATCATTTTAATAAATAGTTTTGATTAAAAAATGATCTCTTTCCCTGTTCTCACATTTCAACCAATTTTCGGGGTGTTCCCTCTGTTGTTCCCTCCCATTGCATTCATGCATGTGGATTTACTTCTGTCTTCACACAATTTACGGTCTACGCAATGAGGGCCATATTTATGTAAAAGTCATACAGAGCAGGGCAGCATGTCACCTTGCTGCGCTGCGTGACAGGGAAAGAGCAGGAATGTGCCGCATTTAAAAGAATCTGGCGCATTCCTGCCTTTGCACTGGTGCCGTTTTGGTTGCCTAGCGCCAACGCAGGCACCCTTGCATCATGTTGCAAGGGTGCCTGCGTTGTAAGGAGAATTGTTTTTGTGCTGGAGTGGACACCCTCCTGCACAAAAACTATCTGCTGAGGCATTGTCCTCTTTCTATGTGTGCTGCAGAATGCAATACTCATAGAAAGAGAAAGTAAAAAGGAGAAATAAGATATCTCCCTTCGTTATGCTTCACCCGAGAAGGCGTAGCTTGTTGGCACATTCCCAGGTCTATGACAAAAAAAAGGGGAGGTCAAGTGCACACCTATTTCGTCCAAATATATCGCTGTAAAAAGTTTTGTTCCAATGTTTTTCATTTTGCGTGCAGCCTGGAAAACGTGATCTGCCCTGATATCACGCACTTGTAACACATCGAATATTGGAGCGAGGTAACACTCCTTGCCATGACGCACAGCTTAGTCCGTAATTCTTAACAAAACTACCACACTTTTATCCATGTTTAATTCGCTTTATTCCATGTACTCCGGAGTTAATACTGCTCTTTTCTTGGTCCTGTCACAAATTAGGTATTTATATAATCCACAGTTTCGAATGCAACAGATATGCCAATCCAGGCCCTTTTCTGGAGCATGAAGTATACATAAATGGTCCTTGATTGGTTGATCTTAATACCCAATGCATTTCGGGCTTTCATTAGCCCTTCTTCAGGGGTTCACCACAAATTTAAAACAATATCATTAGATTTGATTTAAAGCCTCTGTGCATACAAATCGCTAGAATTACTTCAACAAATTCATGCCATGCTTTACAACTGAACCCTTTAACCGGCGTTTTTCCCTCTAAAAGCGTCGCTACACGCTCTGTAAATGTGCTCAAACATACCCCTCCCAATCATCATCACCCTCCCTGTCTTGCCACCACGTTCTTGAATGTAATCATTAGTGAACATTTTTCTCTTTCTATGTGTGCTGCAGAATGCAATACTCATAGAAAGAGAAAGTAAAAAAGAGAAATAAGATATCTCCCTTCGTTATGCTTCACCCGAGAAGGTGTAGCTTGTTGGCACATTCCCAGGTCTACCACTTTTGGAAATACTGGGAATGCGACAAAATCCATGGATGTTGCATGGGAATACCCACGCAACACCCATGGAATGCCTCCCTGGCGCAAAGTAATGCAACGCAGCGATTTGGGCTGTGTTGCGTTACTCTGGATTTATGAAGCCACTCAGGGCCCCGCAGTGGGACGTTGCGTGGCTTCCAAAAACGCATTTTGGGCTTGCATCACGTGTGCATCACATTGCGTGGTGCAAGCGCAGCGCAACCCTACTCATAAAATGCTTTTTTTGGGTATATATTTTTTTTTATAGGGACAGGTTGTTTTAAAAAATATGAGTTGTCTTTTAGTGAATGACTACAGCATGAAATTGTCCCCTAGAGCCCTGTCTACTTCTTCCCCACTCTAGCCCTTCATGCCAATCACACACATTCACAAGGTGCTAGCTGTGCCACAGGGACAGCTTCCAATTCACAAATGGGACACCTTTTACTGCAGGGAGTTAGGATTTCTTCATCAGGTCAGTGGTCTGTGACTGCAATTTGCACATTCCTTTGAAATTTGTTAGGAGGTGAGAAATGCCGTTTTCACACCCCTTCCTCCTATCTGTTCGCAGTCAGCCACAAAGGGAGCCTAAATGCTATTTCTGAGCCAGAGGCCTGTTGTCCCACTCTAGTTCAGTACCAGAGCACTGGCATGCGGAGAAAAGTTTATACCCTTAAATGTGAGAATGACCCATGCCCATCTCCAGCTGATGCTTGATGGTTCAGTCTGTGCCACACATGAGATGCTTTAGAATATTGGGGTCGCGCGAACGTGCCAATCCAGATTGCCGCTCCGGCTGAGCTGCATGGAGTGTGCCCGTTATCAACAATTAAATTGCATAATAAGGCTAGTTTTATCGTTCTTGAAAAAACGAGGAGGATTCTTTTATCCAGCACTTTTTGGCTGTGCCCTTATTGTGCCTTTCCCTGTCGGCTGGGTGGAGCAACTTGAGGTGAGCTACTCTCCAGTGACTTTGGAGTTGGAGCTGCCGAATCTTCCTGTCAGGAGGGTGGAGTGACTCCCAGGAAAGGGCGTGGCTGAGGCCTAGGCCTCTCTCACAGTTAGTTTTAGCTGCTGCACAGCCCTTTTTTAGGTAGAATTTTTATTCCTGCTTACTTACTACTCATGTAATATTGTTACTGGCTTTTTCTGTTATTTTTATTTCTTGGATATGGATGTGGATGGCAAGAATTCTCAAGCTATGTCTACTAAGCGAAAACAAAATATTTCTCCTCCACCGGTTAAGTCTAAATTAGTGGATATTAATGAGCCTTCATTATATCCACTTTACTGGATGAATTACAAGCTGTGCACTCCAATACAGATAACATTGTGACTGAAATTAAGAATTTGTGAGAGGATATGGCTGGCCTTTCCATGAAAATTTCTGGCAATGCTATTAAAATTCAATCTAAAATTGACCATCTTATACCTACTGCAGCTATAATAGTACCAATGAATAAGTTATTATGGACTGAGAAAATCGGCAATCTAATCTGCAAATTTTTAATTTACCAGAGGATGTGGAAGGTAATGACTGCAGGTTATATTTAGAAAACTTATTACCTGGTCTTTCACGTAAAAAGTTACCTGAAACATTTGAGATTGATAAGGCACATAGAATTCCTTCTCATCGTAATCCAAGACAGGATAAGCCTTGTCAAATGATATTCAAAGTCTTGCGTCATCACCATTTAGTTTTGATACGAAAGGCAGCCAGAGGCATTCCTCCTTTAAGGGTCAATGGGAATAAAATTTGTATTCATCAAGACTTCGCTAAGGAAACTGTCAACATTCGCAAGGAGTTCTCAGATCTTCAACCCAGACTGAGAATTGCTGGTTATAAATATGGTTTATTTGATCCGTCCACTATGCGAATACAGAAAGATGGGTCCTCTAAGTCTTTTCAGAAACCAGATGATCTTCGTCGCTTTTTGGATCAAAATGTCAGAGTCCTCCGCGGAAACAAATGAGACATTTATCCGATCTCAATGATATTTGAATTTCTGTTTTGCTAGCCTTTTGATTAGAGTATTTTATAAGGGCATGTAGAGTAATGTCATTCTTGGCATGCATATGTGAGATTCAAGAGTACTATTTATGTTTTTCTATGGTCTAGTCTTTATTTTTTGTGTCAGTCTCTGTCTTTCTTTTCTTCTCATTATTGGTATTAGAGTTGCATTTCTTTTCTCATTCTATCTGAATCGTCAATCCTTTTATCTATCTTTTTTCTTCTCTCATAATGTCGAATATTAATGGTATTAACATTGTTTCATTGAATGTTAAAGGTTTATGGCACCCTTATAAACGTACTAAGGTTTTAGATTATTTAACAAGGCATAAAGCAGATATATATTTTTCTTCAAGAGACCCATGTAGATGATACAGTTTTTCGTACATGAAAAAAAAATGGGTGAGTTCTATTATTTTTTTTCCGGCTCTTAATAGGAAAAATGGATTTGCTATTCTTTTCCCAAAAAAATTACATGTTCAGATTTCGCATAAATGTTCTGATCCTGATGGTCGAGTCTCATTATAGCCAATTTTAACATTGACAATAAGTTTTTTTTACCTAATTAATGTATATGGGCCCACAAACGATGATCCTGATTTTTGGTCCCGATTTACTTCTGAAGTACTAAAATTGGGTAATGTTCCTCTGATTATTAGAGGGGATTTTAATCTTCTTTCTGATCCATTGCTGGATAAAATCTCCCAAACCAAATACCGTCCTCAAATCCTTCTTTAAAACTACCAAAATGGTAGATGTTTGGCATCTACATAACCCTATAAACAATCAGCTTACTTTTTTTTCTAATCTGGATAATTATTGTTCTCGACTTGATTATTTTTTAATATCTCGTAGTCTAATATCCTCAATTTTTAATCCCACTATTTAGAATATAGATATTTCTGACCATGATCTCATATCATGCATTTTATGCTTCAACTCCCATCAGCATGGTCAAGGTTGTTGGCACATGAATACCAATATTGTTCTTAATGACAAAAATAAGCGAAAACCTTTGTCTGCAATTCATGAATATTTTTCATTCAATCCTGAAGCTTCTACGTCTATCACTAATCGATGGGACGCATTTAAACATATATTAGAGGAGAAACTATTTCCATTATGGCACATGAAAATAAATCATGTAATACTAAAATTAAAGATTTGGATAAACAAATAGCTAAATATGAACGTCTATATATTACTTCTAATCACATCAAATATAAGGTACAATTGCAGAAACTTCGTTATGAATTGAACTCTATTTTAAGCAATAGAGCAGGGATACAAATCTCTAATAAAAAAGCAAAATTTTGTTTTAGTGCCAATAGATCTGGTAGACTTCTGGCTAACTATCTCCGTATAAAAAAGATAAAAATCTAATTAATGCTATTCACACTCCAAATTGTTCAATTGCTTTATCTCACAAAGACATAATTAATGAATTCATGAAATATTATTCTGATTTATATAATGAACCACCTCCTAATGATATATTGCATATTGATACATTTTTTGAGGTTTGTGGTTTACCTAAAATTTCACAAGCAGATAGAACTAAATTGGATCTTCCTATTACTTTAGGTGAAATACTTTGAGCAATTAAATAGCTGAAGTTAAACAAATCTCCAGGTCCAGATGGTATTCCTGTGGAATTTTATAAGGAATTTTCACCTCACCTTTCATCGCATTTGCTTTCGTTGTTTTCTTATTTTAGTAGTGCTGGATCTACTTCATGGTCGTTCTCTGACGCGTTGATTATAGCCCTCCTGAAACCGGATAAAGACCCTTCTCTGGTTACAAATTATCACCCTATTTCTTTAATAAATCAAGATTGTAGACTCTATACAAAAATTATTGTGACTAGATTAGCTATTGTACTTCCTCATATTATACATGTGGACCAGTCTGGCTTCATGAAAAATAGGCATTCGACAAATAATACTAGATTAATATTTCATGCAACTGATGCTGGATCATTACTGCCGTTTCCAGCAGGAGTTCTAGCATTAGATGCGGAAAAGGCTTTTGATAAAATTCAGTGACAATACCTTTTTCGCACCTTGTCTGCTTTCAATTTTGGTACATTGTTTGTTCGTATGATTTCAGCTCTCTACTTTAGCCCGTCTGCCAAACTTTTTATTAATGGTCGACTTTCCCATAAATATTTCCACTTTAGGGGAACTAGGCAAGGTTGCCCATTATCTCCTTTACTTTTTCTTCTTGCAGTTGAACCCATTTTAATTGCTATTAGAACTTGCATAGAAATTGAAGGCCTTCAGATATAAAAAAAAAGTCCCTATTAAAACATCAGCATATGCTGATGATATTCTCTTATATGTTGCTAATCCAGAATCTTCCATCCCTCCATTATTGAGTTTAATTGATATGTATTCTAAGATTTCAGGTTATAAGCTTAACACTAACAAAACGGAATCGGAACATTTTCCCTTAAATATTCATTGTTCATCTAATATGCTTACTAATAAAGATATTGTCTCTATCATTGAATTTTGATTCTACTTTGACTTATATTAAGGATAAATTTCAAAAATGGTCCTCCTTGTGTTTATCTAGGTGCGGAAGATTGGATGCAACTAAAATGAATATGGATTCAAAACTTTTGTATCTTTTTTCAATGATACCTATTCAACTCCCTCTTAAATGTTATGAGACCTTTGACAAATATTTCTCTAAATTTATTTGGAAAAACAAATCTCCTCGGTTAAGTTATAAAAACTGAAATTGTTTAAAAACAATGGTGGGTTTGGTACCGGATTTACTTGCGTATCATAAAGCTTTTATTTTAAAACAAAGTATTTTATGGTTTCAGCATATAGAACTCAATAATTCACCATCATAGCTTCGTATTGAAGGAAATGTAATATCTCCGTTTCCTTTACCAGCTTAACTCACAATGTCCAACTCTTCTGCTTTGTTAAATAAATCAGTAATGTTGAAATCCACAAAATTGATATTACGTGATTTGGATTCTATTTTCCAGTGCTCTATATCACATACATTAAAATTAACGTTATGGCATAATCAGTTGATCCAGCACGTTATTAGCAAACAGCATTCATACACTAGATACTCACTTGGACCCATACATTCATACTACGCCAATACTTACGCTGGGTTTTATCAGTTGTTACTCTTTATCAAATCCCTGCTACCAATTACCTTCCGATTGAAGAGTAATGACTTACCAATGAATCCTTTGCTAATTGGGAAGTTTAAAATGAGTGACATTCATTATAGTACATAATCCTGGAATAACCACTGAGTCAGGAAGTTTTAAAATGTTTATCTAAAGATTTAGCAGAGTAAATTACAGAAACACATGGTACTTAATCGCATATCATAGGTGAAGCATAGAATAATAATTATTGATTAATGACGGTCCCTCAGAAAGGAGAAGATAGTGACAGCAGCGCAACTAAGATTTGCATTTATATTTACCTAAAAGTGCGAGAACCAAACCCCTTGGCCAAGGAGTTGGAAAGATAGGACCCTGGAAGGATGAAGAGCAAAAGACTCCTCCCGGATCAGGACAGGACCGGTGACCTCTCTACCAACGATGCCTGCGTCGTTCCCCTCTCTGGTACTTCGCTTCTCCTCAATTCTCCCGTTTCTTCCTTCTAATGGATTCCGCCGCCCCCACCTCAGGACCTCTCTGGACAGCGGTTCAGTATGCTATCGATCAGCTTGGCGGTCTGGAGCTCTTCTGTGCGTTCTGAGAGTAAGCTCTAACTAATTAGCTAATTCTATATCTATTATACCCTTTTACGCCCATGTACCTCCCCTTAATGTTGCTAAAATATGGAACCACTATTTCTGATTGGACAGGGACAGGGGGTTGTTCCTCACACCATATTAATTTGGTTCGAATTCTGAAGACCTTTGTCTTTAAACTACCGCCCATTAAATTTAATACATTGGCTTAATTTCCCACCCGTCTCACGACAAAGTTATATATTCTTCATATACAAAGTTTCAAGTTTGGCAGGAACACATGAAGACATCAATATCGGCCATTAGGTCGTGGCCTTGGACGACGTCCAGGTTGACTTCATCCTTTTCCTTCTGGGCAGTCTTTCATAGAGCATGCGCGAAACCCACGTCATTCGAGTTTTCAGTTCACCAACCCCAGGCCCAAGTTTATGAACTAATAAAAAGTCAAAGAAGAGAATATTAAAATCACAAATAATATGTTTCACTGTATACCCATTCTCTCTACTCTATTCCCATTTACTTATAAATCTATCCCGCATTAGTAGCGTTAAGAAAACGACAATTTAATAATAACACAAGAGCAAGCTGAAGCATGTGAAAACATCAAGCAGCCATTTTAATGCACACTGCGCAGAAGCGAGAATTTCCCACCAAGCAAAGAATGACGTCACACCACGTGATATGGTTGAGACATGCGCAGTAAAGTTCCCGCGCTTTAGCGGCCATTTTAGGAAAAGACAAGCATTACTTGTTAGTTAGAACACATAGGCAAACTTCCTCACTATTCGTGTCGTGTATGCAAAGTTAGTATAGACAATACAAATTTAATAATTTAATACTATGAGGTGATTGCATTCGAGCAAGTCTTATTTGTGAGTCCTTGCTCCATCAATCCCCTCTCTGATGGCGTTTAAGAGCCATCAAAATACTACCCTCAATCAGGTGCCAACTTCTAGCAAATTGTCTCATTTTTTCCTTTTCTATTTTTAACATCCCCTTTCAATTTCTTGTATAATTCACTTCTCACATCCTCAAGTTCAATTTCATCGATTTGTCTCTTCTTTCCTCTTCCTGTCACACTATACGATTCATTCTTTCTACAACACTTGCACCATACTATTATCGTCAGTACTATTATTGCTAACCCTGCTAAAGGTACTAGTATTTGACCTATAAGCCCTTTTCCTACATTAGAAAACCAGGTACCAATTGACGCAATACTACTTGTCAATCTTTCCCATACACTATCAACTTCCAGTGGTTTAAGTTCCCTTTCAAGTTTAGTTATATTCTGTATATAGTTTCCAATTTCTGCACTTTTATCAGGAATGTAAGCGCAACAATGTTTCGTCTTCAGTAATTTACAGACTCCGCCCTCTTTTGCCAATAATATATCAAGAGCAAGTCGATTTTGCATAACCATAGATCTAATCGCAACCATTTCTGCATTAATCATTAGAAATCCTCCAGCAGTGTCAGTTGATAAACGATCAACCACTGTAGATAATTTACATATTTTCCTTGAATTCAGAATTATTCCCACTGAAGGTATCAATGCACCAAATATATCACCTACAATTTCAGAAAAACTAGCTCTTTTACTACGTGTTAATTCGCCATTGTTTTCATTGCTCCCAGTGTTTCTTTTTACGTGGTATATTTTTGGAAATACTATTCCCAAATAACAACTTCCATACCACCGTGCAGGAAGCCTAAAGTAAGCCTTATTCTCACATACATAATATGTTACCGGAAAAACTGAATCCTTTCCTCCTTTTAGTCCCCAACCTCCAATAATTAAGAAATTGTGTTCACATTCACTGGTACCAATGAAAACATTGTTATAATCAGTTTTAAACCTATGTAGACAAATTTTTCCCGTCTTTACAAAATCCAGAGCCATAGTAGCTTGAGCCTTGCCAGGTGTGTAACTCCCTTCTTTCTCAGCCCAAGGTGGCAAATGAGTCTTATGCTCAGAAGCTTTCTTTTGAAAATCTTGGGCCATATTAGCAACAAAATGCGATAAATATCGCAGAGCGCGCTTAGCGCGAAATATTCTATCGCCAGCTATCGCTGGAATATATCGCCACGCTAACGCTGTATTAGCAACAATTAGCGTTATGGCGATGATTATTCCAGCGATATGCAGTATACGCGAGAATATCGCTGGAAAACCAGCGATATTCTCGCATTAACGCTAAGGTGGATTCAGCATTAGAATCCACCTCCTATACTACAAACAGGTAAGTCATCCTCACTAGCAGGTGTTAAAATCTAGCGATAAACGCGCTTAGCGCGAATTATTTTATCGCTTCGCCTGCCTTGCTAATAGGGGGTAATGGTGTTAGCGACTGTATTCAGTCGCTTTTAGTAGGGAACGCCTTCCTTGCATGTCATTAGCGATAATTATCGCTGACATGCAAGGCAATGGAAAACGCGGCCTCTAACGCCTGAAAGCTGTCGCTAACGCCTGTTAGCGACAGCTTGCTAATAGGGTGATAAAATTATCGCCGCTTTAGCGGCAAAAAGTGCCGCTAAAGCGGCGATAAAGCCCTTGATAATATGCCCCCATGTCTTCTATTTTCTACTAAATTCAAAAATATCTTTTCTTCTTCATGTAAAGAACATGTTAGATTGTGTCTATGTGCATGTGTAATGTCTATCGATTTCATTGTTAAGAAAAATTCTCCCATAAACTGTGCGTCTTGACTACTAAGCACTGGGTTCATACTCTTGCGAATCGGAACCTCTGAAAATATCACATCTAAGTTTGAATAATAATATTGAAGTCTCCCTGTTCTATAAAATAAACTAGCTAATACACTACATGATATGCCACATGTCAATGGTAAGTGATGATACGTTAATCCTTCTGCTACTGATTCAGGTAACTTCATACAGACATAACAATTACTAACTTCCATGGTATCTACATATTGAAATAATAACTTTGTGAAAACATTTAAACTAGTGTCGTTATCAGTTATTTCATGATGAAATTCTGGTTCATTTTCTACCGTCAGTTCTACTCTATTACCTTTCAAGTTCGCTGTCCTTTCTTTAGTTTCGTTGTTAATCTTTTTATCCATTATCATAAGGTAAGGGACTGCTACGATCAGAACTAACCATACTATAAGTACCATTACTAGACTACATATGCATATTGCACAGCATCTTCTACAACATCTCTGTTTTGGTCTCCCAGCAACTCTATCATCAGACATTTTGACAAGGAAGATTGCTCTTCTTATCTATTTTCGTTTTTCTTTATATTACTCTTTTGCGTAGTCAAGGTGGTCTTGTTTCTTTCTCGTACGTCAATTCTGCACTTGTTCCTTCGTCACCACTTTCACTTGACTCTGAGCTCTCGTAATCTTCAAGAATGATATAAGTCCAATCAGGACCCTTGAATTTATTATTCACAAGTTTCAGTCTTTTGCTTCTTCTTTTCTTAGTTTTACTTTCTTGTCCTGTTAGGCTTGTCACTTCGTTCACCTGATCTGGATCTTCACTTCTGGTTGTTATGTGGTATTTTACTCTTTTGATGACGCTAGGCCAATGATCACCTTTTCTTGTTTTCTCTGTTTGTACTGTCTCTTTATTTCCTTCTTCAGAAATTCTTTTGTTTTCTAGTTGTGGCACACTTTTGTTTTCTTTTATTTCAGTTTCTTCTCCTTGTTCCTTTTCAGGTCTTTCTGTTATTTCTTTTTCTATTTCACTGTGGATCTCTTGTAGCTGATCTTGTTCTTGATTTACGATTTCATTCTCGAAATTCTCAAGATTTTCTTCTTCTGTGTATTTTTCTTGATCTAACTGGTTCTGATCAGGGCTTATTGTACTTTGAACTTCTACAGCCTGACCGGATTCTTCTAAACCTGTCTTTCCCTGCTCAAAACTTGTTGGTTCTTCGTTATTTTGAGCCCAGTTTTTTTCCCTATCTGGTCCTGCTCAGGTTCTTTTATTGTATGTTCTTCTTTTCCCTGAGCTGCTTCTTCTTCACCTATCTGATCTTCTTCTATTTCTTCCAATTTTGTTTGGCTTCTTGTTCTGTAGTAAACTTCAGGAATTTCTACTACTGGCATCCAGTCCTGACTTGTGCTCGGTTGTTCTTCTGCAGCTTCTCTTGAATCTTGAGCCTGAGATTCTTCGGCTGGGCAACCTTCAGCTTCCTCAGTGATTGATGCTGACTGAGGATTTTCTTCTTCAGGGTCTGGTACTCTTTTGGTGTGGCTTACATGAATCCAATTAGGAAATCCTGCACACTTCACTGCTGTATTGGTAGTCAGTATGACTTGACAAGGTTTTCCCCATCTAGGTGATAGACACGTCTCTCTGGTGTGATTCTTCACTACCACCCAGTCACCAGGATTCAAATCATGTTCTTGTTCAGGCTGCCTCGAAACTGCGTCTTCTCTTACCTGATGAGAGACAGAACGCACTAGGTCAGCCAATCCTTTGCAATAATCCATTACCATATCATCAGATATATTCAGCAGTTTGTTTATGGGAACATGTGCTTGTCTCATTGCTCTTCTCATCATTATCTCGTGTGGGCTCAATCCTGTATTTCTATCAGGAATGCTTCTCAGTCCCATTAAGACAAGTGGCAATGCATCTGGCCACTCCAATGATGTTGATGCACACATCTTTCCCAATCTGGATTTTATAGTGCCATTCAATTGTTCAACCACTCCAGAAGCCTCTGGGCGATATGCACAGTGCAATTTTTGTTCAATTTGGAACGCTTCACAGATTATTTGAATCACTTCACTGTTAAAATGTTTTCCTCTATCTGATTCCAAAGTTACTGGGAAACCAAACCTAGGAATGAGTTCTCGTAGTAACAGCTTTGCGACTATAATACTGTCACACCTTCTGGTAGGGTAAGCCTCCACCCACTTTGAAAACAGACATACTATGACTAGCACATATTTCAACCCTCTGCATGGTGGTAACTGTATAAAGTCGAACTGTAGTCTTATAAATGGCCCTTCTGCCTTTCCAATTTTTCCAAACCCAATTATTGTTTTTCTTCCCGGATTATGCATCTGACAAGTAAAACATCTCTGGCAAAGGCTCTCTGCTACAGCCCTAAACTTCGGATTGTACCAATTCTGTCTAAAAAGTCTAATCATTGCATCTCTCCCTATGTGTGTGTCTCCATGATAAATCCTGGCCATTTGAGAAAGCAGACAGTCAGGCATGACTGGTCTGCCATCAGCACAAATCCACACTTCATCATCTCCCTTTTGGGAACAACCCACTTTGATCCATGTTTTCTTCTCACTTTCATCAGCACCATCTTGCAATCTTCTAACTTCATTCCATGTTTCAGGTGGCTTATACAGCATAAGTTGGCAACTGATTCCCATTCTTTCCACCCTTTTATTGACTGATAACCTATTTCTGGCACAATGTTGAGCCACAAGGTCTGCGTATCTGTTGCCGACTACCACCCAGTCATCTCCTGACTTATGTGCGGCACATTTCACCACAGCCAATTCTTTTGGTGATTGTATTGCCTCCAGCAATTCCCTTACAAACTTTCCATTTTTAATGGGGGATCCTAAAGAAATCATGAAATCCCTCTGCATCCATAAATGGCCAAAATCATGCACAACCCCGTAACCATATTGGCTATCTGTAAATATAGTCACTTTTTGATTCCTCCCAATTTTGCACGCCTTTATCAAAGCAATCAATTCAGCTACTTGTGCAGATTTTACTCCTGGAAAATAGGATGCTTCGACTATTCCAGTTAATTCACATACTGCATATGCTGCAGTTAGTTTACCATCTTCATGCCTCTGACATGAACCATCGACAAACAGCTCCCTGTCTGGCTTTCTAAGGGGCTGTTCTTCTATATCAGGACGTGGTTTCGTGCATAATTCTGTGACTTGTAAACAATCATGTTCTTCTTCTTCGTCATTTTTAATTTCCTCATGATACGGGTCTGGTAGTAAGGTTGCAGGATTTACTATTGTACACCTCACTATGTTCACATTTTCAGCACCCATTATTATTCTCTCATACTTAGTCAGCCGACTAGGAGTAAGATGCTGAGTTCGAGTTCTTATCAACAGAATCACAACCGCATGTGGAACAAACACCTTTACTGGGTGTCCCATCACAATTGACTCACTTTGTTCAATGCTCAAACAGGTAGCCGCCACTGCTTTCAAGCAGCCTGGCAACGCGGCTGCCACTGGGTCCAATGTAGCAGAAAAATATGCTATAGGACGTCTGTACAAACCATGTCTCTGGGTTAGGACTGAGAGTGCACAGTTTTCTCTCTCATGACAGAACAATGCGAAGCTTCTCTTATAGTCGGGCATGCCTAGGGCCGGTGCTGAGCACAAAGCATTTCTCAATTTTACAAAAGCTCCTGCACTCTCATCATCCCATTCAACTGGGTCCTTTGCTTTCTTTCTTGTCATTTGAATTAGGGGCTTGGCTAACAAAGAAAATCCTAATATCCATTGTCGACAGTAACCTACTATTCTTAGGAACATTCTCACTTCTCTTTGGGTTACAGGCATTTGCATTTTCTTAATTAACTGTACTCTTTCCGATGTTATTCTCCTTCTGCCCTCTCAATTTGGTGTCCTAGGTACTTAACTGCTGTTGTACAGAAATGCAATTTTTCTGGTGAGACTTTATGTCCTTCTTCAGCCAAATGATTTAATAGTGCTATGGAATCAACAACACAGTTCTCTCTGGTGCTTGATGCCACCAGTAAGTCGTCGATATATTGGACTAAAACTGAGCTTCCTGGCATCACTAGCTTCTCTAGGCACTTTTTCAATAATTGATTAAAAATAGAAGGACTTTCCGTGTACCCCTGAGGAACACGATTCCATACATAGACTTTGTTCTCAAATTTAAATGAAAATAGATACTGGCTGTCTGGATGCAATGGTATGGAAAAGAATGCTTGGCATAAATCGATCACTGTGAACCATCCTGCACTCCAAGGTATTTGATATAGGATTACTGCAGGATTTGGCACTATAGGACAACAAGGTTCCACAATCTTATTTATTTTGCGCAGGTCCTGAACAATTCTATATTTTCCGCTAGGTTTCTTTAAACCCATTATTGGTGAATTACATGGACTACTCATCACTTCTCTCAGTATGTTTTGTTCTACCATTCGATTTATTTCTTCAATGACTCCTATCTTTACTTCTGCACTCATTTTGTACTGTTTGGTATTTGGGAAAATCGCACCTTCTTTTACAGTAATTTTAACTGGGTCTATTTTGGCCATAAGTCCTACTTCCTTTCCTGTGAAATCCCATACTATGGGGTTTACTGTAGTTTTTAATTCTTCTGGCAGCTCATCTTTTGTTATTAACGAAAACATCTCATCTACCTCTGTACCTTGTTTTGCAATCATAAACTTATATACATGATCTTCATCTGGGGTCTGAACTGCCACACCATCCGGTGTGCAGAAATTGTACAATTCATTTTGCACAACAAATCACGACCTAATAAATTTACTGGACTAGAATCACACACTACAAATTGATGCATTTCTCTGAAATTTCCAATTTTAACTTCCATTGGTTCGGTAAGAGGTGTTCTAATCTTTCTATTAGCTACTCCCACTACTTGGATAACTTCTCCAGAGAGAGGAAGGTCTGGAATGTCTGAGGTTCTCACAGTAGACCGGGTAGCACCAGTGTCCAAAAGAAAAGTAATATCATTACCTTTCACATTCCCTTCAACATATGGACCTGACTGATCTACCGGTAAGGATGCACCAAGTATGCACTCCTTCTCCCCCTCTCCCAGGCACCGTCATGAACTATAGGGACAGAAATCGTCCTGTAAAAGAAATTGTGACGTTACATAATCATTCTTACCACTTCCTCCATGATATCCGACGTCTGTACCGTGCTTTGCTCTGCTTACATTACCCTGTATAGGTGCAGGTGGCAACTGACTCTGAGGATTTACACCCTGCTGTGAGTCATTCTGCGTCTGTGGATTTAAATTTTGATTTGGGCCATTATTATTCCGAATCTTTTTACATTCATCCTTCCAATGCCCCAATTTTCCGCATCCATGACAAGGAAATTTCTTTTTAGCTTCTTCTCTACTCATTCGTCCTCTCACTTTTCCACCATTCCCAGTATCGCCATTCGTTCCCGAATCCTTTCCTTGATTTTCATTTGGATTTTCCAAATTAATCCCCTGTTTCTCAGCCATTTTCACCTGTGCCCACATCACCTTTTCCTGCAATTTCTTATGTCTATCCTCAATATCGTCTCCACAATATTTCGCATATTTCAAAATTTCGTCGATAGGTTTCCCTTGCCAACACAACATGTGCTGCTTAATCATCTGACAAATCTCTGGCTTTAGACCATAAACAAATCGATACACAAACTGACTCATGTTCTTGTCTCCAATGTCCTCAAATCCACTATACTGCTTGAATACCTGTAATAACCGCTCATAATAGGCATGTACCGATTCACTAGCTTCTTGGGTGGTTCGGTCTATTTTCACCCAATCTGTTTCTTTCGGTGGTATTTTGCCTTTCAGGTAAGTTATCACCTGCTGATACTTTTTCATTACATCATTTGACGGAGCACCTGTCTTTGGATCTCTAGGATACTCTTCACTCGGCCAATCAACTGTGATTTTACAATCTGTCCATAAATCGGCAGGTACCACTATGTCGAACAAACCATCCAAATCCTTCAACAATACCTTTGACACTTTCACAAACCTTTCAACTTGCTTGTACCATTCAATTGGCTTCTCTCTCAACTTTGGGAAGTCATTCGTAAATGACAAAATATCCTGTCTGCTCCATGGGACATGTACATATCCCCCTCCTGGAACTTCTCTCATTGGGTACATTTGATCTGCTTTCCCTGTTTCCTTCATTAAATATTCAGAGGCGGTTCTACCGCATCGTGCTTCTTCCTTTTTCTTGGTCCATCTATCTTTCCATTTATCTAGGTCTCCCCATTTCTGTAGGACTGTCATTAATTCTTTTATTTGTAATTTTCTTCCAGAGGCGTTCATGTTTTCTAAGTCTTTGTCAGAAAACTCTGCTCTATAAGGTTTCTGTAGGACCTTTGATTAGCCTATTTCAATTCCCATCTGCAGAGCTAAATCCGATAATTTCTCGTGGAATAATTTTGCATTTCTAGTGATACTTCTGCACACGAACAATAATTCTTCTTCATCATAAGTATTTAGGCGATCTAACCCTACATTTCCTGCTATTATTTCTTCCAATTCAACCTTTAATTTATAAATGTCCATGATCTTTGGGGGTGTATTTTGTTTATCTGATCCTTGTGCCCACCTTTCTAAATCTTCTGGTGTTACTACTGTGGCACTTTTGGTTCCTGATGAGGTTACTATATTCACATCTCTTGAACAACCAGGTGTAGCTCTTCTGGGGGTACTATTTACAGAATCTCGAATGGGCAAGTCCATTAATGAAATCATAGATTCACAATCACTGAAGTGATCCTCAACCATTACTACTGGTTCAGGTTTAGAAACGTTCACAGCTGTAGGCGTAACTAGAGGTTTGGGACAATTTACCTTATCACCATACAAGGGAACTACTGGACCAATCGTTACAGGTATGGTCAATGAATCAGGGTGAACACTTAATTGTGTTATCTTCTGTATTAATTCTGCCCTATTCTTATCTATGGCTTCTTTTTCTCTGTCATGAAGTACCCTATTAGTTGGAGAATCATGCAATACTTGTGGTACCAATGGTGTCCTTAACAATGGTGCACTTGGGGTGCATCCACTTGTCCCTTCCTGATATGGTGGCGGGTTCTTTAATATGTCTTCCATAAATTCATCTTCAGAATCTCCAAATCTTGTCAAATGTTTTGTCTTTTCAGTGCATTTGTTACCTAATATTTCTTCTTCCGTAAATATTGGATATAATCCTTCTGTAAGCATTGCCCTTCTCCACTGTTTCATCTGACCGTCCCTTGACTCATTTTGGTATCTGGGAAAAAATCCCCAATAACCCCTATTACTTCTGGATCGGTCACGTTCAAATGCCTCGGTTTCCCATTCCTCTAAGGCTTCATATTGAGTTAATCTTGGTCTGGGTTCTAAATCATTCATCCTCAATCTCAAATTTTGAAGGATTCTTCCATTGAAAGTACCATTCTCGGGAAATGCTAATATTCCATCATTTTTGGTATATTCTATCCAATTCTCCATCCATACACAAGTATGATAACCTCTCTCCATCATCATGAATGAAGCGGGCGTTTTAGCTGGTGGAATGATAATTCCTTCTTTAGTTTTGATTGGTTTATCCTTTTTAAAATAGTTCTTAATCTTTTGCAGAAAGGACATTTTTCTCTTCTCTCCGTACATTCTATCTAATCTTCGGTGTACAAAATTATATTCTGCAAAACCTAGGAATCTCCTATCCGGACAAGTTCCTGTTAAAGTCGGATCGCGTTCTAACATGCAATCTCTATCCACTAAGATTTTAGCTTCTAGAATCTGAACCAATCAAATGTCTGTTAACTTTTATTTCTGAACCAATCCTAACGCGGCTTTTCGGTGACGTTTGTCTGTCAACCCCTCCTTTACAATCTGCGTTTCTCTGTCCTTCGCTGTTTCAACCAATCCCAGCGCGGCGTTTGTGACGTCAGCACTGCTCCTGACTACTGACCCCTCCTCTACAAGAGTCGTTCCACACCCTCTGTTTCAACCAATCCCAGCGTGGCGTTTGTGACGTCAGCTCCCTCTCCGGCAACTGACCCTCCCTTTACAAAAAATCTTACGCAAACTTTATTTTCTCTATAAATCTTAATTAAATTTCAGTAACAACATAAAACATTCGCTATCGTGCCAGTTTCTCTAAAATAGAAAAGATAGTTTTTCTCTCACAATTAGTAAAACTTTTCCGTTTACCAAACAAACACTACGAGTAAAACCCTTCCGTTTACCCTTCACACAAGCTCCAGAAATACCTGTTACTTCTCCAATGTTACCCTTTCTAGGTGATATAACATCAAATTTTCACCAGTATTTTCCTTTGCTGTTACTCACATACACAAAGTCCCTAACAAGTACTGATAGTCCTGCTTAACTTTTCAGTACTATTTCTGACAGATAACCTCGCTGCAGTATGGCTTCCACTTACCATCCGCTATTCTTTCCCCGGGGATTCTGGACAACATAAAACAAACTTTGAATACACGCGGATGTTAGTTCATAAAAATAAATACTCATTACCCAATTAACAAAGAGAAACCATCCTCTGATTACCAGAAAACTGATCCAGCGCGTTATTAGCAAATAGCATTCATACACTAGATACTCACTTGGGCCCATACATTCATACTACGCCAATACTTACGCTGGGTTTTATCAGTTGTTACTCTTTATCAAATCCCTGCTACCAATTACCTTCCGATTGAAGAGTAATGACTTACCAATGAATCCTTTGCTAATTGGGAAGTTTAAAATGAGTGACATTCATTATAGTACATAATCCTGGAATAACCACTGAGTCAGGAAGTTTTAAAATGTTTATCTAAAGATTTAGCAGAGTAAATTACAGAAACACATGGTACTTAATCGCATATCATAGGTGAAGCATAGAATAATAATTATTGATTAATGACGGTCCCTCAGAAAGGAGAAGATAGTGACAGCAGCGCAACTAAGATTTGCATTTATATTTACCTAAAAGTGCGAGAACCAAACCCCTTGGCCAAGGAGTTGGAAAGATAGGACCCTGGAAGGATGAAGAGCAAAAGACTCCTCCCGGATCAGGACAGGACCGGTGACCTCTCTACCAACGACGCCTGCGTCGTTCCCCTCTCTGGTACTTCGCTTCTCCTCAATTCTCCTGTTTCTTCCTTCTAATGGATTCCGCTGCCCCCACCTCAGGACCTCTCTGGACAGCGGTTCAGTATGCTATCGATCAGCTTGGCGGTCTGGAGCTCTTCTGTGCGTTCTGAGAGTAAGCTCTAACTAATTAGCTAATTCAGTATCTATTATACCCTTCTACGCCCATGTACCTCCCCTTAATGTTGCTAAAATATGGGACCACTATTTCTGATTGGACAGGGACAGGGTGTTGTTCCTCACACCATATTAATTTGGTTCGAATACTGAAGACCTTTGTCTTTAAACTACCGCCCATTAAATTTAATACATTGGCTTTATTTCCCACCCGTCTCACGACTAAGTTATATATTCTTCATATACAAAGTTTCAAGTTTGGCAGGAACACATGAAGACATCAATATCGGCCATTAGGTCGTGGCCTTGGACGACGTCCAGGTTGACTTCATCCTTTTCCTTCTGGGCAGTCTTTCATAGAGCATGCGCGAAACCCACCTCATTCAAGTTTTCAGTTCACCAACCCCAGGCCCAAGTTTATGAACTAATAAAAAGTCAAAGAAGAGAATATTAAAATCACAAATAATATGTTTCACTGTATACCCATTCTCTCTACTCTATTCCCATTTACTTATAAATCTATCCCGCATTAGTAGCGTTAAGAAAATGACAATTTAATAATAACACAAGAGCAAGCTGAAGCATGTGAAAACATCAAGCAGCCATTTTAATGCACACTGCGCAGAAGCGAGAATTTCCCACCAAGCAAAGAATGACGTCACACCACGTGATATGGTTGAGACATGCGCAGTAAAGTTCCCGCGCTTTAGCGGCCATTTTAGAAAAAGACAAGCATTACTTGTTAGTTAGAACACATAGGCAAGCGTCCTCACTATTCGTGTCGTGTATGCAAAGTTAGTATAGACAATACAAATTTAATAATTTAATACTATGAGGTGATTGCATTCGAGCAAGTCTCATTTGTGAGTCCTTGCTCCATCACCGTCATTAAAATAAGCTCGCCACACACATTTTTGGCTTTCATGGATAAGAGCGTGTATTTTTTATTTAAAAGATATTTACTATAATAATGCTTTTTTAAGTTTTGATGAATTCAACAAAGATTTAATTTGCAACTGTCAGATATCTTAAAATATGAATTGCTATGTAACTCTATTCTTGATTCATTCCCGAATGACTTTCCTTCAATCGCTTCTTCTGATTTAGAATTGTATCTCCAAACAATAGCATCTTAAGCCCATGTAGTGTCATTGTTATATAAAAAATTAAATAATTCTGATGAGGTAATATCAAATTTCTTTCTACGTTTTGGAAAAAAGAATTAAATTTGTCTTCATCTTTGGATATATGGAGGAAGATTTGGTTGGATTTTGTCTTGGGTTGGTTGCCTGTAAGTTTATGTCAAACTATGGGCCAGATGTATCAAGAATTGCTTTTGCGATTTTTAAATAGCGAATTTTACCGATTCGCTATTTAAGAATCGCAAACTGCAATGTATGTAGGATTTGCAAAAGAATTTGCAATCCCTACATATTCCTTAATAGCGAATCGCAAATTGCGATTCACTATTAAGGAATACCTTCCCATTCATTCCTATAGGCCTAGAAGCTCATAGGAATGAATAGGATTGCATTCACAATTTGCGAGTACCAAATAGGTACTCGCAAATTGCGCATGCAATTTCAAGGGTGCAAGGGGGCCAAAAGGCCACCCTGATGCACCCCCAAAAAAGGTAAGTATGCACATGTGTCGCACATACATGCCCTAAGGGCATGTGTGTGCGCCACATGACACTTAGAAAAATGCAAAAATATGCATTTTTCTAGGAGTTTGCAAATTACCACCAACCTGAAGTTGGTGGTAATTTGGGATTCCTTCAAGCCAGGTCGCAATTTTTTCTTGCTTCCTGAATTGCAATTAAGGAATCGCAAATTGCGATTCCCTTATGCATTTGCAAAATAGGTAATCGCAAAAATTGCGATTTCCTATTTTGCAATTGCCTTTTGGGATGATACATCCCAAAAGGCTTTTTCCCATTCGCAAACGGGTCAATTCTGTGAATCAGCCGTTTGCGAACGGGAACACGCTTGATACATCTGGCCCTAATTCCTTTATTCTTTTTCATTGTCAATGGATCCCCTTAAAATTATATAATGCAAAACTTTTACATTCTTCTACTTGTTGGAACTGTTCTTTAAATATAGGTTTGTTAAGACATATGTTATATGATTGTCATATTGTGAAGAAGTTCTGGGATGAAGTTTGGCAAATAATTACTCATATATTGAATGTCACAGATACTTTGTCATATACTATAGTTATTTGTAAATCCTCTTCCCGCTCCACTAAAATGTCTTTGCTGAACAACAAACTTTGTGATTTCTTAATATTCGCTGCTTTAAAATCAATTACTACTAATTGGAAAGATACCTCATTATTATCAGTTCATGCGTGGTGGGCTTGGATAAATTTACTAAAAGAGGTGCTAATTTGACGTTATTTGGTATCATTCATAATACTCCGAATTATCAAACTTTTTGGAAACCAATTGATAATTATTTAGGTTTGAATCGTTAGTTAGTGTTAGTATAGTATAAACGTTCTATGGTTAGGTTTAACACATCTTTATAGCTTTATAAATTTACAGATATAGAATTATGATTTTTTCATTCCTTTTACAGTGATTTGATTGTTGTGTTATAGGTACTTTATAAAATATTCTTGATGCTTATTTATAATTTATAATGTTTATCTGCTTACATATTGTTTTACTTGATTAACTTTTGTACCTTTTCGGAGCTCTTTTTTGTATGTTTTTGTTTATCAAAAATTTTATAACAATATTATGAACATGGAGATGCTTTAGAATATGCATCCTACTCGCTTTACATTGCTAGTGAAAAGAATTGCGAACCTGACATCCTGAATACATTTCCATAACTGATCCAAAAATATTTTCAATTGGGTATGAGTGAACTTTAACTATCAAACACTGAGATTTGTGAAGTTTAGACAAGTTGTACTTTGTGAAATTTGCTGAGTTCGTAGACTTTCCAAAAGTTCACACATTTTTAAAAGTTTTGCATAAAGAAAACATTAAAACAATTTGGAGGAGAATATTACTGCAAACATTTTCTGCAAGAGTATTCTACCATTACAATGTTTTGCAGATTCTTTGTTATGATTAACCAACTTTTGCCGGAATATTTTCTACATTTTTAAAAAAGTTTAGTAACCTGTATCAGCTTCTGGAAGCTTAAAAAATTCACAAAGTTTGAAGTGACAACACTTCCCATATTCGCAAACTCGCAATTCAATAAAAGTTGAACAATGTTCACAACTGAAAACCTTCTCTCCGTCAATTCCCTACCCACAGAGTGCAAGCATATTTTTGCTTTCAATGTACATGCTGAAATTCTGAACTAAATTGGGGGTTAGATTGTTGATTCACACAAGAATGACCCATTTGTAAACCTTCCCTGACAAACAAAAATAGGGAAGTGCAATGATATTTTTTGGGCTGTGAAGTTTTCCATAGTTCCTAGTTTTCGACCTTTGGTAAGTGTGCAAGGTTTTGCAGTTCACATGATCAAAAATGTTTGGGCATTACGAGATCATTTTCACAGCATAGACAGATCATTTTTACTGTTGTAGAAATCAGCGGCTATATCCTTTGCTGAGTTTTTATATGCACAATGGCATTCACAGGAAATACAGTCTTCTCTAAGTTATGCAAAACAGTTTTATTTGTGCATAGTACACAAAATATCATATAAATCACAAATTTCACTCTGCAGTGGCAAAGTGAAAAACTTTGCAAGTTTTCCATAAACCTTTGGGACGGGTGCAAAACAAAATATCTAGGGTGAAAGGGACTGACAGCACTTTGAATTTCACTGCAAACTGCACATAAATATGTATTTGTTTATTTATATGGGGATTTGTGATGATTGCCTAAGAAGGTGTCATGCGCACAAGCAGGATTCAACTGAACAAGATACATAGAGAAATTAAGCTGAAAAAAATCCAGGCTTTTAATGCTTTTTGAAATGGGAGCATCTGATCAAAAGCAAGAAGATGAGATGACAGATTGTTCCATTGCTTAGTGGTGAGTACAGAAGAGACATGTGTGGTAGTAATGTGAAACAAGATCCATGTTGGCAAAAGAGGACCTCAGATGGTGGCTGGTATAGTGAAAAGCTTGTTTTTCAAGTAAAGAGGGGAAGCTTTATGAAAAGCCTAGTGGGCCAGTGTTAGACCTGGTATCCTTAGCATGGTTCCCCTCTAACGTTTTGCTCTCAGATCTCTTGTTTGCTAACTTTGCTTTTGCTGGCTTTAGGACGCTGCATATTTTACCACTGCTAACTAGTGCTAAAATGCTTGTGCTCTCTCCTTAAAACATGGTAGAGTTGACTTTTACCTAATTGGCACATGTAATTTACTCGAAAGACCCTAATAAAGTGGCACTACCTGTGCCCAAGGTCTGTAAATTAAATACTACAAATTGGCCTGCATCACTGCTTGTGCCACTCAACTAAGTAGCACTTTAAACATGTCTTGGTTCTGTCATTGCAGCCTGTGTGAGCAGTTTTCAAACTGGCACTTTGACCTGGAAAAATAAACCTTTTTCCAGGGCCAAACTTTCCTTTTCAATACATATGCCACCCCTAGCATAGGCACTGGATGGCCGAGAGTGCAGGCTGCAATGTATTTAAAAAGTAAGACATGTACCTTTATGTTTTGCATGTCCTGGTAGTGAAAACGCTTACATTTGTTTTTCACTACTGCAAGGCCTACCTCTCCCATAGGATAACATTGGAGTTACCTTATTACATTTAATAAGCTGTAACTCCCAAATGGGAAGAGTTTTGGTGTCTTTGAAATTGTAATGAAAAATCATAACTTATGGTAAAGCCGGATTTTAAATTGCAATTTTGAAAATGTCACTTTTAGCCTGGCTGATGAAGGGTGATGCCCTGAAACCAGTTCCAGGATGCTTGTTTCCGGTCCAGGGAGGACCTGGCTTGGCAGTTCGGGCTGGACTGTTCCCACAAGGAACAGGGTCAAGACTGATTTGCATATGGCTGGGTCCAAACTGGGGTAGTGTGGGGAGCAAAAGAATTATGGATTAAACCCAGGTCCTTGTGACTGGGGCTGAATGTTTGCATTGTCCAGAATTCCGTCCATCAATTGTTTCTTTTGCATATGTCGCCCTAAGTGGGAAGGGTATGCCCAGACGTGGGTCCCGTGCTCACTACACCACTGGATTCAAGCTAGCCTGGCTGATGAAGGGTGATGCCCTGAAACCGGTCCCAGGATGCTTGTTTCTGGTCCAGGGAGGACCTAGCTTGGCAGTTCGGGCTGGACTGTTCCCACAAGGAACAGGGTCAAGACTGATTTGCATATGGCTGGGTCCAAACTGGGGTAGTGTGGTGAGCAAAAGAATTATGGATTAAACCCAGATCCTTGTGACTGGGGGTGAATGTTTGCATTGTCCAGCATTCCGTCCATCAATTGTTTCTTTTGCATATGTCGCCCTAAGTGGGAAGGGTATGCCCAGACGTGGGTCCCGTGCTCACAACACCACTGGATTCAAGCTAGCCTGGCTGATGAAGGGTGATGCCCTGAAACCGGTCCCAGGATGCTTGTTTCCGGTCCAGGGAGGACCTGGCTTGGCAGTTCGGGCTGGACTGTTCCCACAAGGAACAGGGTCAAGACTGATTTGCATATGGCTGGGTCCAAACTGGGGTAGTGTGGTGAGCAAAAGAATTATGGATTAAAACCCAGATCCTTGTGACTGGGGGTGAATGTTTGCATTGTCCAGCATTCCGTCCATCAATTGTTTCTTTTGCATATGTCGACCTAAGTGGGAAGGGTATGCCCAGACGTGGGTCCCGTGCTCACTACACCACTGGGTTCAAGCTAGCCTGGCTGATGAAGGGTGATGCCCTGAAACCGGTCCCAGGATGCTTGTTTCCGGTCCAGGGAGGACCTGGCTTGGCAGTTCGGGCTGGACTGTTCCCACAAGGAACAGGGTCAAGACTGATTTGCATATGGCTGGGTCCAAACTGGGGTAGTGTGGTGAGCAAAAGAATTATGGATTAAACCCAGATCCTTGTGACTGGGGGTGAATGTTTGCATTGTCCAGCATTCCGTCCATCAATTGTTTCTTTTGCACTTTTAGAAAGTTGGCATTTTCCTGCCATAGCCATTTGGTGCCAGCAGCCTGTATCTGAGCCACGTGCCTGGGTGTCATTGACAGTTTAACTTTGTTTATTCCTCCTAAACAGCCACACACAATAGGGAGTTTAGGTGTGCCTGGATGGGCCATCACTGGTAAGATGGAAGGGAGGAGCAGAACCCCACTTACGCTTGAATAGGCTGTGTCTAGCTTCCACACAAAGGGCTGCATTCCCCCTGTAGTTAGTCTGGAGCCAGGGAAAGGAAGGCAGGGCACATGTGCACTTCAAAGGCAAGCCTCTAGCAGCTTCTTCCCACTTCACAGGCACAAATGGGTATAAATACTGGACCGCAGACACCAACTCTTAAGTACATTTCTGAACCTGTGGATACTTTGCCAGAAAAAAAGGATTGTTGTGCTGCTGAAAGGCATGCCACTCAGCTGAAGTGCTACTCTGAAGGACTGATGCCCTGCTGTGCTGACCTGATTCCCTCTTGCCTGGGTAAGAAGCACTGGACCTGCATCTGTTAAACCCAGGACCACCAGAGTGACCTCAGGGCTAGTTGGCTGGCCTCCTGAATGATGTGCGGTGCAACCCCGAGCAGAACCGCCACATCGCCGCTGCTGTGTGCTGCGAAGACCCACATCGCATTTTAGTCCTTTATCCCATCTAAACTACGTCTGCGCAACAAATCCTCGTGCAGGCCCTTGCTTCCCTCGTAGATAGCAGCCTTGACATTGATGCTGGACATCACATCACAGCTCCTTGGAACGAAGCATCGACCCTACTGAGAAATGCATCCTTGACACCGGACTTCGTATCGCAAGCCCTTGTCGAAAGGATCCTTGCCAATGAGGCAGGACCTCGCACCACAGTCTCGATGCATTTTGGAACCGATGCATCGCTTCGGCTGAGCAATGTATCTTTGACACATATCCTTGCAACACTCCACAAACCAGAACGTAAGGTACTTTGTTGAGTGGCCTAACTGGGTCCCTGTAGCCAACCCACGCTCCATCATGGTTGGCCCGAACACCTGACTTTGTCCCTGTATGGTGTGCCTTGATAACCACAGTTGGCACTTTGTACTTTCTGGTGCTATTTTCACTGAAACATTAAAACCTGCATATCTCCGGTTCTATTCATTGGATTATTTTTGTTTCGGTCTTGTGTTATTTGTTAACTATAACTTTCAGAAGTGTTGCACGTATACTTTACACATTGCCTCTAGGTTAAGCCTGACTGCTCTGTGTTAAGCTAACAGAGGGTTTAGCACAGGTAAATTTAGGGTTGGTTTATGCTGCACCCTGACAAGGATTGTGGTTTCTGCATGACCAGGGCTCACCCCCTAGTCAACCAACAACCTGATTTATTACAGCCAAACATAAGAACATAAGTTCATGATAATAATTCTTTGGAAGGCAGGTAACTAATTTAGTGACACAAGGTTGGGAGAGGAGTGCGTGTGCAGGGAAGATTAAAAATCAATCTGAAAGCCACCACTTTTTAATGCATTCAAGAAGTTGGATCAGGCATGGAGAGCCTAACTAGAGAGAATTACAGTAGTCAAGATGAATAAAGATGAAAAACAAATAAAAGCAACTGCTTATTTGAGAACAAAGTGAGAGGTATTGCAGGAGCAGGAAGGTATGAACCAAAGTTTTTTGGCTATTAAAAATGACCTAATGCCAGTTCTGTGTTTATAGAATTAAAGTCACTATCCAATCTGCACAGTGAAGGATCTATCAGGTCAAAAAATGATTGGCTAGGAGAACGAATGAATGGGCACCTGCATGTTTCAACTGCAAAACAAATCGGCAAGGAACCACAGTCTGGGCTGATATATAACCTAACATGCAGTCTTCTGTAATTTACTCCTAGTAGTCAGATACATATGTGTGTGGGCAGAGTTGGACTGGGAATGAAAGTTGCCCCGCACTCAAAAAAAAAGGTGGCCCCCCAGTAGTAAATTAGATAGCTATAAAAGTGACCCATATTTGCAAATTGGGGCAGTTCTGAACTGTAAAGACACTGTATAAGTGTTTTGGGAGGTATGGAAGACTACATGGATTTGAGCTTGTTTCAATAGAAGGGAAAGTAACAGTAACAAGCATTGGTAAGTGCATTAGGTTTCGTCCATGTGATTAATAATAATAAGCTGCTTTTTGTTGTGAGTTGTAGCTTGCTGAGTAGTTGTACTATATAAGTTATAGAAAGTCTGTTAAAGTGTTATAACCTGTTTATGTACAAAAGTCAATGTGTTGTGCTGTTACTAGTGGTATAGTACAGATGAGTAATAGCAACATTTTGAAAACTGAAATAAAAGAGAGAAATATTAGAATTAATTGATGTAATAGCAATATTATGTGTTTTGAGGAGTTATGATAATTTTTGGGCCCAGAGTCACTGCACCTGCTGCGCCATTCAAATCATGCCCCTATATCCTGCAAGATAACTGCATTTGTGACTTCCTGTTTAGTAGTAAAACATAGCAATAGTTGGTGTTTAGAGGAGTTATGACAACTTTGGCCCTGGTGCCACTGCATCTGCTATACCATTCAAATCATGACCCTATTGCCTGTAAGGTAACTGCACATGTGACTGCCTGTTTAGTAGTAAAATATTGTAATTTTTGGTGTTTAGAGGGGTTTCAAGAGCTTTGGGCCCTGGTGTCACTACACCTGCTGCACCATTGAAATCATGACCCTAGTACTTGCTAGATAATTGTACTTGTGACTCTGTTTAGTAGTAAAAATTAGCAAAATTCTGCATTTAGGGGGGTCCCTAGAGATTTTTGCCCCGGTGCCACTGTGCCTGCTACACCATTCAAATTAAGCCCCTTTTAACTGGAAGATAACTGCAAATGTGTCTGCCTGTATTGGATTAAAATATAGCAATATTAGGTGTTTAGAGGTGTTCTGACAACATTTGGACCCGGTGCCACTGCACCTGCTGCACCATTCAAATCATGGCCCTTTTGTCTTCAAGGTAACTGAACTTGTGACTGCCTGTTTAGCAGTAAAATATAGCAAAATTAGGTGTTTAGTGGGGTGCCTAGAGCTTTTGGTCCTGGTGCTACTGCACCTGCTGCACCATTCAAATCATGGCCCTATTGCCTGCTAGTTATATGCACTTGTGACTGTCTAGTTTAGTAGTAATATTTAGCAATAATCTGGGTTTAGTAGGGTCCCTATAGCCTTTGGCCCTGGGGCCACTGTACCTGCTGCACCATTTAAATCAAGCCCCTTTTGACTGCAAGGTAACTGGAATTGTGAATGCCTGTTTAGTAGTAAAATATAGCAATATTAGGTGTTTAGAAGAGTTCTGACACCTTTTTGGCCCGGTGCCACTGCACTTGCTGCACCATTCAAATAATGACCCTGTTGCCTACAAGATAACTGCACTTATAACTGCCTGTTTAGTAGTAAAATATAGCAATATTTGGTGTTCTGTGGAGTATTGACAACTTTTGGCCCCAGTGCCACTGCACCTGCTGCACTATTGAAATCATGACCCTAGCGCATACTAGATAACTGAACTTGTGACTGCCTGTATAGTAGTAAAATATAGCAATATTAGGTGTTTAGAGGAGTTCTGACACCTTTTTGGCCCGGTGTCACTGCATCTGCTGCACCATTCAAATAATGAACCTGTTGCCTACAAGATAACTGCACTTGTAAGTGCCTGTTTAGTAGTAAAATATAGCAGTATTAGGTGTTTAGAGGAGTATTGACAACTTTTGGCCCCAGTGCCATTGTACCTGCTGCACCATTTAATTCAAGCTTCTTTTAACTGCAAGGTAACTGCAATTGTGAATGCCTGTTTAGTAGTAAAATATAGCAATATTAGGTGTTTAGAGGAGTTCTGACAACTTTTTGGCCCAGTGCCACTGCACCTGCTGCACCATTCAAATCATGACCCTAGACCCTGAAAGATAACTGCACTTGTGACGGCCTGTTTAGTTGTAAAATATAGCAATAATCAGTGTTTAGTGGGGTGCTTGGAACTTTTGGTCCCGGTGCCACTGCATCTGCTGCATTATTGAAATCATGACCCTAGCGCATACTAGATAACTGAACTTGTGACTGTTTGTTTAGTTGTAAAATATAGCAATATTAGGTGTTTCTTCTGGGCCCGGTGCCACTGCATCTGCTGCATCATTCAAATAATGAACCTGTTGCCTACATGATAACTGCACTTGTGACTGCCTGTATAGTAGTATAATATAGCAATATTTGGTGTTTAGTGGAGTTCTGACAACTTTTTGCCCTAGTGCCACTGCACCTGCTGCACCATTCAAATCATGACCCTGTTATCTGCAAGGTAACTGCACTTTGAGTAGCCTGTCTAGTAGTAAAATATAGCAAAGCTCTTTTATATTAACTTTATTTTTATAGCGCAATGTTTATTACAACATTTAGAATTTTATCATAATGAATAAATTCATTAAGTTGAAAAAATCAATCCCATAATACATACAACGTGCAAAGAATGGTACTGAGGCATAAATAGGAAATGTCACAAACATTCTAAGGCTAAAGCATCTGCTCTACACAACTAAGTAATAAAAAGCAAGCATTTCAGCATACTGTTAGAAGCTGTCTGCCTTTTCCATGGGAAGAGATCTTATCTTTCACAGTGAATGCAGGTGAAACCTAAAAATCAGCTCAGAAGACCATAAAACAGGCCCTCAAACAGTCAAAATGCCAGCCCACACAATGACTTTTCAGACAGGCCCATTGGGCACTGCCTAAATTGCACTTTAGCTGGCCTAAAGTGCAAGGCCAGCTAAAGTGTGTGGGTCCGAGGCATAGATACACATAGCACTCACACACATAATTATTAAAGCGCCAACTATGAAAACACACAGCAATGAAACAGGAAACATGTTTTTGCACAAGGCAGGCAAAACCACATAAAGTGTGTTCTGCTTTCACACCTGGGTTTGCTTCTCGTTGGCTCCTGCAGTCTACCTCCCAGTGCAAGTTCGTTCCATGACCTAGGTGAACATTCTAGTTCTTTATTAAAAAATCTATAAACTTCACAGGCCACTGTTCAATCAATCAATCAATCAATCAGGGAATTGTAAGCGCGCTACTCACCCGTGAGGGTCTCAAAGCGCTGAGGGGGGGGGGGGGCGCAGATCTGTTTAGCCGAAGAGCCAGGTCTTGAGGGTCTTCCTGAAGGTGTTCAGGGAGGGGGCGCGTCTGATGTCTGCCGGTAACTCGTTCCAGGTCTTGGCTGAAATGTGAAAGAAGGATCTTCCGCCTGCTCTGGCTCTGTGGATGCGCGGGGTTTCGGCCAGTGCGAGGTTGGACGATCGGAGGTTTCTTTTGGGTACGTGGAAGTTGATTCTGTCGTTGAGGTATTTGGGTCCGTTGTTGTGTAGGCATTTGTAGGCGTGAGTGAGGATTTCGAAAGTGACTCTTTTCTCCACGGGGAGCCAGTGGAGACTTCGTAGGTGTTGGCTGATGTGTTCGTGTCGGGGGATGCCGAGGACGAGTCTGGCAGCAGTGTTCTGTATTGTCTGGAGTTTGCGGAGTAGGGACTTGTTGATGCCGGCGTAGAGTGTGTTTCCTTAGTCCAGTCTGCTGGTGATGAGTGCGTGGGTGACTGTCTTCGTTGACTCAGGGGGGTTCCACTTGAAGGTCTTGCAGAGGATGCGGAGGGTGTTGAAGCAGCTGGAGGTGACGGCGTTGACCTGTTGGTTCATGGTGAGTGATGAGTCGAGTATGATGCTGAGGTTCTTGGTGTGGTCTGAGGGGGTAGGTGGGCTTCCGAAGGCGGTCGCACACCAGGTGCTGTCCCATGCAGAAGGGGTGGTACCGAGGACGAGGACTTCTGTCTTCTCGGCGTTGAGCTTCAGGCAGCTGTTGGTCATCCAGACTGCGACGTCTTGCATTCCTTTCTGGAAGTTGAGTTTGGCAGTGGTGGGGTCTTTGGTGAGGGAGAGGATGAGCTGGGTGTCGTCGGCGTAGGATACGATGTTGAGGCCATGTTGTCGGACGATGGCTGCGAGGGGGGCCATGTAGATGTTGAAGAGGGTGGGGCTCAGTGATGAACCCTGTGGGACTCCGCAGGTGATTTTCGCGGGGTCGGAGAGGAAGGGTGGGAGTCTGATCCTTTGGCTTCTTCCGGTGAGGAATGATCGGATCCAGTCCAGGGCTGTTCCTTGTATGCCTGCGTTGTGTAGTCTGGTGACTAGTGTGCGGTGGGAGACAGTGTTGAAGGCCACTGATAGGTCGAGTAGGATGAGGGCTGCGCAGTGGCCTTGGTCCAGGAGGGTGCGGATGTCGTCTGTGGCGGTGAGTAGGGCGGTCTCTGTGCTGTGGTTGCTTCGGAATCCGGATCGTGTCAGTTTCCTGTTGACTGTTTTCTCTGCAACTTTGGCTGCAAAGGGGAGGAGCAAGATGGGCCGATAGTTCTTGAGGTCGGTGGGGCCAGCTGTGGGCTTCTTGAGCAGGGGTCTGACTTTTGAGCGCTTCCAGTCGTCTGGGAAGGTGCCTGTTTTGAAGGTGGTGTTGATGGTGCGTTGTAGTTCGGGTGCGATGGCGGCCGCGGCTCTGTGGTAGATGTGAGGGGGGCAGGGGTCGGTGGGCCCCCCGAGTGGATGCTTTTCATGGTCGAGGTGGTGTCTTCGGCCGTGATCGGTGTCCAATTGGAGATGGTGGGCTGGCTGGTGTTTCTGGAGGGGCGGGGGGCCATCTGTGGCACCTGGTGGATGGTCGATGAAGTTGTCGTAGAGGTTTTTGATCTTGAGGTGGAAATAGGTTCCAAGCTTGTCGCAGAGGTCTTGGGATGGGGTGATGTCTGTGGCTTCGCTGCGTGGGTTGGTGAATTCTTGAATGACACTGAAAAGTTCCTTGGAGTTGGTGGAGTTGGCCAGGATTTTGTTGTGGATGAAGTTCCTCTTGGTGGCTCTGATCTGGTTGTGGTAGTCCGTCATGGCGTCCTTGTAGGTGGTGTGGTTTTCGGTTGTCTTGGTGTTTCTCCAGTTCTTCTCCAGGCATCTGCAGGTGCGTCTGGCTTCTTGGAGAGCGGTGGTGAACCAGGCGGCTTTCCTAGGGCGTTGTCTGTTAGAGGAAGGTGCAGCGCTATGTTAGCTGATACTGTAATGAGGCTTGTCTGAGGTACTACCTAATCGAGTAAACATCAACCAACAAGAAGACAATCAAAATATAGCATTTTTATAGGGCACATCTGTCAGTTCTGCACAGTCGAGGTTGCTATGGACATTTCTGGTGCTGCCAAACTGCCTAAATCAGAACCACATAAGGGAACAAATGTGATATACACATAAAATATATAAATGTGCAGATAAATAAAGAGTGGCAGACACAGGCACCTAGTGATGAATAGGAGAGCAGGAGACAGGCCTCTCCATCTTGCATTTCAGCCCCTGCACGTCATGCATCTGGATGCTTGATAAGGCCCTATGACGGTAAGCAGGATGCCCCGGCTTCTGTTAGCTTTTTAGTCTGCAGTTAATTTTCCACTTCTTTTATTTCCTTTGAGATTCAATGCATCTGCTTTCATGCTTGTGTGATTCACTGTATGAAAAAGGCAAGCAAGAGAGGGCGTAATAAATCTCTCTGTCTTGGATTGTGTGGGCTTCCCTCCTCCTCTCTGTCTCACAGTTGTTCCTATCTCTCTTTCTCTTCCCCTCAATCCCTCGGATTCATGTCCGTGCTTCATTGCTGTCTCTATCTCCATCTTGATGCTGTGTCCTGGAAATGCCCCCACGCCCCCTGCTATCAATTACTTTGTTGCTCTTTTAATGCCCAGTCATTTTACTTTTCTCTCTTAGATGTTTGTATCAGGGTATCCTCTCTCCCTGTCCATCTTTGTTTTTTCCTGTGCGCTTCCTTGTTTTTCTGTTATATCAGTTTGCCTTTGCCTCGTTCATCTATCTTCCATGTTGCCATTCTGTACACACATTTATATTCAACGCTCTAATGCATCCTTTTCATTTCCCTCTTTTCTTTTCAATGTTCCCTGATGTTCGTGTAGTTATATATGTCCTTCTCCCATTCTCATTTACTTCCACCGCCACCAAAGTGCACTCATACACCAACACCCCCTCCCACACACACACACATATTCGGCTATCCACACACACACAGACTAACACAAATAAACTCAATGAACTATACATGCACACACACATTCACATTTTCTGTCTGTCACACACCCATACAAACACAATGGAATATGTATGCACCCCACACACATGCCCCACACACATCACATCCACACAATACATACACGCTCTTGAAGACCATATGTGCTCCTGCACACATTCCCTGCCAGCAACACATGCTCACACACATGTATACTTTCTCTCACACACTGATACGCCACATACACACACACTTGCACTATTGGATGCTTGATGATGAGTGCCTAGGTGTCCAATGTGATCATTATTGCACCTGATAAAATACAACATTGAGGTGTTCGAAATATAATGGATATAATAAAGTGTGCATCTTAAATATCAAAACCAGAATATCGATAGCACAGAACAATGAGGGCAAAATATTGAATCCATAATATCAAGAGATAAGTAAGTATATATTTTCTAAATCTAACTTTATTTATTTATAATGTTTTATATAGCGCGAACATGACCCTAGAGGGTATCAGAGCACTTAACACAAACATTGTTCAGATACATTAGAAGGTAGAGGGTAAAAATACATACATTCAATTTACAAGTAGACTATGTTAGGTAAGATAACATATGTTGAGAACCAGTAACGTGAGAATTAAAGTCTTAGGATGTGAATTTGTTCATTAGAAGCATTTTCACTTCTTTTTTGAAGGAGGAAGAGGAAGGGATCCTGCGAACATCTGGTGGTAATGAATTCCAAAACTTCGGAGCGATACCTGAGAAGGCTCTGCAGCTTGTTCGCTTTCTGTGGAAGGATTGTGGTTTCAGTAGTAGTGAGCTAGCGCTTCACGAATGTCTGCAACCTCCTGACAGCTCTAGCTTTTGTGCTAGGTAACTGGGGGTTTTGGTGTGAAGGGCTTTATGGGTCATGCAGGCGATCTTTAGGTGTGTTCTTGCCTCGTATGGTAGCCAGTTCAATACTTTTAAGGTCGGAGAAATGTGGTTGCTCCTTTTAGTTCCGGAGACCAGCCTGGCCGCAGCGTTAAGTGAGGCTCTCAATGGGGCCAGCTTGTATTTAGGAAGTGCGCATAGAGTGGTGCTTCCGTAATCCAATCTTAGTAACACTAGGGCTTGTGCTGACATTTTTAAGTCGACCTGAGGGAGGAAGGGTTTAAGTTTCCTTAGGATATTCATCTGATGATTAGCTCCTTTGGTGGCGTTACTGATATGCGCTTGCATATTCAGGTGTTTGTCTAGGGTGATTCCCAATGATTTTGCGGAGTCAATGATGTGGGGAGAGCAGTTAAAGGTTGTTAGATTCTTCAGCCAGAGGTCTATCTTTGGTGTGTGCTTGGGGGGGGGAGATTAGGAGGAATTCCATTTTGTTGGTGTTGAGCATGAGGTGGTTGCCGGTGAGCCAATTTTGAGTGTTATGCAGAATGGCGTTGAGGGAGATGAAGTCCTCTGGGGAGGAGATTTTCATATACAATTGTGTGTCGTCTGCATACATGTGATATAGAATGTTCGCAGAGTTCAGCACATTTGCCAGGGGTTCCATGATTAGATTGAAAAGGATGGGTGATAATGCAGAGCCCTGTGGAACTCCTAGGGTGACCATGGAGGGTTGAGAGAGGGATTGCTTCATCTTGATTCTCTGGGTTCTGTTGTTTAGGAAAGAGGTAAACCATTGTAATACTGGACCAGATAGACCCATCCTTTGTTCCAGAAGGGACAGTAGGTTGATATGTTTAACCGTGTCGAAAGCGGAGGATAAGTCAAGAAGTATCAGAAGACACGATTCATTATGGTCTAGCATTTTTAATATGTGGTCCATAATGTGGGTGAGTGCTGATTCAGTGCTGTGTCCTTGACGGAAGCCAGATTGGTGTTGATCTAGAAGATTGAAGTTCTCAATGTGGTTGCATAGTTGAGTTTGCACACATTTTTCTAGTAGTTTCACCAGTGTGGGGATGTTGGTTATGGGGCGGTAGTTGTTGAGGTCTGAAGAGAGGGAATTGTTTTTTTTTAGTATGGGTGTAACCTGCCCTACTTTGAGGCAGTCAGGTATAGTGCCTTGCTTAAGAGAGGCTTTTACAATCTTTGACCATAAGGGAAGAATAGAAGTTTTTATCGGTTTGAATATGGCAGGAGGTAGTGGATCAATGAAGTGATTGGAGGGATTAATCGCTAGAAGGATGTTGTAGATGTCATTTTCAGTGTAGGTAGTGAAGGTGTCCCAGAAGGCATTGCTTTTTGGGACTCCCACCGGTGTAGTAAATTGGTTCTTGACCTGGGAGTAGAATGTAGACTCATGAACGGTAGCTGGTAGAAGAGCATTCTTAGATTGTAGGTCGAGTTCAATGGTTTTTGTTTTTTCTAAGAAGAAATTGGCCAGGTCCTCGCAGTTGGGGGTAGCAATCTCTCTTAGTTCCGAAGAGTTTGATGTATTGATCGATTGTTGTTTAACTATTTCGAATAGTTTTTTGGGACGATTAATAGCTTCGTTCAGCTGAGTTCTAAAGAAGACAGCCTTTACTTTTAAGATTTTCCTGTTTATGTATTCCTCAGTGCTCTGAGGTGATTTAGGTGTTCCATAGAGGGTGCCGATCTCCAAATTCTTTCAGCTGCTCTTAGATTGCGTCGGTCAGAGTTCAGGTTCTCGTTGAACCATGGTTTAGAAATTTTCGAACTTTACATATATGTACCTACACAATATATATATATATATATATATATATATATATATATATATATATATATATATATTCACGGAAAAAACCATAGGTTTCAGGGGCGTTATAGTTAGCTGGACATTTCACTCGTACAAAACCATAGAAATTCCACTGTTATTTTTAGTTCTGCTAACTATAACTCGCGCCCCCGCAATGCACTGCTCATGACGTCACATATTACATCATTCATGGCATGGTCAGTGACATCACTGATGACATCACTGATGACATCTGAAATGACATCACTGATGACATCATCCAGTGACTGTGTGTTTCTGTAATTTTTAAATATGTTTTACATATATTCTTAGGTGTATTGAAGAATGAGTGGGTGTATAACTGTCTGGATGGGGGATTTTACAGGTGTGTGACTGATTGTATAAGTGAGTGATTAAACGTGTCTTATTGAATGCATGGGTTAGTGACTAAACTGTGTGAATGTGTGTATCAGTCTGTCTGTTGTTGTGTAAGCTGCTACATGGGTTGGTCAGTAGCTACATGAGTGTTTATATGGGTTATTGATTGTTTGCCTGAGTATTTGTATGGGAGACTGAGTGTGTGTGTGAGTGGGTTGGAGGTGTGTGACTCTGTGCATTGATGTGTGAGTGGTTGATTCACTGGGTGTATGGGTTCAAGAGTGCATGTGGAAATAGCTGTATGGGTGGGTGAGCGTGTGTATGGGTGTGTTGGTGAGTGAATGGATGTCTCAGTGGTACATGTGTGAGTAACTAAATATGTAAAAGGCAGTATATGTGAGTGATGCTGTATATAAATGAGTATATGTGAGAGAGTGATTGTGAGAGTGGCTGCATGGATGAGTGTGTACTTGTATCAGTGATTATATAAGAGAGTAATTATGCGTTAGTATCTATATGAATTAGGGAGGTGGTGTGTGTATAACTGTATAGGTGAGTAAATGGGAGTGTGATTGATTCTTTGCATGACTGACTAGGTGTGTGAGTAACTCCATGGATGAGTGGCGGTGTGTGAGTGTCTGAATAGGTGTACGAGTGCATATCATAGTGTTGTATTGATGAGTAACTGCATGTATAAGTGAATGTATGGGTGAATGAGTGGATGTGTGTGTAGACCTAGTTAAGAGAGAGTGCGTATGTAGTAACTGGTATTGGTGTCTCGATGGTTTCGAAAATGGTAGTCTGTATTTTACAGTGGGTGTATTAAAGGTTATATTAGACTGTGAGGAGGTGCATCAGATTTTCACGTGGATGATGTCATCAGTGATGTCATCAGTGATGTCATTTCAGATGTCATCAGTGATGTCACTGACCATGCCATGAATGATGTAATATGTGACGTCATGAGCAGTGCATTGTGGGCGCGAGTTATAGTTAGCTGAACTAACTATAAGAGTGGAATTTCTATGGTTTTGTACGAGTGAAATGTCCAGCTAACTATAACGCCCCTGAAACCTATGGTTTTTTCAGTGAATTTCAAAGGTTTTTTAAATGCTAATTTCTAACTATAACGTCTGTAAAACCTATGGTTTTTTCAGTGAATTTCAATGGTTTTTTAAATGCTAATTTCTAACTATAACGTCCCTGAAACCTATGGTTTTTTCAGTGAATTTCAAAGGTTTTTTAAATACTAATTTCCAACTACAATGTCCCTAAAACCTATATTGTTTTTAACTAAATTTCAAAAAGACGTGCATACTTTTTGTAGTGAAAAACTAACTGTAACAGTAGTCTGTTATAAGTTATAATTTAACAATGTTTAAAACTTAATTAGCACTAATTAACATATAAGTGTGGAAAAGTGTGACGGAGCAGCTATGATACCTGACTTCGAACAACAGCGTTCACAGTTCGATTCCCGGCTCCAGCGGCACGTTAGCCCACCACTATGTCACTGTGGGCAACACCTTGCTTAATCTTTCCGACGCCCCCGAGCGCCGGCACACCTTTCCAGGGTTAGCTGTACGCTTTACAAATGCTCGCAATTTTTTTATTTAAAACCATAGTGATGAGAAATATTATCTCATTTTTTTTTTCTTCTATTCTGATAGATCTTTTTTTTTATGTCTTCTATTTAGAATTACGGCAATCAATAAATGTATTTACTCATGAGAATGGAAATGACACGATTTTCCGGGTAACAGTTTTTAAGCTCTCCAACGTATGTACATATTAAGGACCTTATACGTGTTAGGTTTGAAATCGAAACTTTTTCCGCTTCACATTTTTTAACTTTTCCCAACACGTGCACAAGTGAAACAGTTAAAAAGTGAGCACGTGTCAACTGTAAAACGTGAGATCTAAATGGGCAGAGCCGCATCTTCCTTCCATAGACTACTGAATAACCAAAAGGTATATAAACCACACCCGTTGATAGATTAGTTTCGTTTTTGCGAGTTATTTACGTGTCTCCATTCAGTGATGCAGGTGCTCTTTTCTACAGTCGGATTCTTCTTTTGCGGCCACAAAACATAATCCTGAGTTGTAAGTTGTTTGATTATGCAATACTAGATATTTATAATACGTAGCTATTTGTCAATCTTTAAACACTTGTATTTAGAAAAAAGTGTTATTGATTGTTTTTGCCATTTATATGTAACGTCAGCAGCTTGTTTTCAGAAACAGACAGAATACAGCAAACATTTTTCCTGTTCTGGCTCCTTTGAGCTCATATAGTGTGACTTTGTATATTATAATATTGACACTGTACTTGACCTCAGAAGTGTTGGTGACCCGTCGGCTCGAAGACTAAAGATTTATATGTAACGTCAGCAGCTTCTAGTTTGTAGTCTATTTCCCCTTGACATCATATAGTGTGAGTATGTATATTATAATAACCACACATTATGATCTCAGAGGAGTTTGTGACCCGTTGGTGCGAAGACTAAAGATTTATATGTAACGTCAGCAGCTTCTGGTTTTTAGTCTATTTCTCCCTTGAGATCATATAGTGTGAGTATGTATATTGTAATATGAACATTTATACTGACCTCAGTGGAGTTTATGACCCGTCGACGCGAAGACTAAAGATTTATATTTAACGTCAGCACCTTCTCGTTCTTACTCTGTTTCTTTCTTGGGATCATATACTGTGAATATGTATATTATAATATTAACAGTCATTGTGATCTCAGAGCACTTTATGACCCGTTGGCGCGAAGATGAAAGATTTCAAGTCCCGGAGAAAAGAAGCTCTCAACATACTCATCGCTGGAAAGTATTTCGTTATTGATCTTGTTTTGTATTGATGACTTCATTTTCATTTTCTTTTTGTGTGCCATCAGTGACACTGTGTATATTGTAAGAGTGTGATATTTCCACACAACAGGAATTGGAGATTTCTCGCCGCTAGGAGTAAACAATCTGAAATACAGTTTACTGACCTTTATAACTTACTTGATCAGATATTTTTACAGTGACAATATTTTGGGAAATTGCAGTTTAAAAAAAAATCGTTTCCATAGATACTTTCTTAGTGAATACCTTTGATAAACCTTACATTTCTGAATGTTTTTTTACTATTTCTATTTTTGTCTGTTGCGGTTCCTATTCACCTTCTCCCTATAGAATATATACGACCAGTAGTGTATATTATTATACTACTATCCTATATATTCTTAAATGAGTACGTGATCTAAGCACTACGACCGACCTTTTCCGAATTCTACAATAATAGAAATTATAAAAAATGATAAAGCGTACATTTCTATGTAATATAAAGTGATTTGTGTTTAACTGTTTTTTACTTGTTATTGTTCTTGTGACCTGAGATGATGTAGTGCGGGAGTGTTTCTTGTAGCACTTCTTTTCTACTTTATCTAAAAGTAACTCATGCCCTCTTATATTATCAAGAATATGGGGCAACACTTTTACAAACTATAGCAGAAACAAAAGGGAGGGTGTGCCCACGCTTATGGGATATTTTATGAATTGCGTTTTATTTGTCACCCCTTTGATATATACAGCTTCAGTTTCCGAACAAAGTATATTTGTAATTGCTTAATAAAAACTATTTCAAACCTAGACTGAAATTTTTGCTGCGCAACCACAGCTCCCCGTTAGAAAAGTAAACACCACATTATAACTAAACAGTGCTCCTGGGAAGTATCCCACCCGCAAACTTAATAAAAAGAAGACCGCAACACACTTTGTTATTTTCCCGCCGTGATTTGTACACCCCACGCCAATTATATAAATGGCCCTTAAAATATATAAAAACAATTTTTACCTTCACAATCCCTCTCCACCACCTTGTGACCACTGGACAGAGTTAATAGTGTTTCTACCCTCCCGCTACTACTTTCTTTTCCCGTACTCCATTGAAGTGCGTCACAAAATGGTTCACAACAGTGAACCGTTCCCAGCCAATAATGAGCAAACTTGTACTAGGAACAGTTTAGCCAATAAAATGTCCATGGTGTTCCGCAGAGGGGGAGGGAATAGCTGGCAACACTTCTACTTTCAATGGTTTACAGCCAATGAACATGAAGCTTGGGAACGTCCTGCTTGGAACACGTCAACCAATAACATGTTCCTGCTACTCCGCGGATGGGGAGGAAATGGCTGGCAACACTTGTACTTTCAATGGTTCGCAGCCAATGAACATTAAGCTTGGGAAGGTCCTGCTTGGAACACGTCAGCCAATCAGGTGTCCCTGCTACTCCGCGGACGGGGAGGAAATGGCTGGCAACACTTGTACTTTCAATGGTTCGTAGCCAATGAACATTAAGCTTGGGAAGGTCCTGCTTGGAACACGTCAGCCAATCAGATGTCCCTGCTACTCCGCGGACGGGTAGGAAATGGCTGGCAACACTTCTACTTTCAATGGTTCGCAGCCAATGAACATTAAGCTTGGGAATGTCCTGCTTGGAACACGTCAGCCAATCAGATGTCCCTGCTACTCCGCGGACGGGGAGGAAATGGCTGGCAACACTTCTACTTTCAATGGTTCACAGCCAATGAACATTGAGCTCGTTGTTGGAACACCTCAGCCAATTAAACGTTAATTTTGTTCCAGACACACGAACAGAACCCGCCCTCCCACATAATATTAATTTTCATGTAAGAAAGTGACACTGTCCGTGATAAAAGTGAACACCGCATTATAAGTAAACATTACTGCGCATTATATTAAAGGAAGCCTGCAATACGGCGCATTGTTATTTTCCCGACGGGATTTCCAGAGCCTACACAACCTTGCCGCAATACCGTGCACCGTTGTTCTGCAGACGTGATTTCCACATCTGCGGACGTGATTTCCACGGCCTACGCAAACTCCCTGCCTCTGCACCGTAAAGACTGCCTAAACTAAGACCACAGTGTTCCTACTATACCCTCTTATACAATTTTTCTTTTTTGCTTCGCCCTACGCCTTTCAAGTCAGTCACAAAATGGCTGCCAACACTTCCTAGTTTCAACAGTTCGCAACCAATGAGCCACACGCTCGTGCTCATAACGCCTCAGCCCATCAGATGTCAGAATTCTCAAATATCGATATCTGTAAATTTTGATATTTCTCTAAAACTACTGAACGGACTTACCCCATTTAAACAAAAGCGTGCTTTCTGGACCAAGACCTTTCTCCCTGCCAAATTTGGCGTAATTCCGTTCAGCAGTTTGACCTGTAGCCTTGTCTAAAGTTTCCTATGGAAATTGCATGGCGAAAACACGTTTTGGGACCCCCCTTTTTTCTCAGCCCCCCCTTCACGAATAATCCCCAGACTTTCAGGATAGGAGCTCACCTGAAAAGAGGAACTTTCTGGAAAATTTCGTAAAGATTCAGCAAACGACGCCAAAGTTATAAGCACATCAAAAAATGCTTTTCCTATGGAAACTAGGTTCTGACTATAACTACCTACTGGCGACCGCCAGTAGATAGTTATAGTTAGGACCTTGTTTCTAGAGGTTTTTCTTTTGCCAATATCTTTGGCGCCGTTTGACGAATCTTCGTGAAATTTTCAAAACTAATGGTTCACTCAGGTCAGCTCCTGTCTTGAAAGTTTCGGGGTGATTCGTCAAGTGGGGGCTGAGAAAAAAGAGGGGTCCCAAAATGCATTTTCTCCATGTTAATTTCCATAGGAACTTTAGACATGGCTACAGCCCGAACTGCTGAACGGAATTACACCAAATTTGGCAAAAAGGTAGCGCTTGGTTCAGAAAGCGACCTTTTTTTAAATGGTGTAAATCCGTTCAGTAGGTCCTAAGAATTCAAAAAAATAAAAATATCGATATCTGAGGGCCAAGGAGGATTCGCGAACCCTCCGGAGCACGAGCTTCATTCTAATTGGCTGCCAACACTCCAAACCAAAATGTGTTGGCAGCCATCTTGTCACTCGGTAGAACCAAGTCACAAGAAATCAGTTTAAAAAAGCATAAAATCAAGAAAAGGGGAGCAGGCCTAGGGGGTCAGGGTAGAAACACCCTGAACCCCTAGGCCTGCTCAGGGGGACCCACAAAGACCCCCAGGGTCAATAAAAGCATTTTTAAAAAAGAAAAAAGAATCTGCCAAATTCGCGCTGGGTGCGTGAATCCAGACGGACAAATAAAAAAAAAACAAAGCGCGGGCTCCCGCGCTTCGTTTTCTATAAGCCCCCGGGTGGGCCAGGTCCCAGGGGCAATACCTGATTATGTAGCGGGGCCTGCGGTGGCCCCCACAGCCCTGGGGACTGCCACCTCCCAGGGCTTAGTTTATCATATGCGGGGGCACGCGGCCCTCCCGCAGCCCCGGTGACCGCCACCTCCCCAGGGCTTTTTTTTAAATATGCGTGGGGGCTCCTGCCCCCCCCAAGCTGCCCTGGGGACCGTCACCTCCCTGGGGCATTGTTATTTTAGGGCGGGGGCCTCATGGGCCCGCCAAGCCCTGGGGACCGCCAGCTCCTCGGGGCTATAATTTATTTCGGTTGGGGGCTTCGCGGGCCTTCCCAAGCCCCGGGGCCACCATCTCCCCAGGGCTACATGATGTAAATGTGGGGGGCCATGCGGCCCCCCGCAGCCCTGGGGACCACCACCTCCCCAGGGCTACTTCCAAAAACAAAGTGTGGGGGGGCTCGAGCCCCCCCACACTGCCCCAGGGACCACCACCTCCCGGGGCTTGAATCAGTTGGGAGGGGGGCAGCGCAGCCCCCCTCCTAGAGCCCTGGATGGCCCTGGGGACCGCCTCCCCCCAGGGCTGGCTCCTGCAATATCCCGGGGTGCCCACCCATGGGACATTGCCGTTTGCTATGGTAGGGCGGGAGCACGGGGGAGCACGGCTCCTGCCCTGTCATAGCAAACACTGCACTGCTTCTTGGAAGCAAAGCAGAATTGCTTTTGGGCAAAGGGAGCTGCATGTTAGCAGCTCCCCTTGTCCAAAAGCAATGCCGGCTCCCGCAGGAGGCAGGGAGCCGGCTAGGACCGCGGGGGCATTGGGGCTCCCCCTGTGGTCCCCAACATGAGGGCTGGCCCTGGGGGATGGGGTCCCCAGGGCCAGAAGTGGCTCAGGAGGGGGGCCACTCGGCCCCCTCCCTTTTGATGTATTATTTTTTTTTTTTTTAAATAAGGCTAAGCCCTGGGGGATGGGGTCCCTGGGGCCATAATTGGCCTCAGGAGGGGGGCCACTTGGCCCCCTGCCCAAACAAAAACAGGTGGGCCAGGCCCCGGGGGATAGGGTCCCCGGTGCCAGAAGTGGCCCAGGGGAGGGGGGCCTCGCGGCACCCCTCCCGGGAAAAATAATTTAAAAAAATTATAAAAATGAGGCCAGGCCCCGGGGGATGGGGTCCCCAGAGCCCAAAAAATACTAAAAGAAGGGGAGCCACACAGCCACCCTTTTAAAAATATTAAAAAAAGAAAAGCCGGCATCTCGCCGGAGGCCCCACCCCCTTCCTGCACCACTGTGCAAACGCACCTCCTGGCGCGGTCTGAATTGGGGGATTAAGTCCCCTTCAATCCTAAGGGTCCTTAGGGGCCAACTAGACCACCAGGTACCTCCAGTAATCCCCACACAGTGGGATTGCTGCGGGTTGGTCCGAGGCCATGCCCCTTTTTACACCACTCTGCAAACGTGCCTCTTGGCGCACTGCTAGTGGGGAGATGAGGTCCTCTTGTGTCCTGAGGACCTCAGGACTGAAGTGTACTTCATCCCTCAACCAAGAGTGCGCCAGGAGGCGCGTTTGCAGAGAGGTGTACAAAGGGGGCGTGGCCTGTGTCCACCTATCAGCAATCTCACTATCTGGGGCATACTGGATGTATCAGGTAGGCTAGTTGGCCCCTAAGGACCCCCAGCAGTGAAGGGGACTTTAATCCCCATCCAATAGCGCGCCAGGGAGCATGTTTGCAGAGTAGTGGGGAAATGGGGCGTGGCCTGCTATGAGAATTTAGCAATACTGCTGTGTGGGACATACTGGAGGTAATAGGAGGGGTAGTTGGCCCCCAAGGCTGTCCTTGGGGCCAACTACCCCTTATATTACCTCCACTAAGTCCCACACAGTGGGAATTCTGAGAGGTCTTACGGGGCCACACCCCCCATTTCTCCACCACTCTGCAAACGCGCCTCCTGGCACAGTACTGGTTGGGGGATGCAGTCCACTTTACTCCTGAGGGACTTTGGGGGCCAAGAAGCCCTCCTGGTACCTCCTGTAAGTCCTACGCAGCAGAATTCCTGAGCGCTGGTTGGAGGCCAGCCCCCTTTCTCCACCACTCTGCAAACGTGACTACCAGTTAAAGAAGCATTTGTAATTTAATAGGTCTCGCATTTGCAAGAGTTAGAGCTATTGGTGTTATAAATGTAAAAGTTTTTTACTAATGTTTTTTGGAGTGGAGTAGAGTGGATGTACGTTGTGTGTAGTGGAATTATGTGGTGTGTTGTGCAGTGAAATTATGTGGATAGAAAGTATGTGGTATTTAGTGTATAGGAATTATGTAGAGTGGGATTATGTGTTATGGAGAGTAATTATGTGGTATGGTAGTCTGTGTTGTGGAGTGGTAACCTCAGGTTTAGTCTTCCTCATTTCCATAGAAGCTAAACTATGAACTCAATGAGACAAAATAAGAAGGAATCACTGAGGAGCACTTCTGGACCTAGTCAGAGGTATGAGCAGGGCCACTGGAATTATGCGACTGTTTGGCTGTACCAACTTTCGCACAATTATACATTTTCCGCATTAGCCACATAATCCATCATCTGCTGCCTAATCTGCAGATTTGAACAAAAAACCCTAGTTTCTGGCTCAAACGTTACCAAAAATGCAGCGACAAGTGTTACAGCGTGGTGGAAGGTCCTTTGTGAACCTAGAATAGTCACCTGTTACTTATTGCTAAATGTGGTTGTTAAATTGGTATTAATGGTGTGCAAGCCACTCTTGCTTCTTTCAGCGCCTCTCTTGTCTCTTTCTGCATTTCTGTTGCTTCTTTCTAAACCTTTCTTTCTTTTTCTGCACTTCTCTTGCCTCTTTCTGCACATCTCTTCTACTTTCTGCACCTCTGTTGCCTCTTTCTGCACCTCACTTGCTTCTTTGTGCACCCCTCTTTCCTCTTTCTGCACCTCTCTTGCCTCTTTCTGCACCCCTCTTCCCTCCTTCTGCACCCCTCCTGCCTCATTCTGTACCTCTTTTCCTTCTTTCTGCACTTCTTTTGTTTTTCTGCACCTCTCTTGCTTCTTTCTGCACCCCTCTTCCCCCTTTCTGCATGTCTGTTGCTTCTTTCTGCACTTCTCTTGCCTCTTTCTACACCCCTCTTCCCTCTTTCTGCATCTTTGATGCTTCTTTCTGCACTTATCTTGCCTCTTTCTGTACCTCTCTTGCTTCTTTCTGCACCCCTTGTGCCTCTTTATGCACCCCTCTTCTCTTTCTGCACTCCTCTTGCCTCTTTCTGCACTCCTCTTGCCTCTTTCTGCACCTCTGTTCCTTCTTTCTGCACTTCTTTTGTTACGTTCGGAACTTCTCTGGCTTCTTTCTGCACCCCTTTTGCCTCTTTCTCCATCCCTCTTCCCTCTTCCTGCACCTCTGTTGCTTTTTTCTGTACCTCTCTTGTCTCTTTCTCCACCCCTCTTCCCTCTTTCTGCACCTCTGTTGCTTCTTTCCGCACCTCTCTTGCTTCTTTCTGCACCCCTTGTGCCTCTTTCTGCACCCCTCTTCCCTCTTTTTGTACCACTCTTGCCTCTTTCTGCACCTCTGTTGCATCTTTCTGCACTACTCTTGCTTCTTTCTGCACCTCTCTAGCTTCTTTCTGCACCACTCGTGCTTCTTTCTGCACCCCTGTTCCCTCTTTCTGCACCCCTCTTGCCTCTTTCTGCACCCCTGTTCCTTCTTTCTGCTCTTCTTTTGTTTCTTTCTGCACCTCTCTTGCTTCTTTCTGCACCCCTCTCGCCACTTTCTCCACCCTGTTCCCCCTTTTGCATCTCTGTTGCTTCTTTCTACACGTCTTTTTTCTCTTTTTCCACCCCTCATCCCTCTTTCTGCACCTCTGTTGCTTCTTTCTGCACTTCTCTTGCTTCTTTTTGCACCTCTGTCCATTCTTTCTGCAACCCTTGTGCCTCTTTCTGCACCCCTCTTCCCTCTTTCTGCTCCCCTCTTGCCTCTTTCTGCACCTTTGTTCCTTCTTTCTGCACTTCTTTTGTTTCTTTCTGCAACGCTTGTGCTTCTTTCTGTATCCCTCTTGCCTCTTTCTCCACCCCTTCCCTCTTTCTGCATCTCTGTTACTTCTTTCTGCACTTCTCTTGCCCCTTTTTGCACCCCTCTTCCCTCTTTCTGCATCTCTGTTACTTCTTTCTGCACTTCTCTTGCCCCTTTTTGCACCCCTTTTCCCTCTTTCTGCACCTTTCTTGTCTCTCTCTGCACCTCTGTTCCTTCGTTCAGCACTTCTTTTGTTTCCTTCTACAGCTCTCTTGCTTCTTTCCACACCCCCTTGCCTCTTTCTCCACCCCTCTTCCCTCTTTCTGCACCCCTGTTGCCTCTTTCTGCACCTCTGTTCCTTCTTTCTGCACTTCTTTTGTTTCTTTCTGCACATCTCTTGCCTCTTTCTGCACCCCTCGTTCCTCTTTCTGCACCCCTCTTCCCTGTTTTTGCACCTCAGTTCCTTCTTTCTGCACTTCTTTTGTTTCTTTTGCACCCTTCTTCCCTTTTTTGCATCCCTCTTGCCTCTTTCTGCAGTTCTCTTGTCATTTTCTGCACCTCTCTTGACTCTTTCTGCACCTCACTTGCCTCTTTCTGCACTTCTCTTGCTTCTTTCTACACCTCTGTTGCTTCTTTCAGCAATTCTCTTGCCTCTTTCTGCACTTCTCTTGCTTGTTTCTGCACCTCTCTTGCGTTTTTCTACACCTCTATTGCCTCTTTCTGCACCTCACTTGCTTCTTTCTGCAACCCTCTTCCTTCTTTCTGCACCCCTCTTCCTTCTTTCTGCACCCCTCTTTCCTCTTTCTGCACCTCTCTTGCTTCTTTCTGCACCCTTCTTCCCTTTTTTGCATCCCTCTTGCATCTTTCTGCAGTTCTCTTGCCTCTTTCTGCACTTCTCTTGCCTCTTTCTGCACCTCTGTTCCTTCTTTCTACACTTCTTTTGTTTCTTTCTGCACATCTCTTGCTTCTTTCTGCACCACTCTTGCGTCTTTCCCCACCTCTGTTGCCTCTTTCTGCACCTCACTTGCTTCTTTCTGCACCTCTCTTGCCTCTTTCTGCGCCCCTCTTTCCTCTTTATGCACCTCTCTTGCCTCTTTCTGCACACACAGGGCTACTTTTAAATTGACCTCAGGCTCAGTAGTGCACACATGCAAGTGCAGGAAAGGGATGCTGGCCTCTAAACTACGATGCCCTATTATATGCTAGGGACTTAGAGGTAGTTTTAATCCCCCTGCCCTATTATGTACTAGGGCCTTGCAGGGGAGGTCATGCCAATCACAGGGGTACCCCAACCCATAGTGTACCCTAGTGTATGTAGGTGTTTTCACTGTATTCTAAGTGTCTTTCAGCATAGCACTGGCTCTGGGCCTGGTTAGGCAGAGCCCAGGGTCAACAATAAACAAAAAACAAAAGGGGGAGTGAAGAGGGGTGAGGGTAGAATCGTCCTCCTCTTGGTACTATTATTCAACAAAAAGATCCTACCACTACAATATATTATATCCTTTCTTGTTTGAAAGATTATAATTATAATGATGGTGTAGAAAAAAGTGTTAGACCCCTACAGTTATTCATAAGGGGAACACTCTGTGTTTTTTAAAATACCCCTCACACAATGAAAATTAATTCAGTCTCATGCTTCATCATAGGGGTCTTCCCGTCCCTCTACGGGGCGGGGCGTGCTACGACCTACGTAGACGTGGGAGCACTTAATTAAGTGAGAACAGCTATGTGTAGTGCATTTGTGGTAGGGTCGGGAAAGATAGTGGTGCAAAGTTAAAAGTAACCTGGCTAGTGGAAAAAATATAATGTATTGCCTTCCCTAGCTGGAAACATTAAAAATGGGGAGACGTAGAGGGTATACTATTATGAGTTGCCTTCTACTGGGTCAACATGTTTCAAAAGCGATCCCCTTGGCTTTCTTCTTCAGGACCATACGCGATCCCTACTCCACTCTCACATTAAATAATGTGTAATTCATGTGCCTAACAATGTGTAGTCACAATGCATGCTAAAAATGAGCATGCAAAAAACATACCTATTTGGTATTTTTCTATAACCTTAAAGAAGAAACAGAAAAATAAAGGAAAAAATGAAACAGTAATGTACTGTGTCAAAAACACACATCACCATCATGTGGACCATTAAATTAGCGGTAAATACCACCGTGATATATTTTCAGATACAGTCAGCTAATCAATATGATCAAGAATGCAGGCGCCTCCTCCAAGACCAAAGAAATTATGGAATCCTAGACCAAGACCCTACTGAACACATACGGGTACAGATAGCAAGTATGGTGGAAGATGCCCGGGCACATGGATGGATATCCAGAAAAGAAGGGGATTTCCTGACGAAAGGTTCACCTAAAATACCTTATTTTTACACAATCCCTAAGATACACAAAGATCTGAAGACTCCACCAGGCCGCCCGATAGTATCGGGTATAGAATCCATTCTAGAACCTGTCTCAAAATTTGCGGATGCATACCTACGACCCTTGGTGCAAAAAACCTCCACATATCTAAAAGATACTAAGAATGTACTAACACTTCTTGAAGAAATGCCATTTGACCCTGAGAAACAACTACTGATCAGTTGTGATGTGGAGAGTCTATACACCAGTCTTCCCCACAACGAAACATTGACTATCATAGAGGAAGTACTTTTCGATACAGACTGGGAGTACCAGACACCGCGAAACGTCATCATGGAGTGTTGTAATCTGGCGTTAAAAGAAAATTTCTTTGAGTACCACAAGACCTTGTACCTCCAAAAACACGGGACCAGCATGGGGAGCACTTTTGCTCCCAGTATAGCTGGTCTGTATGTCCACCACTTGGAGAAACAAAAAATCTTACATGTCAACAACCCCTTCCACAACCATATAAATATATGGAAACGGTATATCGATGATATACTGATCATCTGGGATGGGGATGAAATCACAGCAAAACGTTTTATCACTTGGCTTAATTGTCAAGACGAATTTCTGAAATTCACCAGCACCATATCAAAGAAGGAACTAGTCTTCCTTGATTTGAATATATATCCCAAAGGAGGAAAACTTGTGACCACAACTCATTTTAAATCCACTTCAAGAACCTGCCTGTTATTAAACCAAAGCTTCCACCCGAGACATCTCCGTGACAACCTCCCATACGGCCAATTTTTACACCTGAGGAATTGCACAGAGATTGGTGATTTCAAACAACAATCAGGGGTTCTAAAAAAGAAACTGGAAAAACGGCAATACCCAAGAAAAGTGATTGATAAAGCCTACAAAAGAGCACGGAATAATTGCCGAGAAAGTCTCTTAGAACCATTGCCACAGAAAGAAGAAGAGAAACACCCAATCTGCATCACAACATTCAATACTAACTCCAACCAGATCACAAAGATTGTGAACAAACATTGGCGGATCTTTAATAGTGGAGGAATGAATCTCCCGAAACCAATCTTCTCGCACAGGAGAGGAAGGAGCATCAAAGATATGGTGGTGCACACCAGACCACGTGAGAGAGAATCTACGAAACAAACAACATTACTACCACAAATCACAGGCCATCATCCCTGTGGAATGTGTAATGTTTGCAGACTAACAAAGAAAAGCAAGGAAATAACTTTCCGCAATGGCACCAGATGGGAGCAAAGTAATTTTACAACATGCAACACCAAAAACGTGGTGTACTTGATCACGTGTCCTTGCCTGATGGAGTATGTAGGCATGACCACACGTCCGGTCAAAATCAGGATAGGAGAGCATAAGAGCAACATCAAGTGTAAAAAGAACACTACAAAAATGGCTTCGCACTTCCTAGAGAAGGGACACACATGTGAAGAAATCTCCTGGACAGTGATAGAACAGGTCCATAATGAGAGATACCTTTTTGATAAGGAACAGCGGTGGGTGTTTCACTTAAAAACTCATGACACAGGTCTCAATGATAACATTCCCTGGAACCAACTGTAACTATCCTGTGTAAAAACTTTTAGATCATTGCTGAGAAAGGGCAAGGCTGTGACCTCCAACACGCCCATTGAATCCACCATGGGCCAATCTAACATCTTCACCAATTTTGTTAACTTTGCTGGAACATGAATCAGGTGATGCCACCTTCACCATCCTAAACTACACACTTTGGGAATACACCAGGGGCATCGCGGAATCAGGAAATGTATTTTTGTATTTTTATATTTTTATATCTAAAATGAACAAGCACTTTTTGCATCCCTCGTTTTTAAGTTATAGTGCTCCAGTTTTCCTAAGTACAAGGGCCAGTAAATGTCCAGAGGTCCCGTTAAAACAAAAACTGTATTTTTCGACCACCACAAATGTGCACACTTGTAGTGGCCAATTTGATAAGTATGGCTCTAGTCTGCCTTATGTGAGGTTCAAGAAATATCAGCGCTTATCGAGAAAACTAATTCAACACTGTTGGTCTGTTTGGCTTCACGTGCACAATATACATACATCCGTTGATGGTAATAAATGCATCTTGCACACTAGATAAAAGACAAAAAAAACGCCCGATCGCGGTAGGAAGTGGCGTTTTTTCCTATAACCTGAACGGCACACTAAAGGCGGCCATTTTGTGGAAGTTACACTCTAGTGTTTGCCCTCCCATTTTTTAGCGCGCTTTCACCTAACTGGGGATTTAAATACAAGCTCCGAACGCGCAGAAGTCGTTCGACGGAGCCACGAGAAGGTGATACCCGGGAGAATGTGCAGCCTTGACTATGTGAGTAAGACTATGGCGGGTCTTTAAAAACAGCCTCCCTCTGATATACAGCGAGAAAGTGAATATGGTAACAAACTGAAACCTGTAATCTCTACAATTCTTCCTGCAGTGTTTGACTACAGGCGCCCTCCCCTTCCGTGACAGCTCATGAGGCAATAACTCCCTTGAAATAATTTATGTATATGGTGTAATCACAATAACTACAAAGTACGAATGAAATGCAATAATACATTCCAGCAATGCCCTATGTAGATACGGGCCTTTTTTGCAATACATGTGTGTGTGTATTATAGTATGTGTGTTGTAAATGTCTGTTTTCAATGTTCGTTTTAAACAATCGTGAGAAGTGATTTTAAAACCATGTGAGTAGTGATTAAAAATCAGCATTGGGCAGCACCCACTCTAGAGAATGAGTATGGTGCACCTCGATATTCATGAGAAAAATATATCACGGTGGTATTTACCACTAATTTAATGGTCCACATGATGGTGATGTGTGTTTTTGACACAGTACATTACTGTTTCATTTTTTCCTTTAATTTTCTGTTTCTTCTTTACAGGTTATAGAAAAATACCAAATAGGTATGTTTTTTGCATGCTCATTTTTAGCATGCATTGTGACTACACATTGTTAGGCACATGAATTACACATTATTTAATGCGAGAGTGGAGTAGGGATCGCGTATGGTCCTGAAGAAGAAAGCCAAGGGGATCGCTTTTGAAACATGTTGACCCAGTAGAAGGCAACTCATAATAGTATACCCTCTACGTCTCCCCATTTTTAATGTTTCCAGCTAGGGAAGGCAATAAATTATATTTTTTCCACTAGCCAGGTTACTTTTAACTTTGCGCCACTGTCTTTCCCGACCCTACCACAAATGCACTACACATAGCTTTTCTCACTTAATTAAGTGCTCCCATGTCTACGTAGGTCATAGCACGCCCCGCCCCGTAGAGGGACGGGAAGACCCCTATGATGAAGCATGACACTGAATTAATTTTCAGTGTGTGAGGGGTATTTTAAAAAACACAGAGTGTTCCCCTTTTGAATAACTGTAGGAGTCTAACACTTTTTTCTACACCATCATTATAATTATAATCTTTCAAACAAGATAGGATATAATATATTGTAGTGGTAGGATCTTTTTGTTGAATAAAAAGAGCCCAGGGTCAGTCAGAATCAGTTTCCACCAGTACCAGTGAGCAAAAAGTTGGGGGGTGAACAGGGCACAGGATGAATTTGCAACAAGGCCTCTTTCTGCACCTCTGTTGGTTCTTTCTGCATATCTCTTGCTTCTTTCTGCGACTTTCTTCCTCTTTCTGGACTTCTGTTGCCTCTTTCTGCATTTCTCTTGCTTCTTTATGCACCTTTCTTCCTCTTTCTGCACATGACCTACCTCTGTAGGCATAGTTAGAAATTAGCATTTAAAAAACCTTTGCAATTCACTGAAAAAACCACAGGTTTCAGGGATGTTATAGTTAGTTGGACATTTCACTCCTACAAAACCAGAGAAATTCAGCCGTTATAGTTAGTTGAGCTAACTATAACTCGCGCCCCCTCAATGCACTGCTGATGACGTCACATATTACATCATTCATGCGGGGTTTATTTAAATAATGCTGGGGGGGCCTCTAAGGGCCCCCCAAGCCCCGGGGACCGCCACCCCCCGGGGCTTTCAATTTAAAATGGTGCGGGAGGGCACTCTGCCCTCCCGCAGCCCCGGGGACCACCACCTCCCCGGGGCTTCTTTTTTAAAAAAAAACATTTCCTGTGTGGGGGCTCGAGCCACCCCACACGCCCCGGGACCGCCACCTCCCGGGGCACTAATAGTAAATGCGGGGGTCCGTAACGGACTCCCGAGCCCCGGGGATCACCACCTCCCGGGGCTTTAAAGACATGGGAGGGGGCCGCGCAGCCCCCTCCTGGAGCCTGTGGTGGCCCTGGGGACTGCCACCCCCAGGGCCGGCTCCTGCAGTGTCCCGGGTGCCTACCCCCGGGACACTGCTGTCTGCAATGGCAGGGACTGGGAGCCTCACGGCTCCCGTCCTGCCATTGCAAACTTGCTTAGCTTCATTGAAGCGAGAGCAGGAAACCTGCTCTCGCTTCAATGAAGCAAGCAGATTGCTTTTCCATAAGGGGAGCTGCATGTCAGCAGCTCCCCTTATGGAAAAGCACACCGGCTCCCGCAGGACGCGGGGAGCCGGCGGGACCGCGCGGGGATTGGGGACCCCCCACGGTCCCCAACGTGTGGCCAGGCCCCGGGGATGGGGTCCCCGGGGCCACAGGGCTCGGGAGGGGGCCACACAGCCCCCCTCCCAAAAAAAGGACTTTAAAAAAAAAGGACGCAAAGGCCGGCCCCGGGGATGGGTTCCCGGGGCCTTTAATGGCCTGAGGAGGGGGCCACGCAGCCCCCTCCAAATATATATATTTTTTTAAAAGAGGGCATGCCCCGGGGGATGGGGTCCCCGGGGCAAATACAGGCCCAGGGAAGGGGGGCCACGCGGCCCCTTCCCGTTTAAAAATAAAATAAATAAATGAACAGCCTCAGGCCCCGGGGGATGGGGTCCCCGGGGACAAAAGTGGACGAGGGAAGGGGGGCTACACAGCCCCCCTCCCATAAAAAAAAGAAAGCAACAAAAAAAAACGGCATTGTGCCAGAGGCCCCGCCCCCTCCCTGCAGCACTCTGCAAACGCGCCCCCTGGTGCGTTGTAAGAAGGGAAAGTAATTCCCCTTGAATACTGGGGGTCCCTGGGGGCCAACTAGCCCACCAGGAACCTCCAGTATGCGCCAGGAGCTGCGTTGCAGAGAGGTATTCAGAGGCCACGCCCTTTTACACCTCTCTGCAACGCAGCTCTGTGGCGCTTTTGGAGGTACATGGTGGGCTAGTTGGTCCCCAGGGACCCTCAGGATTCAAGGGGACTTAATCCCCCAACTTAAAACGCGCCACGGGGCGCTTTTGCACAGTGGTGAAGGGAGGGGGCGGGGCTTCAGGTGAAATGTGTGCAAACAGGCCCCGTGGCGCGTTTTAAGATGGGGATTTAATCCCTGGGGGCCAACTAGCCCACCAGGTACCTCCAGTAAGCGCCACGGAGCTGCGTTGCAGAGTGTTGTAAAAAGGGGCGTGGCCTCTGAACACCTCTCTGCAACGCAGCTCTCTGGCGCATACTGGAGGTACCTGGTGGGCTAGTTGGCCCCTAGGAACCCTCGGGATTGAGGAGGAATTAATTCTCCAACTTAAAACGCGCCACAGGGCGTGTTTGCAGACATGTCACCTCAGGCCCCACCCCCTTCCTTCACCATTGTGCAAATATTCCTCTAAAATCAGCCGAACTACGAATTCCGATTTACTCACCTGTTATCAGGAGAGACTTCAGTGCTGCATCTTTGAGCCCAGTACTGATCCTGAAAAGTAATTTTAACCGTACTTACCAGTAACTTGAATTTCCTTCCATAGGCTAACATTGACTGGTTTCACTTGGAAATTCTTCTAAGTGTGGAGTTTTGGAACTTTATAATATTCCTCTAAAATCAGCCGAACTACGAATTCTGATTTACTCACCTGTTATCAGGAGAGACCTCAGTGCTGCATCTTTGAGCCCAGTACTGATCCTGAAAAGTAATTTTAACCGTACTTACCAGTAACTTGAATTTCCTTCCATAGGATATCATTGCCTGCTTTTTGCTGAAAAAGTTTCTAAGTGTCGATTTTTGAAACATACAAATATTCCTCTAAAATCAGCAGAACTACGAATTCCGATTTACTCACCTGTTATCAGGAGAGACCTCAGTGCTGCATCTTTGAGCCCAGTACTGAGCCTGAAAAGTAATTCTAACCGTACTTACCAGTAACTTGAATTTCCTTCCATAGGCTAACATTGACTGGTTTCACTTGGAAATTCTTCTAAGTGTGGAGTTTTGGAACTTTATAATATTCCTCTAAAATCAGCCGAACTACAAATTCCGATTTACTCACCTGTTATCAGGAGAGACCTCAGTGCTGCATCTTTGAGCCCAGTACTGATCCTGAAAAGTAATTTTAACCGTACTTACCAGTAACTTGAATTTCCTTCCATAGGATATCATTGCCTGCTTTTTTGCTGAAAAAGTTTCTGTCGATTTTTGAAACATACAAATATTCCTCTAAAATCAGCACAACTACGAATTCCGATTTACTCACCTGTTATCAGGAGAGACCTCAGTGCTGCATCTTTGAGCCCAGTACTGATCCTGAAAAGTAATTCTAACCGTACTTACCAGTAACTTGAATTTCCTTCCATAGGCTAACATTGACTGGTTTCACTTGGAAATTCTTCTAAGTGTGGAGTTTTGGAACTTTATAATATTCCTCTAAAATCAGCCGAACTACGAATTCCGATTTACTCACCTGTTATCAGGAGAGAACCCAGTGCTGCATCTTTTAGCCCAGCACTGACCCTGAAAAGTAATTCTAACCGTACTTACCAGTAACTTGTATTTCCTTCCATAGGAATCCATTGTCTGGTTTTCAGCAGAAAGGTTTCAAAGTGTCGATTTTCACAAACTACAAATATTCCTAAAAATCGCCTGTATGACTTAAACGCATTCTTTCAACTGTTTACAGGAGATGCACCAGTGCTGGATCCAGGATCCACCACTGAGTAAGAAAAAGTAACGATAACACTACTTACCTGCTAAGTGAATTTCCTCCCATAGGATAACATTGGTGATTCTATGTTAAAAAGTTTCTAAGTGCCCACTTTTAAAATACAATAATATTCCTTACCAATCACTACTGTAAACAAATCGCTTTTACTCAACTGTTTACAGGAGATGTCGCAGGACTGAATCTAGGATCCAGTCCTGTGGTTAGAAAAGTAATCCATAAAGTAACTAATTGCATTTAACTAGAAATTCACATTGAACTCAATGTTGCATTGTGTTTGAAATTGTGTTGCCCATTGCAACAACTGTAACTACTGTACTTAAAAGTCTATTGCCTATTTGCAAAGTATTTAAACTAAAGTAATTCATTCTGAGAAAGTATATTTTGTAATGTAATGTATAATGTAATTACAATGTAATTTAAAAAATAAAATATCTAAAAATAAATAGTTTAAAAAAATGAGGTAAATCACTATCAAAAAAGTAAATATAACAATTAATACATTTAAAAATTGTCATTTACAAAACCTTTGAAATTCACTGAAAAAAACCATAGGTTTCAGACATGTTATAGTTAGGAATTAGCATTTAAAAAACCTTTGAAATTCACTGAAAAAACCATAGGTTTCAGGCACGTTATAGTTAGAAATTAGCATTTAAAAAACCTTACAAATTCACTGAAAAAACCATAGGTTTTAGGGACAGTTATAGTTAGTTGGACATTTCACTCGTACAAAACCATAGAAATTCCCCTGTTATAGTTAGTTTAGCTAACTATAACTCGCGCCCCCGCAATGCACTGCTGATGACGTCATATATTACATCACTCATGACATGGTCAGTGACATCACTGATGACATCACTGATGACATCTCAAATGACATCACTGATGTCATCACTGATGACATCATCCATGTGATCATTTGATGCATCTTCTCACACCCTAATATAACCTTTGAAACACCCACTCTAAATTACAGACTGCCATTCTCAAAACCATAGACACTCCAACACCAATAACTACATACCCACTCACTGATTCTTAGGTCTACACACACATCCACTCACTCACCCGTACAGTCACTCATACTTACGGTCACTCAGTAGAGGACTATCATATGCACTCATACACCTACATAGACACTCACACACCGCCACTCATCCATAGAGGTACTCACACACCTAGTCAGTCATGCAAATAATTAATCACACTGCCATTTACTCACCTATACAGTTATACACACACCAGCTCACTTACTCATACAAATACTAGCACATTCTTACGCTCTTATACAATCACTGATACAAGTACACAATCATCCATACAGCCACTCTCACAATCACACACTCTCACTTATAGCCATTTATATACTCCAACACACATATATACTGCCTTTCACATATGTAGTTACTCACACATGTACCACTGAGATATACATTCACTCACTAACACACCCATACACACACTCACCCACCCATACAGTCCATAACAGATGCACTCTTGAAACCATGCACCCAGTGAATCACCCACTCACATATCTATGCACAGAGTCGCACCCACCCCACCCACACAAACACTCAGGCACCCATACAGATACTCAGACAACCAATCAATAACCCATGTAGACACTCATGTAGCTATTCGCAAACTCATGCAGCCGCTTACACACCAACTGACAGACGGATAGGCATTCACACAGTTTAGTCACTAACCCTTGCATTCAGTAAGATACGTTTAATCACTCACTTATAGAGTCAGTCACGCACCTACTAAATCCTTCATCCACACACTTATACACCCACTCATTCTTCAATACACCTTTCCCTATATATATTAAACATATTTAAACTTTGCAGAAACACACAGTCACTGGATGATGTCATCAGTGATGTCATTTGAGATGTCATCAGTGATGTCATCAGTGATGTCACTGACCATGTCATGAGTGATGTAATATGTGACATCATCAGCAGTGCATTGCGATGGCGCGAGTTATAGTTAGCTAAACTAACTATAACGGGGCTATTTCTATGGTTTTGTACGAGTGAAATGTCCAACTAACTATAACTGTCCCTAAAACCTATGGTTTTTTCAGTGAATATATATATATATATATATTTCACTTAAATCAAAAAACTTTATTTCGATCACTGTAGATCATAAATGTACTACACAAAACAAAGCACTAACAAACACAAATGATACAACTTAAAACTTTTGAATCCTCCTTTATTTGTCCATTACAGTAGCAGCATAGTAAAAAAATATTTCATTTTAAAAGACCACAGAGATTCACCATAAAAATGCTTTTGTTTTAAAAACAAGATGTAAAATACAATAAATATCTTCTATAAAAGCTAAAAGACATGTCAGCTAGAGTTTGTCCAAGTGGCACAATACAGTGTGAAGGGACCCTACAGGGGGTGGCAACTTACGGACTGCCAAGAGAACACTTGGCCCGTCTGATCCACATTGCCATTAGTAACTTGGCCATACAGAATACAATAATACGAGATGTGTCTGACTGCAGTATTCTGAACGCCTCCTGGTACTTCCTAACTCCCAGGTTTCTGCGAAGTGGAACTATCCACTTAGTTCGAGACTGTCTATACAGAGGGCAAAAAAATTAAACATGCTTAAGTTTCTCAGGTCCTCCTTGGCCACAAGTACAGTTCTCATCCATCATGTCCATTTCTTTGTGCCACTTTCTTTTAAAAGTTTTTACAGGTAGGCATCCATACCTGGACTGTAGATATAGCTTATTTGCTAGTGGAGGAACAATTTCATTAATGGTGCTCTGAAATAATGGGGTCGGTTTAAAATTAATAAAAACAACACAGAGTGATCCTTTACAATTTTGTATATTATCCATTACAACACTACCCCAATGAACAGCTTTAAGACTTTTGGATTTGACACAAAGACTCCGGAGAGTCCCAATATGTTTCAAGGCTTAACCTTTGTAAAAGGGCCTTTACAGTGAGGAGCCACGAGATCTTACTTGCATATTTTGATGACATTAGTTCACGAAGGCCCACCCTCTAAGACTCAAGTGTTGTAGTAGACCATAGTCGATGCCAGAACATGAGCACTCTGAGTTCAATTTTGTGGGTAATTTGTTTCTGGGCCAAATCTAAATAAAGTGGAGTCAATGGGGTGCTCACAGGGAGGTTTAACAGAGATCTGAAAAATGTATGTTCTATTACTAACAGATTGTTGAGTTTTGTGCAGCCCCACATCTCTGCACCATATAAAACCTCTCCTAGAGCTTTAACATTGTAAATTTCTAGCGCGGGAGGCACCCTTCTGGCTATGGTTTTCCTGTGCATTTTTGCTATATGTTTACCATTTGTTGTACCAGGGACAGCTGTGCCCTTTCCAACTGTGGAGACCAACATAGGTTTCTTGTAAGTTTCATACCAGGATAGTCAAACTCAGCCACTACTTCTAGAGGGATATCACCCAAAAGCAACTGCCTCCTATGCTGGGTTGTTAGTCTGGTGGAAAAAATCATACACTTGGTCTTGGAGCTATTAACCTCCAAGCCCTGCTCCAGACAAAATGCCTGAAAATTATTCAGCAGTTGCTGAAGCCCCTGAGGTGGCTTAGAGATAAGCAGTGTATCATCTGCAAAGAGGAGTGCATTGGCCCTTTGCACTCATATTTTCAGTGTGTCACACCCATCCCTGTTAAGAAACTTTATGTCATAATTTATATACAGAGTGAAAAGTGTGGGCACTAGTATGCACCCCTGTCTTACCCCTTAGTTGATATAGATTGATTCTGTTAATGCCCCATCCTTTCCCACCTCACTTGGGCCAAGGTGTCCACATGTAACCTCTTTAAGATGTTCAGAAGATCAACAAAGGCAACATATAAGTTGCCCCTGTTGATAATCACTTCCCTCCAGTAAATACAACAAAACCGAAAAATCTGGTCTATAGTGCTGACATTTGATCTAAAACCGGCCTGCCAGTCTGAAATGATGTTCTCCTCACAAATCCAATCCTGAAAGTGATCAAGCACCTGCTTACAAAAAACTTTCTGAAGGGAATCTATGAGACTGATAGGCCTGTAATTGGCTGGAAGTGCACGATCACCCTTCTAAAAGATGGTAACAATTTCAGCTAGCTTCCAAGAGTGGGGGATGTCCTTACCAGCTAGGATACTGTTAGAGAGCAGGTTTATATATGGCCCGCAGGTTTCTGGGTTATCTCTATACATATTACTAGGTATCCTGTCAGGACCTGGGGCACGGCCTGGGACACAGGAGTTAATTGCCTTTGTGGTCTCACTTAGCGAAAATTGCAAATTGCTAGACTCAAAAGGGACACCACTATCTAGTGAAACACCACTAGCATAGACTGCCCTAGACTTTTTTGAGTACAACTGACTAAAATGCGTTACCCACTCATCTTGTTGGATGCAAAAATCAAGCGTTGGTTTGCATCCACTCGAGGCCACGACAGCTGTTCTCCAAAATGCCTTAGTGTTCTTGTTAACCAGAGATTCGTGCAGGTTCATCCATAATGACCCCTCCCACTCCCTCTTTGCAATTATTAGTACTTTCCGATGGTGTGCCCTAGATTTAACTATCTCTACTTGGGATCTAGTTTTGATGGAGGCAAGGAGCTCACCTTTAGCCACTCTACAAGTACTATTATACCAAGAATCAAGCTTTGGGTGAGATTTTCCTATTCTTCTATCCTTTCCCAGTACATCCCTTATTTTATCCAATAGCTGGCTGTGGCTATTTGCCAGCTCCTCGTTTCTCAGCTCACTGGGGAGTTTGGACAGATGTTCATAGTCTGCAATGACAGTTCTATTAATAATGTCAAGGGCTGAAGGGTTCTTTACTACCCAGACCCACCTAATAGATCTTAGGTTGGTTGTGGGCAGGAGTTCTCCTATCTCACTATTTCCCTTGCCCCCATAATGTGAAGTTGTTTTGAGACATAATGTCATACTAAGGGAGTTGTGATCGCTATCTACTTGATCTATCACTTCCATATCCTTGATAGCAAGCCAGAACTCAACATGTACCAGAAAATAAGAAATTCTGCTGCAATGGCTCGGCCAGTTAAAATTGGATCTACCTTGACGATCCGAGGGGCATCTACCATTTGTTGCTCTAAGATCAAAATTTAATGTTAATGACAGCAACTGGCCCGCTTTTGGACTCCATCTTACTTTCGGGAGTTCTAAGTGTGGTATGCCCCATTGATTATCTATCTCGCAGGTTAGATCATATGGAGAAGCAGCCATCGGTTCAACAGTTGAATTAAAATCTCCTGCCACCAAGGTAAGATCCCCTATCTGCCCCTCTATGCAAACAGTTTGGAGTCTTGGGCTCCAGTCACGAAGAAGCCCTGCTAGTTCAGCTAGTCTCTTCTCCTGCCCCCCTATCTACATTGGCACACTGGGGTATCAAACTTTCGACCAGGTCACAAAACTTGAGTTGGATGGTAGTGCTTGCATTAGAGATTGTACGGGCTTTAATTGCCATTAGACCCTCCACTAGGTCAATACTTGCAAAACAGACCCACACTTTATCTTGCAAGCCATCTGGAGTTGCAAACCTCTCTACATTTAAAATATCACTCCTGATGATTGAATAACAGTGTCTGGTTTCGCTAAACCAGTGAGTGGCTTTATTTGTCAAGGACTCCTTATCTTCCCATGCATCAGAATGCAATCTGGGGACATGAACAAGATATAACACAGCTGCACTGGCACCTCTCTCCCTCAAGGCATTAATCACTTTTTTGGTCGCCCCTCTGGGCAACCAGGGTCTACCAGGGGTGTTTGTACAAAGCACCTGTATCCCCCTCCACTACTCTTTGCTTTCAATCCAGGGCATCTCATGCCATCTCCCTCTACATGGCAGCCATGATGACATCCTTTCCTCACTTGTGCTTAGACGGTTTGCATCACTGGTGGATCTGGAGGGGGTTGGGCAACCATGTTTAGGGAGGGATGGCGCAAATACAATAAACTGGGTGGGTTGTTAATATCGCCACAACTGGGGTTGGATCTCCCCCTTCCTCCCCCACCCATGCAGCAACACATATAGCTTTTAGTATTACCCTCTCCAAGATTTTCTATAGTGGTGAGGAAAATTTTGACCTGATATCTTAATTCTTTAATAACTCCCATCAAACTCTGGAGCATTGTGATAGTCTCAACATTCATAGAATTCCTCCTTGTAGTCGCACATGTCTCGGGTTCGGTATCATCAGTGCTCAGGATAGAATATCTGTTGCTACAGTCAATCCCTGGTACCTCTTGTGTTACTAGCAGTCTCTTAGGGTCGACAGGGTGCAGTGGATTCTCAATCTCCCTAGGCACAGTCAATTGGGAGTTCAAAAGAGGCTTCTCAAACATTTTGTGGACCTGCTTTACTGAGTCATGGGAAAGGGCCATTACACTCGGTTAAGGTTAACCCAGGGTTGGAGGAAATAATGCCTGTGCACCCTATTAATAATGAGTCTATCCTATCTATTACACCACTATCCACTTTCCTATTTAGAGTTTTTTTCTCCTTCAGGGCCCTAGGAGCTCTTTCTGTGGCCTTGCATTTTCCCATCTCGCCAAACTCGTGTCTCTGCCAAAGAAATAACAAACAAAAAAACAAAACAAAAAAAAGGCCTTTGGAGACACAGTACCTGGTCGAGGAGAGTTGAATCCATTAATAGTTCAGTCACCATGTGGCAGCTGCGGCAAATGCGAAGGCAGACCGGTGCACCTTGAACCAAAAGTCCCACCAGGATGTTTAGAGGCAGGGAGTCTGGTTGCCACCCCCCCCGAGTTGGCTGGTGACCCCCGCCATGGAGGTAGAGGCAGCACTTTTGCTTGCATTGGCCATGCCCCCCAGCAGCTGCTGCAAATGCATCGGCAGACCGGTGGACCGGTACACCCTGGGACCAAGAGTCCCACCAGGGTGTTTGGAGGCAGGGAGTTTGGTTGTCCCCCCAAGCTGGCTGGCGTCCCGCGCCGCGCCACGGAGGTAGAGGTTGTCTCCCCGAGTTGGCTAACGTAAAATCTGATAAAGCCTTTGTGTATAGTGTACTCCCTAAAGTCGGGCGTCACAAAAACGACATTTCCCAGAATACATATGTCCAAGCTTTCTCTTGGATTCCTCCCAGCAAGGAAATGCTGTCCTTATTCAGCTCAAACACTGCAAACCAATCAAAGTATTTTCAAGGCAAAATGCAGGAGTTTCGTTGTCTCCACAGAGCTTTAAACAAGCATACGGGAGATGGAAATGCAAATGCAAATTCAGAAATGTGAGCAGTGCACAGTACATCTCAAGAAGCTGCTGTCCTGACTTTCTGCTACCAATAAAATTGCTTGGTTGAGGGCTGGAGATCAAAGGGAGCAGGAATGCTGGCCCGCTGCTCCTTCTATTAGTCCATCCCACCGATGGTAATCCTTATCCGTGACTCCATCTCATGGTTTACAGGAGGGACGTGGGGTCTGACTCCCTTATGAGCAGTCCGCTTGAGTTTTCCATACCGTGTCTAGAGATCCTTCGTGATATGGGGCGCGATGAGTCAGGGAGTGGGAGAGCGAGCCATGGGGGGGTGATTGTACCACTCCAGGGAAATGTCCAGGCTTCCCAGGCTAGAGCTAGAGGGAGGAGCAGTGCGTTACACACCTACCATCTCGGACGCCATCACCTTCTGGATCGGGCCGGTGGCGCACGCGGCTCTGCTCCCTCTCTCTTCACAGCCCCTGCTCTCAATATATATATCATCGAGGTGCGTAAATGTGGAGTTAGGAATAGTAAATCTATACTTCCCCATATGCACTTACCTTTTGATATTTTGTCCCTGGATATTCTGTCCTTGATATTCTAGTACCACACTAGTCAGAGGATTGATATTTAGTAGTACAGATGGTACAATCATTCTCACCAACTCCGTGGTTTGACCTGAGAATGGATCTTACTCCACCAAAATCCATAGATACTAATATATACTGGGCATTTAACACCCATTAATTTCCAGCATGCTTGATCTGATGAAATCTAACAGGAGTAGCAAACTTTGCTTCATCCAGAAATTACTGGGTGTGATAAATATTGCACCATTTATAATTATGATCTTTTTCGCACACAGGGATTGCAATGTAATGGAGAACTCTTAATCAGACCAAACACCCACTGACAGAAACGAGCCACACTGACACAAAAATACACACACACACACATACATACACACACAGGGGCTATACATTCTCACACACACACACACACATACAAAGGTCACCACAAGCCCCACACATATGCACTGCGAATACAGTGGGTTACACATGTCTCCCTGCACACATTGTGGTCTATATATTGTCACCCTGATAAACTCACAGCTGCATAGTTGACATAACTGAATCCTCACTGTAACTGAAACAGTTTGACAGAGGCTGCTAGTCTAATAAAAGGTTTGATTGGCAAGGGAATAAGAGGCAAGGAAGGGGAGAAGTGGAGTACGATGAGGTGTCTTTGTAGGAACTGAATGTTTCGTAGCCTGATGAGTGGCTGAGGACAGGTGAGATTGACACAAATTGATACAAGTGGTTTTGTACCTTTACCAAAGGAATAAATTGTAGCATTTGTTTAAGTGCTCTGCCGTTTTTCACTGCACTGAGGCGTTAAGACAAACAAATGTCTTGTAATACAGAAAGGGATATTTTGAAAGCCTGGATATGGATTTGCTTGCAAATCGGATTAGTACAAGGACTGTTGGGATATTATGCACATTGTTTGCCAAATCAATTATGAAAATTGTTGAAAATTGCCATCTATTTCATAGTATTCCCGCAAACATTTTTGCCTTCACTACCTTATTTTTGCTGAACCTGTTTTTGTCTGCACCCTTTACTCCTGCTAACCAGTGGTAAAGTGTTTGCACTCTCCCTTCCAAGCATAGTAAAATTGATATTCACCTATTGGGCACATTTAATTTACTTATACATGTCTAGTAAATGGTACAACACATACCCAGGTCCTGTGAATTAAATGCTTCTGGGGGCTGCAGCACTCATTGTGCCACGCACCAAAGTAGCATTATAGAATATGTCTCAGGCCTGCACTGTAGTGCAGGTTTAAAATTCCATTTCGACCTAACAAAATAAACCTCTTGCCAGGCCTAAACCTTCCCTTTTAGTTTTCAAATAGGTCACCTCTAAGGGAGGCCCTAATAGCTCATATGGCAAGGTGCATGGTATTTAAAAAGTAGGACATGTGTACTTAGATTTTACATGTCCTGGCAGTGAAAACCCCTCAAAAGTAGTTTTTCACAGTGACAACGCTGTCTCTCCCATAGAATAACTCTGGGTTACCTTAGAACATTTAATAAATCTAACTTCAGTTTGAGACAGCTAGAAATATGTTTCTCACACATTTGAATTGTAATATTAAATCTTCTTTAATGATAAAATCAGATTTTAACTGACCATTTTGCAAATGACACTTTTAGAATTGACATTTTTCTACCTAAACTAAATGTGCCTTTCTGCCAGTGTGAAGGGTCACATGACTGTTAATGGCTCTCCTGTGGTGTGATATGTAAACGTGATACTGAAGAGGATGGGCTACCTGGTGTGGCAGAATGTTGAGGGACAACAGTCCATTACACACCCCTTACACCACCCTTTAGGCAACACCAGTTAGTAGGTCCAGGGGAGAGAGAAGAGTAAGAGAGGTAGTGTTCTCTGGATGCTAATCCTGTTAGAGCCTCTCCGAATGTTGGTTTGGGATGTATTACTAACTTTATTGTGTATATTGGTGTTGTAAGGGGAATGGAGTAAGGGAGGTGTTACCACCATGGAACCCATGGACTTGAAATGTGATGGCGCTTGACGGGGCCTGCCACCTGCCCTCACTGTTTATACCACAAATATTGGAAAGAGTATTTACTAAAAAAACAGTATTGAAAATTGCTTTGTATAATGTCAGGGTTTAAATTGTCCCACAAAATGGCCAGTGTGTTTGAGGAACTCAAGACATCGGGGGCTGATGTATGCCTCCTCCGGGAGATCGATTTGTTAAAGAGTGGCTCGGACTGCGCTCCAAAATTATTTCCCATTCCCTAATTCCATGTAATTACCTCAACGAAAAAGGCAAGAGTTCCACTATTGATTAGTGACAAACATAAATTTGTAGATAAGAAGGTTAAAGCAGATAAACCGTTTTAATATTTGACCATAGTAGGAGAATGGTACTCTATTCACCCTCTTATCCATCTACACTCCAAATGTTGGGCAACATTACAGGATTTAGTGCAGCTCTCAGACAACCCAGTCATATCATAATTGGATGGGGTTTTAACTGTGTGAAGGGCAGTGGCGGCCGGTATGGTACGGGGGTGGCGGGGAGGTGCTCTGCAAAAACAAATTCACTTACCTGATCGCTGCGTCTCTCCTCCGTCTCTCCCACACCGTATTTTCTCCGCAAGCCTTCCAGGAAGCACCCAGGCTCCCCTGAGCCAATCGCTGGGCTGCAGCACTGTGATTGGTCTAAGCGCTGTGGGTCGGCGCTCAGACGGGGAGATTGTGCCTGGGCATGTTCTCCACCCTGGCTGTAATGCAGCCTGCGTGGAGAACATGCAAAGTGTGCATAACAGTTTGGTCCAGGCAAGACGGCCGGCCAAAGCGTCATGCGCACTTTAGAGTGCAGCAAGCACTCCTCCTCCCTGACATCAGGGGAGGCAAGCCACACCCCGCCCTAACCTGACGATATTAAAAATAAAATGATAATAACTTCAGTTATTATCATTTTCTTTTTTCTTTTACACTGCTCCGTGAGCAGTGGGGCGACGCTCCTCTGCCTTAGCGGAGGAGCCGCCACTGGTGATGGGCCTGCTGGCTGTGGGGGTTGCTCCACAAGACGGTCTCCGAGTTCTCCTTGGCGGACTTTAGGTGTGGCAAGCTGTTTTGGCTCCGATGCGTTGATCATGGTGCCCTAATCCGACCTGCAGCAGGCTCCTCTTTGTGCCCCCTGTAAGCCCCACTAGTCACCGGTGAGTGGGCAGCTAGTCACACAGGTTCAGATTCCAGGGTTCAGAGTCGCCAATGAATGATGAGGGGGTTGATGCACCACTGGGGAGAAGGGCCCTCAGCTCCTGCAAGGCCCAGGGAGTAGGTCAATTAGTGCAGTTAGGCCTCCAACCGACTGTCCATGGCGCACCTCTCAATTTGTCCTTTGGGGAGCAACCCTAATGCAGGGAGGGATGGCCTCCATGACCTCCCAGAGAAGCATCAGAGTTCCCAAAGTGCCGGACAATTCCCTTGATGGGTGTCCCGAGTGTCACATTCAGCTGAACAGGCCCAAGGCTTTGCTGCTAGATGTAGTCCACACAGTAGCCCCACGGCTTCAAGGCTCCCGGCGCCATTGCTCACTCCCCTGGGGCCACTAACAAACATTCAATGCAGGGCTCCCCATGAGTGTGTGATATTGTTGGCCAGTGCAGAGAGGTCTTTGCAATCCCTGGTGGGGAGCTCGATGTAGGCCACTTATCCCCTGAAGCACCATGAGTCCCAATGTCTTTAATGGCCATGCCCGCAGCGCCCCTATGTGCAGTGCTTCCAAAGTAGGTAGGGGGTCCTCATCTGCAGGCCCCAGTCTGCATTTACCCCAGTACCAGAAGATCAGAAGATTACTCACGGTGGGCAAGATTCATATGGGGGGGTGCCTTCAATAGTTCCACTCGGCACTCTTCTCCGCCAGTGTCAGGGCCCCGGCTGCTCCTCCCCGGGCTATGTTCCAGACGCCAGTTCCTGCCGGCCATCCAGGACTCTTCACTGCACCCCATCGCAGGATGGCCTCAGATGATGGGCCAAACGCCAATCCGCCTCGCCCAGAGCAAGCCTGACATGGCAACTTGCCGCTCACTAAGATGACAGCACAGCAGAGCAAGTCAGTCAGGGCCGCACGCTCGGCAATGCCTCCGCTTATACTGGTGCTATTGTGCTGCACTCTCGGCTCCAGCCCCAGTTGCAGGTGGGGGTCATGAACGTCTCCCAGTAGCCAGAGCTGAGGAAGGAACACCCCAGTGCACAGAATGTAGCTGAGAAGGCCAACAGGGGTCCAGAGCAGAGACGAAATGCATCTCATTCCATTCCCATCCTGGTCACGCCCCAATCCTATTTATATTTGTAACCATTTTATTGATAGCACACTAGGTAAGTAGCTTGTTGCAAAGTTGCTTCAAAGACGCCAGAGAATTAATGGTCAATTGGCGTCACTTCCTGTGAGGTGGCATCATATGCAAATTAGAGGGGCCTCACATATTCCTTTTCTATCCAAGTCCCAACAAATAACCTGAACTAAATTAGAGGTCACCACACCCAGGCCTCTTTTGCAGTCTGGTGCTGTTTGTTGAAATCTTCTTCCCCTCTTAGCATTTGGAGATATTCATTGACTCACTGCCTCTGCCAACCTTCTGCTATCCTGGGAAGTAGCTGAAACTTAACAAAGGTTGAAAAAGCGGGTATTTCTTGAAGCCCATGAAAACTGACATATTTTACCTGTTTTAAGCTCTAATTAGGCAATAACTATCCCCCTCAAAAAGAAACCCAATGGGGATACTGAGGACTTAACAAATCTTCATCCTATTTCCCTCTTACCTACACCAGCTAAGATATTTGAAAGATACATCAACCAGGAATTTGCCAAGTTCATTACCACCCAGGACCTTCTAGTCCCCTCTCAGAATGGTTTCAGAAGTGGTCATAGTACTGAATCAGCTTTGCTGGCTGTTGCAGATTCCATTTGGTGCCAGGTGGATCAAAGGGGTTCAGCCATTCTGGTAATGTTGGACCTGCCGGCAGCATTTGATGCGGTGTCTCCTTCCTGTTTGTTGCTAGAACTGAGCCGGACGGGGTTGAGAGATACCGCTTTCACTCTTTTGGAGCCCTTTCTGACTAACAGGACCCATTCTGTCAGCTGTGGGTATTTTAGGGCAGAATCATTCCAGCTTCCCAGCAGAGGTCCTCAGGGATCTTCTCTCAGTTCCATCCTGTTAAATGTATAAGTTGCCCACTTGGCCAAGCTGGTGAGGTCATTTGGTTTTCAGACAACATCCAAATCATCGTTTCCATTGCAGATGACATGCTGATGTTTGCAGAAAAGTTCAAATGTCGTATAACTGAAATCCACATCTAGATGAAGAAGAATTGGCTGAAACTTAATGCTGAAAAAACAAAGATTTTGATCTTTGGGGACCAAATTTCCATATGATCAGAACTTTAGTGGCCAGAGACATGCGGCCCCCTACCTCTTTCTGTGCTCTCGGCAAAAAACCTAGGGGTGATATTTGACAATACCCTCATATTTGACAAGACACTCAGGTTAAGAGGACTGTGAGTTCTTGCTTCTTCATTATTAAAATTTTGAAAAAGGTATTTTCCTTCATACCATTTGAACTTGGAGTGGCAGTGGTTATTGCTTTAATTACATTGCAGCTTGACTTTTGCAATGTCCTGTATCTAAACTTTAATAAGTCCGCACTGAAAGAACTTCAGGTCATTCAGAATGCAGCAGCTCGATTGATTTTGGATGTACTCAAAGGTATATCAGTCAGGGAGGATATCCGTTCCTCTCACTGGCTGCCAGTCAGGAAGCAAGTGATCTTTAAAGCCCTTTGTTTGGTTCATTGGGCTCTCCACCTTCAGTAGCCGATGCCCCTGAGAATTGCTTCTCACTGGTGCATCCCTACGACACAGCTGAGGTCATCTTCTCTTAGAAAGGTTATAATCCCTAGATTTCAGAAGACCAGATGGGGTGGTCGCTCTTTTTCAGTCGCAGCTGCCAAGCTGTGGAATACTTTGTCCATCTACATCGCAAATTTAATCTCTCATATAGCCTTTCGAAGGCAACTGAAAACATGGCTTTTCTCCCTCCTGTGATGGTCGTGCTTTGGGCTCTTCTCCTTTTAATTGTCTGTTCACAATTGACACTAGCGCTTTGACACCTCTGGGTATAATGCGCTGTGTAAATACTAAAAATAAATACATAAAATAATAATAATAAAAAATTGGGCTGGTTCGGATCTATTAACTTTTTACTCATTCTGAAGCTCTTAATTTGTTACAATTTAGTGTTAAACTCTTTGTAGATCCCATTGACGACGTACACTATTTCGCAGACAGAGTTAAATGAAGAAAAGGTGCATTAGAGAAGACACAAGATACAATACAATGTTCATTAAAAAAAAAAATCAAAAGTACTCAAATTCATGCTAAGTGTGAACTGGCGGAAAAATCCGAAAATGTGACTTCCAGAGTACCTTGGTTTGACGAGGCATGACAGCAGCACTGCTTCCTTAGTCCTAGTTCTATTTAATAGAGAAACGGACCCCTCAACAGGCATCAAAGTGTCAGAGAGAGAGACAAAGAGAGAGGAGGATCAATTAAGAAATGAAAGAGAAAAAGGTCACATGAGGTGGTTGCTCTTCTCAGCATCAGAGATCCCAGTAACGCGCATATTCTGTCCATACGAGGAGGTTTCTGGTTTTTAAAGATATTTTTATTTCTTGAAGGATGAGTTGTGCAGTACATGACTGCCTAGCGCCGCTTTCATCCAAAACAAAACTCATGGTTTCACTCTACTGGGGAACAGGATGAATTAGTTACCGTGCATGTTGAACTCCTCTTGACACAGCATCAACAAGTCCCCGCGTTCAATGGCTCGAGACGCAATCTCCGCGGCGACACAGACATCATTCCATGTCCCTCCTTCCTCTCTCGGTTGCATTAAGCATGTTGTCTGATCAGAGATGAAATAGAAGCTCAGAAAAAAAAAATCAAACGAAGTCCCTCGTCTACTCTTCCTTCCGCCCCCTCACTTCCCATCTCTTCTGACATCAAGTGTTTTTCCAGTTGGCTGAGAAAACACCAATTAACCTCCCAGCGGGAGGGGCGTTGTGGGCAAAGACTTCACTAAACATGACAGGCCGGCTCTGAAGAATATGACAGTGCGCTGTTAAAAGGAGCTTTAACATGCACCCCCACCCCCCCTTCCACCCCCGCCTCTTTAGGCCTCTTGCTCTGCTGCAAAGAAAAACAAAGCCCTGCAGCATCAGAGGCTGAAAACATCCCTGCTTTACTAGTCTAAAATCATCAGAGTGGGACAGAAACAGACTCCGTTAGCCTTTCGACAAGGTAGGTGTTGCATGTTGGAAACTGACAGGACACAAAGCCTGGAATCTGTGACGCTTGTTTGCCAGGGAGAAGAAAGCACTTGCTTTTAAAGGGACAGCCCCATATTAATTTTTGTATAATGATACTGCCTCAGACCTTCACTGGACCTTTTCTAGAAGAATTGTTGGTCCCGGGAAGGAGACACTCATTCTAAAAAGATGTCGGCAACTTGAATCAAATAACTGTTTGGGCAACCTTTTTTGCTCTGGTGGCTATAATGTGGAGTGGCCATTGTACGTCTAGGAGGACTGGATCCATGCCAGATTTTCAGGATAACCACTTCCTATGCAAATCTGTATACTTTAAATGCACAACTTGTAAATGTATTGTGGTTTATGATTACTTTTATTTCTTTAGTGCATGTTCATGGAAGCTTCTTAGCACTGTAGATAGCTCTGTATAATTTAACAAACATTTTTGTTCTTGATTTGATTACAAAATAAATGATGTGTCTGTCTTGATAATACAGCCCAGAACTAGCCCGCAAGAGCCTACGTGAAGGTAGCGTGCTGTATCTGGACCTCTCGCATAGCTCCACCCAGACACCGTCCACCTCACCTTAAAGGTATATGAAGAGTGAGGTGTCAATAACCTGTCACTGACTTCATATCCCTCATATAGTAGCCCCACATATATTCTTGTACAACTTCCAGACGCACAGTTGCTTCAGGTTATGCCAAGTAAATTCTACCTAGGGCTCATTTTATTTAAACCTCTCAAATAGTTTGGGAGGAGTAAAACAATCTCATGGCATCAGAAATGTACTATACAACTACATTTTCAGTTTGTGTAATCTATTCATAATATTGCTTCCATTCTGTAATTTGCATGCCAATCTGAAGTTCATTGTCATCCTGCTGCTTTCAAGAGAAGATTTCGTAAAATTCAAGAATTGGATTGAAGGCTATTAAGAACATGTGCAAGACACTCTCTCCAAAATGCTTTGCCAACTCTGGAAGCCTTGGTAGCCTTTTTGGATGCTTCTCTGGCTTTAATTCTTGTGCATTCTTTCAGGACAGCCATATAAATAAAGAACATCAGATGGGAGGAGGGTATGGAACAGCATGCATCCTCCAACAGATGGCTATGGATATCCATATACCAGAAGCTCTGCCAGTGTTCACAACACATTATCTGTGGGTACACCTTCCAATGATTGTTCTGCTCAAAACGGCGGAAAAGATCTGAAACAAGCATTAATCCTGAAGTGGCCTAAGCTCTGGACCTCATTTAAATGGTTAGACCTGTAGATAGACCACCTGGGTGTAGCTACTACAATCTAAAAACTATAATACCCACTCAATAGCCACAGCTTGTGTAGCAAGATCCAGTGGTCATATCCCCTTGAGACTACAGGATGGGGAAACAAAAAAGGGTCTCCCCTTTCAGGGTACACCAAAGTGGTCAGTGTGCCTACCGAGAACAAGTTTGTAGTTTGAGGGGTCCCTCAGGATCAGGGGGCCCTAAATTGACAACAAAAGGTTAAAAAGACAGTGGAACTTTAATTGACAAATGATGGTCAACTGCATTAATACAAACTCATAATGCATCTGATTCAGAAGTACCTCTTTTCAATGCTCAAGAGATTGTCTTTCAGAAAATGGTTTGTGGAAATTTTATCCTGATAGGGTTGCAATAATATGAATTAATGAAATATTTAGATTTGGCTTTTCCAATGAGGCTTGCGGAAGGCTTCTGTAGACTTTGGTAATGCAGTCTGGCCAGTCAGACTCAATTATCGGTTAACCCCATAAAAGCCGCATTTCATGCTACAACCAGACTGTTGTTATCCATAAGAAAGTATGATCCCATTACACCCAGCCTTTCCCTTCTTCGATGCCTCCCAATTAAGGTAAGAAGTAGGTTCAAGCTGAGCTGCCTCAAGGACAAAGCACTGCATCCTTACTCTCCACTCTACCTCTCTGACTTGCTCAAAATCTCATCTTGTAAAAGAAGTCTGCATACTAAGTATACACTACTTGTGGAATGCCCTAGTATCTGAAAATCACACGCACAACGTAATTCATTCTCAGGTGTGGCTACTGCTTCTGGGACTCAATATCAAGCAAAGTAAGACTGAACTCCAAGTTTCTTTCCTTCCGCAGATAAGTAAAAATTCACCCTTTCAGAATATATCTTCCTAATAAGTACTTATCTCTAATGCTAACCCTATCTAAATATATACTTTTAGTTCCTTTCTTTTCCTATTCAGATGAAGACAGCTTTTTCATTGAGTATTCATCCCACCCTTCTGATACTCATTTAAGTTGTGTTCCCTATTTTAATTACTGTTGTTATTACTGATACTGTTACATGTAATCTTATGTTCTTTATGTACTGCGCCCAGGTGCTCTTAAGTGACTGAGCACTAGAGAAAACACTGAAATAAACAATGAAAATCCAAATCCTTATGACTATAGAATAAGAGTAGGAACTTTGCATTCTAGTGTTTGCACTTGGCTAAAGGAGATAGGAGACCAAACACCATGCTTCATGAAAGAAAGAAGCCTTTCTTCAACTAATTTTGCACCTATATTTTTCTTTGATGTTTTTGGGAGAAAGACATTCCAGTCAGATAAGAAAGCATTGAAACAGGTAACATATGACACATTCCTTATGAGTTTGAGTTTCACAACTAAGATAAGGCCTACCTGACCAATTCAAAGTTCAGGATCAATTTTGAATATTAAATGAATCACGTGAAAGAGACGCTTCACGTCTCTGCTGAAATGCAAACGAAGTTTCAAAATCAAAACGAGTAAGGAAAGGAAACCCTTATATGTATTAAACTGCAAATAGTTGATCCAATATGATTTTTTTTGAAAAACATAAAAAAATATTTTATAAAGGTTTGTTTTGTGTGCAAATGTTCACCCAGTTAATACATTCATAGGAAAGAAGACAATCTAGGGTTCTCTCCATACAGTCTGCCCCATGATCTAGCCCTGTGTATTCATTTAACAAATAAGTACATTCTGAGAACTGCAGTATTACGTAGTTTCGGCTGGGTTAATTGAACTAACACACATAATATCAGTGATTTATTAAAAAAAATGGCAGAGCCCCTATCGTGGATCCCACCAGTCAGTGTTTGAACTGCAGAGAGTCCAGCTTAGAAACACAAAGTGGCAACTACTGCTCCGTGTTTATCATCTTATGCAACTACTTTTACAGTTATGGAGCTATATCAATTACCCCAAACAAAAGCTTTTAATTTTCACAAAAAGTCGTGCACAAATATCAGCGTCTTATATTTTAGCAAATAAATACATGTTTGGTGCCTTTCAGAACGTAGTCTATTATTTTGGCAATGGGCACCCTAAAAATGTAATAAACACACTCTGGTTAGGTCACAGCATAGTTTTAGGAAAATCTCTGCTCAACAAGATGGTAGGAATGGCATAAGCAGCATACAGTTTTTAAGAGAAATGTGTGAATTTCACACGTGCCAATCAGCATTAAAGCTAAGACAAAATAAAATTCTAAAACCAATTTAGAAGAAAATCAAGAAATATTTTATAAGGAAAAGACACAAAAGGATCAATATCAGATAAAAGGCATGAATTTCAAAAGTTTTAAGACAAAAAGCACCAAAAGACATAAAGCACCAATTGAAGGCCACAGTTTCCAGTTGACCAGCACCTAGGTGAGATTTCAGGCCAACTGCAACGGGGCAGTGGTCGTGAAGAACAAATGGATCACACTGGTCAAAGTAATACCTTGAGTCTTGGATGCTTTTTCTGGTTCCCAAAGTCCTCCAGAGCAGCAATGAAAGATGACCAATCCAGCAAGGGTTCCTCGAAGTCAGATATGTCATCATCGAGCTCCCGCTGAAGATTTGAGTTTTGGTGCTAAAAAGTCTGGCTGGAACAAAGCAGATTCTGCTGCTGAGTTAGAAATGTTGCTTCACGCCAGATCCCGTTTTTAACTTGATACTTAGTGTTTTCGTTTTTGCAGTCCTTCAGGTGCAAGGATTGATACATTAGTCAGGCAGGGTTTCACAAGGCTACCTTCAGAGCAAGGTCATGCTGCAGCCTTGGTCTTCAGGGCAAAAAGCTCAGAGCAAGATAAATCAGGATGTCTTGCACACTGAGGGTGAATCCTGTGAGCTGAAGTTGTGGCACTTTGTCCCGGTCCTCTGGAGATTGGAGAAAATGACTGTTAGATTTGGGGGTCTCTAGTTGGCAGAGGTAGGTAACTTTGTCCAAATAGGGATCCTTGCGTCTAGTCAGGGTAAGGGGGATACACTCCTAAAATAACCCCTGCTCACCCCCTTGGTAGCTTGGCACGAGCAGACAGGCTTATCTCAGAGGCAGTGTGTAAAGCATTTCTGAACACATACAGTAATCAAGTGACAACACTACAGATGGACACCACACAGGTTGTATATTAACTCCTTAACCGTGGTGCAAATTCCGCCGCGGTGCGGGAGTTCTATTGAGGGGCGGGGCCGCGTCGGCCAACGGACGTGCACGTGCACTAGCGAGGTAGTGCTTGCGACGGCCGTTGGCCGAGGCGTGCACGGAAGGGGTTAAAAATAAGTATCTTTTATATAGATTTAACACAAGACCACAGACGACAAAAATCCACAATACTGTACTTCAAAAATGGTAGAATTAGCTCAGTTCTCTTAAGATGGTAAATGCGACACTTTGAGTTCAATGTACCTTTGGATGCGTAACGCTATACAACGAAGTGTTGCAGGGAAGGTGATGCGTCGGTTCCTTACACGCAAGAACGGTGATGCGTCGGGTCCCTACTTATGCGTAGGGGATGCGTCGGTTCTTCTCGGAGTGGGGAGGTGATGCGTCGGTTTCTTACTGCGCTTCCGTGGCGATGCGACCAGCAACGCCGTGATGCGATGAAGATCCGGTGCAATGAAACAAAGATGGCGTCTTCTTCTTGATGCGACACGATGCGTGCACGCCCGACGGCCGTGCGGCGACTCAACGATTCTTCTGAGCCGCGACAGGCCCTGCGACACGCTTCCCGGTGATGCGGCGGCGTCTGATGCGACGTCGATCCTCTTCTCCGGCGATGCGAGGTGCTTCGGCAACGATGCGACGGCCGTGCGGCGACTCAACGATTCTTCTGAGCCGCGACAGGCCCTGCGACATGCTTCCCGGTGATGCGGCGGCATCTGATGCGATGTCAATCCTCTTCTCCGGCGATGCGAGGCGCTTCGGCAACGTTGCGACGGCCGTGCGGCGACTCAACGATTCTTCTGAGCCACGACAGGCCCTGCGACACGCTTCCCGGTGATGCGGCGGCATCTGATGCGACGTCGGTCCTCTTCTCCGGTGATGCGAGGCGCTTCGGCAACGATGCGGCAGCGGCGGCAACACTCTTCTCCGTTGATGCGGCGGCGTCTGATGCGACGTCGATCCTTTTCTTCGGCGATGCGAGGCGCTTCGGCTGCGGCGGCGACACTTCTCCTTCGTGAGTCGCGCTTCCAGCTCCTTGCGACACGCAGTCCCTCAGAAAGTCCAGCACAGCAGCAGGCACTTTCCAGAAAGACTCTTGGGGAGCTGGTTGGTAAAGTCTGTTCTCCCTGAGACTTCAGCAGGAGGCAAGCTCTTCTCTCAAGCCCTTGGAGATCTTTTACAAGTTGATGAAAGTACACACAAAGTTCCTTTCTCCTTTCTTTGGCAGTCAGGCAACCACTGAAGGCCAATCCCCCAAACAGCACTCAGCTTAGGGATAGTCTCCTCCTCAGTTTCTCTGGTTCCTCTCCTCAGCAAAGGTTCTTCTTGTTTCCCAAAGTGATCTGATCTAAAGTTCTGGGGTTTGGGTCCCCTCTTTTATACACATATTCTCTTTGTTCTCTGAAGGCAGAGAGGCCTTTGCCTAGACCAAACCAGTTCTGGTCAGTCCTGGAGCACTTGTTGACAAGACTCCTTCTCTCCTTTCACAGTGTAGGCCAGGGACATCAGACACACCACAGGAGGTGGAGCCAGCATTGTGGAGGGAAGGCACAGCCCTATTCAGATCCCAGGTGCAACTCCTCCCACCCATCTCCATGCAGTTCTCTCTATTCAGCCCTGTGCTGACTCACCCTGTCTCCTGGAATCCCCCAGCCCCTGTCACTCACAAACCCAGACAAGGAATGCACAACCTAGCAGAGGCAGGCTTGGATAGTTAGGCAAGAAAATGCCTACTTTCTAAAAGTGGTATATTCAAACACAGAATGTTAAAACCAACTTCACTAAAAGATGTATTTTATCATTCTGAGTTCAGGCATACTAAATTCGTTTTTCTACCATGTCCCCTGGGTCAGTTAGGATTATAAGATGTAATAATCAAACTGCCCATTCTGGCCTATGGGGAACAGGTAGCCTTGCAATAGTGAAAAACGAAAATGGCTGTAATTCACTATTAGGACATGCCACAGACACCAGGGCATGTCCTACCTTATACTTACAATGCACCCTGCCCTTGGGCCTACCATAGGGGTGTCTGATATGAAGAAAAGGGAAGGTTTAGGGACTGGCAAGTGGGTGCACTTGCCCAGTCAACATGGCAGTACGAGACTGCACACAGGCTCTGCAATGCCAGACCTGAGACACACTTTTACAGGCTGCTTCTGTGGGTGGCACAACCAGTGCTGCAAGCCCACTAGCAGCATTTGGTTTACAAGCCCTGGGCACACTCAGTGCACTGTACTTGGGTCTGACAAGTAAACCAAACCAACCAATCATGGAATCACTAATCCATATATCAATTTACCATAGGGAGCACTCGCACTGTGGCACTGGATAGCAGTGGCACAGTGCCCCAAGCATCTATAACCAGCAAAAACACATGAGGCAACAGTAAAAAATGGAAGGGAGACCCACGCCAACAGTGCCAGGTCTAACACGTCTCCCCTCCAGCTGAAATGTGGGGAGAACTACCCTACCTCCTGGGAGTTCTCTTCACTAAGGCGGAAAAATCTGGACAGACCATCAGCATTGACGTGTTCTGTACCAGGGCGATGTTCCACCATGAAGTCCATACCCTGTAGGGAAATGGACCACCTCAACAGCTTTGGATTCTCACCCCTCATCTGCATCAACCACCTGAGGGGCCTGTGGTCTGTCTGAACCCGGAAGTGAGTCCCAAACAGGTATGGTCTCAGCTTCTTCAGCGCCCAGACCACAGCAAATGCCTCACGCTCAATCGCACTCCACCTCTGTTCCCGTGGAAGTAACCTCCTACTGATGAAGGCTACAGGTTGATCAAGGCCCTCCTCATTTATCTGTGACAAAACAGCCCCCACACCATGCTCTGAAGCGTCTGTCTGAACGATAAACTCTCTTGAGAAGTTTGGTGTCAGGAGCACGGGCGCTGTGCACATGGCAGTTTTCAGGGCCTCAAAAGCTTTCTGACAGGCGTCAGTCCAAATCACTTTCTTGGGCTGCTTCCTGGAAGTCAGCTCTGTCAAGGGTGCAACGATGCTGCCATACCCCTTGACAAACCTCCTGTAATACCCAGTGAGTCCTAAAAAGGCTCTCACCTCTGTCTGGGTCTTGGGGGGCCAGGATGGTTTCAACCTTGGGCTGTAGGGGCGCCACCTGGCCGCTCCCAACCTGGTGTCCCAAGTACACCACGGAACCCTGCCCGATCTGGCACTTACTCGCCTTAATCGTGAGGCCTGCCCTCCGCAGCTCCATCAACACTTCCCAGAGGTGGCGCAGATGTTCTTCCCAACTGGCGCTGAACACTGCAATGTCATCCAGGTAGGCGGCACTGAACTCTTCCAGTCCAGCCAACACCTGGTTGACCAACCTCTGAAAGGTGGCAGGGGCATTCTTCATCCCAAAGGGCATAACCCAGAACTGGTAGTGCCCATCTGGTGTGGAGAATGCTGACCTCTCTCTTGCCCCATCAGTCAAGGCGATCTGCCAGTACCCAGACGTTAGATCAAACGTGCTGAGGTACCGGGCAGCCCCTAACCGATCGATGAGCTCATCAGCTCTGGGGATGGGGTGCGCGTCAGTCCTCGTGACTGAATTGAGCCCTCGGTAGTCCACACAGAACCGGAGTTCTGGCGTGGCACCCGGTGCGGCAGCCTTTGGGACCAGAACACTGGGCTGGCCCAAGGACTGTTAGAGGACTCAATCACCCCTAATGCAAGCATCTTGGAGACCTCCTCCTTGATGCAAGCTCTCACCCTGTCAGTTACCCTGTAAGTTTTGTGCTTAACAGGAGGACTGTCTCCAGTGTCCACATCATGGATGCACCAATCAGTGACACTGGGAATCAGGGAGAACAGATCAGAAAACTGCCCCAGCAACTGGTGACAGTCATTCTGTTGCTCAGGGGTCAGGGTGGAAGAGAGGTTCACACCATCCACTGACCCATCTCGCTCTATCGCCGACAGGAGGTCAGGAAGAGGCTCGGTCTCCTCCTCCATTCCAGCATCTGTCGCTAAGAGCATGCCCACTTCGGACCTCTCCAAGTGGGGCTTCAGGCGGTTGACATGCAGGACCCGCAAGGGGTTCCTGGGAGACCGCAAGTCCACCAAGTAGGTAACAGGACTCTTGCGCTCCACCACCTCAAATGGTCCGGTCCACTTATCCTGGAGCGCACAAGGCTCCACTGGGGCCATGACCCACATTTTCTGACCAGGCTGAAGCTCTACCAGAGTGGCATTCTGGTCGTACCACCGCTTCATCTCCTCCTGGCTGGCTTCCAGATTCGCCTCAGCGAGTTGCCTGAAACACCTAGTCTGGTTCCTGAAGGCCAGCATGTAGCTATATACATCCTGGGGAGGTTTCCTGGGAGATTGCTCCCAGCCTTCCTTGACCAGACTCAGAGGTCCTCTCACGGGGTGACCATAGAGAAGCTCAAAGGGACTGAACCCTAGAGATTTCTGTGGCACCTCACGATATGCAAAGAGCAGGCATGGTAAGAGGACGTCCCACTTACGCCTCATAGGTTCCTCAAGACCCATAATCTGTTATATCCTGACTTCCATGTTATGCATGCCCTTCCTGTAGAATCTTACAGTGATGACATGCCTTGGAATGTTGTGAGTCAAATGAGTCACAGTTGACTGGGCTGAGCTGCCTGCTGGCTGCTCCTGGTGGGGTCTAGAGAGAGTCTGTAGTTGGAGTTGCTTGAAGTTTGAAGAGGTGATAGATAGGTGAAAAGATGCCTTTTAGGGTCCGGTTGAATCTCTCAACCAACCCATTTCCTTGGGGGTGGTAAGGAGTGGTGAACTTATAAGTTACCCCACACTCCTGCCACAGGGACTTCATATACTTGGAAATGAAGTTTGTACCTCGGTCAGACACTACCTCTCTAGGGAATCCCACTCGGGAGAAAATTCCCATCAGTGCCCGTCCCACCACGGGGGCCGTCACTGTCCTCAGAGGTATGGCTTCCGGGTACCGGGTGGCATGGTCCACCAAGACCAGGATGAACCTGTTGCCCATGGCTGTCTTGGGGTCCAGTGGCCCCAATATGTCAATACCCACCCGTTCAAAGGGGGTGCTGACCACAGGGAATGGCTGGAGAGGAGCCTTCTGCTTCCTCCCACTCTTTCCACTTGCCTGGCAAGTCTGACAGGTCCTGCAGTGGGTATCTGAACTCCTGCGCATCTGGGGCCAATAAAAGTGGGTGACAAGCCTCTCAAAGGTCTTGTCCTGCCCCAAATGTCCTGCTAAAGGCACATCATGAGCCAGCACCAGTAGGAAGGCTCTGAAGCACTGGGGAACCACCAGCACACGGGCTGACCCAGGCTCAGCAACCTTAGGCTCAGTATACAGGAGATCATTCTCCCAGTAGATCCAATGTGATCCAGACTGATCACCTGCTGCCTGGTCTACAGCCTGCTGCCGCAAACCCACAAGAGAAGGGCACTTCTTCTGCTCTGCGCAGAACTCTTCCCTGGAGGGTCCTCCTTCCTGCTGCCAATGGGTCAGCTCAGGCAGGTCCCCCAGTTCAGCTACCTGTTCCCCTGTAGGCTCCAGGGCATCCCCCTCAGGGTCTACCTCCTCCTGGACCGTGGGAACTTCGGGGGCTGGTTTCCCGCGCCCCCTGCCTCTTCTCTTTAAGGCAGGCACCTGGGTCCCCCTCTCAGGCTCCAGGTCCTCTTGAACACCCTTACTGGCTGCCATGGACCGTGTGGTCACACACGCCCAGTCAGGCAGACCCAACATCTCCAAATGAGCACTTCGCTCTACCTTAGCCCAAGGTGAGCTCTCCAAATCGTTCCCCAACAAACAGTCAACAGGCATGGCTGGCCTCACAGCTACTTGAAGAGTACCAGAGACCCCCCCACTCAAAGGGAACCTGAGCCACCTTGCAGTGGCTCTCTGTGTTGTCAGCGGCAACAACTGGGTAAAATGCATTGGGGACAACCTGCTCTTCAGACACCAGGTGACACTTGACAGCTGTCACACTGGCTCCTGTGTCTCGAAGAGCCTCCACTCTATGGCCATTGATGGTCACCCACTGCCTGTACTTCTTAGTGTTATCAGGCAGTTGGGTCCTGGGGACCACCTCAAAGTCTCCTAAAGAGACAAGGGACATCTCTGCGGGACCCCACCCACCTTGGACACCCCTCTCCTCCCCCAGGGCTACACTCGCCATCTGCCGGGGTGGAGCACCAGTGGGTGCTGTCTTTCCAAACTGTGGGCACTTGGGATCATTAGACTTATGGCCCAATTCACCACACTTGTAGCACCTCAGGGGTCCCCTGGGAACAGGCCTACCTGTCGGGGCCCTGTACTTCTTCTCAGGGGAGGCTGGGAACCCTTCCCTTGGTTCCCTTGGGGATTACTTTGGGGCCCTTTCTGGAACTCCCCTGTTTACCCTTGTCCCCCCACTCTTCTGCTGGGGACCCTGCCCACTCTTGGCGGAGTCTCCCACGTGACCCTTGTGGACCCGGGTGCTCACCCAGCGGTCCGCCTCCTCAGCAAGCTTCCTAGGGTTAGTCAGCCTGCTATCAATCAGGTGCTGGCGTAGCTCTGGAAAACAATTACTTGACAAGTGCTCCCATGCAATTAAATCAAAGAGCCCCTCAAAATCATTCACTTTGCTACCCTTCACCCAACCATCCAATGCTCTGCAAAAGAAAGTTACATACTCTACCCATGTACCTGACGCCACCTTCTTGCAATTTCAAAACCTCTGTCTATATAATTCAGGAGTCAACCCATACCTGGACATCAATGCATCTTTCATGTTGCTATAAGAATTATGGACTTCAGAAGGCAAGTCTAACAGTGTGTCCCGCCCCTCACTAAGGAACCGCCCCCACAACCCCGCTCCCCAATCCTTCTCAGGGACCCGTTGGGAAGACATGGCTACCTCATAGGCTTTGAACCACTGCCCAATATCATCATTCTTATAAAACTCTCTCACCACATCCTTAGGAATATACACCCTAGCTTCAACAGGCATTGACGGTGTGCTGCCACCAGAGGGAGTAATCTCTAAGCTTCTAGCTTTCAACTCCAACTCCCTCAAACTTTTCTCATGCTCCAACTGCATTCTCTTTTCTTCCAGGGCCAATCTCCTATTCTCTAACTCCAGTTGCCCACCCAACTTGAGCTTGGCAAGCTCCAATTTGTGCATCCTGTTTTCCTTCCTGTCCGCCAACTCCTCTGGGGACAGGCCTTTGGCAGAAACACTGCTACCTATTGGGAAAGTTGCTGTCTTCCCCTCTGGACCCAATGGCCCCTCCAGCTGCACATCTGCATTCTCAGCCCCTTCCTCATTCTCAGGGGTATTCCTTGCTTCGACCCAGGCCCTCAGCGCCTTTTGGAACTCATCCTTCTTGGTGAGACCGGTCATAGCAACTTTAAATTTCCTGCAGAAGTGCTTTAGCTGTTTCACATTGTAGCATTCTAGTTTCTCCTCTTCCCAATCAAAATCAACAGATGCTATGAATGCTGCTTTATCCATGTTGGTTAAACTTGGCAGTTCTTGGCAAAAATAGAAAATCCCAGAAAAAACAATCTACCAAAAGTATGTGGTCGCGTTTTGGTCTGCACTCACTAGTAGTGTTCACCAATCACTGTACATGAGTCACAAATGCAAGTCCAGAATCCTCACCGCTGACCACCAATGTTAGATTTGGGGGTCTCTAGTTGGCAGAGGTAGGTACCTTTGTCCAAATAGGGACCCTTGCGTCTAGTGAGGGTAAGGGGGATACACTCCTAAAATAACCCCTGCTCACCCCCTTGGTAGCTTGGCACGAGCAGACAGGCTTATCTCAGAGGCAGTGTGTAAAGCATTTGTGAACACATACAGTAATCAAGTGACAACACTACAGATGGACACCACACAGGTTGTATATTAAAAATAAGTATCTTTTATATAGATTTAACACAAGACCACAAACGACCAAAATCCACAATACTGTACTTCAAAAATGGTAGAATTAGCTCAGTTCTCTTAAGATGGTAAATGCGACACTTTGAGTTCAATGTACCTTTGGATGCATAACGCTATACAACGAAAGTGTTGCAGGGAAGGTGATGCGTCGGTTCGTTACACGCAAGAACGGTGATGCGTCGGGTCCCTACTGATGCGTAGGGGATGCGTCGGTTCTTCTCGGCGTGGGGAGGTGATGCGTCGGTTTCTTACTGCGCTTCCATGGCAATGCGACCAGCAACGCCGTGATGCGATGAAGATCCGGTGCAATGAAACAAAGATGGTGTCTTCTTCTTGATGCGACACGATGCGTGCACGCCCGACGGCCGTGCGGCGACTCAACGATTCTTCTGAGCCGCGACAGGCCCTGCGACACGCTTCCGGTGATGCGGCGGCGTCTGATGCGCCGTCGATCCTCTTCTCCGGTGATGCGAGGCGCTTCGGCAACGATGTGACGGCCGTGCAGCGACTCAACGATTCTTCTGAGCCGCGACAGGCCCTGCGACACGCTTCCCGGTGATGCGGCGGCGTCTGATGCGACGTCGATCCTCTTCTCCGGCGATGCGAGGCGCTTCGGCAACGATGCGACGGCTGTGCGGCGACTCAACAATTCTTCTGAGCCACGACAGGCCCTGCGACACGCTTCCCGGTGATGCGGCGGCGTCTGATGCGACATCGATCCTTTTCTTCGGCGATGCGAGGCGCTTTGGCTGCGGCGGCGACGCTTCTCCTTCGTGAGCTCCACGCAGTACCTCAGAAAGTCCAGCACAGCAGCAGGCACTTTCCAGAAAGACTCTTGGGGAGCTGGTTGGTGAAGTCTGTTGTCCCTGAGACTTCAGCAGGAGGCAAGCTCTTCTCTCAAGCCCTTGGAGATCTTTTACAAGTTGATGAAAGTACACACAAAGCCTTTCTCCTTTCTTTGGCAGTCAGGCAACCACTGCAGGCCAATCCCCCAAACAGCACTCAGCTTAGGGATAGTCTCCTCCTCAGTTTCTCTGGTTCCTCTCCTCAGCAAAGGTTCTTCTTGTTTCCCAAAGTGATCTGATCTAAAGTTCTGGGGTTTGGGTCCCCTCTTTTATACACATATTCTCTTTGTTCTCTGAAGGCAGAGAGGCCTTTGCCTAGTCCAAACCAGTTCTGGTCAGTCCTGGAGCACTTTGTTGACAAGACTCCTTCTCTCCTTTCACAGTGTAGGCCAGGGACATCAGACACACCACAGGAGGTGGAGCCAGCATTGTGGAGGGAAGGCACAGCCCTATTCAGGTCCCAGGTGCAACTCCTCCCACCCATCTCCATGCAGATCTCTCTATTCAGCCCTGTGCTGACTCACCCTGTCTCCTGGAAACCCCCAGCCCCTGTCACTCACAAACCCAGACAAGGAATACACAACCTAGCAGAGGCAGGCTTGGATATTTAGGCAAGAAAGTACCTACTTTCTAAAAGTGGTATTTTCAAACACAGAATGTTAAAACCAACTTCACTAAAAGATGTATTTTATCATTCTGAGTTCAGGCATACTAAATTCGTTTTTCTACCATGTCCCCTGGGTCAGTTAGGATTATAAGATGTAATAATCAAACTGCCCAATCTGGCATATGGGGAACAGGTAGCCTTGCAATAGTGAAAAACGAAAATGGCTGTATTTCACTATTAGGACATGCCACACACACCAGGGCATGTCCTACCTTATACTTACAATGCACCCTGCCCTTGGGCCTACCATAGGGGTGTCTGATATGAAGAAAAGGGAAGGTTTAGGGACTGGCAAGTGGGTGCACTTGCCCAGTCAACATGGCAGTACCAGACTGCACACAGGCTCTGCAATGGCAGACCCGAGACACACTTTTACAGGCTGCTTCTGTGGGTGGCACAACCAGTGCTGCAAGCCCACTAGCAGCATTTGGTTTACAAGCCCTGGGCACACTCAGTGCACTGTACTAGGGTCTGACAAGTAAACCAAACCAACCAATCATGGAATCACTAATCCATATATCAATTTACCATAGGGAGCACTCGCACTGTGGCACTGGATAGCAGTGGCACAGTGCCCAAAGCATCTATAACCAGCAAAAACACATAAGGCAACAGCAAAAAATGGAAGGGAGACCCACGCCAACAGTGCCAGGTCTAACAATGACTAAATCCCAGGAATTTCTTGTTGATAGTGAAGGGCCTCCTGGTCTCTCCTGCACCCCCTCAGAGCAGGCTTCAAGGAACCAGTGGCCTGAGGTACAAACCCATTTTGTGGGTGCAAAGCCTGCTATTATTAAAATCGGACAGTATGAGGCCAAAAAATGGCTGTTTGTATACACTAAACCCATCAATCAGATAGAGATTGCCAAATCGCAAAATGGGTTTCAAAACTGATTAAGAATGGCTATTTCAAAGGGACAAGATTAGAGCACCCCTTCCAAATAGTGATTGCTTAAGGGATGTATCAGTGTTACACAACTGTAATATGGTTGCACAACACTCAAAATTTAGGACTTCCGATTGGAAATGGTAACATATTCATAAAGGGGAAGAGGTTCCTTTGGGAACCTTTTCTCTAGCAACCCTTTTCCCTTTATGATTGCAAAGTAAGTTTGTTGGGGAGTAGCCAGTTACCCGGGGACACCGCTAACTCTCAAACATCCTTTACAAATATAATAAACTGTTCTTTTTACATGCACTCGCATTTCCTTTAAGGAAAAGTGGTTGCATTTAAAAAACACTTTTTTTTAATGTGATCAAAGACGTGGTGGTCTGGTGACCCCAGCAGGGCACCATCCCAGTGATGGGGAATAGAAACAAGGAAACCCTCAGGGTCAGAAAGGGACCAAGGGTGGTAGTTATTTCAAGAGACAGCGGTCCCTTTAAAAAGAAAAATCAGTAAAAAGTAGCCAAATCGTCACAATCAAGTTGGTGCCTAAATTGACAGTATCAGGAAATGTATTCACAGCAAATGAAAAACAAAACAATACATACAAGGTGAGTGAGCTGGACATGACAGGGTAAGCGGAAATCAGCCGATTTCCTTACCGCAGGCAAGTGACTTAAAAGTGACTTTTAGGTTGAAAAATGTAAATATGCAAAAGTCACAATCAGAAATACATCTTGTACTCCACATATATAAACAATTACAGTTTAGAGTTAAGATGTAGGTGTCGACGACGTTTCGATCCCAAGCATAGTTATGGGATCATCATCAGGACTAAATAATAGAGCAATTGCCTGGGAAGTAGCCTGGGTAGGTGAGGGGAAAGAGGAAAAAGGGGGGAGGGAGCGAGTTGGGGAAAAAGGGGAGGGAAAGAGTTAAAATCATAGAGGTATGAACACAGTTATCCATTAAATAAGCGTGGAAAACCACTGAGTCAACTTAACAAAATCAAAAAGCCCCGCACTGGAATCACAGTATGAGAAATTTAGGACAGTGTGAATATCCGGATGTTACAGAGGACAGCCACAGAGTTCAGCGAAATAAGGCGACGCAACAATTTCAATAAAAACAATGCCTTCAATTGCTCAGGTAAATGACAGTGGGCATGCAAGGTGACTAGTAAGTCGAGGAATAAAGAAGAGCGGGCGCAATTAGAGGTGATAAAACAACAGCAATATCAAGGAGGAAGAAAGGCGCAACAGAACGAATAATGCGCGTGTAAGGGGTGAGTGAAGAGCAGGGAAAATGCGGTGCTCATGTACAAGCAAAGCAGATCCGGATGGACAGGGTGTAGGAATGTGCACAAAGGTGGAGGAATGTGCACAACAAGGTGGGAGAGCCAGGGTGTGCAAGGTGGGAGAGAGGTGGGCTTACCCAGAATGAGCAGTCAAAAGGTCTGATGATTCAAAATGGTGGTGGCCAACCAGCTGTAATGATGTAAAGTGGCCTGGAAGAGAAGAAGGGAAGAGGTGGGTGGGTGAAGTACGGGGGTATTCGAGTGAGGCAAGCGGTCAGAGTGAAATTCGCTTACCGAGGGTTGAGGATATAACCCTAGAATGAAGTATTGAGCAGCTTGGCGATGGCACGCACGAACTGTAGTATGCGGCGTGGAGACTGCATTAGATAATGTCCAGTGTGACCGGTATGCGGCCGGTAATGAAGCCTGCGGGAGGGAAGGAATGCCAATTAAGAATTGGAGCGGCAATCGGGTGAGATCGGGAAAGGAGGGGTAGTCGAGAGGAGACTTACGGTAATCCGGCTATCAGATAGACACGATACGGTGTTGTAATCGCAAGGAAACGGGCCGCTGTCCGGTGTGCTCGGCGGGTGGGAGCCAATGCTGGCAGGCAGGCGAGTGAAGCTCATAAGGAGGCGGAAATGACGATGTCGCTAACTGGGCATGTGACGATCTGGGAGACTAGAGCGGTAACTGGTGAATGCTTGGGAGAGCCGAACCTGCCATGATGGGAGTAGACCTTGCACGCTAGTGACCCTCATTGCGCTGTGTAGAAAGGAAATGCGAAATATATAGAGAATGAAGAAAAGGGTGTAAAATGATGACGGAAACGTGCCACATTAAGGTAAAGAGGCATTGTAGTAGAGGGAAAGATGCACTATCCTCAGTGGGCGGAGCGATAAGAAAAGTTAGAGAAGATAGTTATGCAAGAGGATGTTCCAAGGGGAATGCTGCACATGACACATAATCCAGCGGAGACATTAACGAAGAGGGTGTGAAGTAATAAGGGTAAGGTGCCGTATTTGCAGTATGCACAGAGATAAAACAGTGAAGGAGAAGGTACCTATGATTTTTCTTTTTAAAGGGACCGCTGTCTCTTGAAATAACTACCACCCTTGGTCCCTTTCTGACCCTGAGGGTTTCCTTGTTTCTATTTCGTACCAAAGCGCAATCGCTGGATTGCAAGGAATTATGTTATTCCTCCTACTAGTCCTTAGTGGGTTCCCCGTTTTGTTTTCTTCCCACCTCTCCCTCCACCACCACCCTAACCCCCTCACACTACCCTTTTTCTTATTTTTCCATCACCCCAGAGGTATGTCACACCACGCTCCCCTATACACAGACGATTATATTAAAAAAAAATTGGAGGGTCCATCTCTCTTCACTGGAACTTCAGATACTCCTAGTACAACAGAAAGCTCTATCTTCGAGCAGTCGGAGAAATCTACTAAAAAATTGAATAGGCTGCAACTGATGGTACGCATGCTCACTGAGTATTTGAAAACAGACACAATACCTGCAGGCTTGCAAGTACGTAACACCCCCGGAGTCTTCACTGACATTAAGAAATATCTCACAGGGTTCAGCTACATTGGTACAACGTGCTCAAGACACTGGATGGTCTTGGGCATTGATATAGCTACAGAGGAAATTAACAAACTTGAGATAGAAATTAAAGACATTGAAAAGCAGATCAAAGAAGACAGTAGTATTAAAGACGCAAAAACACTTTTGGACAAAGTTGAGAAAACCTTCTCTGAATTCCATAGAATAGAACAGAACAACAAAATCACCAAAGTAAAACGAGACGTTAAAAACTACAGGACAGAGAGAACTTACCCCTACTTAGTGGATGATTTCTATACCAATAGAGCATACCAGGGACCTCGCACACAACGGCCTTGGGGTAGATTTAACAAACAACAAAACATTGTTGGGTTGTCTGACACCTCTGCTGATTCATCCGATCAGTCGGACTCAGGTGAAGGCCCCAGCACATCTAGAAATAGGAACAAAAACACTAATTTTTTAGACAAGGATCAGCGACGCCAAGCCAACCGGGGTACCACATGTCCCCCACGCTGGTACAGTGCTCCAGGAGACAGGCAAACACGGCAGAGATACTACCAATGGTGAGACATCGGATACACGACACGAACAAGGTCATGACTACCAATACCAACAATATACCTGTACCGGACTCCATCCCGATATTCAATCTCTCAAATCACCAACTATCAGAGAAAGAAATTTCATTACTCAGTAAGGGCTTATCCTTTGTCCCCACTATCAAACCGAACTTTCTTGAATTACAGATCGAACTTCCATGACAAACCCTACATGCCACCAACAACATATACTACATTCCGCCCACCCTCTACTTTTTCTCCACCTCAAATTAGTATACCGGTTGAGATCCAGACATTCGAAAAACTTGTCCTGAAAGATATTTCTGATTTAGAACAGGAACGCAGGTACATCCCATATAACCTCCCTCTGGAGGAGAAAAAGCTCTACTTGACTTAAAACAGACCGTAAGTCTAATTATCAAACCAGCTGACAAGGGAGGGGGATCGTACTCCAAGATCTAGATACCTACACACAAGAAATTTTGAGACAACTCTCTAGACCAGACCATTACTTGAGACTTCCATCTGATCCCACAGTTGAGATCCAAACACTTATTCATGACATCACGGAGGAAGGGTTGACACAAGGATTCTTGAGCAAAAATGAATTTTTATACCTTAACACCAGATCACCGCACACTCTGGTGATATACACATTGCCCAAGGTGCATAAAAATGCCCTATCACCCCCAGGCCACCCGATAGTATCCGGATGCGGTTCCATCCTGGAGCCCTTGGGCAGATATGTTGACTATTTTATCAAAGACTTTGTGCCAGATACGCTCTGCTACATTAAGGACACCATGGTTATGGTGAACCTGGTTGAGGAACTTCCCTTTGACCCTGAGCACTGCTTTCTGTGCACACATGACGTAGAGTCACTTTATACCAATATCCCCCAGGAAGAAGGAATTGATGGCATTGGTATCGCTCTCAACTCAAGACCCCACCCACATCCAGTCCCCACCTCGTTCATTCTTCACTTACTTAAAATTTGCCTTACCTGTAACTTTTTCCTTTTTAATGGTAATTTTTACCAACAAGTTAAGGGTACCTCCATGGGTGCTGTTTTTGCGCTGAACTTTGCCATTCTGTATATGGACTGGCTAGAAACACAGAGAATTCTATCCCCCTTCAATGCATTTCTTCCAGCTATACTGGAATGGAAGAGATACATAGACGACATTTTTCTTATTTGGAAAGGCACCGAGGATACTCTGCATCAGTTCCTTGACTGGTTAAATGAACACAGCAATGGCCTCAACTTCACCCTGACCAAGAGCAAACAGGAGGTAGCCTTCGGGACTTAACTATCATTGCACACAATGGCACACTATACACAACACTCTACCGCAAACCCACAGAAAGAAACACCTTATTAGCTTACAATAGCCACCACCCCAGAGCTTTACGGGACTCCCTTCCCTACTCGCAATTTCTCCGCATCCGACGAAATTGCTACCGGAAGGAGGACTACTTTCGCGAAGCAAAAATTCTATCCCAAAAGCTTACTAGTAGGGGCTACCTGCGTAAACTGGTTAAGAACTCCCTCAAACGCGCATGGTATTGCCCTAGGGAGACACTTCTAAGCCCTAAAATCAAGAACAATGGTGATAAGACTGTCTGTGTCACTACATTTTCTCCTGTATCCCATGCAGTGAGGAAATGCATCCTTAGACACTGGCCAATACTTAATGCCGGCAACCTTAATCTAGAGCGTCCTCTATTTGCCTTCAAAAAGAGCAAAAGCATTAAAGACCATCTGGTTAGGGCAGCCCTCACGAGTAAGAAAAGCAATCCAACACTCACTGAGATGTGGGGGCTACCTCCCGTTAAAGGGCACTTCAGATGTGGGGGGTGCAGTGTCTGTCACCTCATGACGGAGACGAAAACATTTTTGTTTTCTAACATTGATGTTACTCTGTCGAACTTTTCCAACTGTAATACTGCAAATGTTGTGTATGCAATCACCTGCCCTTGTAACCTGATATATGTCGGACAAACCACGCAAAAGGTTCGAATCAGAATCTGTCAGCATCGGAGCAGACTACGCTGTAGAACCCCCAACGCTCCATTAGTTGAACATTTCACGTCACAAGGACACACAGAAGATGACCTACGTTGGCGAGTAATCAATGTGATCCAACAGCCTCCCAGGAACGCCAGCATCACGAGCATCCTCAACAGAGAGGAGCTTAAATGGATCATAGGCACAGACAGTTTGCACACTGGGCTTAATCGGATGGAGGATTGGAGTAATCTCCTATAAACAATTCGCTTGCCATGGTTGCTCTGCACATTACATTTAAAATTGGTAATTGTTTAATATGTCTTGGCGTTGCTTATGGTTCATGCTCACCCATTTCATTGATTAGATTGTTGCATAGGTACCTTCTCCTTCACTATTTCATCTCTCTGCATACTGCAAATACGGCACCTTACCCTTATTACTTCACACCCTCTTCGTTAATGTCTCCCCTGGATTATGTGTCATGTGCAGCATTCCCCTTGGAACATCCTGTTGCATAACTATCTTCTCTAACTTTTCTTATCACTCCGCCCACTGAGGATAGTTCATCTTTCCCTCTACTACAATGCCTCTTTACCTTAATGTGGCACGTTTCCATCATCATTTTACACCCTTTTCTTCATTCTCTATATATTTCGCATTTCCTTTCTACACAGCGCAATGAGGGTCACAAGCGCACAAGGCCTACTCCCATCATGGCAGGTTCGACTCTCCCAAGCATTCACCAGTTACCGCTCTAGTCTCCCAGATCGTCACATGCCCAGTTAGCGACATCGTCATTTCCGCCTCCTTATGAGCTTCACTTGCCTGCCCGCCGGCATTGGCTCCCACCCGCCGAGCACACCGGACAGCGGCCCGTTTCCTTGCGATTACAACACCGTATCGTGTCTATCTGATAGCCGGATTACCGCAAGTCTCCTCTCGACTACCCCTCCTTTCCCGATCTCACCCGATTGCCGCTCCAATTCTTAATTGGCATTCCTTCCCTCCCGCAGGCTTCATTACCGGCCGTATACCGGTCACACTGGACATTATCTAATGCAGTCTCCACGCCGCATACTACAGTTCATGCGTGCCATCGCCAAGCTGCTCAATACTTCATTCTAGGGTTATATCCTCAACCCTCGGTAAGCGAATTTCACTCTGACCGCTTGCCTCACTCGAATCCCCCCCATACTTCACCCACCCACCTCTTCCCTTCTTCCCTTCCAGGCCACTTTACATCGTTACAGCTGGTTGGTCACCACCATTTTGAATCATCAGACCTTTTGACTGCTCATTCTGGGTAAGCCCACCTCTCTCCCACCTTGCACACCCTGGCCCTCCCACCTTGTTGTGCGCATTCCTACACCCTGTCCATCCGGACCCGCCTTGCTTGTACATGAGCACCGCGTTTTCCCTGCTCTTCACTCACCCCTTACACGCGCATTATTCGTTCTGTTGCGCCTTTCTTCCTCCTTGATATTGCTGTTGTTTTATCACCTCTAATTGCGCCCGCTCTTCTTTATTCCTCGACTTACTAGTCACCTTGCATGCCCACTGTCATTTACCTGAGCAATTGAAGGCATTGTTTTTATTCAAATTGTTGCGTCGCCTTATTTCGCTGAACTCTGTGGCTGTCCTCTGTAACATCCGGATATTCACACTGTCCTAAATTTCTCATACTGTGATTCCAGCGCGGGGCTTTTTGATTTTGTTAAGTTGACTCAGTGGTTTTCCACGCTTATTTAATGGATAACTGTGTTCATATCTCTATGATTTTAACTCTTTCCCTCCCCTTTTTCCCCAACTCACTCCCTCCCCCCTTTTTTCCTCTTTCCCCTCACCTACCCAGGCTACTTCCCAGGCAATTGCTCTATTATATAGTCCTGATGATGATCCCATAACTATGCTTGGGATCGGAACGTCATCGACACCTACATCTTAACTCTAAACTGTAATTGTTTACATATGTGGAGTACAAGATGTATTTCTGATTGTGACTTTTGCATATTTACATTTTTCAACCTAAAAGTCACTTTTAAGTCACTTGCCTGCGGTAAGGAAATCGGCTGATTTCCGCTTACCCTGTCACGTCCAGCTCACTCACCTTGTATGTATTGTTTTGTTTTTCATTTGCTGTGAATAAATGTCCTGATACTGTCAATTTAGACACCAACTGTGCCAATCTTGATTGTGACGATTTGGCTACTTTTTACTGATTTTTCTTTTTAAAGGGACCGCTGTCTCTTGAAATAACCATCCCAGTGATGGCACCCAGTCATATTAAATCACCATTCAAGACCTATCTCATGAATATTGATGAGGTAGGTCATGTTGCAACATAGTTGAGCACCGAATGTTGACGCTTTGTCCAACTTAGTACATAGATCGGTTTGCGCACTTCTTTTCCATTGTTAAATAGTTAGGGCCAGATGTACGACGGTTTTTGCATGCGCAAACGTGTTTGCGAACCCGTTTGCGCATGCAAAAACCTATAGGGGAATGTACCATTCCAAAGTAGTGAGTCGCAATTTATTTGCGACTCGCTATTTTGGAATTGCGAGTTGCTATTAGGAAGGTGCGTTCCCTTCCTAATAGCGAGCACAACCCCATGTACAAATGTTTTGCGACCGCAATTGCGGTCGCAAAACACTCGCAAATTACCACCCTCTTCAAGAGGGTGGTAATGCACTCACAAAAGGGAAGGGGTCCCCACGGGACCCCTTCTCCTTTGCAAATGCAGGGTAAAATATTTTTAAGGGCAGGCAGTGGTCCCAGGGACCACTATCTGCCCTTAAAAATGAAACGAAAATGTTTCATTTTTTTTTTAATGCATCCCGTTTTCCTTTAAGGAAAACGGGCTGCATTAAAAAAAAAACTGCTTTATTTAAAAGCAGTCCCAGACATGGTGGTCTGCTGAGCCCAGCAGGCCACCATACCTGGGAGGCCCGGCCATTCCCAATGGGGTCGCAAATTGCGAGAGGCTCATTAATATTCATGAGCCTCTCAATTTGCGACCCCATTGGGAATCGCTAACAGTGTGAAAAACACTGTTGTACATTGGAAATAACGCCCTGCAAATTGCGAGTCGCAAAAAACTCGCAATTTGCGAGGCGCTATTTCCACGGTTGTACATCTGACCCTTAGTCACTTATTGTGAAAGGAAATTTCGTACATCAGGCCTGTGGTCTGTATTCAGCCAGGGTTCTCTCAGGTTTCAGTCAACAGTGGTCAGCTGGAACTTCATCAGATCAGGGTACCCTTTTTGTTTTTTTTGTCCCACATGCAGCAACAGGAAGTCAACCATGTGACCCTTGGAGAGAAGTTCCAATCTCTGAGTGCCAGCAGCATTTAGAGATCCTTGGGTCTTCTTTTCTCCAGCAGCCAAGAAGTATTTTTCCTTCTTGATATTTCTTCACAGGTCCAAGAATGTTATGAGAAGGTGGTGATCTAGTCTCTAAGCATACATTCTAGTGATTGGACAAAATCCTTCCACCCAAGTGTGGCAACTTTCCCACTAAAACCCACCTCTTTATTGCCATTTGTTCATCTCCCACATGACCTATCCCTGCTTAGTGCTCCTTGTTCGCACCACTTCAGACTTCCTGCTGCCAGAGGCAAAGCAATTGTCCTCCAGACGGCCAGTCATAAAAGCCAGTATCTGGGGCATGCTGCAGAGAAAACTGGTTCTAAACCAGTTTGCTTTTAGGCAGTAAAAAGCACCGTTTTTTAAAGTTGCTTTTCCATTAAGAATATCAGATATCTTCTTACACCATTAAATTTGATTTTTAATAAGTAGTGGATAAATTAAAATTCTATTATTTTTCCAAGCAAAGTGTAAGAAATTAAGCTTTTATTCCTAACTAGGCCAGCTCATGGAAAAGGTAGCTGTGCATACAGTGATAAACATAATTTTGCAACTGTTCATGGTGGGACATACTTTTACTTTATATTCCTTTATATAGGATGTTCCACATTTATACATTATGGGCCCGATTCTGATCTCATTCGGAAAGCATTCCGGCCAAATCGGTTCCGGAATGCTTTCCAACCGACTCGACCGCAAGCCTTCCGAGAGACGGAGTACGATGTATTGCATGTTGAACGCCAACCGAGTCGTACGGAACGCAATCCATCTGACCGAACCATCCGGAAACAGGTCCGATGCGACCGACTCATACAGAAACGGTCAAGAATAGCATTCTGGTTACGAATCAGACTCGTTTTAACCCGCGAACAGATGACGATGCATCCAACGCGTTTTCGGAACCGTGTCGGTCTGTGTGTCAAATGTCAAGGGGTAAAAGTCAAAAACAGACAAAAACAACCATTATCAATGCCAAATAAAAATAAAAAATCAGCCACACACAAATCCACTTATATAAAGGGTCAACAGCATGACCATGATCCTTTGCTACAACTTCTAATAGGTCCAAGGAGCCACCACCACACATTCCCTTTTCTCTGCCTCTCTGCCTCACACACTCACACTTCACACACCACACAACTTGCACAGATTTTATTTCATACAAATTCTCACAAACACACACCCTTTTTTATATTCACACTCACCCTCACCTTCACACTCACACTCACCCTCACCTTCACCCTCACCATTGCCAAAAGGAAGCAGCCATGTTTTACAGATAAGGAGTTGGAAGTGTCTTGTAGATGAAATTGTCAGAGTAGGGCCACAGATATTTGGGAACCAAGTCCAAAAGACCCCCTGTCCCAGAGAAATAGAATGTGGGAGAGGATAGTCAACAACGCTCAAGCACCTTGCATGCGCACATTGGATTATATATTAGGAACAGGTACTATGATGTGCAAAGGAGGATCAAGAAACTGCTGGGCAGGGAACACGCCCAAATCCAGCAGACTGGCGGTGGCCCTCCAGCACAACCTGTCCACTTCACTTCCTGGGAGGAGAAGGTGCGTGCAATCCTTCCACCGGCGAGCATCCATGGACTCACAGAAGCACCAGAGTCTGGTAAGTACCTAATCCACATTGCAATAAAGTTACCAATTACACCCCTAGAGACATCACTTTAAAGGATACAGTTAAACAAATAAGTGTTTTAACATGAAAAATACTAGAGTCAATGAGCATGTGATGTGTATGTCATATTAATAAAAAATATACCTGCAATGAAAATGAAAATGCACCAAACTATTACGATGTACATATTTCTCACAAACTCACAGCAAGGCTCTGTGCTCCAAACACCAATCACCAGCGTCAGTCATCTTGCCAGCACATTTCCACTCACTCACAGGAAAGCTAAGTCACAGGTAGGCTGTTTGGGATGGCTGGGAAAGTGGGTGTGGGCACAGGCCTGATGGGAGTTGTTGTCACAGCAAACACTCCTCCACATACATAGCCCAACAAGCACACCTGGAACAATGCTTCCCTCACAGTGACTGGAAATGTACCAGCAAGATGGCTGACACTGCTGCATGGTGTCTGGAGCACAAGGCCTTGATGGGAGTTGTGGTCAAGAAAACAGCAGGCACCAGTGTCAGACATCTTGCCAGTACTTTTCCTCTCACTCACAGGAAAGCTAAGTCACAGGTAGGCTGTTTGGGATGGCTGGGAAGGTGGGTGTGGGCACAGGCTTGATGGGAGTTGTAGTCACAGCAAACACTCCTCCACATACATAGCCCAACAAGCACACCTGGAACAATGCTTCCCTCACAGTGATTGGAAATGTACTAGCAAGATGGCTGACACTGCTGCATGGTGTCTGGAGCACAAGGCCTTGATGGAAGTTGTGGTCAAGAAAACAGCAGGCACCAGTGTCAGACATCTTGCCAGTACTTTTCCTCTCACTCACAGGAAAGCTAAGTCACAGGTAGGCTGTTTGGGATGGCTGGGAAGGTGGGTGTGGGCACAGGCCTGATAGGAGTTGTAGTCACAGCAAACACTCCTCCTCACACACAGCCCAAACAAACCCACTGGAACTATGCGACCTTCACAGTGAGTGGAACTGTACTAGCAAGATGGCTGACACTGCTGCATGGTGTCTGGAGCACAAGGCATGAGGGGGAGTTGTAGTCAAGTCAAACAACATGCACCAGCGTCAAACACCTTGACAAGTACTTATCCACTCACTCACAGGAAAGCTGAGTCACAGGTAGGCTGTTTGGGATGGCTGGGAAGGTGGGTGTGGGCACAGGCCCCATGGGACTTGTAGTTGCAGCAAACACTCCTCCTCACACACAGCACAAACAGACCCCCTGGAACTATGCTATCCTCACAGCAAGTGGAAATGTACTAGCAAGATGGCTGACACTGCTGCATGGTGTCTGGAGCACAAGGCCTGAGGGAGTTGTAGTCAAGTCAAACAACATGCACCAGCGTCAGACAACTTGATAGTAGACTGCCATTTACTGTCAGGTAGCCATAGGCCCAAATGAGCTGTTTGGGCAGTGTGGGTGTCACGATTCACTCCCTGTGCTCTCGTGCCCACCACCAGGGGGCCTACTTATGGGGCTTTCCAGTATTCTAATATGCTTCCAGACACTCCCCTGTATGCATATCCTGACTTCCAGGCATTTGGACACCATTTAGGAAGTGACATCCATTCCCAATCCATGCCGGGTTTTGTGGAAGCCAGTCTGCTCATGCTGGAAACTCCATTACCCATAATCCCCTGCTCACTGCTTTGTCTCCACCCCTGCAGGCCAAGGATGGGTGGAGGAATTCAGTTCACCTGTGGCTGGCTGCTGCTAGCCTGCTCACACCTGATGCATGTGATTACTGTGAGCTCTTTTAAGCCCCAGCTCCCTTCAGCCCAGTGTTGGTCATTGTAGCTGTATACCGGTTAGGCCGATCCTTGTTTCCAGTGTTTCCTGAGCTTTTGATAACCTTGTTTCCAGTGTTTCCTGAGCTTTTGATATTCCTTGATTCCTGAGCTATAGTTAATCCTTGTTTCTTGATTCCTGAGCTATAGCTATTCCTTGTGCCTGAATTAGCACTGCCTGCAGTGCTACCTTGTTTCCTGAATTCCTCAGCTGACTTTCTATTTCTGCTGTCTTGCTTCTGTTACCTTGTATGTTTGTTACCTGCTTTCTGCTAAGTGTGCCCTGTGATTTCCTTCCTTTCCTGTTAAGCACTCTTCCTTGCTAGCTCCTTGTCTATTGTGCTTGTGTTTAGTTCTACCCTTTTGCTGTCACTGCCTTGCGTGTTCCTGTTTGATCGCCAGGATCCGTGGGCACAGCTGACTACCTAGATGGTGTTTCTTGTTCACTGTGAGTATTGTCTTTGAGTTACTGTTATAACATCACCATAGGTATAAGCTCCACAGACCCTGCCTTTGCATACATATCCTATATGTGGGTATTTTCAGTCAGTATCTGTAACAGCAATTGTGGGTGAGGAACTTACTGAGCTTCAGTCTTACCGTGTGGAGCTCCTGAGTGCTTTACCCCACATTCCCTTTATTGTTAATGTTGTATTATATATATGTCTTGCACGTCCGTCCTGGGTGTAGTTAGTCTGAATGCTGAATTGCCTTGTGAGTGCCCTTCCTTTCTGAGTCTTAGCCATCTTGTTCCTTTGTACAGGCTTCCCCTTTGGATCCCTTTTCTCCTCTGACTTCCTGTGTGATCCTGGGCAGCGCTGTACTCCTGTCTCTGTGTACGTTTTCTACCCCGTTCCCAGTCCTTGCCCAAGTCCCTGACTGTGTTCCCAACATAGTCCCGGACAGTCCCTGACAGTGGGAGGAGGAGTGTTTGCACTGACAACATCTCCTATCAGGCTCTGTCCTACACACACCTTCCCACACAGCCCAACCAGGCCACCAGGAAGAGTTGTGTCCTGACATTGAGGGGAAGTGGACTTGCAAGATGTCTGACACTTGTGCATGGTGTCAGAGTTGACCACAACTCACATCATGACCTTGTGCTCCTCACGTAAAGAGAGAAATCCCTTGGTGGAAATATATATTCTATTAATAGTGGGTCGCTAAATTCCCAGGACAAAAATTGTGGCCCAAAAATTAGAGAATTCTAGGTTGAAGATATTCCTACACAACTAAGAAAGGTATATTTAAAAATTCTTGACTTTATTTAAAATTAAAAACTTCATATAAAACACATTACACTTAAAATGACATCAAATTCACATACCTATTAAAATACTTTGTTTACATACATTCCGAGCAAATGGAGGTACACTAATAATACAATACAGTAATTCAACACGAAATTGTTTTTTTTAGAGAAGCTTTGATCTCTAATATATGACAACAAACATTAAACAGAGAGACAAATATAGACAGTGCAATTTGTCATTAAAAACACATCCGATTGGAATAATTCAAGTGCAAATCCTAGATACAATCTATAATCCTTATCTAAAGGGTGAGCTGTTTCCACGGATTGTGTTGAATAAAGCGTCGACGCGTTTCGATGGTTGTATTATTTACCCATCTTTATCAAGACAAAATATACGTCTCTCTTGAGTGGCACTATATGGTTGCCTTTGATCTCAGTCCTTCAGGCAAATACAATGTATTAATATTTCATAAAATTACATACTGCTTGTTATATATGGCTAGTAGTTTGCACCAACTTAATTTCTCATTCATTTTTTCTCAGATATTTCACTTTTATACCTATTACCTTGAGTATTATTAAAATCTATTCATAATTTCTAAAATTTCATAAACATAGCATTCATAATCTATCTAACATTTAAAATTTAAACATTTAAAATTCTGCCCGTTAGCACTATCGGATGGGCTCCTTCTAGTGTATACCTATTGTCAATCTCCCACCCCAAGTGAGCCTAGTCACGAAGCTAATGGGAAAAACAAACAGGAGGTATTTTACCTTATATCATTTTACTGCCACCTCCATAAATTTTGACCTTTTAAGCATGTTCATAACCTCTGTCCAGAGAGTCTAGAAAATATATATGTGTCCATATCAGCGGTAAATATATATTGATTATTATGACAGGCTTGATTATTGTTATTATATTTTTTATATGGGCAATATCCTGTTCTCACCTCATAAAGTCATAGATGGCAATCCTTATTATAGCTTCAAAACAAAGCGATATTTCAAAATATGTCGCTCTGTCTTTTTCATTAAAATCGTGGATTATCAATCTGGGGGAGAAACCTATAATTAGTTTTCCATTTTACTAAATGCGAACTATAAATAATTCATTTAGGTAACTTATCATACCTTGAAAAGTATGTATGTTTGGAATCGAAGGAAAAGAACAATAAAAGATGAGCCAATCGCGTCCTCTGAAATTAGATATTTAAACAGAGGGAAGTCCTACTACTAAACTATTCCCCCCCTTTTTTCTAAGCCAATAATTAAAAGACAGCACTAAGAGCCATGGCGTCTCTCCCCTTTTATGTCTCTACAGTTAATCTCACCTTGAACTTTTAAATGAAAATAAACTACTTTGAAGATTTTACCGGCGAGTGTGTATAAGTGAGGGGTGCAAAATTCTTTTTCAAGGTATGTTAAGTTACCTAAATGAATTATTTATAGTTCGCATTTAGTAAAATGGAAAACTAATTATAGGTTTCTCCCCAGATTGATAATCCACAATTTTAATGAAAAAGACAGAGCGACATATTTTGAAATATCGCTTTGTTTTGAAGCTATAATAAGGATTGCCATCTATGACTTTATGAGGTGAGAACAGGATATTGCCCATATAAAAAATATAATAACAATAATCAAGCTTGTCATAATAATCAATATATATTTACCGCTGATATGGACACATATATATTTTCTAGACTCTCTGGACAGAGGTTATGAACATGCTTAAAAGGTCAAAATTTATGGAGGTGGCAGTAAAATGATATAAGGTAAAATACCTCCTGTTTGTTTTTCCCATTAGCTTCGTGACTAGGCTCACTTGGGGTGGGAGATTGACAATAGGTATACACTAGAAGGAGCCCATCCGATAGTGCTAACGGGCAGAATTTTAAATGTTTAAATTTTAAATGTTAGATAGATTATGAATGCTATGTTTATGAAATTTTAGAAATTATGAACAGATTTTAATAATACTCAAGGTAATAGGTATAAAAGTGAAATATCTGAGAAAAATGAATGAGAAATTAAGTTGGTGCAAACTACTAGCCATATATAACAAGCAGTATGTAATTATATGAAATATTAATACATTGTATTTGCCTGCAGGACTGAGATCAAAGGCAACCATATAGTGCCACTCAAGAGAGACGTATATTTTGTCTTGATAAAGATGGGTAAATAATACAACCATCGAAACGCGTCGACGCTTTATTCAACACAATCCGTGGAAACAGCTCACCCTTTAGATAAGGATTATAGATTGTATCTAGGATTTGCACTTGAATTATTCCAATCGGATGTGTTTTTAATGACAAATTGCACTGTCTATATTTGTCTCTCTGTTTAATGTTTGTTGTCATATATAAGAGATCAAAGCTTCTCTAAAAAAAAAAATTTGTGTTGAATTACTGTATTGTATTATTAGTGTACCTCCATTTGCTCGGAATGTATGTAAACAAAGTATTTTAATAGGTATGTGAATTTGATGTCATTTTAAGTGTAATGTGTTTTATATAAAGTCGTTAATTTTAAATAAAGTCAAGAATTTTTAAATATACCTTTCTTAGTTGTGTAGGAATATCTTCAACCTAGAATTCTCTAATTTTTGGGCCACAATTTTTGTCCTGGGAATTTAGCGACCCAGTATTAATTAATAGAATATATATTTCCACCAAGGGATTTCTCTCTTTTACTTGTCAATAGTACCCTATTCCCCTGGTTTGAGCAAGGGGTCCCTCTCAAAATCTTTTACACTTGTGCTCCTCACACCAGTCCCCAGTGTCAGCCATCTTGCTAGTACATTTCCATTCACTATCAGGATAGCATAGTCCCAGGTCTGCTGGCTGTGCTGGCTGGGAAGGTGTGTGTAGGACAGGGCATGATGGGAGTTACAGTCAGTGCAAACACTCATCCTCAGACACAGACCAACAAGCCCACATAGAATTGAACTTCCCTGACAGTCAATGAGAATGTACTGGCAAGATGACTGGCCCTGCACACTGCTGTTTGGAGCTCAATGCACTGTTGTTGAGTTTTGGACAATTAAGACACCAGTCACCAGTGTCAGACATCACAGAAACACATTACCACTCACTGTCAGGAAAGTAGAGTCACAGGTAAGATATTTAGGATGGATAGGAAGGTGTGTGGTGGACAGAGCCTGATGGGAGATGGAGTCAGGGCAAACACTCCTCCTCCAAACCAGCACAAACAGACCACCATGAACCATGCTTACCTGATAGTGAGCAGAATTGTACAGATAAAATGGCTGACACTGGGTACGTCTGTCTGGACAACTATGCCCTGCTGGGACTTGTGGACAAATAGGCACCAGTCATCAGTGTCAGACAACTTGCAAGTATATTCACACTCACTGTCAGGGAAGCTGAGTTACAGGTAGGGTTTTGGTGCTGGGTGGGAAGGTGTGTGTGGGACAAGGCCTGATGTGACATGTATCCATTGCAAATACTCATCCTCACACCCAGCCATGCTTACTCCTCCGGGCCTATGCTTACCTCACAGTGAGGGGAAGTGTACTGGCAAGTCGCTCCATAAACATCTCTCACTAGAAAATTCATCACAAGAGCATGCAAACCCTTCTCATTGGTGCACGTATGTATACCTCACTCATCACCCTCATATAACCATTACACTGGGACTGATGTGGTCCTTCAATTAATCCTCCGCTTATTCTGGTCGGAAAGTTTGTCATGGATGATCCATGTTTACATTAAATTTCCAATCAAAGGTACCAGACCTCCTCATATCCTAGCATATGCCTGTCCCACGTTTCATATGGTAATACAATCCCAAGGCCCCTGTCACTCACCGAGTTCCATCAGTCAATAGACTTGAAATGGTGAGGGAGTAGGAGCGGCTCCCTGTAGTCACACACTACATAAAAAAAACATATACATATTGAGTTAGTGATAGGCGACTACTCATCTGTATATCCTGAGTCACGTATCTGTAGATTTGAAGGTAACTTCCTATTGTCATGAAGTCATATTCCCTGACACTCCGGAGACCAGAGGTTATGAGGAGGTCTGGTACCTTTGGTTGGAATTTTAATGCAAACATGGATCATCCATGAAAAACTTTCCGACCTGACTGAGCGGAGGTTTGACTGAAGGACCCAGTGTAATGGTTATATGATGAGTGAGGTATACATACGTGCACAATGAGAAGGGTTTGCATGCTCTTGTGATGAATTTTCTTGCAAGAGATGTTTATGGAGTGACTCCTCTCTTCACAGATTCCTCGAGAGTGTGAGTCTCAAAACCCTGATCTAGAAGGGAACTACCCAGAAAAATCCTAAATTAGGACTGGAGGGTATTTTGATTGGGATCCTGATGGTCCTGATGAATGCAGGAGTGACCCAACACTGAGGGCGCAGTCTAATCGGCAGAAACATGTCGACACTTTTGCAGTAAGGAGGGGTGAAATTATCCTAACTTTCTCCTTTCATCACCATCCTTCACGTTTTTAAACCTGGCTGGGTGGTTCAGGTATAAAATAGTACCTTGGACACATCTGAGCTAGTTTTAACTTTCACAAACTGCACACTTCTTTGATGATCCCACTATTTTATGTTTGTATTGTCTTCCCCTCCCATTTGCTCCACCTCAGGCATTGGTCTGCGCAGGGGTGTCCGTTAACAAGCCCGATGATGAAGCATGTCACAATTTGTGAGTAAGGGCAGTCTTCTCTCACAGAGCACATGCCACTACAGAACCATAATACACATTCCTACCTCTCGTTTGTGTGTAATAGATTGTGACTGGGGAGGTTGGGTAGGAATTCAACCTCTCTCCCCTTCTTTGTGTGAATCAGTGATGCATCATACACATGGTTTACAAAGCCCCAAGTATGTATGGTCAACAGCATTTACACACATGGCAACTGTTGTGTATCTAACATCAGACCTCACATTTTCAGCCATGTTTCAACCAGTGACCACCTGTGTTTGTCAGTGAATGGCATGTGTTGTCACTGTTACAGAGTCAGACATATGGACTTACTCCTTTGAATGGAGAGAATGGAATCTTCCACACAATCATGTGACAGGACAGTGTGAGAGATGACCAGAGTTAGCATACCTGTAATTGGCCCATGGGATACATTTAATAACACAGAGCAGCACGGCTGGTACCTAACTGTGGCACAATGAGCAAGCAAAACTCACCAGTGCCTCATTCTTGATGTCAACTGCTGCAGGGATGTATAGCATGGCCTATTCACACTTGTTTGCTCCAATAACAACATGCCTCACACATTTGTGGAAACCACACTGAGAACAGGTGATACATTGGTCAATGTGCTGGCACATGTTGGGCATTTGCGTTACTCCAGAAGGTTACCTCCATGCACATGTTTCAGTGATTTGTGGTGATCACATGAGCATGGCACTACAGTCACTTCCCTGAACATTACTAACTCACATCTCCCTGATAAAAGGGGCGCAACTGGGCATCAAATGATCCCTGTGCATATGCATCTTACAAAACGGATCAGTGGGTTTGAAAGAGTTACAACCAGTAAAAGGGGCAGCAAGGCTAAGGTACTGTAACATGCATGTCTAACAAAGGTGTGCAAAAAGGCACATACTCACCCCCTCCTTGCTGCTGTCTGGCTTTCAACTGCCCATCCAGGTCAGGGAAGACCACTGCTAGGATGCGGAGCATGTGGGGGGTCAGTGTTCTTGCCAGGATGTGACAGGCCCAGCTGGACCTCAGCGATCTTCTTGGCCCAGCCACGAAGGTCCTGCCACCTCTTGCGGCAATGACGGACGTGCCGAAGCTCCAACCCCATGGAGTACACCTTCTTGGCAATGGTCCTCCAAATCTTGGCCTTATCATGGGCTTTGACCTGTAAGGATGACACGGTGACAGAACCTTAGTGCACATGCAACATGTTTCTGAGTCAGACACCGGTACACACTGTTAATGCTCAGTTTGCCAACAATGTCTAAGGGCTAGGCATTTGGCATTCGGTGCAGTTGTCCTGGGTTCAATGATGACTCCGTCCCATGAGAACAGTGATAAGATGTTCACCCCAGTACACACACTTCTACAGCAGTGTACCTGCCCACAACAGTTATCTACACACTTTCAAAGTGACAGATAACATTTTACATGCTTGCCAATGAGATTCCTAATGGTAGTATAGCATGGTGATTGCACATGTCCAATGAAAATGCAGTGTAATCATCACTCACCTGCTCCTCTGGTTTGCCATACAGGTGGCTGTGCAGTGGCAGGAGGGTGTCCAACAGGGCCTGGTTCTCCTCCTCGCTGAAAGCTGGGGCCCTGTCCCTGTATGTGCCATGGTAGGTAGCTCCCAGAGGATGTGGTAACAGCAGCAGAGAGATGGGGAGGTGCAGGAATGGTGCAGGTAGTGCAGTCAAGTGAAGTCTCTAGGGAACAGACAGCCTTATATCTAAACAGCAGAGGTGGTCTCAAATCCATGCAGCAAAAGTGATAGGTTCCCACTGGTCGCATTATCCGAATCGGTCCAATGCATTACATTGCTTGCAAACGACACGCCTACCGCGACATTCAAAAACTGTTCATCGGACCGCGAGTGATTTTGATACATTGGTGATGGGAGGTTACTGAGTCAGTTTCTACACAATGATGATAGGAATCTAAACGTGCGTCTGTCACCATAACAACCAACATCCAATAGCTGTGACCGAATCGGTTCAGATGCGGCTACTGCGTCCTTTGAATACTCACCCGCGTCTATCACCATAATAACTTGCAGCCAATGGCTGTGACCAAATCGGTTCGGATGCAACTATCATGTCCTTTGTATACTCACCCGTGTCCATCACCATTATAACTTGCAGCCAATGGCTGTGCCGTAACGGTTCGGATGCGGCTACCGCGTCCTTTGAATACTCACCCGCGTCTAGAACCATTATAACTTTCAGCCAATGGCTGTGACCGTATCCGTTCGGATGCGGCTACCACGTCCTTTGAATACTCACCCGCGTCTATCACTATTATAACTTTCAGCCAATGGCTGTGACCGAATCGGTTTGGATGCGGCTACCACGTCCTTTGAATACTCACCCGCGTCTGTCACCACATTAACATTCAGCCAATGGCTGTGACCGAATCGGTTCGGATGCTGCTAGAGCGTCCTTTGAATGATCATTCTGCAGGGCAGACACTTCTGTGATTGTTGTATGTTTTGAGCATTCCATGTGTGTAGTTATATTTTTACAATCTGAAATGGACCTTTATATGCTTAGCTTACACACCCATGAGGAGCTAACTTTGAGGGGCACATGACACACTGTAGTTGTGGCTAATACCAACAATTTTCATAAGTTTTCCATTTACCCTTCTTGGCTTGGTCACAGTTTCAATGACTTCATGGGCATGTGCAAGTCCATATTTTAACCTATTCATGGCATTAGTTGAGTCTGTGACCCAGTGTGTAATCAGTGTGAATTCTGACTCTAAATAATTTGTGTGTGATTCATGGTTCAAGCATTTACATTTGAATGATTAGACCTTGACGATATGCACCCAAACAAATGATGTGTGTGTTGGGTGTTTTACCAGTGTATCTTTGTTGTCCCAGACTCAAGTGTATGAAGGCATCATATATGCAACTCCTATATAGTTATTGGTTTGTGTATGTAATTGTATGTGTGATGCTGACCTGACAACATGACAGTGTCCATCCTGGACAGGAGTGTGCATAATTTTCAGAGTAGGACGCTGTATGTATGTGGTGTCCCACATATCTGTCAATTCTTGAGCCTTATGTGTGTACATTTTAAGCATGTAATTGTTCTCACACACCTACATCTCAGCGAATTTTGTGTTGATTTGTTTAGTATGTGATGCTTAATTGACATGACCGGTGATGGACAGTAGTGAATTTGTCAGTATGGCACACAAATTGCTGTGTGACCATACCATGGTAACAGATCTGGCAAGAGTCATAATGCTGTGATATGTATCCAAGATCAACCGTATACATATAATCATTTATTTCAAATGTTCTATACTCTATTTTGGGCTCAAATTTCATGTTCTGTTTGTATTGATGCATGTTATCTTGTATATTTATATCTAACAACAATTGTGTTTACACTCTACACTCCGGGCCCGATTCACAGAACTAACTTAAGACAAAATCCTAAACTTACTACCATTTTGGTATTCACAGAAGGCACTTACTCATTTTGGTATTCACAGAAGGCACTTACTTACTCATTTTGAGTAACTTACTCATTTTGAGTAACTTACTCATTTTGTGTAACTTACTCATTTTGGTATTCACAGAAGGCACTTACTCATTGATGAGTAAGTGCCTTCTGTGAATACCAAAATGAGTAAGTTACACAAATGAGTAAGTTACTCAAAATGAGTAAGTTACTCATTTTAGTATTCACAGAAGGCACTTACTCATTGATGAGTAAGTGCCTTCTGTGAATACCAAAATGAGTAAGTGCCTTCTGTGAATACCAAAATGAGTAAGTTACACAAAATGAGTAAGTTACTCAAAATGAGTAAGTAAGTGCCTTCAGTGAATACCAAAATGAGTAAGTGCCTTCTGTGAATACCAAAAAGGTACTAAGTTTAGGATTTTGTCTTAAGTTAGTTCTGTGAATCGGGCCCATAGGTATCGCAGACAACCACCAGTCTACAGGCCCTTCCCAGACCTGCAGACCATGGAGGAACGTGACCAAATCCAAAAATACCGTTTCACCAGGACAATAATTGAACAGTTGGCTAACCAGTTGACACAAGATTTGATGCCTGGATGCACATATCTGCCTGCACTGACCCCCAAGGGGAAGGTTATGGCTGCCTTACATTTCTTTCCCACTGGTTCTTTCCAGTATACCGTGGCAACATCTGGTGGAATGTCACAGACGATGTTCAGCCATGTCCTGCTTGATGTGTTAGAGGCATTGCTCCGTCGCCTGGACCAGTACATCAAATTCCCCACACCAGGAGACCTTTCTGACATCAATGGTGAATTCTACGCCTTGGGACATATACCCCACATCATTGGAGCAATTGATGGAACCCATGTTGCTTTGGTACCACCACAGGCCAATGAACAGGTCTGCTGCAACAGGAAGCACTTCCACTCCATCAACGTCCAGGTGGTGTGTTTGGCGGACATGTCGATCTCCCACGTCTGTGCACGTTTCCCTGGCTCGGCACATGATGCCCACATCCTGCGGAACAGTGTGATCCCCCATATGATGTCTCAGCTGCAACGTGACCGTGCCTGGATTGTTGGTAGGTGATGTTTCATGTGTAAGTTGTAGTGTGTGTTGATTGCATGTCAGATTGTGCTCTGTTGTCAGACAACTGAACCTTTTTCTGTGTTCTATGTAGGTGACTCTGGATACCCCAACCTTCCCTGGTTGCTGACCCCTCTGCGCAACCCAGTCACCCCTGCAGAAGTGCGTTTCAATGAGGCACAGGGTCGTACCAGGCGTGTGGTTGATCGTACATTTGGGGCCATATTATCAAGTAATTGCGATAATGATCGCAAAGCGCGCTTAGCGCATTTTTGTCTATCGCCGTCTATCGCTGAATTACATCGCTGTGTTTGCGGCGTATTAGCAACGCTTTGCTAACAGGCGATGTTCAAACTAGCGATAGACGGCGATAAACATCATTACCGTGTGAAATCAAGCGATGATTTCACAGCGCTAATGAAAAGCTTGTAAATATGGGAGTGTGGACTTAATCTGTCAATCCACCTCCCATTAAAAAGATAGCTAAGTCAGGATTTTACCTGACGTTAGATTCCTGCGATAACCGCGGTTAGCGCGGCTATTTTTATCGCATCGCGTGTCAGGGTCCGGCTTGTTAATAGCGCGATGTTGTCTTTGCGAATATTTTGCTGTTGTTTTGTGAAGGAACGCCTACTTTGCATCTAATTAGCGATGCGAGGCATTAGTAAAACTGCTGCTAACATGCGCTAATGCATGTTAACGGTGCATTGATGATATGGAGAAAAATATATTGCCGCTTTTCGGCCGAAAATGGCCGCAAAAGCGGCGATGTTGGGCTTGATAATATGCCCCTTGGTCTCCTGAAAACAAGGTTACGGTGTCTGGATAGCACAGGAGGAGCACTACAATATGGCCCCGACGGTGTGCAAGATTATCACAGCCACATGTATGCTCCACAATCTTGCAATCTGGAAAGAAATTCAACTTATACTGGATGATGGAGACCAGCAGCTACCAGCATGGGAGGATCCAGGCTTGGGACATGATGCCAGTGATGATAAGGATGATGTTGGGGATTTTAGACAACAACTTCTTCACCTGAATGTGTGTATTCAATGAGAGGTGTCAACGCCAAAATGTTTGTTTGTGTGTTGCTGTTGTCCTATGTGTATGTATGCTGCTGAGTGTATGTTATTCTTCAATAGGTTTATACTGAGTTGCCTAAGCAAATTTTGCATGTGACATGTACAATGCTACACTCAATACTAGCTTGTGTTCACCCTGACATTTGTATGTTTTAGCTGAGGCAGTTAGCAACATTAAGCAACATAATTCCTGAGTTCCTGACTCTGTTCTATGTCTCCCCTTACCAGGATCATTCGCCATGTCAACTGCAGAGTTGTGACCTCACCAGACCCATTATACTGTGCCATATTCCAACATTGAACAGTTGTGGACATCCCTGGAACGCACTTCCTTCTGAACTGATGATCATTTCTTTTTACTTGTGAGCCTTTTGTTACTGTGTGATGTGATAAGACTTTGGTTTAAGGTGCAAGGTTGTATCAGTTGAATAAGCCTGTGCTCCACATTGAGGTGTGCCTTGTCTGTTTGCACACATCCAAAGGTTATCCTGAAACAAAACATGTTCCATGATGATCTGTTTTGGTGACAATGATTGTTGTTTGTGCTTGCAAATGGTGATATGTTTGCAGACGGTAGACTTAAATTGAATCAGTACCATGTACTATGGGTTGTGAGATAACCTGGCTGTGTCTATCTATCATGCTGTGACAGGTTACATTTACTCCCAAGCCAGTAGTTTACAAGTGATATCTTTTCCAATGTTGTTGACACTTTCTTCTTTGCAATTAAGTATCTCATTTCAATCTGTACATTTGGGTTTCAAAGTCACGGCGTGAGCAAGTATTTTGTGCAAAGTAATTTATTTTAGTGCATGATTTGGTGGAAAACAATTAGATAATGGGGGAGTGCTCAAACAAAACATGGAGTGCAGAGAGGAGTTGGTAGTGTTTGTAGATGAGGTCTTCAGAAGTAAATCCACAGTTATTAAAGTCCAAAGTCCAACTTAGACCCTCCAGCCAATGTGGGACAGTTCAAGGAGAGTCAACAAAGTGAACACTTGGCACACAATGGAGGATATCAGGAGCAGGTTGTCACTTCTTGGGGGTGATGCGTAGACTTCAGTTTCTCAAGGATGTTTCTTCGGATGACCCTTCCCACGTTTGGAGGGTGGACCCTGAGGTGCAGGCAGTGGTGGTGCAGGGGGCTCTCCACCAGAGTCACATTCCTCCCTGTGGCAAGTGCAAATGTTGATACACCAGATGTTGTGGGCACACAGGGAGGTGTGGACATGTTGTTAGCAATCTGGCGGAGGCAGGTGAGAATGTCCCTGTGCACCGCAGTCAGGTCATCAATTTTGGCCATGTATGTGTCCCTTTTGTCATTGTGGGATGCCTGCTGCTGTTGCATGGTCCAGAGTATCCCAACTTCCAGGCCAAAATCTCTGGTGCAAACCTCATACTCATGGAGGATTCTGGATAGGTGTGGGGGATCTTCATCAGCAGCACCAGCTGCATGTTGGCGCATGTCCCCACGGCCCCTCCCGCCACCCCTACCCACCCGAGCAGGACCAGTTGGTGCTGGCGCAGTCGACACTGAGCCTCCTTCCTCGTTGACAGTGGTGTTGTTGTCCGCCAACTCAAGAGTGCCCCGTGTTGCTGTGCTTTTGGTGGCGGCTCGGGCTAGTGTGTCCGTGAGGGTAGGGGTCAGCTGGGTGTTGTCAGATGAGGCGGGAGTGGTCACAGAGGATGCTGATTTTACTGCTGCTGGTGCTGCGGGCTAACCCACACCTGATGTGCCAGGTAGTTCATCATCGTCCGAAGATGGTTGAGAGACCTCAACGCCGGAGAGCTCAGGGTCGACCAGAGTCTGGGACTAGCTGTCCTGGTTTGTTCCAGAGGTGTTCCCAGCTTGCCCTGTGGGTACATAAAAGACACTGTGATTCATGTGAATGTCCACAGCCCCTCAAATCATACCCATTACATAGGCTACTGAACCTAAGGATGAGTTTATGTACATAGATTGTCCTCCACGGCCATGGTTCCGGCTTATGTTTTTGGAGAACAGTGTAATTTGTACAAGATGGGGATTGATAAGCATGTCCAGCTCTTTGCATACATAGGCATGTTGTGTTTAGTTGACATTACATGTCCAAAGACATTGACTGGTTTGTGACAGCCTGTGAATGACACCAGTGTATTGGTGTTTTCAAGATCTGTACTTTCACAGTAACATATGTACTCTTTCACTCCCATTGTAGTTAATTTTGAAGCCTGTGTACTGGGCTTAGTGCATGTCTCTAGCAGTCAAATTGGTGTGGCTACCTACACACTCATAGTCTGGTATGATTTCAAGATATTTTATGGATTGTTGTGAGTGATGTTGTGATAGTTTCAGACATCAGTCTGACATCTTGGTAGTACACATGTACTCACTGTGAGGTAGACAATACCCCACAATGAAGTGGTTGTGCTATGTGTGTGGATGAGTGTTTGCTGTTATTCCGACTCCCATCAGGCACAGTCCTACATACACCTTCCCACCCAGCCCAACCATCCAACCTTGAAATATGCCTTCCAAACATTGAGTGGAAATGTACTTGCAAGATGTCTGAGACTGGGGAACGGTGTCTGCCTTTGGACCACCTCCCATCAGTGCCTTGTGCTCCAAAAACCATTCACCATTCTCAGGCATTTTGTTGCAACATTCACACTCACTGTCATAAGCATGTTTCATAGTGGGCATGGAGGGCTGTGTGGGAGGAGGAGTGTTTCAATGGCCAAATCTCCCATCAGGCCATGCACTACACACACACACATTCCAACATGCAAAAATGCCACCCCTGAAACTATGCTATCCATGAGAGTGAGTGGATATGTACTGGCAAGGAGGGCTGACACTGGTGCCTGGTGTTTGTAGCACAAGGCCCTGTTGGTAGTTGTGGCTAAGTCAGATACCAGTGCCCAGTGTGAAGCATCCTGCTAGTAAATTTGGAAACACTTTGGGTAATCTTAGTTCCTGTTGGGCTGTTTGTGCTGGGTGGTAAGGTGTATGTTGGACAGTGCCTGATGTGAGTTGGAGCCTTTCCAAATACTCCTCCTCGCACCCAGCCCAGCTAACTCCTCTGAGACGATGGCTAACTGTCAGTGAGGGGAAGTGTACTAGTAAGGAGGCTGACACTGCAGCATGATGTTAAACCTGAAGGCAACTCCCAACAAGGCCTTGTGCACATAACACCACGCAACAGTGTCAGCCATCTTGCTGGTGCACTTCCATTCACTGTCAGGTAGCCATAGGCCCAGATGAACTGGTTGATTTGGGTGTGGGTAGGAGTGTTTGCTTTTACTCCAACTCCCATCAGGTCCTGTTCTCCGCACACCTTCCCAGCCAGCATATACAGACCAACAGGAGCTATGGTTTCCTGAAAGTGAGTGGGAAGTGTGCTGTCAAGAAGTCTGTCACTGGCGCCTGTTGTCAGAGTTGACCTCAACTTTCATCATGACCTTGTGCTCCAAATCCCATTCACCAGTATCATCCATCTTGCCAGTACTTTTCCACTCACCACCTGGGACAGCATGATCCCAGGTGTGCTGTTTGAGCATGGTGGGAAGGTGTGTGTAGGGCAGAGCCTGATGGGAGATGTAGTCAGTGCAGACACTCCTCCTCACAGGCAGCCCAACCAGGCCATCAGGAAGAGTGATGTCCTGACAATGAGTAAAGCGTACACTCAAGATGTCTGACACTGGTGCCTGCTGTTTGTTTTGACCCCAACTCCCATCAAGGCCTTGTGCTCCTGACACCAGTCCCCAGTGTCAGCCATCTTGCCAGTACTTTTCCACTCACTATCAGGTAAGCATGTTTCCTGGTGGTCTTGTTAGGCTGTGTGGGAGGAGGAGTATTTGCACAGACTTCAACTCTCATCATGCCCTGTCCTTCACACACCTTCCCAGCCAGCCCAAACAGCACACCTGTGACTATGCTGTCCCTGAGAGTGAAGGGAAAGGTACTGGCAAAATGGCTGACACTGGGGCCTGGTGTTTTTCTTTTTAAAATTGTTTTTATTAACATTTTTCTATAGCATCAAACTTACAAATCAATGTTCCGCACCAGTTATGGCGCAATAGATTGACAATATCTCACAACAACTCAACATTAAAACAGCTGGTCAGTGCTTAAGGTGAGTCCACATGGATCAATTTACCTTTCCCGCAGTAAAAAAAAAACAGATCTTGTAAATCATTCACATAGTTCCTTTTACAGAGTTCATTATAGCACATTTAGCATTGGAGAACATCATACCCACAGACATTTAGAGGCAAACAATCGTATAATTCCTTTCTGATATAGTGTCAATAGGGAGGCTCTTCTTGGCTCCGTCCTCTGTAGCACTATTACGGAACCACACCAACAGTGGCTCCCAAATGTGCTTTGGTCTAGAGGCAATAGGCATTTGCTCCCAAAATAATGACAATTGAGTGTGACAAAAGGTAATATCCAGTAGCCAATTTTTTACTGTCGAGGCAATAGCTGACCCCCAATGCATAGCTACTCTCCGCTTTGCCAGCAAAAGGAGCATGGCAAGCAAACAATGAACATTTGCTCGAGCGACTTTAACATATCCCAGTATGCCTAACAAGGGTGTAGGGTCGACTGATGTTTCCAGAATATCCCCTACGGTGGTGAAAACGGCAACCCAGTATTTCGCTATCACCGAGCAAGACCAAGCCGGGTGCAAGAAGGTTGCAGGAGTAGCCCCACATTTCCAGCAGTTAGAGTCCGATCCAACCCCCATCCGAAACAGCTGTACGGGGGTACGATAAAATCGATGTAAGAATTTAAAGTGAATCAATCTTAATTTGTAGTTGGGGGATAGCATGCACAGTTGGCCACAGCAGTATTTCCATTGTTCCATGTCTTGTGGGGGGCTCAGTTCTTCGTTCCAACCGGCTAGTGCTTTGGGTATGACCACCGGGTGTGTATTTTGCATGCAGTTGTATATGCATGTAATAAGCTTACGCTGTGATGAGCATGTTAGTATTTGTTCAAGCACGAGTAGTGTGGGTGGAGAGTTGGGAAAGGTCTAATATTTCTGCTTGCACGCAGCTCGTAAATGGTAATGTAGAAATAATTCTGCGAAGTTTGGTCTCATCCCCACTGCCCCGACCGGCAAAGATCTGATACTGCCTTCCGGGAAAAGGTCTGTGAAAGTATGTAGGCCGAGCCGGTGTGCCAGAGCCACCTCACCCTTTTCACACAAGGGAGGGACATGCGGATGATAGGCCAGCTGCATGGATGGGGCATACAGATTGTCAAGTTTAGCCCTTTTCCTTAAGCCCTCCCAGCTCCAGCATAGCGATTCGACTGTATCGATCTCATCATGAGGTCGTTTGTACGTTTTATATACCGCCATCGAGAGGGGGGTTGGTGCCACTCTGTCCATCTCCACCGCAACATGGGGCTGGAATGGCACATGGTGGATCCAGAAGTGCAGGAACTGGGCTTGTGCACAATAAGCATACAGTTGGAGATCCGGGGCCCCCAGATCCCCGTGTCAGCGGGAGAGTCAACAACTCCCAGGAGATACGAGCCTGTTTGCCCGCCCACACCAGAGATATCATCAAGGAGCGCAAGGTGTCGAATAAGGCTTGTGTGAGAATGAGGGGTAAATTTACAAATAGATATAAGAATTTGGGCAAAACCACCATCTTGGCAATCGCAACTCTTCCGGCCAGGGAGAGCGGTAATCGAGCCCAAGTTTGTACCCTGCTCTCCAGCCAAGCGATAGTCCTACCATAGTTTGCTTCCCACAGCTCCTGCAGATCGCTGGAGAGCCAAATGCCCAGATATCGGACAGGACCCTGAGCCCAACCAAGAGGAAATTCTAGTTAAAAAGGAGTAGTGCCTTTAGTGAGTGGGAAAAGGACAGACTTTGCCCAATTTATTTGTATGCCTGATAGTCCACCGAAGCGGAGAAGCTCGCGCAGCACCGGGTCAAGATTCTCTGCTGGGTTGTTGATATATAGGGTGATGTCATCCGCATATAGTGATATGATAAGCCCCCTGGTGGAGAACCCCAGACCTGTAGCAGCATGATGCTGCCTAAGTCGACAGCCAATGGCTCCATGGCTATGGCAAACAATAATGGAGACAGGGGACAACCCTGCCACATACCACGGGTGATTACCAACGGAGCTGAAATTACACCATTTAGTCTGAGCCTAGCAGTTGGGAGAGTATATAACAATGTTATTTGGTTGATGAGTAATGGGCTAAACCCTAGCCTAGTCAGGATAGTGAAAAGGAAGGTCCACTCCAGGGAGTCGAAAGCCTTGGTTGCATCTAAGAGAGCCGCCAAGGCTTTGTAGTTAGGGTCTAGATAATGTAAAATGGTAAAAAAGGTGCGTAGATTATGGGCAGTAGACCTCCCTGGTATAAATCCAGATTGGTCACAGCACGCAATCAGGGGTAACAGGGGCTGCACCCGAGAAGCCAGGAGCTTTGCATATATTTTTGTATCAGTATTGATCAACGATAATGGTCTATAGGAGTCCATTTCGCTTGGGGACTTGCCTGACTTAAGGAGGGTCAGAATTATGGCCTCTCTCATTGTGGGGGGAAAACACCCATCTCCAGCGCCTCCTGGTATAGCAATTGTAGTTGTGGCACCAGCAGTTCGGCATAGCATTTATAGAACGACGCCGTGAGGCCATCAGAGCCAGGTGCCTTCCCGGAGGGTAGGTCATTAATTATTTGAGTAATGTCCTCCTTAGTGAAGGGCTCATCTAAATAAGCTCTATGTGCCCTGCCCAACCAGAGCAACTCGAGAGAGTCAAGATACCTTTTTTAATCAATATCGATAACCCCCTGGCATAATTAGAATAGATAGAGGAGTAGATCGGGTCCCAACGTTTGTTATGAAGTTTAGCATTTGAAGTGGTGTTTAAATGAGTTTCCTGAAGGAAACAAATATCAATGCTGGGCCTATCTAGATACGAGTGTAGCAGTCTGGTCTTGCGATAATTATTCAGCCCCCTTATGTTCCAAGTAAGTATATTATAGGAGGTCATTTAGGTGAAGTTGTATTGATTGAAATAGCAAGAAAATTAATGGGAACCTGTTTGTCACATATGGGCCTTGACTTGTCAGGGCACGGAAGCCTCCTTAGTTTACATGTACCAGATCTCCAAAACAAAATACAAACTGTGCTCAAGGTACTGATTGCTGCATCAAACCTGTACTTCACAGCACTGACCTGCATAACAACTTGAACAAACCCAATCCAGCCCCCGCCCACACCAACCCCCCAAACAGGTTGTGCATAAATCCCATCCACTTGAAACACCCACAAAAATAGCCCCACGACTTTTGCGTGGAGATCGGAGATGGGATCTCTCCCTGAGGGAAATGACTTTACCGGCGTACGCCCCTGTCAAGCGACAGGGTGGCCGCATTGGGGTGAGCAAGCCAAGAAGTAGTCATCTATAGGACAAACTGCAAAATATTAGACTATCTATGCAAGCCGAACAGCCTGGGACTTTTTAAAAACAAAATAGAGCATACTTTACACAAAAACGATGTATAAGCATAATACACTTTGTAAACAGAAATATCACATGATGAACCAGCAGAACTATTCAATATCACTCAGTCTGGCATCTGACTCGGATCCCGCAGCTCCCTTTCCTTGATTTTTCTTTTTCCCCCCTACATGTTTAGCAAACTTCACTGCCGATTTAACGTCCGTGAAGTAGTGGGTTGTGCCTTCAAGCGGCACCTTCAATTTGGCAGGATATAATAGTGCATAGGGAACTTCTGCCTGTCTGAGAAAACGTTTAACCGACACGAACTCGCGCCTGGCCGCTTGGACCATCGGGGTAAAATCCGGGAACATGGAGATATTGTTTCCCTTGTAGTTGATAGACCCTCTGTCTCTGGCGAACTTCAAAATGGTGTCTCTGTCTCGGTAATTTAATATTCGTGCGAGTATAGGTCTAGGCGTTGACCCAACTGGAGGCCTGGAGCCCAGCATGCGGTGAGCTCTTTCTACAATGAACATTGAGGACAGTTCGGGACCGGACAACTCGCGCAGCAACTCTTCTATGAAGGTTTCCATTTTATCTATGGCTGTGGTTTCGGGAATGCCCATTATGCGAAGGTTAATCCTTCTGGACCTGGCTTCCAAATCGTCATTCTTGGCCCTTATAACGTTCAAAAGCTTATCCATTTGGAGTAGCTGCTCTTTGGTGTCTATTTGAAATTCGTGCATTTCAGTGGAACGGTTATCAAGTTGGCCTAGCCGAGTCTCATGAGTGTCCACTTGCTTTTTACTTGATCCAGCTGCGAGGTAAGGATGTCTAATTTGGTGTCTATAGTCAGTCATGTACTTATGCCTAATTGTAGACCTGCTGAACTTATTTAATATGAAATATGAGGATATGAAGACTGTGCCCTGGCAAACCTTAATTGTTGAGAACAACCAGTGGAATGCAACCCTGAAATTTGCTGTCAAAAGCACTGTTTTCTTAACTGCCAGGCAACCACCATACTGTTCCAGAGCCTCAGGCACACTGTGCAACACACCCTAGTTCCAACGGCCTCCAAATAACTCGGTGAAGCTTGACACACATGAATAGTATGGTACAGACCAGGCCGAGGTAGTCCTACTCGAGATCAGGGCCTCCAGGGGAGGAACCGCACTGTAGAGCACCAAACACGCACACAGTATCTCCTGTGTCCTGACATATGGCTCAACACGCCTGTGTCCAAAGCAATCACAATTTTATTGAATCGGGATGATGAGCAAATGTTCCTGATTTGTGACCGTTTTTAGCACACCTTTAGATATCACATACAAAGTTCATGCTGCTTCTGCTGCGCCGCTATTACCAGCGGCCTTCCCAGTTACTCCACGCAGATCAGCTCAATCAGGGATTACAGGCTCTCAGTACCCCAACCCTGGGGGTGCAGGCAGCGCCACTCACCGCAAGAGTTGTCGCAGATGAATCGGGGCGAGAGCCGCTACATCATGCGCCACAGGCAGCAGGCCCCACAATGACACGAAGCGCCCAGACACACAGGGCCCCTCGCACTGGCTACCGGCCTTGCACGGTAGCCAGATGATTCGGGAGCTCAACTGCAGCCTCCGCAGTAGCAGGGTAGGATGCAGGATCGGGTTAAGGGCTTGCGGCACACTCCAACGCACATCTGGCCACCCGGCCCTCACAGCTATGTGCGCGAGTCACAGAGTGCACCGCAATGAGCGCCGAGGGGGCCCCAATCCAAAATGGCGGATCATTGTTTCGCAGGCCCGTTCATGCTCCGCTCACGGACCAGCAGCAGCACCACAGCCAGGGACCGCCGCGAGCCTCGGAACCGCACCAGCAGCTCCACACCAATGCCACACTCAGGGCCCACCCGCACACGCCTCGGACGGCTGTGTGCCGGAGAAGAAGCCCCGGTACCGCAGATGCAGGTCACAACGCTTGCCGGAGCTCGGTGAGTAGGTCAACGTATTGTGCTGTGTGCCGCCACCGAGCAAACGTTGCAGGATGCGAGGGAGCAGCCGAGGGAGCAGGCATCAGCAGCGCCTCAGGCCATCCGCGAGTGCCCCACCACCAGACGCATCTCACAGCCTCAGCCCTCGCATAGACGCCTGGCCGTCTGCAGTTGTTTTCTCCAAACAGAAATGACAATCGGCTATAGCAACTGGAGCTCGCCGCTGTCCCCTTTAATCTCCGGTGTTTCAGAGCCACATTGGGTTCTTGGCTATGCAGGATGATGTAGGATGTAGCTTGCGGCCGGCGGAGCCCTCTCAGTGAGCGGCCATCTTGCTGCTCGGTCAGCCACGCCCCCAAGGGGCCTAGTGTTTGTTTACCCACAACTCCCATCAAGGCCTTGTGCTCCTGACACCAGTCCCCAGTGTCAGCCATCTTGCCAGTACTTTTCCACTCATTATCAGGTAAGCGTGTTTCCTGGTGGGCTTGTTGGGCTGTGTGGGCGGAGGAGTATTTGCACAGACTTCAACTCTGATCATGCCCTGTCCTCCACACACCTTCCCAGCCAGACCAAACAGCACACCTGGGACTGTGCAGTCCGTGAGAGTGTATGGAAATGTACTGGCAAGATGCCTTACACTGCGTCCTGGTTTTATAGCACATGGCCCTGATGGTATTTGGCTTCAAGATCAACATCATGTAGCAGTGAGAGTCAACTTGCAAGTACACTTCCCCACACTATCAGGGAGCCATAGGCCCAGATGAGCTATTTGGGATGGGTGTGAGGAGGAGTGTTAGCTGTGACTATAACTCCCATCAGGCCTGTGCCCACACCCACCTTCCCAGCCATTCCAAACAGCCTACCTATGACTCAGCTTTCCTAAGAGTGTGTGTAACTGTCCTGGCAAGATGGCTGATGTTGGTGACCGTTGTTTGGAGCAGAAAGCCTTGCTGGGAGTTTGTAAGTAGTATGTACATGGTTTTAATTTGATAACTTTTAATCTTCATTGCAGGTATGTTGTTAGTCAATATGGCATACACATCACCTGCTCATTTACTCTAGTTTTTAGAAACTTGGGAAACAGTCATTAGTATCACGGTATCCTTGACAGTGATGTCTATGGATGTGTAATTGGTAACAATATTGGAATGTGCAGTAAGTACTCACCAGACTCTTGTGCTCCTAGTATTCCATAGACGCCCTTCGGCGGAAGGATGTCACTCATGAGGGACATCTAGTAACGACTAGTGGAACTGCAGCTCTTTGTAGAATTATTTTGATATTGGATACTATAATATTCACTGCCCACTGCTAATCTCGTCCCATAATGCTTTGCAGGGCCTTTGGTTGGGATTGTATTTTTGCCAATAACTGTGCTTGGGGTGGTCCTAAGAGGATGGGACCACCACTGAATCATTCAAAAGATGTGCTTTTTGTTTTCAAGGCATCTGCTTGGTTCTCTCCCTAGGTTAGGGAGGATCCCAAAATCATCACCTCTCTCACTGCTTGTTAATTTATCGTTTTCCCTTTTGTGAAATGACTATATGCATTTTTAGCATATAAAGACAGAGATCTTTATTTTATTTTAACTTGCACTGTGCAAGATGCCTTTGGCAATTATTGTACAGTGCAGTCAAGCACACAGCTACGTGTACTTCACGTAGCTATGTGAAGTGCTACTGCGCAAACTACGCCTAGCGTCCGCTGTGTATTACAGTCTGCACTTACAATGATCGATAAAAAAATCTGTATAACGTGTTGTTTTTTCAATGGAAGCTCTCTTCATTCGAGGTGGCCTAAATAATTTATGAAAAGATAAGCCATCTCGGTTGAAAAGCCTGCCTTACAGACTGCGCCCGACCTCTGCGTTCTCTCACCATCTTTCCCCAACTACTGTTTTTGGAGCGCCCGATGAAGTGTTGCATTTTCTAATTTCTAATATGTGACAAATTGTCACTGTTACTAATTACTAACTCGTGATAAATTGCCACGGTTACTAATTTCAAAGCTGTGCCAAACTGTTGCTGTAACTAATTATACTCTGTGACGGATTGCGTTGTTTCCAATTTCTAATATGCAGTGAATTGTAGCAGTTGACATTTTTTTTCCTGGCAATTTATTTCTTTATTGTTGCTTTTTATCTGGTACACAAATGCCGATGGCTCGAGGCTCTCCGAGGCCAGCTTCAAACAAATATTTGTCAAGACAAAGAGGCACCAGAGGGCGGCTCCCCCTCGCAGGTCCCTGAAGTTGCAGAACTTTGAAGAGAGCCTCCAGACAAAATAGAGACACGCTGTGGGTTGTGCAGAGAGAAAGAAATGTGTACAGAAGACAGAGGGGAAGAAGCCAAGAGAGAAATCTCGACAGTAATTGCCTAACAAACGAACAAAAACGAACTAATTTGGCGTGAGGAATAAGCAGAAAAGAGCGTCCGATTGAGAATTAGGGACATGTCTGAAAGTGTCCTTGTGACTAATGCGATCACTTGTGCTGCCCATTCATTGCTACAATGTAACAAACAGCTGTGCAGAATGATCTCTGATAGGCCATGAATTTTCCAACTATTGACTTAATATTCTACAACCGCACAAAGGGTGGGAGGCAGGGCGTCGAGCTATCAGCATATTTAAAGAAATATCGACACGCAAAATAAGACCATTGTAGAAAAAGTCAATTTGTATGCAGGGCCAGAATAGTAAATTTGCATTCTTTTCATTAGTCACTTGCATGCAATTTAGGGTTTATTCACAGAGGCATTTTAAAGGACATAAACACTTCATCAAGGGCCAGGTGAACGACCATTCCGTTTTTGCAGGTCGCAAATTGAATTTTTTTGCGACTCGCAAAATGGAATGCACAAATGTGTCTTAGACACATTTAGCGAATCCCAATGGGGTCGCAAATTACCTGCCTCATCGAAATTCATGAGGCAGGTCGCAATTTGCGACCCATTACGAATGGCCAAGAACACAGCAGACCACCATGTCTGTGTTTGCTTTTTAAATAAAGCAGCTTTTTTTCCAAACGCAGCCCATTCTCCATAAAGGAAAACGGGATGCGTTTAAAAGAAAAAAAATGACATTTTTCGTTTCATTGTTTAAGGTCAGGCATGGACCACTGCCTCCTCTTAAAAAATATTTTCTAATACTTTCACAAAGGGGAAGGAGCTCCCCCTTTCCCGTTTGCCACTGGCTTACCATCTACTTGAAGTAGGTGGTAACTGCGGTCGCAAAACAATCGTACATACCAGTGCTATTAGGAAGGGATGCCCTTGGGACAACCCTTGTTAATAGTGACCCACAAACCCTATTTTGTGAGTCGATAATAGGTTACCAACTCGCAAAATAAGGTTTGTACATACTACAACCCTTTTTAGCAGTCGCAAACGGCCTGATTATCCATTTGCGACCGCTAAAATGGTCATACATCTGGCCCCAAGAATCTTACGTACTCTTACATGCCTTTATAAATTGGCCCCAAAATAACTAGAGGCCAGATGTCTGACCATTTCGTTTTGTGAGTCTCTAATTGATTTTTTACGACTATCAATTAGACTCGCAAAATGAAATGTACTAATGTGTCTCACATTAGCAATTCCCAATCTTATGCTTCTGTGCCCTGTGCTGATATAACTAATATTTATAGTTCCATTCCATATACATATTTAAGTTATGTTTGATTCAATTTTAATACTGCTGGAGGCACTTCTAGCAAGCATGCTTTTTTCTACCTCCTCTTGTAAAACGCTATTTGACACACTACTATGTACATGTACCCAGGGCCTGTACATTAAATGCTGCTAGTGGGCCTGCAGCACTAAGTGTGCCACCCACTTAAGTAACCTTTTTAAACATATATCATGCCTGCCATTGCAGCGTATGTGCAGTTTTAAACAGGCAATTAGACTTGGCAAAGTAAACCCCTTGCCAGGTATAAAACTCGCTTTTTATTACATATAAGTCACACGGGGTGCATTGTATTTAAAAAGTTGTATTTTTAAGTTTTACATGTCCTGGTAGTGAAAACGCCTAAATTCATTTCTCACTTTTGTGAGGCCTACCTCTTACATTGGATAACATTGAGTTGCCTTATGACATTTATTACATTCAATAAGTCATAACTTTTGTTTTGGAGTAGGTGGAAATGTCATGTTTGGTGTCTAAGGAATTGTAATTTAAAATCCTCCTCAAAGCTAAAGTCAGATTTAAAATCCCAATTCTTAAATTCCACTTTTAGAAAGTTGGCATTTACTTGTCCTAACCATCCGATGTCTGTAGCCTGTTTTCTGGGACACATGACTAGGTGTAGTTGGCAGATGGCCTTTGTGTATTCTTCCCAGACAGCCACACAATAGAGGGACTAGCTGTTGGAAGGATGGGCCATCCAAGGCAGGATGGATGAGGGGAGCTGTGCACAGCCCCAATTGTACTACAAAAATGTTGCGTCAGTTCACACACAAAGAACTTCACACTAGCCTACAGCGCCTGCAGGCAGACTGGAACCAGGGCAGAGAGGGGGGTAATTCAAGGAACTTCAGTGAAGGGGAAACTCCAGAAGTTCCTTCCACTTCAAAGGGGACACCAGGTATGCAAATAGGACCCTCAAACCAACTTTTCAGATCACTTTTGGACCAGTGGAAGACTTATAAGACATACTGCTCTGCTGCCCTGCTGCTGGAAGGACTGTCCTGCTGCTGAGAGGACTGCCCTGCTGCTGAGAGGACTGCCCTGCTGCTGGGAGCACTGCCCTGCTGCCTGAAGAAGGAAGACTGGAGCTGCTCCTTCAACCCAGAACCATCAAAGTGACTCCAAGTGCTAGTTGACTGCCCTGCTGTTCTGACCTACAGGGACATAACAAGCTCCTGAGACCCATCCTGCATCTGCTAAACTGCCCAGACTCAACTGGATCTGCCCATGTCCTTCTGCTAGCCTTTGCTGGAGTGAGTCCTGATCTCAAAACTGTGTCCTCCAGACCCTGCCCCCATGGCTGACATCAAACTGTACTCCTCCTGGCCCAACTGTGGGTTCCTTCAAAACCAACGCAGTGTGACGCAGGACCTTGCATCACAGCACCTAACAGCTCCTGATCAGTGGCCCTATCGGAACCAACACAACTAGGCGCAGCCTCCCATCTCAGTCTAAGTACAACCAGGTATATTTTTAAGGGGGCCAGACTCGGTCCTGTACCCAGCCTGGTTCCATGAGGGTCAGCTTGAAACTGTGACTTTGTCCCGGTTTGACGTGACTGTTAGACCTGGCATCCTTGGCGTGGGTCTCCCTTCCATTTTTTATGATGCCTCCTATGTTACCGATCCATTTTTGCTGGTGTTAGATGCTTTGGGCACTGTGCCACTGCTATTCAGTGCCACAGTGCAAGTGCTCCCTATGATAAATTGCGTTATGTATTAGTGACTCCATGATTGGATGATTGGTTTACTTGTCAGTCCCTAGTACAGTGCACTGAGTGTGCCCAGGGCTTGTAAATCCAATGCCGCTGGTGGGCTTGCAGCACTGGTTGTGCCACCCACAGAAGCGGCTTGTAAAATGTGCCTCAGGCCTGCCATTGCAGAGCCTGTGTGCAGCCTAGGGCTGCCATGTCGACTTGGTGAGTACACCCACTTACCAGTCCCTAAACCTTCCCTTTACTGCATGTTGGTCACCCCTAAAGTAGGCCCTAGGGCAGGGTGCATTGTAAGTACAAGGTAGGACATGCCCTGGTGTGTGTGGCATGTCCTAATAGTGAATTACAGCCATTTTCGTTTTTCACTATTGCAAGGCTACCTGCTCCCCATAGGCCAGAATGGGCAGACTGACTATTACACCTTATAGTCAGAACTGACCCAGGGAACATGGTAGAAAAACGAATTTAGTATGCCTGAACTCAGGATGATAAAATACATCTTTTAGTGAAGTTGGTTTTAACATTCTGTGTTTGAAAATACCACTTTTAGAAAGTGGGTATTTTCTTGCCTAACTATCCAAGCCTGCCTCTGCTAGGTTGTGTATTCCTTGTCTGGAGATTGAGTGACAGGGGCTGGGGGTGGCTACAGGAGACAGGGTGAGTCAGCACAGGGCTGAATAGAAAGATCTGCATCCAGAGTGGAGGGAGGAGTTGCACCTGGGTCTGAATAGGGCTGTGCCTGCCTTCCACAATGCTGGCTCCACCTCCTGCCGGGCGGCTGAGCACCCTGCCCCACATTCTGAAAGGAAAGAAGGAGTCAGAAAAACAAAGTGCTCCAGGACTGACCAGAACTGGTTTTGGACTAGGCAGAGGCCTCTCTGCCTTCAGAGAACAAAGGAAAACTGGGTATAAAAAGGGGACCCAGACCCCTAGGAAATTAGATCACTTTGGGAAAACAAGAAGAAACCTTGGCTGAGGAGCGGAACCAAGAAGGAACTGAGGAGAAGACTATCCCTAAGCTAGAGGGATCTGCCTGCAGTGGTTGCCTGACTGCCAAAGGAAGGAGAAAGGACTTTGTGTGCACTTTTATTCAACTTGTAAAGTATCTCCAAGGGCTTGAGAAAAGAGCTTGCCTCCTGCTGAAGTCTCAGGGACAACAGACTTCAACCACCAGCTCCCCAAGAATCCTTTGGAAGTGCCTGCTGCTGTTTTGGGCCTTCTGAAGGGACTGCGTGTCGCAAGGAGCTGGAAGCGCGACTCAAGAGGAAGAAGCGTGTCGCCGTCGCTGCTGCTGCCGTCGCAACTCCGAAGGAGGGTGTCGCCGCTGTAGCTGTCGTATTGCACCGCATCGAGAGAAGCGTCCCGCAACGAAGAGGAAGCGTGTCGCCGTCGCTGCTGCTGCCGTCGCAACTCCGAAGGAGGGTGTCGCCGCTGTAGCTGTCGCATTGCACCGCATCAAGAGAAGAGTCTCGCATCGAGGAAGAAGCGTGTCGCCGTCGCAGCCGCTGCCGTCGCAACTCCGAAGGAGGGTGTCGCCGCTGTAGCTGTCGCATTGCACCGCATCAAGAGAAGCGCCTCGCATCCACGGAGAAGCGTGCCGCCGTCGGAGCTGCTGCCGTCGCATCACGAAACAAGGGTGTCGCCGCTGCAGTTGTCGCATCGAGCGGAAGCGTCTCGCCACGTCCGGAGAAGAGGGTCGCCGCCAAAGCCGCTGTCGTCGCATCGCTGAACAAGGGTGTCGCCGCTGTAGCTGACGCATCGAGTCGAGACTTCTCGCAACCTCGGAGAAGCGTGCCGCATCAGGAAGAACTTGACGTCTTTATTTCTTTGCACCAGAACGTTGTCGCATTTCCATCGCTGCAACATTGCTTGTTGTGGAAGCGTCCCGCATCGTAAGGTACATTGACTTAAAGTGTCGCATCGTAAGAACTGAACTGAACTAAGCTAAAACTACCATTTTTAAGTACAGTATTGTGGATTTTTGTCGTTATGGTCTTGTGTTAAAACTATATAAAGAATACTTATTTTTGATATAAACCTTGTGTGGTGTCCATCTGTAGTGTGTCCCTAGATTACTGTATGTGTTCACAAATGCTTTACACACTGCCTCTGAGATAAGCCTGTCTGCTCGTGCCAAGCTACCAAGGGGGTGAGCAGGGGTTATTTTAGGAGTGTACCCCTTTACCCTGACTAGAGGCGAGGGTCCCTATTTGTCACAAGTACCTACCTGTGCCAACTAGAGACCCCCAATTCTAACATTGGTGGTCAGCGGTGGGGATTCTGGACTTGCCTTTGTGACTCATGTACAGTGATTGGTGAACACTACTAGTGAGTGCAGACCAAAACGCGACCACATACTGTTGGTAGATTTGTTTTTCTAGGACGTTCCATTTTTGCCAAGTTTAACCATCATGGAAGACACAGCATCCATAGCATCTGTTGGTTCTGAGTGGGAAGAGGAGAAACTGGAATGCTACAAAGTGAGGCAGCTGAAGCACTTCTGCAAAAAATTTAATGTTGCAATTACCGGGCTCACCAGGAGGGAGGAGTTCTACAAGGCGCTAAGGGCCTGGGTAGAAGCAAGGAAAACCCCTGAGATTGAGGAAGGGGAGAATAATGCAGATGTGCAGCTGGAAGGGCCAGTGGGTCCAGGGGAAAGGAAAGCACCTTCCCTAATAGGTAGCAGTGTTTCTGCCAAAGGCCTGTCCCCAGGAGAGCTGGAGGACAGGGAGAGAAATAGGATGCATGAGTTAGAGCTGGCCAAAATGAATGGGCAATTGGAAATTAAGAAACTGGCCCTAGAAGAAAAGAAAATGCAGCTTGAGCATGATAGAAGTTTGAGGGAGTTGGATTTGAAAGCTAGGAGCTTAGAAATTACTCCCTCTGGTGGCAGCACACCGTCAATGCCTGTGGAATCTAGAGTATATATTCCTAAAGATGTGGTCAGGGAATTTTTAAAAATGATGACATTGGGCAGTGGTTCAAGGCCTATGAGGTAGCCATGTCTTCCCACCGGGTCCCTGAGAAGGATTGGGGAGCGGGGTTGTGGGGACGGTTCCTTAGTGAGGGGCGGGACACACTGCTAGATCTGCCTTCTGATGTCCATAATTCATATCGCCACATGAAGGATGCTTTAATGTCTAGGTATGGTTTAACTCCTGAATTGTATAGGCAGAGGTTCAGGGGTTGCACAAAGATAGAGAACAGTACCTGGGTTGAATATGTCACTTTTTTCTGCAGAGCATTGGATGGTTGGGTGAAGGGTAGCAAAGTTGATGATTTTCAGGGGCTCCTTGATTTGATTGCATGGGAGCACTTGTCAAGTAACTGTTTTCCAGAGCTACGCCAGCACCTGATAGATAGCAAGCTGACTATCCCTAGGAAGCTTGCTGAAGAGGCGGACCGCTGGGTCAGTACCAGGGTCCACAAGGGTCACGTGGGAGACTCAGCCAAGGGTGGGCAGGGTCCCCAGCAGAAGAGTGGGGGGACAAGGGTAAACAGAGGGAGTTCCAAAGAAGGCCCCAAAGTAGTCCCCAAGGGAACCAAGGGAAAGGTTCCCAGCCTCCCCCAGAAACCCACAGGGGCCCCGACAGGTCCACCTGTTCAAAGGGGACCCCTGAGATGCTACAAATGTGGGGACCTGGGTCACATAGCGAGTGATCCCAAGTGCCGCCAGTTTGGAAAAACCGCACCCCTGGTGCAGCCCCCCGGCAGATGGCTAGTGTAGCCCTGGGGGAGGAGATGGATGCCCCAGAGGGGTGGGGCCCCGCACAGATGTCCCTTGTCTCATTAGGAGACTGTGAGATGGTCCCCAAGACCCAGCTGCCTGATAACACTAAAAAATACAGGCAGTGGGTGACCATCAATGGCCATAGGGTGGAGGCTCTTAGAGATACAGGAGCCAGTGTGACAGCTGTCAAGTGTCACCTGGTGTCTCAAGAGCAGGTTGTCCCCATGCATTCTATCCAGTTGTTGCCGCTGACAACACAGAGAGTCACTGCAAAGTGGCTCAGGTTCCCTTTGAGTGGGGGGTCTCTGGTACTCTTCAGGTAGCTGTGAGGCCCGCCATGCCTGTTGACTGTTTGTTAGGGAACGACTTGGAGAGCTCACCTTGGGCGAAGGTGGAGCGAAGTGCTCATCTAGAGATGTTGGGTTTGCCTGACTGGGCGTGTGTGACCACCCGGTCCATGGCAGCAAGTAAAGGTGCACAAGAGGACCTGGAGCCTGAGAGGGAGGCCCAGGTACCTGCCGTCACGAGAAGAGGCAGGGGCGCGGGAAACCGGCCCCCGAAGTTCCCACGGTCCAGGAGGAGGCAGACCTTGAGGGGGATGCCCTGGAGCCTACAGGGGAACAGGTAGCTGAACTGGGGGACCTGCCTGAGCTGACCCATTGGCAGCAAGAAGGAGGACCCTCCAGGGAAGAATTCTGCAAGGAGCAGAAAGAATGCCCTTCTCTGGTGGGTCTGCGGCAACAGGCTGCAGACCAGGCAACAGGTGATCAGTCTGGGTCACATTGGGTCTATTGGGAGAATGATCTCCTGTATACTGAGCCTAAGGTTGCTGAGCCTGGGTCAGCCCGTGTGCTGGTGGTACCCCAGTGTCTCAGAGCCTTCCTACTGGGGCTGGCTCATGATGTTCCATTGGCAGGACATTTGGGGCAGGACAAGACCTTTGAGAGGCTTGTCACCCACTTTTATTGGCCCCAAATGCGCAGGAGTTCAGACACTCACTGCAGGACATGTCAGACTTGCCAGGCAAGTGGAAAGAGTGGGAGGAAGCGCAAGGCTCCTCTCCAGCCATTCCCTGTAGTCAGCACCCCCTTTGAACGGGTGGGTATTGACATTGTGGGGCCACTGGACCCCAAGACAGCCATGGGCAACAGGTTCATCCTGGTCTTGGTGGACCATGCCACCCGGTACCCGGAAGCCATACCTCTGAGAACAGTGACGGCCCCCGTGGTGGGACGAGCACTGATGGGAATTTTCTCCCGAGTGGGATTCCCTAGCGAGGTAGTGTCTGACCGGGGGACCAACTTCATTTCCAAGTATATGAAGTCCCTGTGGCAGGAGTGTGGGGTAACCTACAAGTTTACCACTCCTTACCACCCCCAAGGAAATGGATTGGTTGAAAGGTTCAACCGAACCCTCAAAGGCATGATTATGGGTCTTGAGGAACCTATGAGGCGTAAGTGGGACGTCCTCTTACCATGCCTGCTCTTTGCTTACCGTGAGGTGCCACAGAAATCTCTAGGGTTCAGTCCCTTTGAGCTTCTCTATGGGCACCCCGTAAGAGGACCTCTAAGTTTGGTCAAAGAAGGCTGGGAGCAATCTCCCAGGAAACCTCCCCAGGATGTATACAGTTACATGCTGGCCTTTAGGAACCAAACTAGGCGTTTCAGGCAACTCGCTGAGGCGAATCTGGAAGCCAGCCAGGAGGAGATGAAGCGGTGGTACGACCAGAATGCCACTCTGGTAGAGCTTCAGCCTGGTCAGAAAGTGTGGGTCATGGCCCCAGTGGAGCCCTGCGCGCTCCAGGATAAGTGGACCGGACCCTTTGAGGTTGTCGAGCGCAAAGTCCGGTTACCTACTTGGTGGACTTGCGGTCTCCCAGGAACCCCTTGAGGGTCCTGCATGTCAACCGCCTGAAGCCCCACTTGGAGAGGTCCCAAGTGGGCATGCTCTTAGCGACAGATGCTGGGATGGAGGAGGAGACTGAGCCTCTTCCTGACCTCCTGTCAGCAACAGAGCAAGATGGGTCAGTGGATGGTGTCAACCTCTCTTCCACCCTGACCCCTGAGCAACAGAATGACTGCCGCCAGTTGCTGGGACAGTTTTCTGATCTGTTCTCCCTGGTTCCCGGTGTCACAGATTGGTGCATCCATGATGTGGACACTGGGGACAGTATGCCTGTGAAGCACAAATCTTACAGGGTGACTGACAGGGTGAGAGCTTGCATCAAGGAGGAGGTCTCCAAAATGCTTGCGTTAGGGGTGATTGAGTCCTCTAACAGTCCTTGGGCCAGCCCAGTGGTCTTGGTCCCAAAGGCTGCCGCACCGGGTGCCACACCAGAACTCCGGTTCTGTGTGGACTACCGAGGACTCAATTCAGTCACCAGGACTGACGCGCACCCCATCCCCAGAGCTGATGAGCTCATAGATCGGCTAGGGCTGCACGGTACCTCAGCACGTTTGACTTAACGTCTGGGTACTGGCAGATCGCCTTGACTGATGGGGCAAGAGAGAGGTCAGCATTCTCCACACCAGATGGGCACTACCAGTTCCGGGTGATGCCCTTTGGGATGAAGAATGCCCCTGCCACCTTCCAGAGGTTGGTCAACCAGGTGTTGGCTGGACTGGACTCGCTCAGTGCCGCCTACCTGGATGACATCGCGGTGTTCAGCGCCAGTTGGGAAGAACACCTGCGCCACCTCTGGGAAGTGTTGATGGCGCTGCGGAGGGCAGGCCTCACGATCAAGGCGAGTAAGTGCCAGATCGGGCAGGGTTCCGTGGTGTACTTGGGACACCAAGTGGGAGCGGCCAGGTGGCGCCCCTACAACCCAAAATTGAAACCATCCTGAATTGGGAACCCCCCAAAACCCAGACAGAGGTGAGGGCCTTCTTAGGACTCACGGGTTACTACAGTCAATCAATCAATCAATCACGGCATTTATAGAGCGCGCTACTCACCCGGGAGGGTCTCAAGGCGCTGGGGGAGGGGGTAAGTTACTGCTCGAACAGCCAGGTCTTGAGCTGCTTCCTGAAGGCGAGATGGTCCTGGGTTCGCCGAAGGTGAGTGGGGAGGGAGTTCCAGGTCTTGGCCGCCAGGTAGGAGAAGGATCTTCCTCCGGCGGTGGTTCTGCGGATGCGTGGTACGGTGGCGAGGGCGTGGCTGGTTGATCGTAGCTGGCGTGTGGGCGTGTAGAAGGACATGCGGTCGTTGAGGTACTTTGGGCCCAGGTCGTGGAGGGCCTTGTGTGCGTGGGTGAGGAGTCTGAACGTGATTCTCTTGCTGACGGGGAGCCAGTGCAGGTCTTTCAGGTGTACGGTGATGTGGCTGTGTCGGGGGATGTCCAGGATGAGTCGTGCGGAGGCGTTCTGGATGCGCTGGAGTCTCTTTTGAAGTTTGGCTGTGGTTCCGGCGTAGAGGGTGTTCCCATAGTCCAGTCGGCTGGTGACGAGTGCCTGGGTGACGGTCTTCCTGGTTTCAGTGGGGATCCATCTGAAGATCTTGCGGAGCATGCGCAGGGTGTTGAAGCATGAAGATGAGACGGCGTTGACTTGTTTGGTCATTGATAGGGAGGAGTCCAGGATGAAGCCCAGGTTGCGTGCGTGGTCCGTTGGCTTGGGTGCGGTGCCCAGGGGCCGGGGGCCACCAGGAGTCGTCCCAGGCGGAGGGTGATGAGCCCAGGATGAGGACTTCCGTCTTGTCTGAGTTCAGTTTAAGGCGGCTGTTCCTCATCCAGTCGGCGACGTCTCTCATCCCGTCGTGCAGGTTGGCTCTGGCGGTAGTGGGGTCGTTGGTGAGGGAGAGGATCAGCTGGGTGTCGTCGGCGTAGGAGATGATGTTGAGGTTGTGTCGGCGTGCGATGGCTGCGAGGGGGCTCATGTAGACGTTGAAGAGGGTCGGGCTGAGTGAGGATCCTTGTGGAACGCCGCAGATGACTTCGGTGGCTTCGGATCTGAACGGGGAGAGGCGGACTCTCTGGGTTCTTCCGGCGAGGAACGAGATGATCCATTCCAGTGCTTTCTCTCGGATTCCGATGTTGCTGAGGCGCTTCACTAGGGTGCGGTGGCAGACGGTGTCGAACGCCGCGGAGAGGTCCAGGAGGATGAGGGCAGCTGTTTCCCCGTTGTCGGTTAGGGTTCTGATGTCGTCGGTGGCTGCGATAAGGGCGGTCTCGGTGCTGTGGTTGGCCCGAAACCCGGACTGCGAGGGGTCGAGGATCCATTCGTCTCGAGGAAGGCGGCAAGCTGTCTGTTGACGGTCTTCTCGATGACTTTGGCCGGAAACGGAAGGAGCGAGATGGGGCGGTAGTTCTTGAGGTCGGTGGGGTCCGCCGTTGGTTTCTTCAGGAGGGCGGTAAGCTCGGCGTGCTTCCAGCTCTCCGGGAAGGTGGCGGTGCGGAAGGAGGAGTTGATGATGTCCCGGAGATGGGGTGCGATGGTGGCGTCGGCTTTGTTGAAGACGTGGTGTGGGCAGGGGTCGGTTGGTGATCCGGAGTGGATGGAGTTCATCGTGCGGGTGGTGTCTTCGGTGTTGATCGGGGTCCAGTTGCAGAGGGTGGTGGTGGCGGGCATTGGTTCGGCGGTAGGGTGCGTTGTTTGTGCGTTGAAGCTGTTGTGTATGTCGGTGATCTTGCGGTGGAAGAACGCGGAGAGTGAGTTGCAGAGGTCTTGCGAGGGGGTGATGTCGTTGTTTCCGGCGCTGGGGTTGGAGAACTCTTTGACGATGCTGAAAAGTTCCTTGCTGTCATGGGCGTTGTTGTCCAGTCGTTCTTTGAGTGCCGACTTCTTGGTGGCACGGATCAGCTGGTGGTGTTTGCGGGTGGCGTGCTTGAGGGCGGTCCTGTTGTCTGTGGTCTGGTCGAGTCGCCAGGTTTTCTCGAGAGTGCGGCAGTTCTTCTTGGATTCCTTGAGTTCGTTGGTGAACCAAGGGGTTTTCTTGCTTCCGGGTCTGCTGGGAGGGTTTTTTAGTGGTGCGAGGTCGTCGGCGCAGGCGGTCAGCCACTTGGCGAGGTTGCTGGCTGCTTCGTTTGGGTCCGTTGTGTCGGTGGGTGTGTTCTGGCTGAGGGAGGCGGTGAGCTGCTCGGCGGTGATCTGTCAAGGGGACAGGTTTGTCAAGGGGTATGGCAGCATTGTTGCGCCCCTGACAGAGCTGACTTCCAAGAAGCAGCCCAGGAAAGTGATTTGGACTGACACCTGTCAGAAGGCTTTTGAGGCCCTGAAAACTGCCATGTGCACGGCGCCCGTGCTCCTGGCCCCCAACTTCTCCAAAGAGTTCGTAGTACAAACAGACGCTTCAGAGCATGGTGTGGGGGCTGTTCTGTCACAGATGAATGAGGAGGGCCTAGATCAACCCGTAGCCTTCATCAGTAGGAGGTTACTACCACGGGAACAGAGGTGGAGTGCTATTGAGCGTGAGGCATTTGCTGTGGTCTGGGCACTGAAGAAGCTGAGACCATACCTGTTTGGGACTCACTTCCGGGTTCAGACAGACCACAGGCCCCTCAGATGGTTGATGCAGATGAGGGGTGAGAATCCAAAGCTGTTGAGGTGGTCCATTTCCCTACAGGGGATGGATTTCACGGTGGAACACCGCCCTGGTACAGAACACGCCAATGCTGATGGTCTGTCCAGATTTTTCCGCCTTAGTGAAGAGAGCTCCCCTGAGGTAGGGTAGTTCTCCCCACATTTCAGCTGGAGGGGACACGTGTTAGACCTGGCATCCTTGGCGTGGGTCTCCCTTCCATTTTTTATGATGCCTCCTATGTTACCGATCCATTTTTGCTGGTGTTAGATGCTTTGGGCACTGTGCCACTGCTATTCAGTGCCACAGTGCAAGTGCTCCCTATGATAAATTGCGTTATGTATTAGTGACTCCATGATTGGATGATTGGTTTACTTGTCAGTCCCTAGTACAGTGCACTGAGTGTGCCCAGGGCTTGTAAATCCAATGCCGCTGGTGGGCTTGCAGCACTGGTTGTGCCACCCACAGAAGCGGCTTGTAAAATGTGCCTCAGGCCTGCCATTGCAAAGCCTGTGTGCAGCCTAGGGCTGCCATGTCGACTTGGTGAGTACACCCACTTACCAGTCCCTAAACCTTCCCTTTACTGCATGTTGGTCACCCCTAAAGTAGGCCCTAGGGCAGGGTGCATTGTAAGTACAAGGTAGGACATGCCCTGGTGTGTGTGGCATGTCCTAATAGTGAATTACAGCCATTTTCGTTTTTCACTATTGCAAGGCTACCTGCTCCCCATAGGCCAGAATGGGCAGACTGACTATTACACCTTATAGTCAGAACTGACCCAGGGAACATGGTAGAAAAACGAATTTAGTATGCCTGAACTCAGGATGATAAAATACATCTTTTAGTGAAGTTGGTTTTAACATTCTGTGTTTGAAAATACCACTTTTAGAAAGTGGGTATTTTCTTGCCTAACTATCCAAGCCTGCCTCTGCTAGGTTGTGTATTCCTTGTCTGGAGATTGAGTGACAGGGGCTGGGGGTGGCTACAGGAGACAGGGTGAGTCAGCACAGGGCTGAATAGAAAGATCTGCATCCAGAGTGGAGGGAGGAGTTGCACCTGGGTCTGAATAGGGCTGTGCCTGCCTTCCACAATGCTGGCTCCACCTCCTGCCGGGCGGCTGAGCACCCTGCCCCACATTCTGAAAGGAAAGAAGGAGTCAGAAAAACAAAGTGCTCCAGGACTGACCAGAACTGGTTTTGGACTAGGCAGAGGCCTCTCTGCCTTCAGAGAACAAAGGAAAACTGGGTATAAAAAGGGGACCCAGACCCCTAGGAAATTAGATCACTTTGGGAAAACAAGAAGAAACCTTGGCTGAGGAGCGGAACCAAGAAGGAACTGAGGAGAAGACTATCCCTAAGCTAGAGGGATCTGCCTGCAGTGGTTGCCTGACTGCCAAAGGAAGGAGAAAGGACTTTGTGTGCACTTTTATTCAACTTGTAAAGTATCTCCAAGGGCTTGAGAAAAGAGCTTGCCTCCTGCTGAAGTCTCAGGGACAACAGACTTCAACCACCAGCTCCCCAAGAATCCTTTGGAAGTGCCTGCTGCTGTTTTGGGCCTTCTGAAGGGACTGCGTGTCGCAAGGAGCTGGAAGCGCGACTCAAGAGGAAGAAGCGTGTCGCCGTCGCTGCTGCTGCCGTCGCAACTCCGAAGGAGGGTGTCGCCGCTGTAGCTGTCGTATTGCACCGCATCGAGAGAAGCGTCCCGCAACGAAGAGGAAGCGTGTCGCCGTCGCTGCTGCTGCCGTCGCAACTCCGAAGGAGGGTGTCGCCGCTGTAGCTGTCGCATTGCACCGCATCAAGAGAAGAGTCTCGCATCGAGGAAGAAGCGTGTCGCCGCCGCAGCCGCTGCCGTCGCAACTCCGAAGGAGGGTGTCGCCGCTGTAGCTGTCGCATTGCACCGCATCAAGAGAAGCGCCTCGCATCCACGGAGAAGCGTGCCGCCGTCGGAGCTGCTGCCGTCGCATCACGAAACAAGGGTGTCGCCGCTGCAGTTGTCGCATCGAGCGGAAGCGTCTCGCCACGTCGGAGAAGAGGGTCGCCGCCAAAGCCGCTGTCGTCGCATCGCTGAACAAGGGTGTCGCCGCTGTAGCTGACGCATCGAGTCGAGACTTCTCGCAACCTCGGAGAAGCGTGCCGCATCAGGAAGAACTTGACGTCTTTATTTCTTTGCACCAGAACGTTGTCGCATTTCCATCGCTGCAACATTGCTTGTTGTGGAAGCGTCCCGCATCGTAAGGTACATTGACTTAAAGTGTCGCATCGTAAGAACTGAACTGAACTAAGCTAAAACTACCATTTTTAAGTACAGTATTGTGGATTTTTGTCGTTATGGTCTTGTGTTAAAACTATATAAAGAATACTTATTTTTGATATAAACCTTGTGTGGTGTCCATCTGTAGTGTGTCCCTAGATTACTGTATGTGTTCACAAATGCTTTACACACTGCCTCTGAGATAAGCCTGTCTGCTCGTGCCAAGCTACCAAGGGGGTGAGCAGGGGTTATTTTAGGAGTGTACCCCTTTACCCTGACTAGAGGCGAGGGTCCCTATTTGTCACAAGTACCTACCTGTGCCAACTAGAGACCCCCAATTCTAACAGTGACCAGATGTTATGTTATGTTAGCGGAGTTTATAACGCGCACAGCTATTCATGAGAGTGTCCCGGCGCGAGCCCAAGAGCAAGAGTCAGAAAGGAAAAGAATAGCAAAACCAGGAACCTGCTCAGTTGAAAAGGAGGGTTTTAAGTTTCTTCCTAAATAGGATAGGGTTCTGCAGGCTGCGTAGGTCAAAAGGGAGAGAGTTCCAAGCCATAGCGACCAAGTAGGCCAGAGAACTGCCACCCTACCTTTTCAGGCGGAATCTGGGAATGGTTGCCATTAGCATGTTAGAGGAACGCAAGTGCCTGCTGGGGACGTAGAACTGAAAGCGCTTCCTGAGATAGGCAGGGCCATAATCATAAAGAGCAGCATGGGCCATTACCAGGGACTTAAATGTAACCCTTGCCTTCACCAGTAACCAGTGCAGATTGCGCAGATGCTGCCTGACACTGGTACGTTTGGGGAGATTGAGAATCAGTCGGGCTGCAGCATTTTGGACCACCTGTAATCTGTCCAAGAGGTAGCCAGGTAGACCGAGGTACAGTGCGTTCGCATAATCAATACCGGAAGTAACAAGTGCTCGAGTGACCGTTTCTTTTGCTGCTAGGGGCAAAAGAGGCAGACATTTTTTAAGAAGCTTCAAAATTCCGAAACAGGTACCTGTCAATTTACTGATTTGGTTGCAGAAACTAAGCTTTTCGTCGAACCAAATCCAGAGATTCTTCACTGGGAGGCCCAGAGGGGATGGCCTGGGGGGAAAAGTATGCCAGAACAAGGGGGGGAACTCACCGAAGAATAAAATCTCGGTTATATCTTCATTACATTTGAGCTGAGAAGACGTAAGCCAATTGAACACAGCTGCAAGACAAGTTTTAACATGGGCAGTGGATGCCTCATGTTTCTTCCAGGTGAACAGGAGCTGAGTGTCGTCGGCATAGGCAACCACTTTAGCTCCCAACTCCTCTGCCAGCTGAATAAGAGGGGTCATGTAAATATTGAACAAAAGTGGGCTCAGCACAGACCCTTGCGGGACCCCCGTCCGAAGAGCTTGAGTAGTAGACGTAAAAGGGGGGATCCAAACTTGTTGGGTTCTGGCTTCTAAACAAGATTTTATCCACTTACTGGCGGAACCCATGATACCTAGCTTCTGCAGACGGGCCAGGAGGAGTGAATGGAGGACAGTATCAAAAGCGGCAGACAGGTCCAACAGCACCAGTGCTGCCCTACCCCCAGCATCCAAGGTCTCGCGAATGGCTTCAGCGATTTCCACAAATGCTGACTCCGTGCTGTAAGAGGCCTTGAAACCGGATTGGGCCGGATGCAGGAGGCCATACTGTTCAACGAAAGAGGTCAATTGCTTATTGACCATCTTCTCACAAACCTTAGCAATGGCAGGGAGCAGAGAGATAGGGCGATAACTGGCCGGGAGGTTGGGATCCAAAGTCGCCTTTTTAATGAGGGGGATAAGCTGTGCCTGTTTCCAAGCTGTTGGAACAATGGCCCGTGCCAGCGAGGTGTTAATCAACTGATTCAGGAGAGTGTTGATAACAATGGCTGCGCTAGCCAGGAGTTTGGCAGGACATGGATCATTAGGGGAGCATGATTTAAGAGTGGACAGAGCGGCCATTGAGTCCGTCAGCGGTATAGAATCAAAGGTGGAAAAAGTGAGTTTAGAAGGGGCGGGAGCTTGTTGGTCAGGGGCACCGTAGTTACCTGAACATCCTGGTTGCCAAAAAGCGATTGAAGTGCCCTAACCTTGTTATTAAAGAAATTTGAGAGCTTTGCGCACCATGATAGAGATGGGGCATGGGCATTGTTCAAGGCTTTAGGAGTCACATAACTTTGTACAATGTTAAAAAGTTCTTTAGCGTTATTGCCAGACAGTGCAATGCGGTCGGTATAATGTAAGCGTTTCGCTAGCACGATAGCAGCATACCAGATAACTCTATTTGACACTTTGCACCTTTTGGCACTACTTTTACCTGCATTTCTCCAGTTCTACTGACTGGATGTTTGTTGTTCTGGTATCTTTTTATTTGTTTAAATTTAGACTATTTTTCTAGATTGGTGTGGGATTTTCCTTGTGTTTTGTTTTTACTTTGTTACTGATTGAATGCTGCATAAATACTTTTCTTTTAGGTAAGTCTGACTGCTTTTGTGCCAACCTACCAGAGGGTTAAGCACAGCTTAATTTCATTTGAAAATGATCAGCACACACCATGTTCTTTGTATCTATATGACGCATGAAAGTTTAAAGTCACAGGATGTATAAAGTTCATTCACATATTTCTTTTTCACAGGAATTTCTTTATTCAAATCTTCTTAACACAGATTTTCACACTGTAGCCAACGCGTTTCGTCTCATTACAAGAGACTTCTTCAGGCCTTAATATATTCATTATTAGTTCATGGCCATAAACACCTTGTTCTCTTGTGCCCAAGCCCTCCTGGTTTGGTTGTGAAGTAATTCCATCAATCCAGATGATGTCTATACATTCGGCAAATACAATGTGCTAGTGGTCACTCAACTTTTTTAAATCTCGCATAATTGCATCCTAGTATTTTTGCCTAGGTAAAGAACGATTTCTTGAGCAGTTGTATTCCAAGGCCTATGTTGGCATTATTACTGTGTGTTAACTTGATGACAGAACGTGTTACACAACCGTTTTCAAAAACTTAATTTTGTGACTTTTTTTAGTTCACCCTGACAAGGTATGTGGTTGCTGCTTAATAAGGGTTTCACCCCCTCAACCAATAACCCAGTTTCTCACAGCGTATGTTAGGGAATTTTGCACAACAAACTTAATGTAAAATGCCAGAAATTATGAAAGTTACCCGGGGGTGGTGGTCTGTAATCTAAATTTTGCCCAGGTGTAGTACTAACCTGTAGCAATGGTTTCTGCAGACTATAACCCATTACATTGATCTACATTCTAGGGACAAAAGCACAACATATTTCACACTAAGAACAATAGCAAAGGATACTGTATTTGATGGACAGGAGTCCACACTTCCGTAGGACATCCTAGAGATGCTACGTAGGGATATGTATCCCTTACTGAACAGTCATCAGCTCATTGTGTGACTGATTATGTTTTCTGCATTGCCCTGTTCTTTCCCACAGTTCACTGGACAATTTGTGAGTCCATTTTCTTGTTACAAGTTCAGCTGAGCACAAGTATTAGATGGTCCATATACTTTGCATGTTTTGCCCTGTTTTTTCATTTCAAATACCAGATTTATGACTTGTGGTGGGAGCTAAGACCCATGGGAAATGCTCAGTCCCAATGTGCTCTGTGAAGCTGTTTCAATTCAAATCCTACTACTAAAGTCCTGCCCTGAAGTTGATGGACACAGGACTTTAAAAATGAATTACCCACTCCTTTAAAACAGTAATACTACCACAGGGTAGTATGTCCTACTACTGAAGGTCAGTTATGAAAATGTTTCTCACTTTGCAGTCTGCGTGCATGCTGCACTCAAACACTGACAGCTATTGCTATAGACCTCATTAATTATTTGACTCTCAAGTTTGGAAAGTAGAGTCAATGCTACAGTCCTATCCTAAATATAATTGGGCCTGACACACACATCTGTAATCAGATTGGAGATGCCTATTTTAGCAGTGTGACCTTTGAGCGATAGGATGTTGCATACCGAATACAACTGCAATGTATTATTGAGATGCAGGGGCGGCTCCCGCGCAATGGCGGAGGAGAGTCGCCCCATTGGCTCAGAGCCAACACCTGACAAATAAAAAGATTTAATTTCATTGTTTTATTTTTCAGTTGCTGACTGAGCCAGCGTGCAGTAGGGAGGGGAGGGCCGGGGCCTTGGAAGGGGGTAGGAGTGCTATGTGCACTTCTAAGTGCACATGTGAGTTTGGCAGGCCGTCTCAGGCCAGCCAAACACACATGCGCACTTAGGTTTCTCCAACCTGGCAGCATTGAACAGCCGGGCTGGAGAAACCCCACAGACTGTGACCTGACATAAGCATCTTTTCAGCCCGCTCAGGCCAATCCCTGCGCTGCTTTCATAGTATGAGAGCTGCGCAGGGATTTCACAGGGAGTCTGTGACATAGTCCCAGTGTCTGCCGAGACCAGGAAGACGGAGGCGCAACGTGGGAGGCGGCTGGCAGCTGCAGGTAAGTTTGTAAGTTTTCCTTTTTTTAAAATTCTTATTTGTTAACTGCCTCTCCTGCGCTTACCCTCCCGCGCTACCCCCGCAAACCATTTCCCCACCTCACCAATTTTTCTTTGTGTTGGCCGCCACTGATGAGATGCCTACTTCAGGTTAGCCCTATTTGTACATTTGTTATTTCACTGCCCGGATGACACATTTTTACCTTACTGTTCAAAAGTTGTCTGTGTCTCGAATTCAAAAGGAACACAAATAATATCGAGGACTAGGAGGGTGTTCCCCTGAGTGCACTGCATTGACATCTGCTAATGAATTAAAATGATCACAGTTGGTTATTTTCAAGAAGAGGTCTTTGGCAGACTCGCCACCTCCCTCTAGCATGATACCCTGACAGAGTGTTGGTAGGTGTGGGGGACAGTTTGAAATAGAGTGGGGTGAACTATTCAGGAGTGAACTATTCAGGAGGGATGAAGTCGGCAAGATGGAAAAAGTTCTTTATCCTGGATCTGTCCTCATTTCTCTTGGATTTTAGCACTCAAAGCTCTGTGGAAATGGTAGTGGCACTATGATCTGGAACTGTACAAAGTGTGATTGGACTGGATGGGTAGTTTTATAAATTTAAAAATACCAGTCCACAATTGCTTTAGTTGCTCTTTTGGTACGGACCACTGCAATTTCAAAATGTATTGGGAGCCTGTTCTGGTCTACAGAGATGTTTGGGCATTTCTCTTCTGAGAAAACTAACTTATGGAAAGAACCTGTGTCAAGCAGCTGTGTGCCAGGAATCTGTATAGGTCCATGTTCAAGAGGACAGTAATAGACATAGGGATTCTTGAGCAAAGTGAACTGAGTGCTGGAAATTCAGTCCTGAAGACCTGTGAGTTTAGATCTGAGAGGTCCAATGAAGCTAGGAAAGATAATGGAAAGGAAAGAGCAAATCTGAGTCGCGGGGTGCTTCCACAGCCTCTCTGGTTCGAGCACAGCACCTCTACGGCTTACTACTTTCCCTCTGAACAGCAATCTGAATGTGCTGCTGATGATGCACATTACAGAAACAAATGTTACTTTATGCTTTGTCATTTCTATATTTTTGATTTTTATAAATTTTGTTTACCCTTAGTTAAACTTAATTTTAATCATCAATGAGTTGACTGCACTATTTTCTACATGTATTAGACATAGTTCCTTACATATTTTAACTGACGATTATCTTGCTGCTCAGTTGTTGGTGCCAATGTTGAGTCAATAAGTCCATATTCCTCTTACAGGAGTCAGGAATACTATTTTTCCATCTTCTTTTCATCTTCTCCCAACAGCATTGTGATTTTTACGTCGTGAAAGCCCTACTTTATTGTGGTCAACCAGCAGTGAATGGTATATTTTTTCTATTCCGATGAAAATAATGTTTCCAACAAACCCCATCTTGTCTTTGCAGTACCTCTTTTAATGTATGCCAAATCTATTCTAAAGAGCAATAGGCTGTGTTTTTCCGAAAGTTCTGCAGAAAGGGATATTCAGATTCTGCTCCTGTAACCTATTCCCACCTCCAGGCTTGCACATGCAAATCAGGGAGCACGTTCTCCACATCATAGGAAAACACGCCCACTATATTCACTTCTCTACTATTCCTCCCTTGAAGAGGGGTGCCAGTATGTCTCTGGAGATGCCTTATGAAGATCATTTCCTCACTATATTCACTTCTCTACTATCCCTCCCTTGAAGAGGGGTGCCGGTATGTCTCTGGAGATGACTTTACAAAGTTCATTTCCTCACTATATTCACTCCTCGACTATCCCTCCCTTGAACAGGGGTGCCAGTATGTCCCTGGAGATGCCTTTACGAAGATCATTTCCTCACTATATTCACTCCTCTACTATCCCTCCCTTGAAGAGGGGTGCCACTATGTCTCTGGAGATGCCTTTACGAAGATCATTTCCTCACTATATTCACTACTGAATGTGCTGCTGATGATGCACATTACAGAAACAAATGTTACTTTATGCTTTGTCATTTCTATATTTTTGATTTTTATAAATTTTGTTTACCCTTAGTTAAACTTAATTTTAATCATCAATGAGTTGACTGCACTATTTTCTACATGTATTAGACATAGTTCCTTACATATTTTAACTGACGATTATCTTGCTGCTCAGTTGTTGGTGCCAATGTTGAGTCAATAAGTCCATATTCCTCTTACAGGAGTCAGGAATACTATTTTTCCATCTTCTTTTCATCTTCTCCCAACAGCATTGTGATTTTTACGTCGTGAAAGCCCTACTTTATTGTGGTCAACCAGCAGTGAATGGTATATTTTTTCTATTCCGATGAAAATAATGTTTCCAACAAACCCCATCTTGTCTTTGCAGTACCTCTTTTAATGTATGCCAAATCTATTCTAAAGAGCAATAGGCTGTGTTTTTCCGAAAGTTCTGCAGAAAGGGATATTCAGATTCTGCTCCTGTAACCTATTCCCACCTCCAGGCTTGCACATGCAAATCAGGGAGCACGTTCTCCACATCATAGGAAAACACGCCCACTATATTCACTTCTCTACTATTCCTCCCTTGAAGAGGGTGCCAGTATGTCTCTGGAGATGCCTTATGAAGATCATTTCCTCACTATATTCACTTCTCTACTATCCCTCCCTTGAAGAGGGGTGCCGGTATGTCTCTGGAGATGACTTTACAAAGTTCATTTCCTCACTATATTCACTCCTCGACTATCCCTCCCTTGAACAGGGGTGCCAGTATGTCCCTGGAGATGCCTTTACGAAGATCATTTCCTCACTATATTCACTCCTCTACTATCCCTCCCTTGAAGAGGGGTGCCATATGAATTATGGAATTTTATATGCAGTAGCAGGTTAGTTAGTAGCCTCTCATTGCTCAGTGGTCAGCTGTGTTGTCAGCAGTGTTTATAAAAAGGAAAATCCGGGAAGAACATGTAAAAAAGTGGATTTTCCTACAGGTAGATGCTTCCTCTTCAACTTGAATCCAACCAATTCACCTCCAAGAACAAACTTAATACTTGTTGGTTTCCTCCAAAGTGTATTTAAGGTTTGTTTCATCGGACAAACACAAACCCAGAGCACTGCACTACATCACAGGGACTATAAACCATTTCACTGCCCTATATTTCAAAGACACCAAGGATGCACTCCTTTGTGAATCTGCGTGAGTGCTGACATGAAATTGTTGTGAGCCCAAACTTCTCAAGGGGGCACACCCGGGTAGACCACCTAAGCCCCAAGATGATTTATACGAAACATATCCTCTTTGGAGAGAAGGAGAACGTGCAGATGTCTCTCACTCCACACTACAACGAGTTATGCTGACTCAGATAAGGAGTGTCAGGAGTCTGACAACCCCCTCTGAGTAACTCTCATTCGAGGAAGGACTATTGAATGTAGATGCAGATCCTCACCCTGACCCCTAGAAGCACCAAACACATACAGGTGTTGATGGTTTACAATATAAGATTATTTATTAAACACTATTCATACATAAATCTTATGTATCAGACTGAATATTTCGGTAAACGTAGTTGTTATAATATAAAACAAGGTGAACATTAGAAAAACCTCAAACATTTTACATGACACATCCCTAATTTCTCAGTTAAATTAGTCCAGTCTTTACCTAATATCTACATTTATATTATCAGCCTCATGGTTATTGTATTCTCTAATGGTTATTAGAATACCCGAGCTATTTATATGCCAGGCCATATAAGAAAGTCAATTGGTCTGCAGTCGGATAGCATTTTGGCATTCCCCCATAGCAATCAGTTCTTGTGTCTGTCCCACCCAAATCGTGGATAGCCTTTATACCTTCCCCTCCAATGATTCTGTATGGAAAGGGGAGGAGGAACTTCTGAGCAGCTCCTCATAGCATCGCTCCGGAACGCCAGCAGTCATTCTGTTACAGAGACATATGAAAGACAGGCAAATGTTGCAATTTGTATTTCCTTCCAGCACTGAATTGTGGAGTAGCAGATGGCCTTGCAGCTCTAACCGTTTTATGTTGTCCTGCAGCTTTCAGAGTTTTTTGGTTCTCTATATTGTTAGTGCATTTAATGGCAACTTGCAGCTCTGAAAATAATGGTCGAAAATAATATGGCCACCTAGCAGACACACTGTTAGTATTACCTTTCAGAATATTCTTTTCTAGGCCCTAATCCTGACATACATGCACTCCAAAGATTTAGTGCTCCCATGTTGGCATATAATCAGGCCTGGTTTGTATGTAATATGTATCTATTACCAGGAAAGCAATGCCACATACGACAATAGCACTAATAGGAAATTCGATATAAGTACTGGCTTCAGAAAATAAATAAACATAATATCTGACAGAATTAAAAAACCCACACAGCCAAGCATCTGCTCAATCATGATACACATGCGATGCAGTATGATCTACATTTCAAACCTTGTTTATTTAGTATGTATGTTCTGTGTCTGCCCTTTCACACATTTGAAAGGTTGTGGGATGGTACAACACATGCCTCAACAACGCATGCCTGAACCAAGCGGTCTCAATCACAACCACCTCTTTACCACACATGCCTTTAACACGCATGGCTTTACCATGCTATTTCATGGTAAAGATCACACACCTGCCCCCAATTCTGAAAACTGTCTCTTTTACCCCACCCTGAGCCGTAAAAATGTACCCCATGCCCTAAAAACTACCCTGAACCCAGCCACCCAGCCCCCGGCCCTGAGCCCTAAAAACTGTCCCCTACACCTTTAAACTTTCCTGACTCAGCCCCCCGCTCTGAGGCTTAAAACTGCCCCAGCCCTGAAGACTGTCCCTTTTCCCCCACCCTGAGCCCTAAAAACTGTCCCCATGCCCTAAAAACAACCCCGACCCAAGTCCCCCATCCTGAGCCCTAAAAACTGGCCTCTACCCTTTTTAACTACCCTGACCCCCCGCCCTGAGGCCTAAAACTTCCCATAGCCCTGAAACGGTTCCTTCCCTCTGCCCTGAGCCCTAAAAACTGACACCATGCCCTAAAAATTACCCCGATCACAGCCCCCACACCCTGAGCCCTAAAAACTGACTCCTACCCCTGAAAAAACCCGGCCCTCTGCCCTATAAACAACCCACCCACCTGACCCAGCCCCATCCCCACTTACCTGACCGCCTCCTTTCCCGATCTATCCTCTTCCTGCCCACCCATTCCAGCATCTACACCACGCACTGCTTTAACCACGCATATGTGTGGTAAGGCATATGCGTGGTTAAGGCAAGCATGGTTCAGTTTGCAGGGAAACGATACTTGTGGCTCAGCCTATGTTGTTAAAGCCTTTTCCCCGATTGAAAGGCTGACAATTTTCATCAAAGCAGTTCAATATTAATAAACAAAAATAGGAAATGTAGAATTGAACTTTCCATGAATGGACTATGGTACACCTGTCTTCAGAAAATGTGAAAATAGATGCGAGAAAATATTGGGGAAAAATAAGCACTGGCAAAGGTTGCGATCATAAAACCTTTTGGTTATAAAATATTTTTGTTTATCCGAGCTAACCAACAAGAATGTGTGTACATACATAGCTGCCATGTTGGAATGCAGTTTGTAAAATATTACAAGATACATTAGAAAATGGCCACTTCAGATTCATGCCCATTCACTCTGGCTATCTTTGAGTGCATTTTGTTATGTTTCAACAAATCCTACCCAAGGACGGCCGCATGGATGTGCGTGAATACCATCTTTGAATGCATTATGTTCCATTTTAACAAACCCATTCAAAGATGGCCACCATGGATCCTATCACTGACATTGAGCAGAGGACAAGTAGTTCTTACCCAGATATGAATACAAAACCAAGCAAACTGAGGACAAAGGCCCCTTTGAAGCCTGAGCCATGAAAGTCCTTGCTCTTGGGTCAAACAATGATGCCTCTAAGGTGAACAGTTTTTAAGGAGCCCTGACAGAGCTGGGCAGACAAAGACAAAAATGAATATATAGCACGATACAAAAGTGCATCAGGTAGGGGTTATGAGCCTCTGCAGGGCTAGGAAGCTAGTCCAGTAGGTAGGGCAGACCAACCCAGGAGGCGAAAGCCACTGTATAGCTGAAGAACACAAACTCAGCTCTCTGTTACCATAGCTGTAATAAACACAGACCACCACACCCTTGTTGCCATTATTGGATAAGGCATAACACTTGGCAGCAGTGGCTTATGGACAGCGGAAGCCGCAACACCCTAGTTCCAACCAAAGGAGGATATGTTCAGACCTGGCTTTTCCCACAGTGAGCATGTGGTTCTCCACTCCCCCAGGAATGGTCATAGACAAAAACTGCCACACAACAGATACCACAGAGGCAGGGCCGTACTGGGAACCCAAAGCTGCCTGGGCAAATGTGATCAGACCAGCCCTCATACGGTTGCAAGCATGACCCCTGCAAGAGGGGTTGGAGGGTCTCCCTAACTCACACCCTCACTTCCGAGGTGCTCTAGCCTTCCGGGGCCTTGCCCGCATGCCCAGCTTACCAGTCCAGCCATGCACAGAGGCCGGGGGAGAGTAAATACAGCCAGCACAGGGGGAGGCAGATAGGTGTGCTAGAGGAAGACCTCCTGCCATAGAGCAACAATGGCCCATAATGTTCCCTGCACTTGCTACAGGAAGCGCGGCTGCAGGGAACACCGAAAAATAAGAAGTATCCCCTCTACATATTAACAGATAATGGCAACATTTTTTACTAAATTAAATATGCATCACTGTTCATAGTGACGGAGAAAAACACAGAAGAGTGCTACCCCAGGTACATTCTTATTAGCTAAAATATTAGGAGGAGCTATATTTTGGGAATACAATTATGTGTTTTGTGTTTTTTCAATTATGGTTAAGCTAGGTAAGTCCTGCCTGTTGAATGAGGGACACCACGATTCATAAGTAATGGGGAAAAGAAGACAAATGAGGAGGTAATACAAGTGGCATGAGGAATCGTTTAGATGAGATTTTTGTGATGGTGCTGAGTGGGTATTTTATGCTTTATATGCTAGTGCTGTGCTGTAAGCATAGGAAGATTAAATGAGTTATTAACATGTGAGCCTCAGAGTACTACAATATGAGAAAACCTGCATTTGTTCTGTGCCCCGGGTTCTGGTTTTATTGTACTTAGGGTGTGTGTGGACATTCGGGAAGTAGTTTTGTATTATTCACAAGAAGAGATGGCATAAATTATACATATATAGTTTAGGAAAGTGGATTTTAATTTGGGATAGGCAAGTGTTTACCTCAAATGAAAGGGCCACCATGTGCTAGATGTCACACAAATTAAATAAAATAAACATGTGCTTAATCCCTGGTAATGTGATGCAAAGCAGCCAGGCTTAAATCAAAGGCAATAAGAAAGTAGCTCAGCACTGCTTATGCCGTGAGAGAGACACCAAAAACACATTGAAACTCCACAACCAATTTTATAATAAAGAGAACAAATGTATGAGTAAAATAAGAGCATAACAGCAAATATTCAATTAGAAGAACCAGCATGTAACACGAACTTCTTGCAAAACTCCGCCAAATGCTGTGTGGTGGAGTTTTTTTCACGCACCGCTCGTCAATGGTAAGTTGCCAAGCCTGAGCCAAAATAAAATTGGCATCCTTTAATCAGATTTTCTCACCGTGTGCGGTTGGAACCATTTGCGGTGGGAAAGCTGTCGCTAGAGTTAAAATCTACTTGAGCGGAAGCAAAGAAGCAGTGCCCTCTGGCACGTCGCATGGCTCAGTTTGTGCTGATTTTGCAGTGCGGAACAAGCTCCTGGCGTTACAAATCAGCCCAAGCAGCACAACGTGCGATTCCGCCCGCACGAGGCACTCCGCAGAATCTCTCTGAGTTTTCATGTAACTCTGCAAAGTTCCGCCCAACCAAGCCACCTCCTACATGTTCTGTTGAGCTCAGATGGGTCATCACTCCCCATTCATATTGATCTGTTAATCAAAGTCTATTTTGTGGCTCCTGAAAGGAATTTCACATCTCGTTACAAGCAGAGGAGGGTGGGGCAGGAGCACCAAACTACAGCTAATTAGCCTATAGTGGCTCCGGCTGGTCAATATAACTGTTCTGAAAGTTATACTTCCTAAACAGTTATAATAGATCTGACTTTACTGATGAATTGGCTTTTTAAAAATCAATCAATCAATCAGGAGTTTGTTAAAGCGCGACTACTCACCCGTAAGGGTCTCAAGGCGCTAGGGGTGCAGGTTCCATTCCATCAAGGAGGGGGTCTGTCGAAGAGCCAGGTTTTGAGGTTTCTTGCGAAGATGGGGAGCGATGTTGTCTGTCTGAGGTGGAGCGGAAGGGCGTTCCATGCTTTGGCCGCGAGGAAGGAGAAGGAGCGGCCTCCCGATCTGGTCTTTCTGGTGCGGGGGACCACGGCGTAGGAGAGCTGGGCTTGCAATGATTGATTCACAGAGCCTTCTTTCGGTAACTCTGTTGTAACCCTTGCGTTATTGTTTCTCTTTTGTGTGTCTTAGGTCTTTAGTTAGAAGATCGCGGCAAGAAGGCTTACTTCAGCCAAACAGTTTTGAGATAAGTATCTCCTTTCTCTTTTTACAATTTCAATTGTCTTTCATGCATGCATGCGAGCGCGCTCCGCAAGCGTAACGTTCTTACTTTGTCTGTTGATTCTGTTTCTTCTTTTTCTCTGTTGCAGGTCGGGTGAAGAAACTGGACCAGGAAGTGAGCGCCGGAAGATTGACGGGGACGGACCAGGAACTGAATCGCCAAGGCAGAGGAGTGCAACGAAAGCCGGAAGAAAACCGGAAGTCGAAGAGGAGACCTAAGCGTGCAGCGTCGTCGGGAGATTCCAGGTAAGTGGAGATGCTGGATAGCGGTAAACGAACACAAGCATGCGTAAGCGGGGGCGGCAGTCTTTTATAGCTGCAGAAGGGTGGGGTTTCTCTGCACGTTGCTAGACACGCGTCTAGCAGCGTAAAAGGAAAGCAACGTGCACACAAGGCAGCGCACCTGTTCCCTGTTGTTCGAGTCCAGTGACAGTCTTATGGGAACAAAAATAAAGCACAGACAAACACAAATACAAATAGCAGCAGAATCGGAAGCTCAATCATTTTACCATGGGCTTACAAGAAGGGCAACATTACCAGTTACAAAGCAATGCTGACAATAGGGATGGTATTACCACAGAATAAACCTGACCAGTCAAACACAGCTTGGTCAAGCTTACCTTGCTGCGTTTAACACTTGGTCATACAGTTCTTTCCAATTTGAAACTGGAGGGCAATTATGACGGCTGCGCTCTACAAACCCCAACAGGAAATGTTCTTATACTTTTTCTGTAGTTGTTTCCTACTTGATAATACAGAAATTGTGATTTAATTTGCTTTACCAGTATGGGAACAGCTAAACCCAATACAGTGGGAAAAAGCTTTTGGTGATTTAGTCACTGTAGGTGCATGCTAACATTAATTCAGGCATGTACCACTTTGTGGTACTCTGCACCCTACCTTATGGGCAATAAGGTCATTTTAGGGTGATTTATTTAGCGCTTAGATGCAGGTTTTGAGACTTGTGAACAAGTTTATTTTTACAGGTCTTGCTGCAACCACAAGAGCTTGCAGGCTGTAGGGGACCAGGCCTCACGTTTGTAGGGTCACAAAGTAGATGGTACACTGTAGTGCTTTAGTCCACATGACATTTAATTTTACATGCCGTTGGTGGGGATTGCATTTTAAGGCAATCTCAACTTCGTTTTCGGGATCAGAGCACATACACTGGGCACTGGATAGGAGTGTACTAGTGTTAGAGTTCAAAATTATCATCAGGTGAGTCCCATAAAATAATGTAAAACTGGCTATTGACACCCAAACAGGGGTCACCTTAAAACATATCGTAATAACATTGAATGCAGTTTGATCTTATGTAACATTTAAGGCATCAAATAAGGTATAACAGAGACACAGTGTGACAACTGCTGTGAAGTAAACAGAGAGGCATAATATGTAAGGCATGTGGAGATGTAACCTAGCAAGTATCAGTATAGAGGAAGTTGCAAGGTAAAAGTATTATGTGGTATGGCAGGGGAGCCTTATCATTTAATACTAGCCCAATACACAAAGATGGACCACGGGAACTTTCTCAGTACACCTTCTCTCAGTCTTGGTAGAGCGGCCAAGAGCAACAGACTACTTAGAAGAACATGTGTTAAATATTTCACATCACCAACATGGACAATAAGTAATTGTCATGACTCAAGAGAAATCCAACACCAATTTTAAGAAATAGCTCGATTTTTATATATTTGTAGCCACCAAAACAAAATCAATACATACAGTATAACCAGAGTTATCAATTTTAAAGCATTAAATAAATCAGTACTTTGCAATGTGAAAACATTACCATTGCGGTTAATAGGAAAAACACATATATTCAATTGGTTACTGAGAGAGTGAGTTCAATGGAATCCACTTGAACTTAAGATCTCATGAGTCCCTATACCAGTTCACGTCAGCTAGCACAATCTTACCTGGCTCAGAGGAGCGGGGTGCAGAGGAGCACTTTAATTTTCAAATGGAGCTGTCAATCAGGCTTGCAGTGTTCAAATGCTTACCTTATTAAAAAGGTACTTGCGGGGCGAGTTGAGCAAAACTCTTTGGAACTTAAGCAAGGAGCTGCCACTGGAACAGGAGTCTCCAGGCAGATCCAATCTACCTGGTTCGGGAGACTCGGGTGCAGAGGTGCTCTTGGCTATCCATAGTGTTCAACAAGATCCGCGACCAGGGAGCTGGCAGGTGTGCCAAGAGATTAGCCCACTGTTGGGGCAGGATACTGGACAAGGACTGATCTGTAAGATTTATGTCTACGGTTTAAAGGGAACTACATACTCAAGATGGCCGCCGCCGAGTAGGAGCCTCGTAAAGAGCTCCCGGTTTGGGGATTACCTTTGGTAGTTATCCCCGATAAACTGTGTTCTCTGGCCCTCCACCTGCTTGCCCCTGGAGCTGACTGGGACCCCTACATACGACATCTATCTTACCTGCTGGATCGATCTCCGCGGTGGCCGGAGGTCCCGCTTGCTCTGCCCGGACGCTGGCGCTGCCGGTCGGACCCTCTGCTCCCGGGTCGGTTTGCCGCTGCTGGACTGCTTGCACGGTTTTCCATCGCCGCAGGTTCCTGCGGTCTCGCGCAGCCTGCTCTGCAGAGGATCCGGGTCTGTTCGCCTAGTGCCGGGGTTAGCCCTCCAGACTGGCGCCATTTCTGTGGATCTCTCCCGATGCCCAGCCGAGGAGCTGAAGAGTCCTGGCTTCACTAACGGCATTCTGCATGCTGGGATTCCTGCTCCACTATGGCGTGGCCCCTCTTTGCAGCCCCTCCGTCCTGCCTGGAGCCCGCTCGTTGGACTGAGCTCGCTGACGCCAGGTGCCCTCCAGTTCCTGTCGAGCTTGTCCTGGTCCGGTCGTTCCTGCCCGGAGCCTGGTGGCCCGGTGCTGACCTCCGGCGTTTCTCCTTCTGTGCCGCATCCCCTTTGGACTTCATTTCCCTCCCGCTTTGAGCTTCGCTACCCGCAGGGATGTGCTTCCAGAGACCTGCATCCGCTGGAGCGAGTTCCTGGGGGGCTAGTGAGTCATCTTCCATTGCCGGCTCTCCTCTCGGCGACCTCCCCTGGAGTCGGCATCTCTCTCGGTGGCCTCTCCCCCTGCCAGCGTTGCCGGAGACCTGGTCGGCGCCTAAATTGGTCGGAGGTGTCTTTAAGTGAGGAGCCCTGCCCCTCCGCCTCCGGTGATCCGGGAAGTGCCCCACCTCAGGTGCTTTCTCTTCTGTTTTTCTTCTCTCTTTTCTGGCTTATTGACTACCAACATGAGCATTAGATGAAGGTTGCCTGGACCTAAAATGGCGGCGCCTCACTAATCACGGTTCCTTTCAACTCTGATGTCGCCACATACGAGATACCGAATCGAGATTGATTTCAAAGCATCGCTGACCACTGCCTGACCCTAAAATGGCGGCGGCTCGTAGACATGTAATTACCTCACATTGCCTGACTTTAAAATGGCGGTGGCAATAATACAACATGATTAGCCTCACCCTGCTAGCTACCTCCACAGATGCAAACTAAGAGGAGCAGTCTCCTTTTGAATCACTTTTCACTAAACTGCCATCCTCACTTGGGATACTCCCTGCCAAGCCCAACTTGGTTGCTGAAGCCTGGACCCGACTTCTGATCCCCCCCAAAAAAAGAAAAAAAAAAAAAAGGGGGTCCGACCTTTACTGGCCCTGATCTGCCTTGTCGTCACCCAGGACCGAGGCGTTGTGACTGACCCAGCCTCTCATTCTCTACTGCAGCCTCGCGGACGGCCTCTCCAGACCTGCAGTACGCTTGGGCCTTGCACCAATGATATCCGACAGCTCACTCACCCAAGACAGTTAACCCTGGGACACATCCTTCCTCCCATAACACAGCTGTGATGTGACTACCCTACCTCCCTGCTCTGAAGAGATAAAGCTAAATTAGCCCACCTGAATTTCCCCACGCCCTGGTTGATGGCGACCCTGCCTCGCTACTGTTCAACTGCCCCTTGTCGTTCCTAGAGTACCCCACCCCAGCCACCATGGCAAGTCCTTGCCTAACTACTACAGGGGAAAACTCTTTTACTCTGGTTTACCCTCCCAACCTCTCCAAAACCGCTGCAAAATCTTTCAAGCATTCCACCCTGAAAAGTAACCCTGAGACTTTGATTTCCGACCTGCGTTACAGCGCGGACAATGGCACAGTCATTAACGACCTTATCTTCTACTCCAGACGAACCTCCTCCTGGCGCAAAACCTTTGCACACCTCCTCAATGTACGCGCAACCAGGAACATTCCTCATGGCACTAAGCTTACAATAGCACCCTCTGCAACCCTGCGAGCTGACCTCACAATCACCCTCTACAAAAATGGCATTGTCCTAATCCAAGCCTCATCCAAAAACCTTAACAAATTTGCGGATCTCTTTACCCTCCTCAGTAACCATGTGCACAACACTAACAAGGCACCTAACACCCACCCCTCCGACCCGCCAACCAGCCTGACTAGCGTCCCTAGTCACCCACAAACCACCCCTCTAAGGGTTGCCAACTCGGGTCATCCTATCCCCTCTTGCACACCTCCCAGCCTTGCCAACAGATGCACCCCTAGTCCTTTGGTCTCCTCCCCGCCAGCTCCCTACGATAACTGTGAGACCGCTTTGCCTCCAAAAACCTCCGATACAGGTCGAGCCACCCCTTCTACCCGATCCCCTTTGCATGCCGATAGTATTGCTCCTGAAATACCGCCCTCCTGCCCTCTAACGCCTCCCTCTTACTTAGATATCGAAACCCTGCACTCAAGAGCTGCCAAATTAACCCAGAGCATCCATATCTCCATTCTGGATCTAATGAACCTCCTTCACCTCGCTGAACTCTCCTTAGCCAACCTCAAACCCCAGCGGAACTCCACCCCTCCTCACACCACAGAGCCCCCCATGCACCCACTGCCGCTATCCCAGAGACACCTTCGCCCTCGCAAGCAACTATTTCACATCTCTGAGGAAGAAACCCTAGCTCTCGTCCTCTCTTACAACTCTACACTCGACACCCCAAGTCCTCTAGACCTCTCTGAAGAGGAAATCCTTGCCATCCTCCGCGACCACAACTCTACCCCAGCTACCCTTTGTCCGCCAGACTCGAGTGACGAACATGCCATCTGCACGGTCACTATTAACCCCAACAGATCGGCTACCCTCCGCAACAGAAGTGTGGTCAAAAGCAATCTAGCGCCAGTTCTCCTGTCCGCCCTGACTCCCAACACTCCCTCTGATCCCTCTCTATCTGGTCTCCTAATCAATTGCCGATCAGCCGTTAAACACGCCGCCGATATTGCTGATCTCATCCTGAACAAAAACCTCGACTTAGCAATTCTAACAGAATCTTGGCTCAACGATGCCTCATCTCCATGCCTGGACCTCTTAGTCCCTCCCAATTATAACATTGCAAGACTGGACAGGCAATCTAGCAAAAAAGGAGGAGGCATCGCATGCATCTACCGCTCTAACCTCCTTGTCACTGAACTCCTGGCTGATTCCACTGACTCCTGCGAATACCTCGCCCTTTCCATTTGCAGCAACTCCACCCAACTGTGCAATTTGCACATCTTTTACCACCCCCCAGGCATGAACGATTCCTTCACTGACCATCTCATGGAACTCATCACATCTAAGATCTCCTCCAACGCTAAAGCTATTTTCCTGGGTGATTTCAACCTTCACTGGAACGACCCCAAGGATCCTCATGTCAATGCCATCAAAGACCTCTTGGATGATCAAGCCCTGACTCAAGCCTGCTCACTCCCAACACATACGAAAGGGGCCACCCTTGACTGGATCATCTCTAAGGAATCAACAGTCAAGCTTATCTCTATAGACCCTTGCAACTGGTCTGATCACCACGCCATCGCCTTCCTACTACCTAGCACCCACAAGACAAGGGCACCGCAACCAGTGATTCCTAAACGCTGGGTCAGAGACACTAAAAACCTGGACCACATGGAACTGGAAGCTCGCTGCAAATCAGACCTCCCACCCCCCTCGCATATCACAACGGTCAGTGAGCTCAACGATCACTACTCTACAACTATATCGAACATTCTGGATGACCTAGCCCCACTAAAACTAAAGAGAACCCAAATCAAAGATCGGAACCCCTGGTTCACTGGATCCCTCAACAATGAGAGGAGAGCCCTCCGACAATCCGAAAGAATCTGGAGACAGCACCCCTCTGTAGCACATCTAAAAATTCTCTGCCAGGCCAGAAATGCCTACAACAGGAACATCATCAACTCAAAAAAGGAATTCTTCAGATCTGAACTAGGGAACGCCAAGAATAGACCCCGCAAGCTCTTCGAATTGGTCAAACACCAATCCAACAAACTGGCCAAAACCGCGAAAGAAACCCCCAAGTCCTTAATATCATCCGAGGAATTCTCCTCCTTTTTCGCTGACAAAGCCACAGCCTTAGGAAAAGAACTTAGTGCCGCCACATACTCTCTATTCCCTCCAGACCTGCCTCCTCCTCCGGCGCTGCCCCCACAGACTTCACCTAAAAATCAAGCATGCTGGACCGACTTCAAACCCTATCATGAAGACTCCGTCGCTAAAATCCTATCGACCTTAAACCCGAACAACCATTTTAATGACCCTCTCCCCCCAACTGCCTAGTGGCCGCCGCCCAGTCCATTATTCCAAGCTGGACTGCAATAATTAACGCCTCTCTGCGGCAGGGATCCATTCCTGACTCTCTGAAAGCAGGCCAAGTCCTCCCCATTTTGAAAAAGCCGTTGCTGGACCCAGCTTCCCCGACAACTTCAGACCTATCTCTAACATCCCTCTCTTAGCCAAAGTGTTGGAGAAATGTGTACAACAGCAACTAAGTCAACACATCAACAACTTCCACCTACTTGATGACTTCCAATCTGGATTCAGACCCGGGCACAGTACCGAAACGACCATGCTCCACATCATTGACGATGCCGTCCAAGCCCTTGACCAAGGGAAAACCTGCCTCCTAATCCTCCTTGATCTATCCTCGGCCTTCGACACGGTCAACCATGAAAAACTACTCGAACGCCTCAAACTCAGGATGGGATTGGATGGCACCGTTCTAAAGTGGTTTAGGTCCTTCCTCCAAAACCGATCACAGAGATTCCTAATCAACGGCAACCTATCGGCTCCCTCTCCGGTCACGGTTGGAGTCCCTCAAGGATCAACCCTGTCCCCTACCCTCTTCAACCTTTACCTTGAACCTCTTGCCGAAGTTCTACGCACAGCGAATATCTCCTACCATATGTACGCTGACGACACTCAGATCTACATCAAGACCTCATCCCTCGAGGAGATTCTCTCCCTGAACGAAGCCCTGAAACTCACTGTCCAATGGCTCGCCTCCAATCAACTCAAACTCAACGCAAAGAAAACAGAATTTCTCTTAATTTCCCCCTCAAAAACCAATCCCGAGATGCAGACATGGATTAAGGCTATCACAGCCTTAGATTGCCCACCGACCATCGTGGACTCCTACCTTTTAGTAGTAAATGTGGGAGGGTCAGGGAGGAGTGTCTGGACAAAGCGGAATATGTACCATTAAACTGGAGGGTTTTAGGGTGGAGTAAAGAGGGGTTAAGAGAGGGAGGGGTTTAGGGAGGGTTATGCACCCACCATAAAATAGTAAGCCCATTGCTATTCACAAACTGTACTTAAAGAGTTACTGCAACCTAAAAGGACCCTAAACAGTAGTATATAAACTTCAGCTCAGACCTAGAGTAAGTTCAGCACCATGCTGGGCCTTCTACCAGAACTACAACGCCTTCCCATAGATAATAATGGAGGCAAACACTTTAGAAAACACCAAATCTCTGGGAATTACCCTGGACAGAAACTTGAACATGCGAGACCACATCAACGCGATGGCCAAATCAGCCAGATTCCACCTGAGCTACCTTAGGAAACTGAAACCCTTCCTCGACACTGCCGATCTAAAAATGGCAGTCCAAGCACTCGTCATCTCCAGACTGGAATATGGCTGCTCTACCCTCTCGGGTTTACCAAAGATCTCCCTGGCACCTTTAAAAGCCTGCCTCAACACTGCCACCAGACTTCTTACCAGCTCAAGAAAATTCGACCACATTTCTCCACACCTGAAAGCTTTGAACTGGCTTCCTCTTGAGGCTAGAATACAGCTTAAACTGGCCTGTATCACAAACAAGGCCTTATACTCAAACTCCCCTGCTTATCTTGCACAGAAACTTGTGGTATCCGGAGGAACCAGAAACTCCCGATCCGCCAGAGACCTCCTGCTACAACCTGCACGCTTCCGGAAGAAAAAAACGTACAATCTGGCTTTCTCTGGGGCCGCTCCGAGAATATGGAACTCTCTCCCGCCCACCATCAGAAGAATCCCTTCACTGACACGCTTCAAAAAGGAGGCCAAAACCTTCCTTATGGGTAAATTCCTCGTTTAAATGTTGCCTCCAACCAGCACAGAGACTCTGATTAACTCCTGACTAGCGCCTCCCCTCGGATTACCTAGTCACCTCTCCTAGAAACCTGGGGACTTGTTTCGAGCAACTATAAAATGCAAACCGTACATTCGTGTCCACTATCTTTCATATATCCTGCACCCTGCCCTCTTTTACCTTTTGTATATTATTGTGATTCCAAGCCTATTGTACATTTCTATGTTTCCTGTAAAGCGCTCTGATACCCTAACGGGTCAAGTTCGCGCTCTATAAAACACAAAAATAAATAAATAAAATGGTAAAAACAAATGCAAGATCTTTACGATGGAGCCACAGGATTGGTTGGTCATTTGTGCAGGTGAATCTCTTCTCATGAAGCGTAGAGCAAAGCAGATTGTAGTCAGACTGACCACCAACAAGACTTGGTGCCTGCAAGCACTCCAGTTGAGAAAATCTTCATCCAGAGAACCAGGGGAATGTTGTAGAAAGCTGAGCCTCGCTGAGGGTCGGGACTACAGTTCCCAGAAGCCACCTGCCCAAGGACATTGAGTGGCCACGCCAGACGGTTCGGGGAACAGGACTTCAAGGTCATGGACTTAGTGGTTTGTGCATGCCAACTGCAAGGTACTAGTTCCTCTAGCCCAAGGGAGTTCTTGTGAAATCTGGAGGTTGCAGGGTTTCGCCTTCCTTGTGGAACCAGTCTCTTGCCTCTGTAGAGTCAAAATCTAGCGGGTGCAGGGTGGCGGCCACAGGTGCAGAGCTTAGTACCTATCTTCGTGGAGTCCTGCCTTGTCATGGACACGGGTCTCTTCTTGCTATCACATTAAATCTAAGATTCTGGTGTCTGGGATGCCCCTTTGATCCTGGATTTAGGGGGTGTTATTGGTTGTGAAGGCTAGTAGCCGATGGGCATCTAGTCGTGTGGCTAATCCGCCCCAGTAGTGACCACATCATGTGAGTGTATATCACTAAAACTACTCAGAAACTGATTTTTACCATAAATTCAAGATTGCCAAAACCATCCTCAACTGCACAACTGAGCCAGAACACCCTAGAAGTATGGTCAGACTTGTGGAGCTGAACGTCTCCTGCATTGATAATTTCCTACCTGCCAGTGAAAAACAGTGCCTGGGGAAGGGGGAGGCTTTGGCCTAGAGTAGGGAACAAGTTCCTTTGTCCAGTGGTGCCAGTGCAACCTTTGAGGCTCACGTTAACACCGGTCTAATTACTAGCCATCCTGTGTGGGCGGAGGTGTCACCTCCGGCTCACACAGTTCTTTGACTCTGGCTCTGGGAGCAGCACACACTCCCCAGCATGAGGTCAGACTTCTGTCTTGGTGGCAAACCTTTGAAAAAGCCCGCCATGGCATGAGAACACTGGGTTAACTTGGTGGACACTGTCTAAATTTCCACCTAGGTACATGCTGGTTAAACCTCAATACCACCATTTTGTCGGGGGTTAAAAAGCACAGTGTTTGACACCAATTACAAAAGAACTTGGCTGGGCCATCATGGAGATGGACATATAGGTATTGCCCTTATGTCATCCCATGTTAATTGATGGACTACCAGTCACTTGAAATAGAATTAAGTTTAAAATGCTACCCCAGGGCAATATATACTTGCACATAAATTCCCCCACATATAATATATTGCACACTGCCTCCTGGGCTAAAGGAGGCCTACCTTAGGGGTGATTGACTTATATTAGATGCAGTGTGCTGACCCTGTCACACATGGTGTGTGCAGGGTCAAACTCGAGCAGGCAAGCTGCTCATGTAGGGGTGAACTGGCAGACCTGTAGACTTTTGTTTTACTCGGGTCACTCAGAGTGGCACAATAAATGCAGCAGCCCTGGTACCCCTTTTACATCCCTGCCCTGGGTACCACTGGTACCATATACTAGGGCTTTACCGGGGTGCAAAAATACTTGCCAATTGGGTGTACCAATTCACATTTACAGTTTCAAGGGAACGATCAATGGTGCTGTTCCCGGTTAGCAGGACCCATCACCCTTTCAGATCAATTACCACAGCATCTAGCAGTTCAAATGGGGCAAAATGTGGGGGGCATCTGTAAGCAGCCCAGTTTACTACAGAGGAGTGTGTTGCACTCCAAGATTGATTGCAAACTGTGGCAGTCATATAGAATGAATAGTCTAAGGCTTAATAGCCTGGATCCTGTACAAACCCCACTTTCTTGTATTATTGGTATTCTCTGCATGATAGTAGGACATGCTTTTGGGAACTACTGCATATTTAGATATGGCTCCTGCTGGTGGCACAGGCAAAGGGCTGGTTGGGGGCACGGCCAAGATGGCAGCAATAATGGATGGGTAATTCTGTGCTCTGCAGCGGCCCATTAGAATCCTGCTATTATCATGTGCTTCCTGAGACTACGGAGCCTCAGAATCCTCATTGAGTCCCACCCACTGTTACCTTGCCACATAGAGCTGAAACAGTTGTGGAATCCGACTGGGGGAAACGGCCTGGCTGAAGCTGACTGAACGGATGGCACACTAAAAAATGGCCACGTTGAGCTAAACCTGCTCAGCAGTATTCACTGGAGTGGAGAGAGAACTGAGCCTCAGCACTGACCCTCTGGTGCCCTCACGAAGGGGAACTGACTTTCAAGGGACCTAGAGGGCTCCCCCTGCTGTGGGGCCTGCCTTGACATTGCCCGCCGACTGTGGTCCCTCCTGGACATAGCTGGGGGTGAGAGGGTCCAGTTTTAAAAAGAATGTGCTGTCCCCAGGGCAGCCCCAAACTCATGGCACCCTCCGGGGAAAACATTGAGTTGAAATACGGAGCAGCTGTTTAAAAGCAGCTCTGTGTTTCACAGTGCAGACGGCAGCCCGTCTTCACTTTCAAGAGGGAAGAGAGAGCCCCTTGCATGCGGGAGCAGTGAGTGACTGCATCTGTCTACAAAGAGATGTCTGGGGGGTCTGTGGGACCCCTTTTCACCCCTCCAGAGGGCTGCCTTTACCAGTCCATAGTATGGTGCGGTCGGAGAGGCAAACTGATTCCCTCATTTTCATGGTGCCACACCCCATGCAAATGAGGGAATGCTCTCTTATGATCGCGCTATCTGTATTACAGAAGAGGATGCACAAGTGTCTGTGGTCCTTTTAATACCATTGTGCCCCAAGGGCGCACAAAATGGGTGCACACGCGAGTTGCCCCCTCGGGGCACAATGTATAATACGGCCAGTGATGTTTTCTTTTAAATGATGCGGTGGGAGGGCTATTGGTGTATTTCCACGAACATGGATTCCCTTCATCGCTTTATGTTAGAAAACATGTGGCCATACCTGAATTTCACAGCCACAGCTGTTTTAAATGGCATAGGGATCCAGGTGGGTGTTTTTTTATATGATGATGTTTGCTGGGATCAGCAGCTCCATCCTGCCACCTTGAAGCTGGACAACCTGATCATGAGTGTTCTAGTTTGTCTCTTCGAACATTTAGCAATATTCTCTGCCACGTATAACACTCTTCCATTTACAATTTACTTGGAGCTTATAATAAAAATAGTGGGCATTGCTTGAGCAGTTGTGCTCTCTACTCTTCAGTTCTTTTCAAAGGCTTGTACTTTCCTATACATACCACTTAAAGCAAGCACACAGCAGGAAGAAGAAATGCAATTCACAGTTTTTTCGTTTGTGTTCTCGGCATCAGATGTGTGTGGAAGTTTTCATAATATAAAGCACGTTCAGAAACGAAAATGCCTACTTTATAACGAACATATTATCACTTCACTAGAACTCCATGGTGATTAATCCAGACAAGTGTTTTTCCAATGATCAATGTCATAAATATATTTTGCAAAAAAAATGTAAAACATTTCAAATCTGAAAAAAATGACAATTGCAAGTGGTGTTGATAAAAATTCATATATATATATATATATATATGAAAGGGCTGAGGTTGCTGAACTTTTTTTTGGAAGGTTATGAGAAGATTCTTCAAACGATGCCAAAGTTATTAGCAAACAAAGATTGTTCTTCCTATACAAACTCTGATATATATATATATATATATATATATTATCTACTGGCGGTCGCCAGTAGATAGTTATAGTTAGGACCTATTTTCCATAGGAAATTCACAACATTCTATTTCCAATAACTTTGGCGCCGGTCGACGAATCTTCGCGAAATTTTCAAAACTTATGGCCCGCTCCTATCCTGAAAGTCTCGGGGTGATTCGTCAAGTGGGGGCCGAGAAAAAAGGGGGGTCCCAAAACGTGTTTTCCCCATGCAATTTTCCATAGGAAATTTAGACACGGCTACAGCCCGAACTGCTGAACGGAATTACACCAAATTTGGCAAAGAGGTAGTTCTTGGTTCAGAAAGAACCCTTTTTGTTAAATGGTGTAAATCCGTTTAGTAGTTCCTGAGAAAATCAAAAGTAAAATCACATATATATCTGGGCGGAGCCTAACCACACATGTCATTGTGAGATCTGATTGGCTGTCAGCACTTCATCCTGGAATTGCTGGCAGCCATCTTGGAACCAATATACATGATAGTACCCCATTGAAATGCATTGTAGTGAATCAAAGATTTTGAGGGTTACCAAAAGGAGAACTATAAAGGGTGATAACAGACTTTAGTTACATTAGAATTCATTTGTTGATGGTACCATACTAATTTCAGGAATTGTGGTGTGTTCTAAGGTGATTTTACCCTGTGAAAAACCTTCTGCTGGGATATCATGAATCATGTTTGAGAGAAAACTATTTTCACATGCTTGTCCCATAGAGTTTTGGAAGGTGCTCCAGAAGCTAAAATGAGAGCATATTTTCTGTAAATTCACATTATCTTTCTCAGTCATGTGAGAATGAAGTCTGACATTCTCAGTAAAACATGTACATCCAACAAGGGCAGAGACTGTTCTACTGCAGCTTCCCAGAGTGTTCTAAAGAACAACTAGAGTATTAACAGCCTTACTTATGACAAAATTATGGCACACCTGAAGCCATCTTGATTGGAATAAACTGGTAACACTTAAAACATTTAATTTAAAAAGGAACAAAATGATGGGGTTCATTTTGTCATCGAAATTATGGTTAGTGCTGTAGAAAGAAAAATTAGGACATGTTTCAAGTGTGATCTCAAATATCTTCCTGTTATATTGCAACAGGAGCAGCCTGTCAGTTGATGCCTTTGTGTTCTACTGCAGCTTCCCAGAGTGTTCTAAAGAACAACTAGAGTGCTAACAGCCTTACTTATGACAAAATTATGGCACACCTCAAGCCATCTTGATTGGAATAAACTGGTAACACTTAAAACATTTAATTTAAAAAGGAACAAAATGAGGGGGTTCATTTTGTCATAGAAATTATGGTTAGTGCTGTAGAAAGAAAAATTAGGACATGTTTTAAGTGAGATCTCAACTATCTTCCTGTTATATTTCAACAGGAGCAGCCTGCCAGTTGATTCCTTTGTGTTCTACTGCAGCTTCCCAGAGTGTTCCAAAGAACAACTAGAGCGCTAACAGTCTTACTTATGACAAAATTATGGCACACCTGAAGCCATCTTGATTGGAATAAACTGGTAACACTTAAAACATTTAATTTAAAAAGGAACAAAATGAGGGGGTTTATTTTGTCATAGAAATTATGGTTAGTGCTGTAGAAAGAAAAATTTGGACATGTTTTAAGTGAGATCTCAACTATCTTCCTGTTATATTTCAACAGGAGCAGCCTGCCAGTTGATGCCTTTGTGTTCTACTGCAGCTTCCCAGAGTGTTCTAAAGAACAACTAAAGAGCTAACAGTCTTACTTATGACAAAATTATGGCACACCTGAAGCCATCTTGATTGGAATAAACTGGTAACACTTAAAACATTTAATTTAAAAAGGAACAAAATGAGGGGGTTCATTTTGCCATAGAAATGAACAACATTCCCAGCACGACCCCCTACACTACACAAGCACCACTGCACTACCCTAAACCCTAAAACACTACCCCCAGCACGACCCCTTCACTACCGAAACACAACTGCACTACCCTAAACCCTAAAACACTACCTCCAGCACGACCCCTACACTACACAAACACCACTGCACTAACATACACCCTAAAACACTACCCCCAGCACGACCCCCTACACTACCCAAACACCATTGCACTACCCTAAACCATAAAACACTACCCTCAGCATGAACCCCTACACTACCCAAACACCACTGCACTACCCTAAACCCTAAAACACTACCCCCAGCACTACACCCTACACTACACAAACACCACTGCACTACCCTAAACCCTAAAACACTACCCCAGCACTACCCCTATACTACCCAAACACCACTGCACTAACATAAACCCTAAAACACTACCCCCAGCACAACCCCCTACACTACACAAACACCACTGCACTACCCTAAACCCTAAAACACTACCCCCAGCACGACTCCCTACACTACCCAAACACCACTGCACTACCCTAAACCCTAAATCTACCCCCAGCACGACCCCCTACACTACCCAAACACCACTGCACTACCCTAAACCAAAAAACACTACCCCCAGCATGACCCCCTACACCACCCAAACACCACTGCACTACCCTAAACCCCAAAACACTACCCCCAGCACGACCCCCTACACTACCCAAACACCACTGCACGACCCTAAACCCTAAAACACGACCCCCTACACTACACAAACACCACCGCACTACCCTAAACCCTAAAACACTAGAACCCAGCACGACCCCCTACAGTACACCAACACCACTGCACTACCCTAAAACACTACCCCCTACACTACACAAACACCACTGCACTACCCTAAACCCTAAAACACTACCCCCAGCACAACCCCCTACACTACACAAACACCACTGCACTTCCGTAAACCCAAAACACTACCCCAGCACTACCCCCTATACTACCCAAACACCACTGCACTACCCTAAACCCTAAAACACTACCCCCAGCATGACCCCCTACACTACACAAACACCACTGCACTACCCTAAACCCTAAAACACTACCCCCAGCATGACCCCCTACACTACCCAAACACCACTGCACTACCCTAAACCCTAAAACACTACCCCCAGCACGACTCCCTACACTACACAAACACCACTGGACTACCCTAAAACACTACCCCCAGCATGACTCCCTACACTACCCAAACACCACTGCACTGCACTAAACCCTAAATCTACCCCCAGCATGACCTCCCACACTACACAAACACCACTGCACTACCCTAATCTCTAAAACATTACCGCCAGCACGACCCCCTACACTACCCAAACACCACTGCACTACCCTAAACCCTAAAACACTAACCCCAGCATGACCCCCTACACTACCCAAACACCACTGCACTACCCTATACCCTAAAACACGACCCCCTACACTACACAAACACGACTGCACTACCCTAAACCCTAAAACACTACACACAGCATGACCCCCTACACTACACAAACACCACTGCACTACCCTAAACCCTAAAACACTACCCCTACAGTACACAAACACCACTGCACTACCCTAAACCCTAAAACACGACCCCCAGCATGACCCACTACACAAACACCACAGGACTACCCTAAACCCCCTACACTATACAAACACCACTGCACTACTCTAAACCCTAAAACAATACCCCCAGCACGACCCCCTCCCAACACAAACACCACTGCACTACCCTAAACCCTAAATCTACCCCCAGCACGACCCCCTACACTACCCAAACACCACTGCCATACCCTAAACCCTAAAACACTACCCCCAGCATGAACCACTACACTACCCAAACACCACTGCACTACCCTAAACCCTAAAACACTACCCCCAGCACTAACCCCTACACTACACAAACACCATTGCACTACCCTAAACCCTAAAACACTACCCCAGCACTACCCCCTACACTACCCAAACACCACTGCACTAACATAAACCCTAAAACACTACCCCCAGCACAACCCCTACACTACACAAACACCACTGCACTACCCTAAACCCTAAACCACTACCCCCAGCACGACTCCCTACACTACCCAAACACCACTGCACTACCCTAAACCCTAAATCTACCCCCAGCATGACCCCCTACACTACCCAAACACCACTGCACTACCCTAAACCATAAAACACTACCCCCAGCATGACCCCCTACACTACACAAACACCACTGCACTACCCTAAACCCTAAAACACTACCACCAGCATGACCCCCTACACTACTCAAACACCACTGCACTACCCTAAACCCTAAAACACTACCCCAGCACGACCCCCTACACTACCCATACACCACTGCACTACCCTAAACCCTAAAACACTACCCCCAGCACGACCCCCTACACTACTGCACTACCCTAAACCCTAAAACACAACCCCCAGCACGACCCCCTACTCTACCCAAACACCACTGCACTACCCTAAACCCTAAAACACTACCCCCAGCATGACCCCCTACACCACCCAAACACCACTGCACTACCCTAAACCCTAGAAAAGAAACACCCACCCCATGCCCAATCCCCCTTACCTCTCACTCCTTGTGGTTCCTCTCTCCTCGTGGTTCCTGCTTCACGTCCTATCTGAGGGGCGGTGCACGTCGTTGTGAGGAAACGGAACAGCCTCTGTTTCCTTACAACGACGTGGATCATCTACATGTTTTTTAGAACGCATGGTCATTTACCATACATACCTTTACAACAAAATTCGTTGTAAAGGCATGCGTGGTAATGACTTCGCGATGTACAACGCATGCGTGGTAATGCATGCGTTGTAATGGTATCGCGAAGTAAAAAAGTCATTGTAACGGCTGCTTACCGATCGAAGCTGGCCCCTGTTCTTCAGTGAGACGTTTATTTGATTAATTAGGAGGAAGGAATGTGGTCTTTGTACCGAAAAGTGCATTCCCGGCTGTTGTATTGTGAAAGTGTCCGCGTGGCCTGGTTTCACTTCCGGTGAGAGAGTGAAAGAGTCTGTTTGGATCTAAAGGAGTTCTGTTGTTGGACGGGGCCGGCGCGAAACGTCATCAGAAAACATAGCTAATGGAAAGCGTCCTCCCTGAAGTGTGGAGCAGTGCCATGAGAGGTCAACGAGTGTGCATCCCACCGCAGTATGACCGTACCGCGTGACCCATGTGCCGCCTCCAGGGTACGGGAGGCAGAAGCGGCATCGCAGGTCCTCTTGAAGACCGTTGTAGCACTAATTCTACATTTTGGTACTAGGGCATTTTAACTTCGTTGTTCCTGCCAGTTACAAAGAGAAGATCCTGTGTTATTCAGTGCCCTCGTTACCTTTTTTGTGGGTTGTGGTGCTTGTCACTTCGCTGCCCCGCCGGTGCACATGACTTGGCACCCCACCTCGTGTGCCATCTGCAGGGCCTCTGCCCTCTGATCACTGGTTTTGGTTTCTGGAGTGGCAACATAAACAGTTGCTCCCAAAGGACTAGCCTGAACACTTAGGTGAATATCCCCTGCACCAGCATTCCACGGAAATTCTTTCCTAGCTCTCCCACGTCAACGAGGACGTCATAATAGCACGGCTCCGCTCGCGACACCGTATGACGTCATCGGAGCCATAAGAGGACCTCGTCGGCGTGCTGACGTCAGTTCCACCCATTTTTTCTGTGCCACCGAGGCAAACAGGCGGACCGAGACATTTTCACATGTATACATAGTATAATACATATATATATATATTCACGGAAAAAACCATAGGTTTCAGGCACGTTATAGTTAGAAATGAGCATTTAAAAAACCTTAGAAATTCACTGAAAAAACCATAGGTTTCAGGCACGTTATAGTTAGAAATTAGCATTTAAAAAACCTTAGAAATTCACTGAAAAAACCATTTGAGATGTCATCAGTGATGTCATGAGTGATGTCACTGACCATCTCATGAGTGATGTAATATGTGACGTCATCAGCAGTGCATTGCGGGCGCGCGAGTTATAGTTAGCTGAACTAACTATAACAGAGGAATTTCTATGGTTTTGTACGAGTGAAATGTCCAACTAACTATAACGCCCCTGAAACCTATGGTTTTTTCAGTGAATATATGTATATTCACTGAAAAAACACAAAGGTTACAGAGACGTTATACTTAGACTCAAGTTTCACTCGTACAAAACCAGAGAAATTCAGCAGCAGTTATAGTGTGCCGAGCTAACTATAACTCGCGCCCATGCAATGCACTGCTTATGACCTCACATAATACATCACTCATGACATGGTTAGTGACATCACTGATGACATCACTGATGACATCTCAATTGACATCACTCGACGTCACTGGTGACATCATCCAGTTACTGTGAGTGTTTTTAAAATGTTTATGAGTGTTAAATATATATACCAAGGTGTATTGATGAATCAGTGGGTGTATAAGTGCCTGTATGGATGATTCAGTGGGTGTGTGACTGACTGTATAAGTGAGTGATTAGATATCTCAGTGTATGTATGGGTGAGTGACTAGGTTTTGAGAATGTCTGTATCAGTCTGTTAGATGGTGTCTAAGTGGCTGGATAGGTTGGTGAGTGGGTACGTGAATGGCTGTATGGGTGATTGATTGGGTGTCTGAGTACCTGTGTGGGTGTATGAGTGTCTGTGTGGCTGGGTAAAAGGGTGTGTGATTGCCTGCATGGATGAGTGAGTGGGCGAGTAGGGGTAAAAATTACTATTCCCCCTCCAGTGAGTGCAACAGTAGGGAAAGGATTAGTGAGTGGATAAGTGAGGAGCTGTATAGGTGACAGAGAGTGAATGGATATGTCAGAGGTATATGGATAAGTAACTGGATATGGAAAGGCAGTATAGGTGAGTGTTGGAGTATATGAGTGACTGTATGTGTGAGTGAAGGATTGTGATAGTGGCTGTATGGGTGAGTATGTGCTTGTGTCAGTGACTGCATAGGTGAGTGAGTATGTGTTAGTATCTGTATGAAGAAGGGAGTGGGTGTGTGTATAACTGTATAGGTGAGTAAATGGCTGTGTGATTGACTCTCTAGCTGAGTGAGTAGGTGTGTGAGTAGCTCTATGAATGACTGACAGTGTGTAAGTGGCTGTATGGGTGTATGAGTGGATATATAAGTGGCTGTATTAGTGAGTGAGTTGGTGTATGAGTGGCTGTATGGGTGACTGAGTGGATGTGTGCGTGTAGACCTATGAATCAGTAAGTGTGTGTGTAAGTACTGGTATGGGTGTGTCAATGGTTTTGAGAATGGTAGTGTGGAAGTTGGAGTGGGTGTAGGAAGGGTTTTATGGGGGTGTGAGTGGGTGCATCAGAGATTCTATGGATGATGTCATAAGTGATGCCATTTGAGATGTCATCAGTGATGTCATCAGTGATGTCAATGACCATGTCATGGGTGATGTAATATTTGAGGTCATAAGCAGTGTATTGCGGGGGCATGAGTTATAGTTAGCTCAGCTAACTATAACTGCTGAATTTCTCAGGTTTTGTACGAGTGAAACTTGAGCCTAATTATAACGTCCCTGTGACCTTTGTTTTTTTAGAGTGAATTTCTAAGATTTTTTAAATGCTAACTTCTAACTAAAACGTCCCTGTAACCTTTGTTTTTTTCAGTGAATTTCTGTGGTTTTTTAAATTCTATTTCCTAACTATTACGTCCCTGTAACCTTTGGTTTTTTCAGTGAATTTCTAAGGTTTTTCAAATTTAATTTATCAACTATAACGTCAATGCAACCTATGATTTTTTAATTACATTTTTAAGGGTTTTAAATTGTATTTTTCTATCTAAAATGGCTCTATAAGTTGTCTATTCATAAGCTTGTATTTTCTTCAGTAGATTAAAAAGCATATTTTATTTTCTTTAGATTGTTTATATTTGCGACAACGTCGCGATGATCGCGATCACGTTGCAAAATCGCAAAACAAAAGCAGACATTCAACAACCACCACCACATTCCTAAATTTTAACTTAAAAAATTAATTCTAACTATTACAATACACACATTACTAACTTAAAGAATATGTTTGTACACACATTTTTGTAGTAACTTTTTAAAAAACTTTGTTTGAACTCTACTTCCTGTTTTTTTCTCGACTAAGCAGAGAGTCGCAATGACACCAGTAACCGCGATGAACGTACCTTTTTTAGAGGGTGCAAAATACATATATGCAGACATTGTACAGTATTTTAGACACTAGGGGGCTTATTTACAAGGCCCTTGCGCCACTTTTGCGTCATTTTTAACATGGGAAAAGTGGCGCAAGGGGCTTGTAAATCTGCCCCTAGGGGTTTATTACTGTGCTGTTTAAAGTCATATTTTTGTAGGGAGTTTGTATAAAAGCAACCATTTAAACTGATTTTCTGTTTTGCGGTGACATCGGGCGTCGCGATGATATTGATAGCCGTGATCGCTACAAATACGTTGTGAAATGACAAAACAATTGCAGACATTCAACAACCACCACCACATTCCTAAATTTTAACTTAAAAAATTAATTCTGTCTATTACAATACACACATTACTAACTTAAAGAACATGTTTGAACACACATTTTTGTAGTAACTTTTTTAAAAACTCTGTTTGAACTCTACTTCCTGTTTTTTTCTCGACTAAGCAGAAAGTCGCAATGACACCAGTAACCGCTATGAACGAACCTTTTTTAGGGGGTGCAAAATACATATATGCAGACATTGTACAGTATTTTAGACACTAGGGGTTTATTACTGCACTGTTTAAAGTCATATTTTTGTATAAAATCAGCCATTTAAACCGATTTTCCATTTCGCTGTGACGTCAGGCGTCGTGATGATATTGATAGCCGTGATCGCTACAAATACATTGTGAAATGACAAAACAATTGCAGACATTTAATAGCCACCAACACATTCAAAAATTATAACTGCAAAATGGATTATAACCAACAGACTTAACACATTACTATCGAAATAACTGTATAATAGCATGTACAACTCCCTTAATATTAACCCTGGGCAAAGCACTACGCTACGCTCGCGTAGTTTGCGAAGTTTGCGCTACTTCGCACAACGCGAATTGCACGTAGCACAGTGCAAACACGCATAGCGTAGCGTAGCGTAGTGCAGCGGTCATTTTTTGCTTGCTCGCGGTCCTCAACGTCAAGTTGGCGACCGCGAGCAAGCAAAATGACATCCCGGCGAGATTCTCAACGCGGGGAGGTCAGGTTTCTCATTGCGAGTGGTCGCGTATGCTCGCGACCGCTCGCGATGAGAAACTACCAGTCCGCGTTGAGAAGCTGCCGCTCGAGTAAAAATCTACTCGAGCGGCAGTAAAAGACAGCTCGCACTGTGCAAGATGCCGTTTTCAATGATTGCACAGTGCGGACAAGCATCCGGCACTGTGCAATCATTGCGAACAGTGCACTACGCAGTTCGCGTAGTGCTACGCGTAGTTCGCGTAGTGCGAACTGCACTTTGCGTAGCTTCGCGTAGCGCTACTTCGCGAACTACGCCCAGGCTTACTTAATATCTCTATAACACAACTTTTTCAGTGTAATCTATAACTGCATGCATCACTGTAACAGTAAGGGCCATATGTATGAAGCCAATTTGTGATCGCAAATGCCGAAATTCGCAGAATTTCGGCGTTTGCGATCGCAAATTAGCAGTGTGCAATGTATCACACTGAAACACCCTCGCAAAATAAGGATTCGCAAATTTTGCGATTCCCTATTTTGCGATTTCATTTAAGGAATCGCTAATTGCGATTCCTTAAATGCAATGTAAGAAGCACCCAAGTTGTGCGATTTGGGCTTAAGGAATCGCAAATTACCACCAACTTCAAGTTGGTGGTAACTTGCGATTTCACTTAAAAATGCACTATTTTGCATTTTTTAAAGTTCCATGTGGCGCACATACATGCCCTTAGGGCACGTATGTGTACCACATGTGCACACATGCACATTTCAGGGGTGCAACAGGGTGTCCTTTTGACACCCTGGCACCCTTGAAATTGCATTCTCAATTTGCGATTCTCTAATTGCTAATCGCAAATTGAGAATGTCTTCCCATTCATTCCTATGGGCCTCTAGGCCCATAGGAATGAATGGGGAGGTATTCCTTAATTGCGAATCGCAATTTGCGATTCGCAATTAAGGAATATGAAGGATTCTCCAAATTTATTGCAAATCCTACATACATGGCGTTTTGCGATACTCAAATAGCGATTCGCAAAAAATCGCTATTTGAGAATCGCAAAAGGACATTTTGATACATATGGCCCTAAGTCTTGCATTCACTGTATAACTATTTCAGTGAATCGATAACATGGTGCATCAGGCTTTCAATGCTTCTGTAACAAACTGCGTGACTGTCTCAGTGGGTCTGTGATTCGTTGCATGACTCTCAGTCAATCTGTGAGTAGGTGCATGAGTGCCTTTGTGCACTTGTAAGTAAGTATATAACTGTCTGACTGGATCTTTGAGTGGATACCTGCATGTCTAAGTGGGTGTCGGAGTGGGTCAGTGAGTGGGTGCATAAGTGTCTGAGTGGGACTGTGACTAAGTACATGAGTCTCTCAGTGGGTCTAAGACTGGGAGCATGAGTGTCTGAGTGGTTCTGTGAGTGGGTCCGTGGGTCTCTGAGTGGGACTTCGAGTGCTTGTGTGAGTCTTTGAGTATATGAGTGACTGGGTGCATACATCTCTGGTTGGGTCTGTGAGAGGGTGTGTGAGTGACTTTATGGGTGTGTGAGTGTCTGAGTGGGTCTGTGAGTGGGTTTATGAGTGCCTGGTAACTTTGTGAGTGGGTGTATAGGTGTCTCAATGGGTCTGTGAGTGAGAGCATAAGTCTCTGACAGGGTGAGTGAATGGGTGCATGCATGAGTGTCTGAGTGGGTCTGTGACTGGGAGGGCGAGTGTCTGGGTGGGTCTGTGAGTGGATGCATGAGCCTTGAGTGGGTGAATGTGTGTGTGTGTGTGTGTGTATATCTACATGTGTTTGTGAGTCAATGTGTGACTTTCTGAGTGTATCAGTGAGTGACTGAGTTCATAAGTGAATGTATGGGTGTGTGAGTGGGTGTATGAGTGTCTGAGTGGATCTGTAAGTGGGTGTATGAGTGTCTTAGTGGGTCTGTGATTACATATGTGAATGTGTGAGTGGGTCTGTAAGTGGGTGCATGAGTCTCTGAGTGGGTCTGTACATGGGTGTGTGACTCTCCGAGTGAGTCTGCAAGTAGGTGCATGAGTATCTGAATGGGTCTGTGAGTGGGTGCATGAGTGCCCAGGTGGTTCTGTGAGTGGGTGTAAGAGTCTCTAAATAGGTATGAAACTGTATGCCTGAATCTATGACTGAATCTCTAAGTAGGTGCATGAGTCTCTGAATGGGTTTATACATGGGTGCGTCACTCTCCAAGTGAGTCTGTAAGTGGTTGCATAAGTACCTGAATGGGTATGTAAGTGAGTGAGTGAGTACATAAGTATCTGAATGGGTATGTGACTGGATGTATAAGTGTATGAGTGGGTATGTGAATGGGAGTATGTGTCTTAGTGAGTTTATGATTACATACATGAGTGTGTGACAGTGACCAGCGAGGTTGTGTATATATATATTTTTTTATGTTTTCTCCAATATTCATGATGTCGCTGCGATATTTGCGATGTCCCTGCGATGGTACATGGGGGCCCGCACTGGCGGTCGCACCATCGTCACGAATATCGCGTGCAATCAAAACAATCAATTTTAGAGCACATAACTTGTGTCACTAACACACCCATTTCTCAAACATGGGGTCAGAGTATCTCCACCCTGACCCTTTATGTGGGCTTTCACACAACTTTTCAGCCCCGGGAACCATTACCAGACGATAAAATGGCAGCCGCAACTTTTTGTTCAGGTTGCGTACAGCCAATCAGAGCATTCCTGTTGGGGCGTGCATCCGTGATAAATCGCAAAACCATCACTAAATATCCGTGGCCAGAGATATATCTATAATTTTCAGCCAAAATTTCTCAAAAACTACCTTATGAACTTGTACCAAATAACAGTCTGGGTAACAACATCTACCTTTTTGCCAAATTTGGTGTAATTCCATCCAGCGGTTTGGGCTGTAGGTTCCACAACAGTTAACATTACAAATGCATGCTTTTTTTGTGCCCCTATTTCTAGGTCCCCTCTGCACGGATCGCCCCCAAACTTTCCATGACAACCAACTTGGACACTTTTTTCAGACAATTTCATGAAGAGTGGTCAAACAACGCCAAAGTTATAGGCAAGTAAAAAAAAACTTTTTCTCTGGAAACTAGGTCTTAACTATAACTATCTCCTGGGGACCGCCAGTAGGTAATATATATATATATATATTCACAGAAAAAACCATATGTTTCAGGGATGTTATAGTTAGAAATTAGCATTTAAAAAGCCTTAGAAATTCACTGAAAAAACCACAGGCTTCATGGTCAGTGACATCTCTGATGACATCACTGATGATATCTCAAATGACATCACTGATGACATCATCCAGTGACTGTGTGTTTCTGTAAAGTTTAAATATGTTTTATATATATATATATATATATATATATATATATATATATGCCAAGGTGTATTGAAGAATGAGTGGGTGTATAAGTGTCTGAATGGATGATTTAGTAGGTGCATGACTGACTGTATAAGTGAGTGATTAAACGTGTCTTACTGAATGCATGGGTTAGTGACTAAACTGTGTGAATGTCTGTATCAGTTGGTGTGTAAGCAGCTGCATGGGTTGGTGAGTACCTACATGAGTGTCTATATGGGTTATTGATTGGTTGTCTGAGTATCTTTATGGGTGCCTGAGTGTCTGTGTGCGTGGGTGGGGTGTGTGTGACTCTGTGCATAGATGTGTGAGTGGGTGATTCACTGGGTGTATGGGTTCAAGAGTGCATCTGTGAAGGGATGTATGGGTGGGTGAGTGTGTGTATGGGTGTGTTGGTGAGTGAATGGATGTCTCAGTGGTACATGTGTGAGTAACTACATATGTGAAAGGCAGTATATGTGAGTGTTGGAGTATATAAATGACTATATGTGAGAGTGAGTGATTGTGAAAGTGGCTGTATGGATGAGTGTGTGCTTGTATCAGTGATTGTATAAGAGAGTAAGTATGTGTTAGTATCTGTATGAATAAGTGAGCTGGTGTGTGTATAACTGTATAAGTGAGTAAATGGGAGTGTGATTGATTCTTTGCATGACTGACTATGTGTGTGAGTAACTCTATGGATGAGTGCAGAAAGAAGCGAGAAGTGCATAAAGAAGCAAGAGAGGTGGAGAAATAAAGGAAGAGGGGTGTGGAAAGAGGCATGAGGGATGCAGAAATTTTAAAAAGCGGTGCAGAAAGAAGCAAGAACAGTGCAGAAAGAACTAACAGAGGTGCAACAAGAGGTGTGCAGAAAGAGGTAGGAGAGATGCACAAATTGTCAAGAGAGGTACAAAAAGAGGCAGGAGGGGTGCAGAAAGAAGGAAGAGAAGTGCAGAAAGAAGCAACTGAGGTGCTGAAAGAGGCGCGAGGGTGCAGAAAGAGGCAAGAAAAGTGCAGAAAGAAGCAACAGAGGTACAGAAAAAAGCAAGAGAGGTGCAGAAACAGACAGGCAAGGTTCAGAAAGAGGGAACAAGAATGCAAAAAGAGGCAAGAGAGGTACAGAAAGAGGGAAGAGGGGTGCAGAAAGAGGCAAGAGGGGTGCAGAAAGAAGCAAGTGAGGTGCAGAAAGAGGCAACAGAGGTAAAGAAAGACGCAAGAGAAGTGCAGAAACAAGCAAGAGAAGTGCAGAAAGAGGCAAGAGAATTGCTGAAAGAAGCAACAGAGGTATAGAAAGAAGCAAGAGACATGCAGAAAGAGGCAAGTAAGGTGCAGAAAGAAGCAAGAGCAGTGCAGAAAGAACCAACAGAGGTGCAAAAAGAGGCAAGAGGGGTGCAGAAAAAGGTAGTAGAGGTGCACAAAGAGGCAAGCCAAGTACAGAAAGAGGCAGGAGGGGTGCAGAAAGAGCAAGAGAAGTACAGAAAGAAGCAACAGAGGTACAGAAAAGGGCAAGAGAGGTGCAGAAACAGGCAGGAAAGGTGCAGAAAGAGGGAACAGGGGTGCAGAAGGACGCAAGAGAGGTGCAGAAAGAGATAAAAGGGGTGCAAAAATAGGCAAGAGGGGTGTAGAAAGAAGCAAGTGAGGTGCAGAAAGAGGCAATAGAGGTGCAGAAAGACGCAAGAGAGGTGCAGAAACAAGCAAAAGAATTGCTGAAAGAAGCAACAGGTGTGGAAAGAAGCAAGAAGAGTGCAGAAAGAGGCAAGTGAGGTGCAGAAAGAGGCAAGAGAGGTGCAGAAAATGGCAAGAGAACAGCAGAAAGAGGCAAGAGGGATGTAAAAAAGGGAAGAAGGGTGCAGAAAGGAGCAAGAGAGGTGCAGAAAGAAGCAAGAGAAGTGCAGAAAGAAGCAAGAGAGGTGCAGAAAGAGGGAAGACGAGTGCAGAAAGATACAACATGGGTGCAGAAAGAGACAACGGGTGCAGAAAGAGGCAAGAGAGGTGCAGAAAGAGGCAATAGAAGTACAGAACGAGGCGAATGAGGTGCAGAAGGAGGCAAGAGAACTGCAGAAAGAAGCAAGAGAGTTGCAGAAACTGGCAAAAGTGGTGCAGAAAGAGGGAACAGGTGTGCAGACTGAGGCAAGAGAGGTGCAGAAAGAGGGAAGAGGGGTACAGAAAGAAGAGAGTGAGGTTCAGAAAGAGACAAGAGAGGTACAGAAAGAGGCAATAGAAGTGCAGACTGAGGCAAGTGAGGTGCAGAAGGAGGCAAGAGAACTACAGAAAGAGGCAAGAGAGTTGCAGAAACAGGCAAAAGGGGTGCAGAAACAACCAACAGAGGTGCAAAAAGAGGCAAGAGGGGTGCAGAAAGAGGTAGGAGAGATAGACAAATTGGCAAGAGAGGTACAGAAAGAGGCAGGAGGGGTGCAGAAAGAAGGAAGAGAAGTGCAGATAGAAGCAACTGAGGTGCTGAAAGAGGCGCGAAGTGTGCAGAAAGAGGCAAGAGAAGTGCAGAAAGAAGCAACAGAGGTACAGAAGGAAGCAAGAGAGGTGCAGAAACAGGCAGGAAATGTGCAGAAAGAGGGAACAAGAGTTCAAAAAGAGGCAAGAGAGGTGCAGGAAGAGGGAAGAGGGGTGCAGAAAGACGCAAGAGAAGTGCAGAAACAAGCAAGAGAAGTGCAGAAAGAAGCAACAGAGGTATAGAAAGAAGCAGGAGAAGTGCAGAAAGAGTTAAGTAAGGTGCAGAAAGAAGCAAGAGCAGTGCAAAAAGAACCAACAGAGGTGCAAAAAGAGGCATGAGGGGTGCAGAAAGAAGCAAGAGAGGTGCAGAAAGAAGCAAGAGAAGTGCAGAAAGAAGCAAGAGAGGTGCAGAAAGAAGGCAGACGAGTGCAGAAAGAGACAACAGGGATGCAGAAAGACAACAGGGGTGCAGAAAGAAGCAAGAGAGGTGCAGAAAGAGGCAATAGAAGTGCAGAAAGAGGCAAGTTAGGTGCAGAAGGAGGCAAGAGAGTTGCAGAAACAGGCAAAAGGGGTGCAGAAAGAGGGAACAGGTGTGCAGAGAGAGACAAGAGAGGTACAGAAAGAGGCAAGAGAATTGCTGAAAGAAGCAACAGAGGTGTGGAAAGAAGCAAGAGAAGTGCAGAAAGAGGCAAGTGAGGTGCAGAAAGAGGCATGAGGAATGCAGAAAATGGCAAGAGAACAGCAGAAAGAGGCAAGTGGGATGCATAAAAGGGAAGAAGGGTGCAGAAAGAAGCAAGAGAGGTGCAGAAAGAAGCAAGAGAAGTACAGAAAGAAGCAAGAGAGGTGCAGAAAGAGGGAAGACGAGTGCAGAAAGAGACAACAGGGGTGCAGAAAGAGACAACAGGGGTGCAGAAAGAAGCAAGAGAGGTGCAGAAAGAGGCAATAGAAGTGCAGAAAGAGGCAAGTGAGGTGCAGAAGGAGGCAAGAGAACTGCAGAAAGAGGCAAGAGAGTTGCAGAAACAGGCAAAAGGGGTGCAGAAAGAAGGAACCAGTGTGCAGAGAGAGACAAGAGAGGTGCAGAAATAGGGAAGATGGGTACAGAAAGAAGAGAGTGAGGTTCAGAAAGATGCAAGAGAGGTGCAGAAAGAGGCAATAGAAGTGCAGAAAGAGGCATGTGAGGTGCAGAAGGAGGCAAGCGAACTACAGAAAGAGGCAAGAGAGTTGCAGAAACAGGCAAAAGGGGTGCAGAAAGAACCATCAGAGCTGCAAAAAGAGGCAAGAGGGGTGCAGAAAGGGGCAAGAGAAGTGCAGAAAGAGGCAAATGAAGTGCAGAAAGAAGAAAGTGAGGTGCAGAAAGTGGAAGAAAGGTGCAGAAAGAGGCAAGAGAGGTTTGTGCACCATTAGTGCCAATTTAACACCCACATTTAGCAATAAGTAACACTTGACCATTCCAGCTTTTCAAAGGGCCTTCCACCATGCTGTAACGTGTGAAGCTGCATTTTTGGGAACATTTGAGCCGATTGAGCTAGAAACAAGGCTTTTTTTTTGTTCAAATCTGCAGATTACGCAGCAGATGGAATATTTTGCAAATGCGGAAAATGTTTAATTATGTGACAATTGGTGCAGCCGAACAGTCACATAATTCCGGTGCCCTGCTCATACCTCCAACTAGTTCCAGAAGTGATCCTCACTGGTTCCTTCTTTTTTTGTGTCTCATTGAGTTTATAGTTTAGCTTCTATGGAAACGAGGAAGACTAAACCTGAGGTTACCACTCCCCAACACAGACTACAATACCACATAATTACTCTCCAAAACACATAATCCCACTCCACATAATTCCTATACACTAAATACCACATACTTTCTATTCACATAATTTCACTGCACAACATACCACATAATTCTACTACAAACAACGTACATCCACTCTACACCAAAAAACATTAGTAAAACACTTTTACATTTACAACGCCAATAGCTCTAACTCTCGCAAATGCAAAACCTATTACATTGCAAATGCTTCTTGTTGGACTTGGCCCTTTTGGCAGGTTCACCGCTAAACTTTTTGCCTGTCTCCTAGCCTTTTCCCTGTGTAGTGTTGGTGGTTTTAGGCCTCTAGGCACTTTAGCACTGCTGTCCAGTGTAAAGTGCGTGCGCGCTCTGTGTTACATTTACTGAGATTGGCCTACCCTCCCATAGGAATGCATGGGGGATAAGTGTGTCCATGGTAATTCCTGTTATGAGAGGAGCAGTGTGATCAAGTCTAGTATGTATCAATTTGTGAGAATAAATGCTGCGCAATGGTGTGTGCAGATTATTGGTGACTGGTAGAGAAATGCCACTTTTAGAAGTTGGCATTTCTGTGTGCTATGTGTCTGCCTGCCTGATGTGAATTGCATGTCTGGCTTGTGAGTGACAGGGGCGGGGAGGTGTGTGTGGCTCCAGGATGGGCAGGGTGAGTCAGCGCTGGGCTGAATGGGACACCTGGGCTGGGGGTAGTGGGAGGAGTAATCCTCTGACTTTGAATAGGAGTGTGCCTGCCCTGTACAATCCTGGCTCCGCCCCCTGTGGTGTGTCTGAGCACCTAGCCCCCACCGGACAAGGGGAAGAGGAGCTGGGTAAACAGAGTGCTCCAAATCCCCCCTAAACCAGTTGCATCTGGTTTCCCCCCAGCCCTGTGCTTACAGACAAAGGAAAAGGTCCTATAAATGAAGGGGCTGTGACCCCATGAAAGTTATTCAGTTGTGCTTGTTCTTACTTTGGGAGGACACTCTGCCAGGAGGAACCGCCGCGGGACCCAGCTGCTGTTTCCTGGGGGGTCCCTGCGTGCTGGCCTGCCTGGCTGTGCTTTGCTGGGGTCTCCCCAGCACCAAGGACTCTCTTATTTCTGCCTTTTTGAGGACTTTTGTGGCCTAGCGCCTCGTGAGCGCTGTATCTGGGTCGCCTAAGGGGAGAGGAGCAGGCCCTGCTGCAGCGCGAGGCTGCGAGGGAATCCCGGCATGTGGGATTCCCCCCTGAGCTCCTTATTGAAGCGGGAGCCCACCCCACATTTGTGTGTGCTGCCGGCGGGTGCCCACCCCGCAATCATCTTTATTGAAAGAGCGGGTGCCCACCCTGCCGGTTCTGGCCCCCCGCGTGAGGCCGCCGCCGAGAACATAGAGGATTCACAAGAGGGGCCGCCGCGGCGACCCGGAAGCCAGGCAGAGCGGCCTGGTTGTGGGCGGGGCGCTCCACAAGAAGCCGGAAGCAGACGGGAGCCTACCCCGCGCTCTGGTGCCCAAAGTGAGAAGTAGGAAGCAGACAGGAGCCTACCCCGCGCTCCTGTGACCAAAAGGAGAGAGAGACCGCCCAACCAGGTGAGGAGGGGCCCGGGGGTGGGAGAGAGACGAGGCACGTTGTCGGTGCCTGCCCCCACCCACAGGGACCCAGAGAAATCCACCAGTGCGCCCCCAGTGAGTGAGGGGGGGCTGAATGCACCGCCGTGTTGGTGCCACTAGAGGCACATTGTCGGTGCTTGTGGCATTTTATCAGCTGCGCCGCAGAAGCAGGCAGCTGCAATGTTTTGGGGCATTTATTTTGTGAAGCCCCGGAGTGCAACTTGGGGGCATTTCCTTTTGAGGGCAGTTGGCACAGTGAGTGCCCATACCCCCCTTTGTTTTCACAGCTGCCCAGCAATTAGTGGGCAGCTGCTACGTTTAGGCCAGTGCATTGCGCACTTTGCTTTTGCTGCCTGTGCAGCCAGCCCGGACATCCTGGACATTGGGCATTTGAGCCCCTGTGAGAGGCCAGTTGGCCTGGGGCCAGTGTCAGTGCGTTGTGCCCCCGATTGGGGCACACTGTGTTTATGCTAATTATTACCTATGGTGTCTAAGCTTGCGAGGCCTATTGCCTCATATGATTATTGCATAATATGGTTGGGTGCTAATTATGCCTAACCTAAGGTGGTTTATGCTAATGATATTCATGCCTGATATGATTTAGGTGTCCCATGTTTTATGTTACAGGATCTAGTTCTCAGTCGAGTATTTCGCCAGTAGTTACTGGTTGTGCGTTATGTATGATTTACTTAAGCATTTCTGAAGTTTCTGACCGTGGCCTGATTGGCCCGGCCAGGTGTAAATAATCCCCTGTAAATACGGCCTAAGTGCCAGTTGGCACAGTGTACCTTGTGTGATTATGATCTAATGTGTTTATGACAATACAAAGGCTATTTTTTTTATATAACCTTGTGTGGAGTTCCTCTTGTGGTGTGCCTAGTGTGTTGCTGCTGTGTGTGGGTGTTGCGCAAACGCTTTACACATTGCCTCCGGGATAGGCCTGACTGCTTGTGCCAAGCTACCAAGGGGGTGAGCAGGGGTTATCTTGGGTGTGTAACTCCCTTGCCCTGACTAGAGTGGTGGTCTCTGCCTGGCTTTGGCGCAAGCCTTAGCCAACCAGAGATCCCATTTCTAACACTTCTTTAACTAGTAGTTGCGTTTGCAGAGTGGTGGAGAAAGGGTGCTGGGCCTCCGACCAGCGCTCAGGAATTCCACTGCGTAGAGCTTACAGGAGGTACCAGGAGGGCTTCTTTGCCCCCAGAGTCCCTCAGGAGTAAAGTGGACTTTATCCCCATCCCATAGTCTGCCAGGAGGCACGTTTGCAGAGTGGTGGAGAAAGGGGGTGTGGCCTCTGAAGACGTCTTAGCAATCCTACTGTGTGGGACTTACTGGAGGTAACAGGAGGGGTAGTTGGCCCCCAAGGACATCCTTGGGGGCCAACTACACCTCCTATTATCTCCAGTAAGTCCCACACAGTAGGATTGCTAAGTTCTGATAACAGGCCACGCCCCCGTTGCCCACCACTCTGCAAACGTGGTCCCTGGCAGGCTCTTGGATGGGAATTGAAGTCCCCTTCGCTGCTGGGGGTCCTTAGGGGCCAATTAGCCTACCTCTTACCTCCAGTAAGCCCCACACAGTGGGATTGCTGAGAGGTGGACACAGGCCATGCCCCCTTTCTCCACCACTCTGCAAAAGCGCCTCCTGGCAAGCACTTGGTTTGGGGATGAAGTCCCCTGTCCTCATGAGGGTCCCTGGGGGCCAACAAGCCCACCAGGTACCTTCAGTAACCCCCACACAGCTGGATTGCTGAGAGTGGTCTGAGGCCACGCCCCCTTTTTACACCACTCTGCATTGCGCCTCCTGGTGCACTGATGCTCGGGGGATGAAGTCCACTTGTGTCCTGAGGTCCTCGGGACACAAGAGGACCTCATCGCCCTACCAGCAGTGCGTATAAAACATATTTAAACTTTACAGAAACACACAGTCACTGGATGATGTCATCAGTGATGTCATTTGAGATGTCATCAGTGATGTCACTGACCATGTCATGAGTGATGTAATATGTGATGTCATCAGCAGTGCATTGCGGGGCTCGAGTTATACTTAGCTGAACTAACTATAATGGCTGAATTTCTCTGGTTTTGTGCGAGTGTAATGTCCAACTAACTATAACGTCCCTGAAACCTGTGGTTTTTTCTGTGAATTTCTATGGTTTTTTAAATGCTAATTTCTAACTATAACGTCCCTGAAACCTATGTTTTTTTCAGTGAATTTCAAAGGTTTTTTAAAAGCTAATTGCTAACTGTAACGTCCCTGAAACCTATGGTTTTTTCAGTGAATTTCAAAGGTTTTTTAAATGCTAATTTCTAACTATGCCTACAGAGGTAGGACATGTGCAGAAAGAGGAAGAAAGGCGCAGAAAGAAGCAAGAGAAATGCAGAAAGAGGCAACAGAAGTCCAGAAATACGAAGAAAGGTATAGAAAGAAGCAAGAGATATGCAGAAAGAACCAACAGAGGTGCAGAAAGAGGCCTTGTTGCAAAGTCATCCTGTGCCCCCAACTTTTTGCTTACTGGTAATGGTGGTAACTGACTCTGACTAACCAGGCCCGGAGCCAGTGCTATGCTGAAAGACACTTAGAATACAGTGAAAACACCTACATACACTAGGGTACACTAAGGGTTGGGGTACCCCTGTGATTGGCATGACCTCCCCTGTAAGGCCCTAGTACATAATAGGGCAGGGGGATTAAAGCTACCTCTAACTCAGAGGTGCAGAAAGAGGCAAGAGAAGTGCAGAAAGAAGCAACAGAGGTGGAGAAGAGGCAAGAGAGGTGCAGAAAGAGGCAAGAGCGGTACAGAAAGAGGCAGGAGGGGTGCAGAAAGAAGGAAGAGAAGTGCAGAAAGAGGCAACAGAATTGCTGAAAGAAGCAACAGAGCTGTAGAAAGAAGCTAGAGAAGTGCAGAAGGAGGCAAGTGAGGTGCCGAAAGAAGCTAGAGCAGCGCAGAAAGAACCAACAGAGATGCAAAAAGAGGCAAGAGGGATGCAGAAAAAGGTAGGAGAGGTGCACAAAGAGGCAAGCGAGATACAGAGAGAGGCAGGAGGGGTGCAGAAAGAAGGAAGAGAAGTGCAGAAAGAAGCAACAGAGGTGCTGAAAGAGGCGCGAACGGTGCAGAAAGAGCAAGAAAAGTGCAGAAAAAAGCAACAGAGTTACAGGAAGAGGCAAGAGAGGTGCAGAAACAGGCAGGAAATGTGCAGAAAGAGGGAACAGGGTTGCAAAAAGAGGCAAGAGGGGTGCAGAAAGAGAAAAGATGGGTGCAGAAAGAGGCAAGAGGGGTGTAGAGAGAAGCAAGAGCAGTGCAGAAAGAAGCAACAGAAGTGCAAAAAGAGGCAAGAGAACTGCAGAATGAGATAGGAGAGGAGCACAAAGAGTCAAGAGAGGTACAGAAAGAGGCAGGAGGGGTGTAGAAAGAAGGAAGAGAAGTGCCTATAGAGGCAAGTGAGGTGCAGAAAGAAGCAAGAGCAGTGTAGAAAGAACCAACAGAGGTGCTGAAAGAGGCGCGAAGGGTGCAGAAAGAGCAAGAGAAGTGCAGAAAGAGGCAACAGAGGTACTGAAAGAGGCAAGAGAGGTGCAGAAACAGGCAGTAAAGGTGCAGAAACAGGGAACAGGGGTACATTAAGAGGCAAGAGAGGTGCAGAAGGAGAAAAGAGGGGTGCAGAAAGAGGCAAGAGATCTGCATAAAAAAGCAACAGAGGTGCTGAAAGAGGCAAGTGAGGTGCAGAAAGAGGCAAGAGATCTGCAGAAAAAAAGCAACAGAGGTGCTGAAAGAGGCAAGTGAGGTGCAGAAAGAAGCAAGAGAGGTGCAGAAAGAGGCAATAGAAGTGCAGAAAGAAGCAACAGAGGTGCAGAAAGAGGCAAGAGGGGTGCAGAAAGATGAAGAAAGGTGCAGAAAGAAGCAAGAGATATACAGAAAGAACCAACAGAGGTGCAGAAAGAGGCCTTGTTGCAACGTCATCCTGTGCCCCCAACTTTTTGCTGACCGGTACTGGTGGTAACCGACTGACTAACCAGGCCCGGTGCCAGTGCTACGCTGAAAGACACTTAGAATACAGTGAAAACACCTATATACACTAGGGTACACTATGGGTTGGGGTACTCCTGTGAGTGGCATGACCTCCCCTGTAAGGCCCTAGTACATAATAGGGCAGGGGGATTAAAACTGCCTCTAACTCAGAGGTGCAGAAAGAGGCAAGAGAAGTGCAGAAAGAAGCAACAGAGGTGCAGAAAGAGGCAAGAGAGGTGCAGAAAGAAGCAAGTGAAGTACAGAAAGAGGAAAGAGAGGTGCATAGAGAGGCAGGAAGGGTGCAGAAAGAAGGAAGAGAAGTGCAGAAAGAGGCAAGAGAATTGCTGAAAGAAGCAACAGAGCTGTAGAAAGAAGCAAGAGAGGTGCAGAAGGAGGCAAGTGAGGTGCCGAAAGAAGCTAGAGCAGCGCAGAAAGAACCAACAGAGGTGCAAAAAGAGGCGTGCAGAAAAAGGTAGGAGAGGTGCACAAAGAGGCAAGAGAGGTACAGAAAGAGGCAGGAGGGGTGCAGAAAGAAGGAAGACAAGTGCAGAAAGAAGAAACAGAGGTACTGAAAGAGGCGCGAACGGTGCAGAAACAGCAAGAGAAGTGCTGAAAAAAGCAACAGAGGCACAGAAAGAGGCAAGAGAGGTGCAGAAACAGGCAGGAAATGTGCAGAAAGAGGGAACAGGGGTGCAAACAGAGGCAAGAGGGGTGCAGAAAGAGAAAAGATGGGTGCAGAAAGAGAAAAGGTGGGTGCAGAAAGAGGCAAGAGGGGTGCAGAGAGAAGCAAGAGCAGTGCAGAAAGAAGCAACAGAGGTGCAAAAAGAGGCAAAAGAACTGCAGAATGAACCAACAGAGGTGCAAAAAGAGGTAAGAGGGGTGCAGAAAGAGGTAGGAGAGGAGCACAAAGAGTCAAGAGAGGTACAGAAAGAGGCAGGAGGGGTGAAGAAAGAAGGAAGAGAAGTGCCTATAGAGGCAAGTGAGGTGCAGAAAGAAGCAAGAGCAGTGTAGAAAGAACCAACAGAGGTGCTGAAAGAGGCGTGAAGGGTGCAGAAAGAGCAAGAGAAGTGCAGAAAGAGGCAACAGAGGTACTGAAAGAGGCAAGAGAGGTGCAGAAACAGGCAGTAAAGGTGCAGAAACAGGGAACAGGGATACACAAAGAGGCACGAGAGGTGCAGAAGGAGAAAAGAGGGGTGCAGAAAGAGGCAAGAGATCTGCACAAAAAAGCAACAGAGGTGCTGAAAGAGGCAAGTGAGGTGCAGAAAGAAGCAAGAGATCTGCAGAAAAAAGCAACAGAGGTGCTGAAAGAGGCAAGTGAGGTGCAGAAAGAAGCAAGGGAGGTGCAGAAAGAGGCAATAGAAGTGCAGAAAGAAGCAACAGAGGTGCAGAAAGAGGCAAGAGGGGTGCAGAAAGACGAAGAAAGGTGCAGAAAGAAGCAAGAGCTATGCAGAAAGAACCAACAGAGGTGCAGAAAGAGGCCTTGTTGCAAAGTCATCCTGTGCCCCCAAATTTTTGCTGACTGGTACTGGTGGTAACTGACTGACTAACCTGGCCCGGAGCCAGTGCTATGCTGAAAGACACTTAGAATACAATGAAAACACCTATATACACTACGGTACACTATGGGTTGGGGTACCCCTGTGAGTGGCATGACCTCCCCTGTTAGGCCCTAGTACATAATAGGGAAGGGGGATTAAAACTACCTCTAACTCAGAGGTGCAGAAAGAGGCAAGAGAAGTGCAGAAAGAAGCAACTGAGGTGCAGAAAGAGGCAAGAGAGATGCAAAAAGAAGCAAGTGAAGTACAGAAAGAGGAAAGAGAGGTGCAGAAAGAGGCAAGAGAGGTACATAAAGAGGCAGGAAGGGTGCAGAAAGAAGGAAGAGAAGTGCAGAAAGAGGCAAGAGAATTGCTGAAAGAAGAAACAGATCTGTAGAAAGAAGCAAGAGAAGTGCAGAAGGAGGCAAGAGAGGAGCCGAAAGAAGCTAGAGCAGGGCAGAAAGAACCAAAAAAGGTGCAAAAAGAGGCAAGAGGGGTGTAGAAAAAGGTAGGAGAGGTGCACAAAGAGGCAAGAGAGATACAGAAAGAGGCAGGAGGGGTGCAGAAAGAAGGAAGAGAAGTGCAGAAAGAAGCAACAGAGGTGCTGAAAGAGGCGCGAACAGTGCAGAAAGAGCAAGAGAAGTGCAGAAAAAGCAACAGAGGTACATAAAGAGGCAAGAGAGGTGCATAAACCGGCAGGAAATGTGCAGAAAGAGGGAACAGAGGTGCAAAAAGAGGCAAGAGGGGTGCAGAAAGAGAAAAGATGGGTGCAGAAAGAGGCAAGAGGGGTGCAGAAAGAAGCAAGAGCAGTGCAGAAAGAAGCAACAGAGGTGCAAAAAGAGGCATGAGAACTGCAGAATGAACCAACAGAGGTGAAAAAAGAGGCAAGAGGGGTGCATAAAGAGGTAGGAGAGGTGCACAAAGAGGCAAGAGAGGTACAGAAAGAGGCAGGAGGAGTGCAGAAAGAAGGAAGAGAAGTAAGGAAAGAGGCAAGAGAATTGCTGAAAGAAGCAACAGATGGGTAGAAATAAGCAAGATAAGTTCAGATAGAGGCAAGTGAGGTACAGAAAGAAGCAAGAGCAGTGCAGAAAGAACCAACAGAGGTGCTGAAAGAGGCGCGAAGGGTGCAGAAAGAGCAAGAGAAGTAACCCTGGGCATAGTTTGCGTAGTCGCGCTACGCGAAGCTACGCGAAGATGTCGGAGCGCTACGCGAGCTACGCAAGCATGCGTAACTGCTTGTCGCGCCCATTCGCGATGCGTTTTTCTTCTTCGGGAACGAGTTGTGCGTGTTCGGGACGCTGTTTGCGTGCTCGGGGTATAGTATCTCGCGAACTTACCCATGCGGTTGCCTATGGGCACGGCCATCTTGTTGTTCACTTGTCCCGCCCGTTCGCGATCCCTTATTTCCTGTTCCGGGTCGCGTATAGCGTGCTCGCGATGTGCATTTCATGTTTAAGAACACGTCATACGTGTTTGCGACGTTTTTTGCGTGCTCGGGGAGAAATATCGCACAAACTTACCCACGCGGTCGCGATGGGCGCGGCCATCTTGTTTTTCACTCTATGCTATGGTTCTGGGCCTGCTTTTCTATCCTCCCTCAATCTTTGCAATCCTTAGTTTTTTACACTGTTTTTCAATTTTTCTTTATTTCTTATCTATCTCTCTCTCTGCCTAAGTCTATATTTTGCATTGTTTTCAACTTTTTACTGTGTTTTTTTACTTTTCGACTGTTTTATATAACTTTCTTCTTTAAGCTCCTACTTCTTCCCCTAACTTTATTTTTCCCTTCTAACTTTTCTTTTCCGCCTCCAGAACCATGGTGAAGGGTAGCAGCAGTGACGGCTCAAAGGGCAAGGTGCGTGCACCTAAGAGCCGCCTGCCTTGCGGCAGACTGCGCCCTGCAGGGGTGCAAGCCCGCCAGCTTTTTAGTGAGGCGGAGGTTGCCGCCCTTGTTTTTTTTCTTCAGCGCCACCTCCCCTTGACCTTGGCAGCAGGCGGCAGGCCAGGCTCCGGGTACCCTACCCAGGAGCGTCACTGCCGGTGGGCGAAGGTGCGCCGGGCAGTGTTTCGCTGCTCAGGGGTCCGGCGCACCCATAACCAGCTGGCACACCGGTGGTCAGACATCCTGGACTGGGAGCAGGACCTGTTGGACCTGCTAGGTGTCGAGGTCGTGGGGCTTGGTGAGTAGCTAATATATATAGTAGTATATTGTGATTTGTGTATACATTTTTTACAAATAACAAGAATACTGCTGCTTACATTGCAGGTAAATTACGTTTCAAATTCTTCTGTGATTGTAGGACACAGGTGCTGGGTGCTACTCTTACTTGTTTGCAACTTTGCGCTCGCTTGTCCTTATTATTATGTAAGAGTTTACTTTAGAGAACTTCAGTTAGGTAATGCTATTGCTAGAGAGACTCTAGTCCTTCCTTTGTCCTCCTGTCAAATAGTGGTGGATGGAATTTGATACTAGGTTTAGTTACTATTAGTTGATAATTTTTGAGCGGTCTGCGTGACGCATCCTCTGTCACTGAGTGCTGCTTACCCCAGTCCTTAGTAGAACCTTTTGTAGTTTGTTTAGTGAGTGGTAGGCTCAGTGTCAGTCAGCTGCAGAACATCAGACGCAACCAACCAACAATTTGGTGTATGCACCTTTATGCATGTGTCCTCCTTCTCATCTATGCATTTTTGAGGGCTAAAAAAAATGGAAATGCAGACTTAATGACCAATTGGCCCACCTGGAATAGGTGGGCTAGGTCAGGTGGTACTTAGGCTTAGTTAGTGTTCAGGATTTTATTTGAATCAATCTGAATGGAACACTGAATTAGTGTTCCTAAATAAGTAGACTGTCCGTGAATCCCGCAAGCCAGTAGTCGATCGGATTAGATAGGTCAATTTTATTGCAATTTTTGTTTCCTAAAACGTTTTTTGAGCGTTTTTTTACATAATTTATTTGTTTCACAGCAATCATTAATGTTTGTGTCTTTCTTTATTATATCTTACATGATCACTGATCTGCAGCACCCAGGGGCAAGAAGACGGGGTCCGAGTCGGCGGGACAACCACCAGAGGACTGCTCCTCTACCGAGGGCCCTGCTGCTGGTCCCAGTAAGTCCTCCAGTGGTTAATATTAACAATTATATTGCCCTAACTTTTACTGCACCTTATTTTTTCCGAACTATTAATTCTGGTTCCACTCCCTAATTCTATTTTTTACAAAAGATTCAATGATCTGACTTGAATATCTGTTTCTAAATTCTGGTTATCCCTGCCTCTAAGTTCTAACTGCCTCTGCTGTGAATGTCTGTACTACTATAATACTATTAGTCTGTCGCTAAGCTTTCCCAGTTTGCATTGCCACTCTTTATTTTACGGTTTTGAATAAAACTCAGATTGACCAATAGCCCTAGCCACTGAGTCCAGTCCTTTCGGTTGTCCTCTTCTAGGCTTCTTAATCTTGAGGCTTTGACAATTACCACAAACAAAATGCCCAACCAGATATTTGACTATTTTTGATAGGATATAGTAAATACTACTACTGATGTGGGGAATGGGATTCTGCACAGCCCCATGCAGAACTATGCACAAGAAAATAGGATGTTGGTGATGGGAGTTTGGAACTTGGACCTTCCTCACACCTCAGTCAGAAGTGAACCCACAATCCCCTGAACGACTAGCTATAGTGTCTCATTAGGTCCCCGAACCCCCACCCGAAGATACCCAATGATTACACAACCCAGAACAGATAACACCCTTTCGCTCACTCACTCGTGTAAGTCCACCACCACCACCACACCAAATACCACAGAGTCTATGTGTAAGTTCAAAAGGCTTATTTTCAACTAACAAGCTCTGTATGTTGTTCTATAAAATTCAGTGTACTCCAGCCAGCTCCAACAGCAAAATGCATAAGATTAAAACAATAAACATTGTTACAACAAGTGCATGATGATATAAGACAAAAGATCTGTGCGAATTCTGGGAGACTCCTCACCGTAGAACGTAGAATTACTGGTTACATGCATCATTCATAAGCTCTGCAAATCTCTGGTTCGTAGAAGGGAATCCTCTGCCTGAGAAAAATGGTGCGCGTTAGATAGTATAATGCAAGCATTTCTCAGTCCTGCCAAAAAAGTGTAACATGTTACTTATGGCTAAGCAATACGGACTAACCGAACTCCATAACAAAGTGGCTTGTTTTTCGACCTCTTGTACGCAACGCTCAAACAGTAGCTGTATGTGCTCATGTGGGCTCAAAAAGGCGTCTTACTGTTACTGCACAACAAGCTGCGAGGTAACATGCGCAAAAGACATGAAGCGAAAAATGGTTGCATGGCTCAGGCTAACTTTGCAAAGAGTAGAGTATAGTATAATAATGACCCTAGGGACCATAACACTACTAGTGTCTACTGACTCTACTCTAGTACCCGATTTGGACTATTGAATGTGATTTCTAATAATATGTATGTATTAACTTTTTTTTCAATCTTGCTAGTGAGAACGAATAAATAGGGGGAGGTGTACAGGCATCTAAAAATGTGTCATGTTTTTATCTAGGCGTACTAGCGACCACCAGTGCCGGCGGGGCCACCGGCGATTCTAGCATTCTGGAGGGGGCAGGAGAAGATGCGGCACCTGCAGGAGCTACAGGGGGTGAGCCAGCAGCAGTGGCGGGCGGTGGTAAGTTATATTCATGACTTATTGACATTGCACTAGCTGGAAGGGTGTGTTGACTTCACTCACTGTACTGTTGTTGAGACTTATTAGGTATGAAGTTGTAGTGAACATTATACAACGGTTAAAGAAGACACCCTTTACTTAGCATGAGCAATGCAGTAGCAATAGCATTACCAGCGTGACTTGATTAACCAATGGCCTCTTATATCTGACTCCAACTCAGCTGTGAAAGTTTTATGGAGGAGACTAAAAGTCAGATCAGATGACCTTGATGGATGTGTTGAACAAAAAGGGAAAGAAGGGTGGAAGGAGGAAGGGCGGGCGAGATTTAATATGATGACTGGCAGAGAAGGATACGTTGGAAGCATGGATAGGTGGCTGATAGGAATCAGATGCATGTGTTGTTGAAGGATGGGTGGAAGGTGAAAGAAGAATGGATGCCTGCCTGGGTGGGTGACACAGTATGGGTGGATACTGTGGATAGCAAGAATCATCAGCGGTGTTTGGGTGAAACTCAAAGCCAAGGCAAGCAACGGAGTGAGTGGACGCATGCGTTGTTATTGGTGAAACAAAGTAAGGTTTGTGGAGAGATTAATAAGAATGATTGACATTTACTTAGAATGGATGGATGCCTGTATGTATTCATCATAGACAGCATAGGTGGAGACTGTCACGGAATGCACAGTTTTAGTTTTAAGGGAATGTAAAAGAAACCGCGCCAGAGTAGCAAAGCCAATGTGGGGAGGGGCAGGGTGGGGGTAGTAGTAAACAATGTATTACGCGGCCAAATACAGGTAACTTTACTGTAAACATACAAATAAATAAAGCGAATTTCATTGTGCGCACTGCACCGCCAAATGCGATGCAGTGCGCGCAACAAAATTAGTTTTATTTATTTATATGTTTACTTACCTGTAATTGGCCGTAATCCATAGTTTACTACCCCCACCCTGCCCCTCCCCACGTCACCGCCCGGCAGAACTCCCCGAGTCCCACCACCGACCGCTACTGACCTTATGTCGTCGTCCCATATAAAAGCAATGATCATTGGATCAGATATATAATCTGCCTTTTTGTAGTAGCCAGGGCACTGTGAAATTGACCAATTGCCCTCCATGTAACAGAGAGAGTATGGCCAGTGCCACCCGTAATAGAAAAATACGAGCTTCCCCACCTGCAGACAGTAGTAAATCAAACTAACGTGAGTCTGCGTCATGACTCGTATGTTTGTCTTGGGTGCAAGCATAGATGACCGAGCTGGCATGCCGGCTACAACCAGGTTATGTCATTTCGCTAAACTAGAGATAAGAAGAAGACTGGTGTACTGTGTACTGGTTGGAGTCCATAGTGCTAGTATAATGCCTGAAACTCCCACAAATGTTAGAGGCCGAGGAAGTGGGAGGATAGATAGATTATTACCACAAATGTTATGTACTGTGCTTCTTGCTAGTGCTACTGTGCCATTATGTGTTGAATTAATTTTGTGTTACTGTTTTGCTAAGAGTACTGGTTACAACAATATTCTTTTTCTTTCTTGATATAGATAGTACTCCTTCCCAAGACAAACCATCCCGGAAGGAGTTGGCAGCCAGGGCCCAGCGCCGGAAACTGGAGGCCATATGTGAGGAGTACCGGCGGCTGGTGGCTCAGGCGGAGGAGGAGGAGGCGGCAGCAGCTGCAGCCTCATCCGATGCCCTGGGCCCCAGCCAGGCCCCAACCCCAGTGGTACGGCGCCGTGGTCTGGCAGCCGCCCACCGCCGCAATTCGCTAGCAGCCAGCACTGCTGTCCCCATCCTGGATGCCACTGCAGGGCATTTCGCCTAAAGATTCTCCTCCGGGTGTCACGGCTAGAGGAGCAACTGGAGGAGCGGGTCAAAATACTGGTGGACAAACACCTCAAAGCCCGCCGAATATAACATCTAGGACCCTGTTGCATTGCCCCTTTTTTATTCCTTTTGTTGGTGGGTGGGAATTGGGCGTTGGGGTTTCTGGACATTCTTTGGACTTTTTTCGTTTTGGACATTGGTTGGGGTTAGGGAGAGGGGTGGGTCAGGTGTGGGATAGTTTATTTTTGTTAGGGTAATAAATTATATTTATACTTAAACATACAATGTTAATGTTTTGTGGGGGGTTACTGTTTTACGAATTAACGTCACATTGGTTTCCTTGCTGCTGCAGGGCCGCAGCCAGTGTTTGATTTAAATAATCTGCCGATGATGTAACACAAACAGATAGATGCGGTACCCCTCACTGAGTTATTTGTCCTACTAGTACTGTCAGTCTCTCCTCCTAGTCCATTATACCTCCCACCAAACTTATCTTACCTGTGATTGATGATGATTACGTTCGGCACAGCGATGGCTGCATGGTTTCCCGAGAGAATGGAGAAGATGCCATGGTTGTGGTGGTAGTAGTAGAGTAGACACTGGCAGTAGCATTTGCTAAAAAAATAAAAAAGAGACAGTCACTTGCCTGAGAGCGACTGTGGGAGGAGTAGTAGAACGAAGTAAAATACAGTACAGAAGAAGACTGCCAAACAAACAATATTGCAGTTGCAACTGCTAAAGTCAAATAAAACATAATGGTGGCGGGGACAGCATTGTACAAGAAGTTACAAACTGTAGTTGTGTCGAGTGAGTCACTTAACTTAACACAATTGTAATTAGTAACCTTTACTGCTGTGTGGTAGGAGTTTGATGATTAATCCAATCAATGCCGGCAATTAATTATGATGTACTACTATTAGCCGGTGACGGCTTGCACATAGACTGAGCATGGGTGGGCAAGCAGAAGAAGCTCCTCGCCCTGCCTTGCAATTGAATTAGTGTTGCTTTCACCACATCTGCCCCAGCAAGCGTGTGATCAATTGGTGTACATTTTATGTAGTCACATCACACCTCAATATAAATCACAGCCCGGGGGAAGAGGGTTAGGGTTTGATGAATGGATGGGAAGGGGGTTTGGGGAAAGGTTTGAGAATGAAAAACAGTACGCATGGACAACAAAAGCAAAGCGCAATCTTGGCAGACGACCATGATCTTATCCAAAAAATCTATAAAGGGAGAAAAGGGAAATGCATGCATGATGATGAAGATAACTTGATGGTTAATGAGTAGTACTTAATAACTCCTACTAGACAATTAGACAGTACAGGGCAGCAGTATATTCTATGCAATTTGCCTTGCCTGTAATATGCCCTCAGAGACCCAAATTCCATGTTGTACTGGGCTTACTTTTAAAGATAGCAAAGAAAATTAAAAAATAGTTGTAGGGATCAATTAGCAAACAAACAACAACAACACACAGTCGTAATGATTGAAGAGAAAAAAGGATTCCAATTAATTAAATGATGAATGATACTAAAGTTACTGTATTATCATGGTCAAATTGTGGAGTTGAATCTCGTCCTTCCTCTTGGTCCTATCTTCCATGGATGCTCAGCACATGAATCTTGGTGGCCTTCCTGATGCGGATTGGTAAGGTAAATGTGAGTTGTGTCTCCCAGTATAGCACAGGGTAAAGACCGGCCTGTAACGTCTAGATGGAAAAACAAAAGGGGTATTGAAAAATAAATGAATAAAAAAAACATCAATTACGGTGGAGTCCAAGAAGAGAAGAGAGAACACTTTCAGACTGAGGCGGCTTGGATATATCGTGTATATTCTGTTTACAGCATTAAGCTACAACAACAACAGGACAGAACAGGCCCACCACAGCACCAGCCCGTGACCCAACCTCCATTTACCTTAATTTTTGACAGAGCCAGACAAAAGGCATATACAGCAACTTAGCATTTTCAAAATTAAGTGACAAAATCAATGCGCCGCTGTCAGTCATGACTACACTCGACTACACCACTACATGGACATGTAGGTCTGCTGTGTTTACTTTCTTGTTGAATTGTTGTGTTTATGTTTACCTTATGCCACTTCATGAAACGCAGTTATTCCTTCAATCATCTCCGATCCAAGTGACTGACTGCGTGCAAAGATAGTATGGTCATCATCATGGTGTGGTACGTGTTGTCCAACTCCAACTCAGTCTGTAGTGACTCCGATTAAGTCCATATTCCATATTAAAAAATTGCAACAGATATTGGCCTGCACCTGCAGTAGTAGGAGTACAATTTGGTTATTAAACAACAAGAGGGGAAACATTGACTGTCACTTGAGTCACTTTGTAGATTAACTAGTAGAGTAGAGTTCGACTTCATGCACAACATCAACACAACAAACAACAGCAATCGCTCAGAGTCTGCAAGCATCCAATGCATTCCATCATTACCTGTCTTGCTCTTCTCTTTGGCTGTCAGATCATCAGATGCCTAGTTCTGACAGGTGTGTGTTTTTTTTTAACGGGGCAGTGGCCTCATCATTACTCCAGTCCACATTCATTTTGAGTGTTAGTCGCTGTTTCGGTTTTTGTCTTATTCATCTGTGGCACTTTGTCACAGTTTAAGTTGCTTCACATGGTCAGCACTGTGATGATGGGCCGCGGCCTGGGTAGCGCTCATTGCTGGTCAATTGAGTTTGCACAAATGTCAGCAAGTTTCTTCGAAGAGTCTTGTCTTTCTCTGCCAAGTACCTTCTGTCCTGACAGTGAGGAGCTTTGGATGCCTGCCGAGGCTGTAGCCTTCGGACAGTGATGAGTTTACTTTTGGATGCCTGCCCAAGTTCTGACAGTGAAGAGTTGTGGATGCCTGCAGAGGCGGTAGCCTTCGGACACTGATGAGTTTTGGCTCGGAAACAAAACGGAGGATAGCTATAGTCACGTTTCACTTCTTATGGAGGGACTGTTAAAGGCAACATTTCTTGTACTCCAATGTGTGGCTTGATGGAAATGTACTAGGGCGAGACAGGAAGATGAAGCAGGACTCTGAAGAGTGGACAGTTAAATGCACAGACGTGCAACTCCAATAGGGAAATAAAAAGAGAAGACGGTGGTGATGGATTTGGTGTGATTTGATTTGAACCAGAAAGACAGATACACAGACAAATAAAGGAAGGAAGAAAGTAACAATTTGAAAGCCTAGTTGTCAGGGAAGAGGAGCTCGTCCTCAAACTCTGGTGGTTCGGACAGAAGTAGGTCCTGTAACGCACTACTTATGTCATCCAAGTCGCTCTCCTCTTCCTGCTGTGATTCACGTATTTTGTAATCCGGTGGTATAAAGTGCTGATTCATTTTGATCATGGTTAACCTCTCCACGCTTTTGGGCGAGAGACTGGTCCTTTTCGAAGTTACAATGGCACCAGCAGCACTGAAAACACGCTCAGAGGAGACACTTGCGACAGGGGAAGCCAGATACTTTATCGCCAGCCTGCTGAGCACTGTCCATTGGCTTCTTTTCCCATACCAGTACACCAATGGGTTTCGATCCATGAAGACCTCTGTTGGGTCATCCAGATAGGCCTGGACTGTCCGCTCAATGTTCAGGGGTGCTCCGATGTGCTCAGCCTCTTTTGCCTTTGCATCAGCACTGGACTTACCATACCCCTGCCGTAGAAACCAATCAGTTGCCGATTGTACAGTGGATGATCCTGTTCTTGCTGTTGTTGATGTTATTGTTGGTGTAGGTGACTGCTGGGAGGCAAACGCACTGCCCTCAGGCTCCGAAGTAGAACTTGACTCTGGATGCCCTGTAGTACTTGTTATGGCCTGGGGTGGGGGGCCTGTAATTAACAGCCGTTCGTTTTCAAAAATAGTGGCTTCCTTAACTATCAATGTTTTGTAGTTGGCAACATCCACTTCCGAAAATGGAATTACTGCCTTGCTGTTCAGAAATACTTTGTACCGTGGATCCAAAATTGTGGCAGTAATGTAATTTTGTTGCGACAAAATTTTATTTTGAATCCTTGTATTTTCAGATAAGCGAGTGGCTAAGGTCTCCGCCACCTGATATGCGTCTTGTTTGTCATCCACACCTGCGTACGTTTCAGACACCTCCTTCAGCTGTTGCTCTAGCATGTGCAACAATGGGATAGCTTGGCCCATAGTACAGTCCTCCCTGCTGACTTCACGTGTGAAGATCTCAAAAGGAAGTAGCATCTCAGTCAGGCATTTAATGAGGTCCCATTGACCCATCTCAACGGTCATGCCTCTCACAGTAGGTTCCCCTAATCTTTGCATGACATAAGCATTGAGTGGTATGTACAGTTCAAACAGACGATCAAGCATGTAATAAGTTGAGTTCCAACGTGTTGGCACCTCCTGGATGAGCGCTTTGACTGGCATTTTATGCTCACGTTGAATGACCCTCAGCTGCTTCCGGGCTTTAAAAGAATGGCTGAAATGTGTGCATATTCTTCTGCAGGTGGCCAGTAAGTTGCTGACTTTGGATTCATTTTTCAAAAAGTCTTGAACAACAATGTTAATGCAGTGTGCCAAACACGGGACCCTGAAATAGCCACCATTGCCCATGGCCTTAACTACATTACTGCCATTGTCCGTGGCAACAAAACCAATCTTAAGCCCTCTTGGGCGCAGCCACTCAAAGACCTTGGTGTTAAACTCTTCCAAAATGTTTGCAGCAGTATGAGATTTCTCCATGGCAAACATGGCTACAGTTGCATGTTTGCGAGTGGCATGAAAAATCTCAGCAGCGTCAACACCAGCAGATATCTGTTCTCTAACCCCCGCAAAAGAGATCCAGTGTGCAGTGATGCACATGTAATCTGTGGCTTGGCAACTGGTCCACATGTCTGTTGTCAGGTGGATACTGTGAACAGCACTCTGCTTCAAGGCTTTTCCAAGCAATTCCAGCACGTCGTGATGTAGTGCTGGAACAGCAACTCTGGCAAAATAGTAGCGGCTGGGAACATGCCATTTTGGGCAGATGGTTGAGACAAATTCCAGAAAACCCACCCCTTCAACAACAGAAAAAGGGAGAAGGTCCAGTGCTAACATTTTAGCCAGCTTCGCATTGTACAAACGTGCTATTGGGTGGTTGCGTTCGTACTGCCCCTCCCCCCCAAACATGCTGATAATGGTAGGCTGCATGGTTTTCCTTTCTCTTAGGCTCAACAACGCACTTTTTTTGATTGCGGACGCGGTACTCCTTGGTGTCTCAGGATGACTCTTACTCATGTGCCACTGAGATGTTGCTGAAGATGTGGGCGACGTTAACACTGCACTGCTGGGGACAGGGAGACTTTGTGTACCACTACCAGAGAGAATGTCTCCCTGTCCTTCCTCTTCCACCGTGATCGGATCTTCTACTCCTTTATCCCCACCAACACCAATGGTTGCAGTTTTTATGCCGCGAAGGTGGTCGTCCCAGCTGATCAAGTGATGTTTTTTCAGATGGGTCATTTGGCCTCCAGTACCATAGTTTGTACCAAGCTTACCACGACTAACAGAGGTATTACAAATGGAGCATATAGCAATGTTCTCCTCCTTTTCGCTAACCGTAAAGAAGTCCCAAACTGGGGAGCTTAACTTTTTCCTCCTGCTGGAGGTGCCACTTCCAATGCCGGATGATCTGGAGGGTGTGTGTTGAATTTGACTCTGTGCTGCTGTACCACTACCTACTTCTACTGAGGTGGTGGTTGTGCTGGATGTAGGTCGCTGCCGGGCCTTTGCTAATGCAAATATGGAAGCTGTAGGTCGTGTTGGTGTTACCTGTGGAGGTATGCGTGCTACATCCTTCGCACTTGCAGCGATTTTGGATAGGGTTATAATGTTGGTCTCCATCTCCTCGGGGCCGGGAGTGATGTTCGTGATAACTGGCTCATCATCATCATCCTGCTGTTCTACATCGACCTCCGTAAGTGTAAGGCTTTCTGGAACCTTCCTTTTCCCTAGCTTGGTCTTGGGACGTGGCTCCCTCTCAGACTCAGTTTGTGGCTTCCAAGTGGCATCTAGATCATCAGAAGGGGGCTTGGCGAAGAACTTGATGGACTACCCCTCCTTTTCCTTGCTGGAGATTTGGAAGACAATGGATCTTCTGAATGAGTGGCTTCTTCTTCTACCTCTGCATGAGGCTCAATTTCCTCAACTGCCCCTACTTCGGGAGGAACAACAACTACTATTGCGGGCGGTGGTTGCGGCTGTTGTTGTTGACCACTTATCTGCTGTGTTTCCTCCTGCGTTGATTGGGTACTACTTTGAGATAGCGATAAGTTTATCTCAGGCTCAGCATCACTGCTTTCCACCATTAGGCTGGCTACCTCTTCCACACTCATGTGCTTGGGCCTGGGTTGGTGGGTTGGGCCCACTGATGCGGAGGTGCTGCCCCCAGCTTGCCCCCGGACACCGCTGCTGCAGGCGTAATTTTTTTTTCCCAAAAAAGGTATTGGCCGGCACACCAGACTTAAGTGTCACTTCCTTCTTCTGTTCCTTCTTCTCAATAGCAACTTTCTTGCTACTCGAGGACCTGGTACCTGCTTTCTTTGGGCCCATCTTCTTCAGATGTCAGCAGCACTCAGTTGCAGAGATGTCTGGTCAGGTCACACGTCACGTTGTGTACAGCAGCAGGATGTCTGTCTGGCAGTGCAACGGGCAATGATGACACACCTCCTCCTCAGTCTTTGTGCACCTAAAAGCAAAAAAAACCAGAATAACATCAGTCAAACGATAGCACAAATCAAACAAATATAATATAGAACTTACTGTGTGGTGGCCTCAATTATTAAATTTTAGAAACTCAGTGAACAACAACACACAGTGTAGCCATTTATGAGACTTTGACAACAAGGCCAGGGCTTTCCTGGCTACTGTGTAGTGTGTACACTCTGGAAGAATAAGAATAGTAAAGAACAAAAACTAAAATGTAGTGGAGCATGTTTGGCCTAAATTTGTGCATCACGTGGGATGTATGCAGCATCAGGGAGCTGCAGCTGGCAATGGGGATGGATTTGGAAGCAGTAAGACAAGAGGAACAATGGAAAGACACGCAGGCCTATGTGGCAAAAACAGCACACTACTAACTACCACCACAAAATGGCCCCCAGCAACATGGTGACTCACAGGCACAAGGCACGGCAAACAATGAACTCAAGCAGGCCTACTATATATGGGCAGACAAAGGATGCCTGATAAAACACACAGCTTTAATGCAAAAACTAAAATCCACATGGCTAAAAACAGTTTGGTAAGTTAGACAACCACTACAACAACACATAATTATAATTACACAAGCAAAAAAGGCATTTATTTAACACACCCAAAAAGTGCAATAGACCCTCCCCCAAAAAAAAACACATTTTGCAATTCAATTCAATGCCATCCATGGCCTAAATGATGTCAAAATTCCACAGACAACACAGAAACAGTTTTTATGCACCCATGATGACTACCTCTGGGCCTACTGGCAGACTAGGCCGCAAGCTTGGAGGCCTATGGCAAAAAAAAGCACAGTGGCTGGTCCCACAAAATGGCCGCCACCACATGGCCAGGCCACCCAACAACTTCCTTCCTCTTGAAAAAAATAGTAAAACCAAAAAAAAGTGACTCCTTGCTCACCAAACTACATCTAAATGACAACCTGAGGAGTTTTTTGTGCAAAATGAACTAAATCATCATTTTCGAGAAGGTTTTATGCTGCTCGAGAGATATTCTTCGCCAGGTTGTAAATTCTGCTTGTTCGGCATCGCGATCGTCACAAAAAGTCATTATCGCGCGCGTGAAAACATAGAGCGCGCGAAGAAGATAAAAAGTGTTAGTCTGCGTTGTCGCACAGTGCGGAGTTGCCCACAGTCCGCGAGCTGAATGCCCAGGGTTACCTAGTGGCTGAAAAGGCCTATTTAATTAACACACACCCAAAAACTGAAATACCACCCCAAAACCCACATTTTGCAATTCAATACAATGCCATCCATGGCCTACATTATGTTACAATTCAACAGACAACACAGAAACAGTTTTTATGCACCCATGAGGATGACTACCTCCGGCTCCGGGCCTACTGGCAGACTAGGCCGCAAGCTTGGAGGCCTATGGCAAAAGCACAGTGGCTGGTCCCACAAAATGGCCGCCAGCACATGGCCAGGCTACCCACAACAACAAGAAAAGGAACACAAGACAGACAATGTAGGCCTATGGCAAAAGCACAATGCCTGGCTTTACAAAATGGCCGCCACCCACATGGCCAGGCCACCCAAAATAACAAGAAAGTGAAGACAAAGGACAGGACCAGGCAGTTGGAGACTCTGGGCAACTTCCTTCCTCTTGAAAAAAATTGTAAAACAAAAAAAAAGTGACTTTTTGCTCACCAAACTACATCTAAATGACAACCTGAGGAGTTTTTTGTGCAAAATGAACTAAATCATCATTTTCGAGAAGGTTTTATGCTGCTCGAGAGATATTCTTTGCCAGATTGTAAATTCTGCGTGTTCGGCATCGCGATCGTCACAAAAAGTCGTTATCGCGCGCGCAAAAACGTATATTGAGCGCGCGAAGAAGATAAAAAGTGTAAGTCCGCGTTGTCGCACAGTGCGGAGTTGCCCACAGTCCGCGAGCTGAATGCCCAGGGTTACCTAGTGGCTGAAAAGGCCTATTTATTTAACACACACCCCAAAACCGAAATACCACCCCAAAACCCACATTTTGCAATTCAATCCAATGCCATCCATGCATGCCCTACATGATGTTTAAATTCAACAGACACCGCAGAAACATGCACCCATGGGTACCTCTAGCTCTAGTCTGGGCCTACTGGCTGAAATTCCAATCAAAGAAAAACAACTAGGCCCCTACCAAAACTACAGGCCAGTAGGCCACAACAATAAATTTTCAAAACGATGGAAATCCCCCAAAAAATGTAGGTACAAACAAGCCCCAATCAAACAAACAAGTACACCAATTCTCCAACTTACTTGTAAAATCTCAAATCCAAAAGTACTCAAATCAATCAATGATATGATGCAGCAGACAGACACAAAAAGTGATCCTTCCAGCTCCAAATCCAAATGAAAGTGAACAGCACATGGACAAAGCACTGGGAGGAGCCTGCTGGAAAGGAACAGGAAGTTTGAGAATCAGGGGCACTTCCTTCCTCTTGGAAAAAAAAGTAAAAAAAGAAAAAGGACTCCTTGCACAAAAAACTACAGCCAAATCACAAACTGAGGAGTTTTTTTGAGCAAAATCATCATTTTCGAGAATGTTTTATGATGCTCGAGAGATATTCTTCGCCAGATTGTAGTTTATTCGTGTTCGGGATCACGATCTTACCAACACTGCCGCCGGAAGTCAGATCGCGCGTCCGAATGACGTGTTCGCGTTCGCACACTCTCGCGGGATCGTGCGGCCGGATTCCAAATCTCGTGGCGCCCGCGAACGGATAGGAAGTCGCGTCGGCGATCGCAGAATCACGGTAGGTCGTTCCTGCGCGCACGAGAATGTATATTGAGCGCGCGAAGAAGAAAAACAGCTATGCTACGCCGCAAATTGCGTAGTGTATGGCAACTTCGCGTTCTACGCGAATCGCAAAGTTGCTGAAACTACGCAACCTCCGCGAGCGTAGCGTAGTTCACCATCCAGGGTTAAAGAGAAGTGCAGAAAGAGGCAAGAGAGGTACAGAAAGAGGCAAGAGAGGTGCAGAAACAGGCAGGAAAGGTACAGAAACAGGGAACCGGGGTGAACAAAAAGGCAAGAGAGGTGCAGAAGGAGAAAAGAGGGGTGCAGAAAGAGGCAAGAGATCTGCAGAAAAAAGCAACAGAGGTGCTGAATGAGGCAAGTGAGATGCAGAAAGAGGCAAGAGAGGTGCAGAAAGAGGCAATAGAAGTGCAGAAAGAAGCAACAGAGGTGCAGAAAGAGGCAAGAGGGGTGCAGAAAGAGGAGAGAGAAGTGCAGAAAGAAGCAAAAGAGGTGCTCAAAGAGGCAAGAGGGATGCAGAAAGAGGCATGAGCAGTGCAGAAAGAACCAAGAGAAGTGCAGAAAGAAGCAACAGAGGTGCAGAAGGAGCCATGAGGGGTGCAGAAAGAAAGAAGCATCAGAGGTGCTGAAAGAGGCAAGAGTGGTGCAGAAAAAGGGAAGAGAGGTGTAGAAAGAGGCAAGTGAGTTGCACAAAGAGGGAAGAAGGGTGCAGAAAGAGGTTAGGGGTGCAGAAAGAATCAACAGAGGTGCCGAAAGAGGCAAGAGAGGTGCAGAAAGAAGCAAGTGAAGTGCAGAGACGCAACAGAGGTGCAGAAACAAGCAAGAGAATTTCTGAAAGAAGCAACGGTTTAGAAAGAACCAAGACAAGTGCAAAAAGAGGCAAGTGAGGTGCAGAAAGAAGCAAGAGCAGTGCAGAAAGAACCAACAGACGTGCAAAAAGAGGCAAGAGGGGTGCAGAAAGAGGTAGGAGAGGTACACAAAGAGGCAAGAGAGGTACAGAAAGAGGCAGGAGGGGTGCAGAAAGAAGGAAGAGAAGTGCAGAAAGAGGCAAGAGAATTCCTGAAAGAAACAACAGAGGTGAAGAAAGAAGCAAGAGAAATGCAGAAAGAGGCAAGTAAGGTGCAGAAAGAAGCTAGAGCAGTGCAGAAAGAACCAACAGAGGTGCAAATAGAGGCAAGAGGGGTGCAGAAAAAGGTAGGAGCGGTGCACAAAGAGACAAGAGAGGTACAGAAAGAGGCAGGAGTGGTGCAGAAAGAAGGAATAGAAGTGCAGAAAGAGGCAAGAGAGGTACTGAAAGAGGCAAGAGATGTGCAGAAACAGGCATGAAAGATACAGAAAGAGGGAACGGGTGCATATGGAGGCAAGAGAGGTGCAGAAATAGAAAGGAGGGGTGCAGAAAGAGGCAAGAGATCGGCAGAAAAAAGCAACAGAGGTGCTGAAAGAGGCAAGTGAGGTGCAGAAAGGGGCAAGAGATCTGCAGAAAAAAGCAACAGAGGTGCTGAAAGAGGCAAGTGAGATGCAGAAAGAAGCAAGAGAGGTGCAGAAAGAGGCAATAGAAGTGCAGAAAGAAGCAACAGAGGTGCAGAAAGAGGCAAAAGGGGTACAGAAAGAGGCAAGAAAAGTGCAGAAAGAAGCAACAGAGGTACAGAAAGAGGCAAGAGAGGTGCAGAAACAGGCAGGAAAGGTGCAGAAAGAGGGAACAGGGGTGCAGAAAGAGGCAAGAGAGATGCAGGCAGAGAAAAGAGGGGTGCAGAAAGAGGCAAGAGATCTGCAGAAAAAAGCAACAGAGGTGCTGAATGAGGCAAGTGAGATGCAGAAAGAGGCAAGAGAGGTGCAGAAAGAGGCAATAGAAGTGCAGAAAGAAGCAACAGAGGTGCAGAAAGAGGCAAGAGGGGTGCAGAAAGAGGAGAGAGAAGTGCAGAAAGAAGCAAAAGAGGTGCTCAAAGAGGCAAGAGGGATGCAGAAAGAGGCATGAGCAGTGCAGAAAGAACCAAGAGAAGTGCAGAAAGAAGCAACAGAGGTGCAGAAGGAGCCATGAGGGGTGCAGAAAGAAAGAAGCATCAGAGGTGCTGAAAGAGGCAAGAGTGGTGCAGAAAAAGGGAAGAGAGGTGTAGAAAGAGGCAAGTGAGTTGCACAAAGAGGGAAGAAGGGTGCAGAAAGAGGTTAGGGGTGCAGAAAGAATCAACGGAGGTGCCGAAAGACGCAAGAGAGGTGCAGAAAGAAGCAAGTGAAGTGCAGAAAGACGCAACAGAGGTGCAGAAACAAGCAAGAGAATTTCTGAAAGAAGCAACGGTTTAGAAAGAACCAAGACAAGTGCAAAAAGAGGCAAGTGAGGTGCAGAAAGAAGCAAGAGCAGTGCAGAAAGAACCAACAGACGTGCAAAAAGAGGCAAGAGGGGTGCAGAAAGAGGTAGGAGAGGTACACAAAGAGGCAAGAGAGGTACAGAAAGAGGCAGGAGGGGTGCAGAAAGAAGGAAGAGAAGTGCAGAAAGAGGCAAGAGAATTCCTGAAAGAAACAACAGAGGTGAAGAAAGAAGCAAGAGAAATGCAGAAAGAGGCAAGTAAGGTGCAGAAAGAAGCTAGAGCAGTGCAGAAAGAACCAACAGAGGTGCAAATAGAGGCAAGAGGGGTGCAGAAAAAGGTAGGAGCGGTGCACAAAGAGACAAGAGAGGTACAGAAAGAGGCAGGAGTGGTGCAGAAAGAAGGAATAGAAGTGCAGAAAGAGGCAAGAGAGGTACTGAAAGAGGCAAGAGAGGTGCAGAAACAGGCATGAAAGATACAGAAAGAGGGAACGGGTGCATATGGAGGCAAGAGAGGTGCAGAAATAGAAAGGAGGGGTGCAGAAAGAGGCAAGAGATCGGCAGAAAAAAGCAACAGAGGTGCTGAAAGAGGCAAGTGAGGTGCAGAAAGGGGCAAGAGATCTGCAGAAAAAAGCAACAGAGGTGCTGAAAGAGGCACGTGAGACACAGAAAGAAGCAAGAGAGGTGCAGAAAGAGGCAAAAGGTGTGCAGAAAGAGTCAAGAAAAGTGCAGAAAGAAGCAACAGAGGTACAGAAAGAGGCAAGAGAGGTGCAGAAACAGGCAGGAAAGGTGCAGAAAGAGGGAACAGGGGTGCAGAAAGAGGCAAGAGAGATGCAGGCAGAGAAAAGAGGGGTGCAGAAAGAGGCAAGAGATCTGCAGAAAAAAGCAACAGAGGTGCTGAAAGAGGCAAGTGAGGTGCAGAAAGAGCAAGAGAAGTGCAGAAAGAGGCAACAGAGGTACAGAAAGAGGCAAGAGAGGTGCAGAAAAAGGGAATAGGGGCGCAGAAAGAGGCAAGAGAGGTGCAGAAAGAGAAAAGCGGGGTGCAGAAAGAGGCAAGAAAAAAGCAACAGAGGTGCTGAAACAGGCAAGTGAGGTGCAGAAAGAGGCAAGAGATCTGCAGAAAAAAGCAAGAGAGGTGCTGAAAGAGGCAAGTCAGCTGCAGAAAGAAGCAATAGAGGTGCAGAAAGAGGCAAGAGGGGTGCAGAAAGATGGGAGAGAAGTGCAGATAAAAGCAAAAGGGGTGCTCAAAGAGGCAAGACGGATGCAGAAAGAGGAAAGAGCAGTGCAGAAAGAACCAAGAGAAGTGCAGAAAGAAGCAACAGAGGTGCTGAAAGAGGCACGAAGGGTACAGAAAGAGGCAAAAGAAGTGCAGAAAGAAGCAACAGCGGTAAAAAAGAGGCAAGAGTGGTGCAGAAAGAGAGAAGAGTGGTGTAGAAAGAGGCAAGAGAGTTGCACAAAAAGGGAAGACGGGTGCAGAAAGAGGTAAGAGGGGGCAGAAACAGGCAAGAGAAGTGCAGAAAGAGGCAAGAGAATTGCTGAAAGAAGCAACAGAGGTGTAGAAAGAAGCAAGAAAAGTGCAGAAAGAGGCAAGTGAGATGCAAAAACAGGCAAGAAAGGTGCAGAAAGAGGGAAGACGAGTGCAGAAAGAGACTACAGGGGTGCAGAAAGAAGCAAGACAGATACAGAAAGAAGCATGGAAAGTGCAGAATGAAGCAACAGGGGTGCAGAAAGAAGCAAGAAAAGTAAAGAAAGAAGCAACAGAGGTGCAGAAGGAGGCAAGAGAACTTCAGAAAGAGGCAAGAGATTTGCAGAAACAGGCAAAAGAGGTACATAAAGAGACAACAGGGGTGCAGAAAGAAGCAAGACAGGTGCAGAAAGAAGCATGGAAGTGCAGAATGAAGCAACAGGGGTGCAGAAAGAGGCAATAGAAGTGCAGAAAGAAGCAGGTGAGGTGCAGAAAGAGCCAAGGGAGGTGCAGAAAGAGGCAAGAGAGGTGCAGAAAGAGGCAAGAGAGGTGCAGAAACAGGCAAGAGAAGTGCAGAAAGAGGCAAAAGAATTGCTGAAAGAAGCAACATAGGTGTAGAAAGAAGCAAGAAAAGTGCAGAAAGAGGCAAGTGAGATGCAGAAACAGGCAAGAAAGGTACAGAAAGAGGGAAGACAAGTAAAGAAAGAGACAACAGGGGAGCAAAAAGAAGCAAGACAGGTGCAGAAAGAAGCATGGAAAGTGTAGAATGAAGCAACATGGGTGCAGAAAGAGGCAAGAGAAGTGCAGAAAAAAGCAACAGAGGTGCAGAAGGAGGCAAGAGAACTGCAGAAAGAGGCAAGAGAGTTACAGAAACAGGCAAAAGAGGTACATAAAGAGACAACAGGGGTGCAGAAAGAAGCAAGACAGGTGTAGAAAGAAGCATGGAAAGTAAAGAATGAAGCAACAAGGGTGCAGAAAGAGGCAAGAGAATTGCTGAAAGAAGCAACAGATGTTTAGAAAGAAGCAAGAAAAGTGCAGAAAGAGGCAAGTGAGATGCAGAAACAGGCAAGAAAGGTACAAAAAGAGGGAAGACGAGTGCAGAAAGAGACAACAGGGGTGCAGAAAGAAGCAAGACAGGTGCAGAAAGAAGCATGAAAAGTGCAGAATGAAGCAACAGGGGTGCAGAAAGAGGCAAGAGAAGTGCAGAAAAAAGCAACAGAGGTGCAGAAGGAGGCAAGAGAACTGCAGAAAGAGGCAAGAGAGTTGCAGAAACAGGTAAAAGGGGTGCAGAAAGAGGCAAGAGGGGCAGAAATTTGCAAGAGAGGTGCAGAAAGAAGCAAGAGCTGTGCAAAAGAACCAACAGAGGTGCAAAAAGAGGCAAGTGAGGTGCAGAAACAGGCCAAAAGGGGTGCAAAAAGAGGGAGCAGGTGGTCAGACTGAGGCAAGAGAGGTGCAGAAAGAGGGAAGAGGGGTACAGAAAGAGGCAAGTGAAGTGCAGAACGAAGCTAAAGAGGTGCAGAAAGAACCAATCGGGGTGGAAAAAGAGGCAAGAGGGGTGCAGAAAGGGGTAGGAGAGGTGCACAAAGGGGTAAGCGGGGTACAGAAAGAGGCAGGAGGGGTGCAGAAAGAGGAAGAGAACTGCAGAAAGAAGCAACAGAGGTGCTGAAAGAGGTACGAAGGGGCAGAAAGAGACAAGACAGGTGAAGAAAGAAGGAACAGAGGTACAGAAAGAGGCAAGAGTGGTGCAGAAAGAGGGAAGAGAGGTGTAGAAAGAGGCAAGAGAGTTGCACAAAGAGGGAAGAGGGGTGCAGAAACAGGCAAAAGGGGTGCAGAAAGAAGCAAGTGAGGTGCAGAAAGAGACAAGAGAGATGCAGAAAGAGGCAAGAGAGTTACAGAAAGAGGCAAGTGAAGTGAAGAAGGAGGCAAGAGAACTGCAGAAAGAGGCAATAGAGGTACAAAAAGAGGCAAGTGAGGTGCAGAAAGAAGCAAGATAAGTGCAGAAAGAGGCAACAGAAGAGCAGAAAGAGGGAAGAGGGGTGGAGAGAGAGGCAAGAGGGGTGCAGAAAGAAGCAAGACAGGTGCAGAAAGAAACAAAAGAAGTGCAGAAAGAAGGAACAGAGGTGCAGAAAGAGGCAAAAAGGGTGCAGAAAGACGTAAGAGGGGTACAGAAAAAGGCAAGAGGGGTGTAGAAAGAGGGAAGAAGGGAGCAGAAAGAGGCAAGAGGGGTACAGAAAGAAGTAAATGAGGTGCAGAAAGAGGCAACAGATGTGCAGAAAGAGGGAAGAGAGGTACAGAAAGAGGCAAGAGAGGTGCAGAAACAGGCAGGAAAGGTACAGAAACAGGGAACAGGGGTGAACAAAAAGGCAAGAGAGGTGCAGAAGGAGAAAAGAGGGGTGCAGAAAGAGGCAAGAGATCTGCACAAAAAAGCAACAGAGGTGCTGAATGAGGCAAGTGAGATGCAGAAAGAGGCAAGAGAGGTGCAGAAAGAGGCAATAGAAGTGCAGAAAGAAGCAACAGAGGTGCAGAAAGAGGCAAGAGGGGTGCAGAAAGAGGAGAGAGAAGTGCAGAAAGAAGCAAAAGAGGTGCTCAAAGAGGCAAGAGGGATGCAGAAAGAGGCAAGAGCAGTGCAGAAAGAACCAAGAAAAGTGCAGAAAGAAGCAACAGAGGTGCAGAAGGAGGTATGAGGGGTGCAGAAAGAAAGAAGCATCAGAGGTGCTGAAAGAGGCAAGAAGGGTGCAGAAAGAGGCAAGAGAAGTGCAGAAAGAAGCAACAGAGGTACAGAAAGAGGCAAGAGTGGTGCAGAAAAAGGGAAGAGAGGTGTAGAAAGAGGGAAGAAGGGTGCAGAAAGAGGTTAGGGGTGCAGAAAGAATCAACAGAGGTGCCGAAAGAGGCAAGAGAGGTGCAGAAAGAAGCAAGTGAAGTGCAGAAAGAGGCAAGAGAGGTGCAGAAAGACGCAAGAGAGGTGCAGAAACAAGCAAGAGAATTTCTGAAAGAACCAATGGTTTAGAAAGAACCAAGACAAGTGCAAAAAGAGGCAAATGAGGTGCAGAAAGAAGCAAGAGCAGTGCAGAAAGAACCAACAGAGGTGCAAAAAGAGGCTAGAGGGATTGTAGAAAGAGGTAGGAGAGGTACACAAAGAGGCAAGAGAGGTACAGAAAGAGGCAGGAGGGGTGCAGAAAGAAGGAAGAAAGGTGCAGAAAGAGGCAAGAGAATTCCTGAAAGAAACAACAGAGGTGTAGAAAGAAGCAAGAGAAATGCAGAAAGAGGCAAGTAAGGTGCAGAAAGAAGCTAGAGCAGTGCAGAAAGAACCAACAGAGGTGCAAATAGAGGCAAGAGGGGTGCAGAAAAAGGTAGGAGCGGTGCACAAAGAGACAAGAGAGGTACTGCAAGAGGCAAGAGAGGTGCAGAAACAGGCAGGAAAGATACAGAAAGAGGGAACGGGTGCAAATGGAGGCAAGAGAGGTGCAGAAACAGAAAGGAGGGGTGCAGAAAGAGGCAAGAGATCTGCAGAAAAAAGCAACAGAGGTGCTGAAAGAGGCAAGTGAGGTGCAGAAAGTGGTAAGAGATCTGCAGAAAAAAGCAACAGAGGTGCTGAAAGAGGCAAGTGAGATGCAGAAAGAAGCAAGAGAGGTGCAGAAAGAGGCAATAGAAGTGCAGAAAGAAGCAACAGAGGTGCAGAAAGAGGCAAAAGGGGTACAGAAAGAGGCAAGAAAAGTGCAGAAAGAGGCAACAGAGGTACAGAAAGAGGCAAGAGAGGTGCAGAAACAGGCAGGAAAGGTGCAGAAAGAGGGAAATGGGGTGCAGAAAGAGGCAAGAGAGATGCAGGCAGAGAAAAGAGGGGTGCAGAAAGAGGCAAGAGATCTGCAGAAAAAAGCAACAGAGGTGCTGAAAGAGGCAAGTGAGGTGCAGAAATAGAAAAGAGGGGTGCAGAAAGAGGCAAGAGATCTGCAGAAAAAAGCAACAGAGGTGCTGAAAGAGGCAAGTGAGGTGCAGAAAGAGCCAGAGAAGTGCAGAAAGAGGCAACAGAGGTATAGAAAGAGGCAAGAGAGGTGCAGAAAAAGGGAACAGGGGCGCAGAAAGAGGCAAGAGAGGTGCAGAAAGAGAAAAGAGGGGTGCAGAAAGAGGCAAGAAAAAAGCAACAGAGGTGCTGAAACAGGCAAGTGAGGTGCAGAAAGAGGCAAGAGATCTGCAGAAAAAAGCAAGAGAGGTACAGAAAGAGGCAAGAGTGGTGCAGAAAAAGGGAAGAGAGGTGTAGAAAGAGGCAAGTGAGTTGCACAAAGAGGGAAGAAGGGTGCAGAAAGAGGTTAGGGGTGCAGAAAGAATCAACAGAGGTGCCGAAAGAGGCAAGAGAGGTGCAGAAAGAAGCAAGTGAAGTGCAGAAAGAGGCAACAGAGGTGCAGAAAGATGCAAGAGAGGTGCAGAAACAAGAAAGAGAATTTCTGAAAGAAGCAACGGTTTAGAAAGAACCAAGACAAGTGCAAAAAGAGGCAAGTGAGGTGCAGAAAGAAGCAAGAGCAGTGCAGAAAGTACCAACAGAGGTGCAAAAAGAGGCAAGAGGGGTGCAGAAAGAGGTAGGAGAGGTACACAAAGAGGCAAGAGAGGTACAGAAAGAGGCAGGAGGGGTGCAGAAAGAAGGAAGAGAAGTGCAGAAAGAGGCAAGAGAATTCCTGAAAGAAACAACAGAGGTGTAGAAAGAAGCAAGAGAAATGCAGAAAGAGGCAAGTAAGGTGCAGAAAGAAGCTAGAGCAGTGCAGAAAGAACCAACAGAGGTGCAAATAGAGGCAAGAGGGGTGCAGAAAAAGGTAGGAGCGGTGCACAAAGAGACAAGAGAGGTACAGAAAGAGGCAGGAGTGGTGCAGAAATAAGGAATAGAAGTGCAGAAAGAGGCAAGAGAGGTACTGAAAGAGGCAAGAGAGGTGCAGAAACAGGCAGGAAAGATACAGAAAGAGGGAACGGGTGCATATGGAGGCAAGAGAGGTGCAGAAACAGAAAGGAGGGGTGCAGAAAGAGGCAAGAGATCTGCAGAAAAAAGCAACAGAGGTGCTGAAAGAGGCAAGTGAGGTGCAGAAAGGGGCAAGAGATCTGCAGAAAAAAGCAACAGAGGTGCTGAAAGAGGCAAGTGAGATGCAGAAAGAAGCAAGAGAGGTGCAGAAAGAGGCAATAGAAGTGCAGAAAGAAGCAACAGAGGTGCAGAAAGAGGCAAAAGGGGTACAGAAAGAGGCAAGAAAAGTGCAGAAAGAGGCAACAGAGGTACAGAAAGAGACAAGAGAGGTGCAGAAACAGGCAGGAAAGGTGCAGAAAGAGGGAACAGGGGTGCAGAAAGAGGCAAGAGAGATGCAGGCAGAGAAAAGAGGGGTGCAGAAAGAGGCAAGAGATCTGCAGAAAAAAGCAACAGAGGTGCTGAAAGAGGCAAGTGAGGTGCAGAAAGAGAAAAGAGGGGTGCAGAAAGAGGCAAGAGATCTGCAGAAAAAAGCAACAGAGGTGCTGAAAGAGGCAAGTGAGGTGCAGAAAGAGCAAGAGAAGTGCAGAAAGAGACAACAAAGGTACAGAAAGAGGCAAGAGAGGTGCAGAAAAAGGGAACAGGGGCGCAGAAAGAGGCAAGAGAGGTGCAGAAAGAGAAAAGAGGGGTGCAGAAAGAGGCAAGAAAAAAGCAACAGAGGTGCTGAAACAGGCAAGTGAGGTGCAGAAAGAGGCAAGAGATCTGCAGAAAAAAGCAAGAGAGGTACAGAAAGAGGCAAGAGTGGTGCAGAAAAAGGGAAGAGAGGTGTAGAAAGAGGCAAGTGAGTTGCACAAAGAGGGAAGAAGGGTGCAGAAAGAGGTTAGGGGTGCAGAAAGAATCAACAGAGGTGCCGAAAGAGGCAAGAGAGGTGCAGAAAGAAGCAAGTGAAGTGCAGAAAGAGGCAACAGAGGTGCAGAAAGACGAAAGAGAGGTGCAGAAACAAGCAAGAGAATTTCTGAATGAAGCAATGGTTTAGAAAGAACCAAGACAAGTGCAAAAAGAGGCAAATGAGGTGCAGAAAGAAGCAAGAGCAGTGCAGAAAGAACCAACAGAGGTGCAAAAAGAGGCTAGAGGGATTGTAGAAAGAGGTAGGAGAGGTACACAAAGAGGCAAGAGAGGTACAGAAAGAGGCAGGAGGGGTGCAGAAAGAAGGAAGAGAAGTGCAGAAAGAGGCAAGAGAATTCCTGAAAGAAACAACAGAGGTGTAGAAAGAAGCAAGAGAAATGCAGAAAGAGGCAAGTAAGGTGCAGAAAGAAGCTAGAGCAGTGCAGAAAGAACCAACAGAGGTGCAAATAGAGGCAAGAGGGGTGCAGAAAAAGGTAGGAGCGGTGCACAAAGAGACAAGAGAGGTACAGAAAGAGGCAGGAGTGGTGCAGAAAGAAGGAATAGAAGTGCAGAAAGAGGCAAGAGAGGTACTGAAAGAGGCAAGAGAGGTGCAGAAACAGGCAGGAAAGATACAGAAAGAGGGAACGGGTGCATATGGAGGCAAGAGAGGTGCAGAAACAGAAAGGAGGGGTGCAGAAAGAGGCAAGAGATCTGCAGAAAAAAGCAACAGAGGTGCTGAAAGAGGCAAGTGAGGTGCAGAAAGGGGTAAGAGATCTGCAGAAAAAAGCAACAGAGGTGCTGAAAGAGACAAGTGAGATGCAGAAAGAAGCAAGAGAGGTGCAGAAAGAGGCAATAGAAGTGCAGAAAGAAGCAACAGAGGTGCAGAAAGAGGGAAATGGGGTGCAGAAAGAGGCAAGAGAGATGCAGGCAGAGAAAAGAGAGGTGCAGAAAGAGAAAAGCGGGGTGCAGAAAGAGGCAAGAAAAAAGCAACAGAGGTGCTGAAACAGGCAAGTGAGGTGCAGAAAGAGGCAAGAGATCTGCAGAAAAAAGCAAGAGAGGTGCTGAAAGAGGCAAGTCAGCTGCAGAAAGAAGCAATAGAGGTGCAGAAAGAGGCAAGAGGGGTGCAGAAAGATGGGAGAGAAGTGCAGATAAAAGCAACAGGGGTGCTCAAAGAGGCAAGACGGATGCAGAAAGAGGAAAGAGCAGTGCAGAAAGAACCAAGAGAAGTGCAGAAAGAAGCAACAGAGGTGCTGAAAGAGGCACGAAGGGTACAGAAAGAGGCAAGAGAAGTGCAGAAAGAAGCAACAGCGGTACAGAAAGAGGCAAGAGTGGTGCAGAAAGAGAGAAGAGAGGTGTAGAAAGAGGCAAGAGAGTTGCACAAAGAGGGAAGACGGGTGCAGAAAGAGGTAAGAGGGGCAGAAACAGGCAAGAGAAGTGCAGAAAGAGGCAAGAGAATTGCTGAAAGAAGCAACAGAGGTGTAGAAAGAAGCAAGAAAAGTGCAGAAAGAGGCAAGTGAGATGCAAAAACAGGCAAGAAAGGTGCAGAAAGAGGAAGACAAGTGCAGAAAGAGACTACAGGGGTGCAGAAAGAAGCAAGACAGATACAGAAAGAAGCATGGAAAGTGCAGAATGAAGCAACAGGGGTGCAGAAAGAAGCAAGAAAAGTAAAGAAAGAAGCAACAGAGGTGCAGAAGGAGGCAAGAGAGACTTCAGAAAGAGGCAAGAGATTTGCAGAAACAGGCAAAAGAGGTACAGAAAGAGACAACAGGGGTGCAGAAAGAAGCAAGACAGGTGCAGAAAGAAGCAATGGAAGTGCAGAAAGAAGCAACAGGGGTGCAGAAAGAGGCAAGAGAAGTGCAGAAAGAAGCAGGTGAGGTGCAGAAAGAGCCAAGGGAGGTGCAGAAAGAGGCAAGAGAGGTGCAGAAACAGGCAAGAGAAGTGCAGAAAGAGGCAAAAGAATTGCTGAAAGAAGCAACAGAGGTGTAGAAAGAAGCAAGAAAAGTGCAGAAAGAGGCAAGTGAGATGCAGAAACAGGCAAGAAAGGTACAGAAAGAGGGAAGACAAGTGCAGAAAGAGACAACAGAGGTGCAGAAAGAAGCAAGACAGGTGCAGAAAGAAGCATGGAAAGTGTAGAATGAAGCAACATGAGGTGCAGAAAGAGGCAAGAGAAGTGCAGAAAAAAGCAACAGAGGTGCAGAAGGAGGCAAGAGAACTGCAGAAAGAGGCAAGAGAGGTACAGAAACAGGCAAGAGAGGTGCATAAAGAGACAACAGGGGTGCAGAAAGAAGCAAGAGAGGTGCAGAAAGAAGCATGGAAAGTAAAGAATGAAGCAACAGGGGTGCAGAAAGAGGCAAGAGAATTGCTGAAAGAAGAAACAGATGTTTAGAAAGAAGCAAGAGAAGTGCAGAAAGAGGCAAGTGAGATGCAGAAACAGGCAAGAAAGGTACAGAAAGAGGGAAGACGAGTGCAGAAAGAGACAACAGGGGTGCAGAAAGAAGCAAGACAGGTGCAGAAAGAAGCATGAAAAGTGCAGAATGAAGCAACAGGGGTGCAGAAAGAGGCAAGAGAAGTGCAGAAAGAAGCAACAGAGGTGCAGAAGGAGGCAAGAGAACTGCAGAAAAAGGCAAGAGAGTTGCAGAAACAGGTAAAAGGGGTGCAGAAAGAGGCAAGAGAGGTGCAGAAATTTGCAAGAGAGGTGCAGAAAGAAGCAAGAGCTGTGCAAAAGAACCAACAGAGGTGCAAAAAGAGGCAAGTGAGGTGCAGAAAGAGGCAAGAGAAGTGCAGAAAGAGGCAAGAGAGTTGCAGAAACAGGCCAAGAGAGGTGCAGAAAGAGGGAGCAGGTGGTCAGACTGAGGCAAGAGAGGTGCAGAAAGAGGCAAGAGGGGTACAGAAAGAGGCAAGTGAAGTGCAGAACGAAGCTAAAGAGGTGCAGAAAGAACCAATCAGGGTGCAGAAAGAGGCAAGAGGGGTGCAGAAAGAGGTAGGAGAGGTGCACAAAGAGGCAAGCAGGGGTACAGAAAGAGGCAGGAGGGGTGCAGAAAGAGGAAGAGAACTGCAGAAAGAAGCAACAGAGGTGCTGAAAGAGGTACGAAGGGTGCAGAAAGAGACAAGACAGGTGCAGAAAGAAGGAACAGAGGTACAGAAAGAGGCAAGAGTGGTGCAGAAAGAGGGAAGAGAGGTGTAGAAAGAGGCAAGAGAGTTGCACAAAGAGGCAAGAGAGGTGCAGAAACAGGCAAGAGAGGTGCAGAAAGAAGCAAGTGAGGTGCAGAAAGAGACAAGAGAGGTGCAGAAAGAGGCAAGAGAGTTGCAGAAAGAGGCAAGTGAAGTGAAGAAGGAGGCAAGAGAACTGCAGAAAGAGGCAATAGAGGTACAGAAAGAGGCAAGAGAGGTGCAGAAAGAAGCAAGATAAGTGCAGAAAGAGGCAACAGAAGAGCAGAAAGAGGGAAGAGGGGTGCAGAAAGAGGCAAGAGGGGTGCAGAAAGAAGCAAGACAGGTGCAGAAAGAAGCAAGAGAAGTGCAGAAAGAAGCAACAGAGGTGCAGAAAGAGGCAAGAGAGGTGCAGAAAGAGGCAACAGAGGTACAGAAAGAGGCAAGAGAGGTGTAGAAAGAGGGAAGAAGGGTGCAGAAAGAGGCAAGAGGGGTGCAGAAAGAAGCAAATGAGGTGCAGAAAGAGGCAACAGATGTGCAGAAAGAGGCAAGAGAGGTACAGAAAGAGGCAAGAGAGGTGCAGAAACAGGCAGGAAAGGTACAGAAACAGGGAACAGGGGTGAACAAAGAGGCAAGAGAGGTGCAGAAGGAGAAAAGAGGGGTGCAGAAAGAGGCAAGAGATCTGCAGAAAAAGCAACAGAGGTGCTGAAAGAGGCAAGTGAGATGCAGAAAGAGGCAAGAGAGGTGCAGAAAGAGGCAACAGAGGTGCAGAAAGAGGCAAGAGGGGTGCAGAAAGAGGAGAGAGAAGTGCAGAAAGAAGCAAAAGAGGTGCTCAAAGAGGCAAGAGGGATGCAGAAAGAGGCAAGAGCAGTGCAGAAAGAACCAAGAAAAGTGCAGAAAGAAGCAACAGAGGTGCAGAAGGAGGTATGAGGGGTGCAGAAAGAAAGAAGCATCAGAGGTGCTGAAAGAGGCAAGAAGGGTGCAGAAAGAGGCAAGAGAAGTGCAGAAAGAAGCAACAGAGGTACAGAAAGAGGCAAGAGTGGTGCAGAAAAAGGGAAGAGAGGTGTAGAAAGAGGCAAGTGAGTTGCACAAAGAGGGAAGAAGGGTGCAGAAAGAGGTTAGGGGTGCAGAAAGAATCAACAGAGGTGCCGAAAGAGGCAAGAGAGGTGCAGAAAGAAGCAAGTGAAGTGCAGAAAGAGGCAACAGAGGTGCAGAAAGACGCAAGAGAGGTGCAGAAACAAGCAAGAGAATTTCTGAAAGAAGCAACGGTTTAGAAAGAACCAAGACAAGTGCAAAAAGAGGCAAATGAGGTGCAGAAAGAAGCAAGAGCAGTGCAGAAAGAACCAACAGAGGTGCAAAAAGAGGCAAGAGGGATTGCAGAAAGAGGTAGGAGAGGTACACAAAGAGGCAAGAGAGGTACAGAAAGAGGCAGGAGGGGTGCAGAAAGAAGGAAGAGAAGTGCAGAAAGAGGCAAGAGAATTCCTGAAAGAAACAACAGAGGTGTAGAAAGAAGCAAGAGAAATGCAGAAAGAGGCAAGTAAGGTGCAGAAAGAAGCTAGAGCAGTGCAGAAAGAACCAACAGAGGTGCAAATAGAGGCAAGAGGGGTGCAGAAAAAGGTAGTAGCGGTGCAGAAAGAGACAAGAGAGGTACTGAAAGAGGCAAGAGAGGTGCAGAAACAGGCAGGAAAGATACAGAAAGAGGGAACGGGTACAAATGGAGGCAAGAGAGGTGCAGAAACAGAAAGGAGGGGTGCAGAAAGAGGCAAGAGATCTGCAGAAAAAAGCAACAGAGGTGCTGAAAGAGGCAAGTGAGGTGCAGAAAGGGGTAAGAGATCTGCAGAAAAAAGCAACAGAGGTGCTGAAAGAGGCAAGTGAGATGCAGAAAGAAGCAAGAGAGGTGCAGAAAGAGGCAATAGAAGTGCAGAAAGAAGCAACAGAGGTGCAGAAAGAGGCAAAAGGGGTACAGAAAGAGGCAAGAAAAGTGCAGAAAGAGGCAACAGAGGTACAGAAAGAGGCAAGAGAGGTGCAGAAACAGGCAGGAAAGGTGCAGAAAGAGGGAACATGGGGTGCAGAAAGAGGCAAGAGAGATGCAGGCAGAGAAAAGAGGGGTGCAGAAAGAGGCAAGAGATCTGCAGAAAAAAGCAACAGAGGTGCTGAAAGAGGCAAGTGAGGTGCAGAAAGAGAAAAGAGGGGTGCAGAAAGAGGCAAGAGATCTGCAGAAAAAAGCAACAGAGGTGCTGAAAGAGGCAAGTGAGGTGCAGAAAGAGCCAGAGAAGTGCAGAAAGAGGCAACAGAGGTACAGAAAGAGGCAAGAGAGGTGCAGAAAAAGGGAACAGGGGCGCAGAAAGAGGCAAGAGAGGTGCAGAAAGAGAAAAGAGGGGTGCAGAAAGAGGCAAGAAAAAAGCAACAGAGGTGCTGAAACAGGCAAGTGAGGTGCAGAAAGAGGCAAGAGATCTGCAGAAAAAAGCAAGAGAGGTACAGAAAGAGGCAAGAGTGGTGCAGAAAAGGGAAGAGAGGTGTAGAAAGAGGCAAGTGAGTTGCACAAAGAGGGAAGAAGGGTGCAGAAAGAGGTTAGGGGTGCAGAAAGAATCAACAGAGGTGCCGAAAGAGGCAAGAGAGGTGCAGAAAGAAGCAAGTGAAGTGCAGAAAGAGGCAACAGAGGTGCAGAAAGACGCAAGAGAGGTGCAGAAACAAGCAAGAGAATTTCTGAAAGAAGCAACGGTTTAGAAAGAACCAAGACAAGTGCAAAAAGAGGCAAGTGAGGTGCAGAAAGAAGCAAGAGCAGTGCAGAAAGTACCAACAGAGGTGCAAAAAGAGGCAAGAGGGGTGCAGAAAGAGGTAGGAGAGGTACACAAAGAGGCAAGAGAGGTACAGAAAGAGGCAGGAGGGGTGCAGAAAGAAGGAAGAGAAGTGCAGAAAGAGGCAAGAGAATTCCTGAAAGAAACAACAGAGGTGTAGAAAGAAGCAAGAGAAATGCAGAAAGAGGCAAGTAAGGTGCAGAAAGAAGCTAGAGCAGTGCAGAAAGAACCAACAGAGGTGCAAATAGAGGCAAGAGGGGTGCAGAAAAAGGTAGGAGCGGTGCACAAAGAGACAAGAGAGGTACAGAAAGAGGCAGGAGTGGTGCAGAAAGAAGGAATAGAAGTGCAGAAAGAGGCAAGAGAGGTACTGAAAGAGGCAAGAGAGGTGCAGAAACAGGCAGGAAAGATACAGAAAGAGGGAACGGGTGCATATGGAGGCAAGAGAGGTGCAGAAACAGAAAGGAGGGGTGCAGAAAGAGGCAAGAGATCTGCAGAAAAAAGCAACAGAGGTGCTGAAAGAGGCAAGTGAGGTGCAGAAAGGGGCAAGAGATCTGCAGAAAAAAGCAACAGAGGTGCTGAAAGAGGCAAGTGAGATGCAGAAAGAAGCAAGAGAGGTGCAGAAAGAGGCAATAGAAGTGCAGAAAGAAGCAACAGAGGTGCAGAAAGAGGCAAAAGGGGTACAGAAAGAGGCAAGAAAAGTGCAGAAAGAGGCAACAGAGGTACAGAAAGAGGCAAGAGAGGTGCAGAAACAGGCAGGAAAGGTGCAGAAAGAGGGAACAGGGGTGCAGAAAGAGGCAAGAGAGATGCAGGCAGAGAAAAGAGGGGTGCAGAAAGAGGCAAGAGATCTGCAGAAAAAGCAACAGAGGTGCTGAAAGAGGCAAGTGAGGTGCAGAAAGAGGCAAGAGATCTGCAGAAAAAGCAACAGAGGTGCTGAAAGAGGCAAGTGAGATGCAGAAAGAAGCAAGAGAGGTGCAGAAAGAGGCAAGTAGAGGTGCAGAAAGAAGCAAGAGAAGTGCAGAAAGAGGCAACAGAGGTACAGAAAGAGGCAAGAGAGGTGCAGAAAGAGGGAACAGAGGTGCAGAAAGAGGCAAGAGAGGTGCAGAAAGAGACAAGAGAGGTGCAGAAAGAGGCAATGGGGCAGAAAGAGGCAACAGAGGTGCTGAAACAGAGCAAGTGAGGTGCAGAAAGAGGCAAGAGATCTGCAGAAAAAAGCAAGAGAGGTACAGAAAGAGGCAAGAGTGGTGCAGAAAAAGGGAAGAGAGGTGTAGAAAGAGGCAAGTGAGTTGCACAAAGAGGGAAGAAGGGTGCAGAAAGAGGTTAGGGGTGCAGAAAGAATCAACAGAGGTGCCGAAAGAGGCAAGAGAGGTGCAGAAAGAAGCAAGTGAAGTGCAGAAAGAGGCAACAGAGGTGCAGAAAGACGCAAGAGAGGTGCAGAAACAAGCAAGAGAATTTCTGAAAGAAGCAACGGTTTAGAAAGAACCAAGACAAGTGCAAAAAGAGGCAAGTGAGGTGCAGAAAGAAGCAAGAGCAGTGCAGAAAGTACCAACAGAGGTGCAAAAAGAGGCAAGAGGGGTGCAGAAAGAGGTAGGAGAGGTACACAAAGAGGCAAGAGAGGTACAGAAAGAGGCAGGAGGGGTGCAGAAAGAAGGAAGAGAAGTGCAGAAAGAGGCAAGAGAATTCCTGAAAGAAACAACAGAGGTGTAGAAAGAAGCAAGAGAAATGCAGAAAGAGGCAAGTAAGGTGCAGAAAGAAGCTAGAGCAGTGCAGAAAGAACCAACAGAGGTGCAAATAGAGGCAAGAGGGGTGCAGAAAAGGTAGGAGCGGTGCACAAAGAGACAAGAGAGGTACAGAAAGAGGCAGGAGTGGTGCAGAAAGAAGGAATAGAAGTGCAGAAAGAGGCAAGAGAGGTACTGAAAGAGGCAAGAGAGGTGCAGAAACAGGCAGGAAAGATACAGAAAGAGGGAACGGGTGCATATGGAGGCAAGAGAGGTGCAGAAACAGAAAGGAGGGGTGCAGAAAGAGGCAAGAGATCTGCAGAAAAAAGCAACAGAGGTGCTGAAAGAGGCAAGTGAGGTGCAGAAAGGGGCAAGAGATCTGCAGAAAAAGCAACAGAGGTGCTGAAAGAGGCAAGTGAGATGCAGAAAGAAGCAAGAGAGGTGCAGAAAGAGGCAATAGAAGTGCAGAAAGAAGCAACAGAGGTGCAGAAAGAGGCAAAAGGGGTACAGAAAGAGGCAAGAAAAGTGCAGAAAGAGGCAACAGAGGTACAGAAAGAGGCAAGAGAGGTGCAGAAACAGGCAGGAAAGGTGCAGAAAGAGGGAACAGGGGTGCAGAAAGAGGCAAGAGAGATGCAGGCAGAGAAAAGAGGGGTGCAGAAAGAGGCAAGAGATCTGCAGAAAAAAGCAACAGAGGTGCTGAAAGAGGCAAGTGAGGTGCAGAAAGAGAAAAGAGGGGTGCAGAAAGAGGCAAGAGATCTGCAGAAAAAAGCAACAGAGGTGCTGAAAGAGGCAAGTGAGGTGCAGAAAGAGCAAGAGAAGTGCAGAAAGAGACAACAGAGGTACAGAAAGAGGCAAGAGAGGTGCAGAAAAAGGGAACAGGGAACAGGGGCGCAGAAAGAGGCAAGAGAGGTGCAGAAAGAGAAAAGAAGGGTACAGAAAGAGGCAAGAAAAAAGCAACAGAGGTGCTGAAACAGGCAAGTGAGGTGCAGAAAGAGGCAAGAGATCTGCAGAAAAAAGCAAGAGAGGTGCTGAAAGAGGCAAGTCAGCTGCAGAAAGAAGCAATAGAGGTGCAGAAAGAGGCAAGAGGGGTGCAGAAAGATGGGAGAGAAGTGCAGATAAAAGCAAAAGGGGTGCTCAAAGAGGCAAGAGGGATGCAGAAAGAGGAAAGAGCAGTGCAGAAAGAACCAAGAGAAGTGCAGAAAGAAGCAACAGAGGTGCAGAAGGAGGCGCGAAGAGTGCAGAACGAAAGAAGAGAAGTACAGAAAGAAGCAACAGAGGTGCTGAAAGAGGCACGAAGGGTACAGAAAGAGGCAAGAGAAGTGCAGAAAGAAGCAACAGCGGTAAAAAAGAGGCAAGAGTGGTGCAGAAAGAGAGAAGAGAGGTGTAGAAAGAGGCAAGAGAGTTGCACAAAAAGGGAAGACAGGTGCAGAAAGAGGTAAGAGGGGGCAGAAACAGGCAAGAGAAGTGCAGAAAGAGGCAAGAGAATTGCTGAAAGAAGCAACAGAGGTGTAGAAAGAAGCAAGAAAAGTGCAGAAAGAGGCAAGTGAGATGCAAAAACAGGCAAGAAAGGTGCAGAAAGAGGGAAGACGAGTGCAGAAAGAGACTACAGGGGTGCAGAAAGAAGCAAGACAGATACAGAAAGAAGCATGGAAAGTGCAGAATGAAGCAACAGGGGTGCAGAAAGAAGCAAGAAAAGTAAAGAAAGAAGCAACAGAGGTACAGAAAGAGGCAAGAGAGGTGCAGAAACAGGCAGGAAAGGTGCAGAAAGAGGGAAATGGGGTGCAGAAAGAGGCAAGAGAGATGCAGGCAGAGAAAAGAGGGGTGCAGAAAGAGGCAAGAGATCTGCAGAAAAAAGCAACAGAGGTGCTGAAAGAGGCAAGTGAGGTGCAGAAAGAGAAAAGAGGGGTGCAGAAAGAGGCAAGAGATCTGCAGAAAAAAGTAACAGAGGTGCTGAAAGAGGCAAGTGAGGTGCAGAAAGAGCCAGAGAAGTGCAGAAAGAGGCAACAGAGGTACAGACAGAGGCAAGAGAGGTGCAGAAAAAGGGAACAGGGGCGCAGAAAGAGGCAAGAGAGGTGCAGAAAGAGAAAAGAGGGGTGCAGAAAGAGGCAAGAAAAAAGCAACAGAGGTGCTGAAACAGGCAAGTGAGGTGCAGAAAGAGGCAAGAGATCTGCAGAAAAAAGCAAGAGAGGTACAGAAAGAGGCAAGAGTGGTGCAGAAAAAGGGAAGAGAGGTGTAGAAAGAGGCAAGTGAGTTGCACAAAGAGGGAAGAAGGGTGCAGAAAGAGGTTAGGGGTGCAGAAAGAATCAACAGAGGTGCCGAAAGAGGCAAGAGAGGTGCAGAAAGAAGCAAGTGAAGTGCAGAAAGAGGCAACAGAGGTGCAGAAAGACGCAAGAGAGGTGCAGAAACAAGCAAGAGAATTTCTGAAAGAAGCAACGGTTTAGAAAGAACCAAGACAAGTGCAAAAAGAGGCAAGTGAGGTGTAGAAAGAAGCAAGAGCAGTGCAGAAAGTACCAACAGAGGTGCAAAAAGAGGCAAGAGGGGTGCAGAAAGAGGTAGGAGAGGTACACAAAGAGGCAAGAGAGGTACAGAAAGAGGCAGGAGGGGTGCAGAAAGAAGGAAGAGAAGTGCAGAAAGAGGCAAGAGAATTCCTGAAAGAAACAACAGAGGTGTAGAAAGAAGCAAGAGAAATGCAGAAAGAGGCAAGTAAGGTGCAGAAAGAAGCTAGAGCAGTGCAGAAAGAACCAACAGAGGTGCAAATAGAGGCAAGAGGGGTGCAGAAAAAGGTAGGAGCGGTGCACAAAGAGACAAGAGAGGTACAGAAAGAGGCAGGAGTGGTGCAGAAAGAAGGAATAGAAGTGCAGAAAGAGGCAAGAGAGGTACTGAAAGAGGCAAGAGAGGTGCAGAAACAGGCAGGAAAGATACAGAAAGAGGGAACGGGTGCATATGGAGGCAAGAGAGGTGCAGAAACAGAAAGGAGGGGTGCAGAAAGAGGCAAGAGATCTGCAGAAAAAAGCAACAGAGGTGCTGAAAGAGGCAAGTGAGGTGCAGAAAGGGGCAAGAGATCTGCAGAA